>CM024566.1:10556045-11156045 GCA_014182515.1 Eucalyptus microcorys
ATTTTCCATTATTATCTTCCATGTTGACACATTTGCCTTGATATTGATCTGAGATTTCCAGGTTTGACATTAGTGAAGATAGCTCTAGATTGTGTGCCAGTCTTTTTAAGTAGATGCGAAGATCTACAGATCAAGTGATGCTGGGCCTCTAGTTGGAACTGGATAGGAAGGTGGTAGATTTATTGTGTTGATTAAGTACCCTTTCCCATCAGTGTGAATTTTAATAGAGAAATGAAGTTTCTCCTGTTTTGGCAGTAGGTAGGGCTTTTGGATATGTGTGTGTTTGTGTGCGTGTGTGTTGGTTTGGGGTGGTTATTGTTGGCTAGGACAGTCAAGATTAGGTGAGTGAATGCTGGACTAGATGAGGAACTCTTTTCCATCTTAAATTAATTGTGAATTCTAAGATCTTTGACTATGGAAGAATCATGCTTTTGTCTATTTAAGCTTATTACTCCTTTAAAATGTTTTGCCTTTTAAGTACTGTTTGTGAGTTTTTGCGGAAAACATATTTGTGCAGATTGGTGCAAACAATGGACTATTCTGTTATAGTGTTTGACACAGCTCCAACTGGTCATACACTTCGGTTGTTGCAATTTCCTTCAACATTGGAGAAGGGACTTGCAAAAATGATGACTTTGAAAAGTAGATTTGGTGGTCTTCTGAATCAGGTATGATTCTGCTCATGAGCTTATCAAATGAACTAGTTAATATTGAATTGGTCTTCTGTATCGAGTATAATTTCATTTACAATCTCTTGAGGTGCTCTTGTATTTTTGGACTTTTGTTGTATCTCAGTGCTCAAGTGTCGGAGGCTATATTGGATCTTCAGCTTTTTTTGTGTACGCGTGCCCTTGCGTGTCCCTATTTGTGTCTTTTGACATCTACTCTAGCTTAGAACAGTGTGACACTTGTGGCTCAGTCCACGCTTTTTAGGGCATCAGTTGATTATGTCTTTTATGTACTGTTAAGTATCATGGCTTAGGCATCCTGTTGATTGCAGTTGATTTCTCCCAATAGCTCTGCCTCCCATTCGTGTTTAGAAGCTAATGTTATCAGTTGTCTGGCACTGCATGACATTTACATTGACGTGTGTGTAACCTCAGCTACAACTGCTAATTTAAAACCTCGATTGGCAATGGCAGAAGCTTAATGGAAAGAGATCCTGGGTAAGCATTTTAGAATATCATGAAAAGGATAAAATTACCTGCAACTCCATAAGATTGGGGATGTTCATTGCAATTGGTCATTTTTAATTCTTTTATTCCTTCCAGTTTTGCTTCAGACTTGAAAATGCAGTTCTTCTTGCACTGTAGTATCTTCCTCCTACATTGCAGTTTGGTGAAACTCAGGACCAAGTTGCCCCTTTTCATTGTCCTGTCGATATTGGGATTTAATTACTCGAAATTCTTTTATGATGTTTCATGTTGCTAGGTAGCGTCTTGCTAGGTATTATAATAACATGGCATGAACTTGGAAACTGTCCATGAGCAATAACTCCTTGATAATTATGTGATGATGATACGTGTTGCAGATGACGCGTCTTTTCGGTGTTGATGATGATTTTGGTGAGGATGCGATTCTGGGAAAGCTCGAGGGCATGAAAGATGTGATTGAACAAGTAAACAAGCAATTTAAAGACCCTGTAAGTAGGTTTTTCCGCAATATGTATCTACCATGGGTTTACAAGGATGGAGGACATTTTTTTCCTTGTATTCCACCAGACCTTTATGTTATTTTTTTCTTCTTGCCCAGGACCTGACCACCTTCGTCTGTGTTTGCATTCCCGAGTTCCTCTCCCTATATGAAACAGAGAGACTGGTGCAAGAGCTCACCAAGTTTGAGATCGACACTCATAATATAATCATTAACCAAGTACTTTATGATGAAGAAGGTCTGCATGCTAGTAGTATCCAATTTATGTGATTTTCCTATAATGCATGCAGGAGTTAATGTTGGCTAATGATGTTGTGCCTGTAGGTGCTGAGTCAAAGTTGCTCAAAGCTAGAATGAGGATGCAACAGAAGTACATTGATCAGTTCTACCTGTTGTATGATGATTTTCACATAACCAAGCTCCCCTTGCTACCAGAAGAGGTAATTGGATTGCAAAACAATATGAAACTTCACCGTTTATTGGGAGAAATATGCATGATGATTTCTTTCCTCCAGTGAAAGTTGTATAATCGTATTCTTCTCTAGCATCATAAAGCTTTCATCTGGTCTGTTTTCCTCTGAATCTTTATATTCATAATCCTTCTTTCTAGGTAATCTCTGACTTGATTTTAGCCCTGCCTTCACTCTTTTGGCTTTAGTAGAGACTGTACCCATTGACATGCCAACTTTGTTTTGAGCCCGAAACTAGTTTTTGGATATATGAAGTTCTAAAGCATATATTCTCTTCGGGAACAGGAAAAAAAAATTTCATGACTGTCTCATTTCGAGACATATTTCTGATTATTGATAGGTGGATTTTTGCAGGTAACTGGAGTCGATGCTCTCAAGGGTTTCTCACAGCGTTTTCTAACACCTTATCAACCTTCTACCTCTAGAGGTAGTGTGGAAGGCCTGGAGCGAAGAATTGCCACGCTAAGGCAACAATTAATTGAAGCTGAAGCAGAGCTAGAGAAACTCAATAAAGGAAAACAAAAGGCCTAAATTATTTGCCCCTTTCTCCCTGTTCCCTTTTTCAGCATCCTTTTTATACAATTTTCTTGGGCCTCTGGTCAAATTTTTGTTTAGCCACTGGATGTGTCATCCACTGTATCCCATTATTTATCTACTTGTAGAATTGATTTTTCTTGGATCTTAGTATAAGCATTCCCATGTAATGCAAAGCTATATCTGCCTCCCTTCTTCCAAGTTCAATATACTTCCGTAGCTATAAAGGTTTGTTTGGAATGACTTTTATTTTTCTGTTTTTCACTTAACCCAAATATCGCGGCTCACGCACCTTGACATTTTCATAATTCGAGACACCCGAAATTTTCACAATATTAGCATATATCCTTTCATAATTTTTTTTTTTAAATATATATTATGTTTTCAATTTCGGCAACAAAGCAAAAGATTACTAGTTGAGTTCAAATCTAGCGTGCACGGGCGAGATCTTAGTCAGAAGAAATTTTTTTTTTATGCGTACTTTTCACTCATGGATATAGATTTGCTTGAGAGTCGGTGGAAGAAAAACCGTGAGGTAATTCCTACAGCGTGCACCGGGCAGCCAGGAGTCAGTCAATTAGAGCTTGAACCGTCTTGAGCAATGCCATAAACTCCCTGCTTTGACTGGCCAGTGAAACAGTGCCTGAGTCTATGTCAGCTCTTTCACGTGTTCAAAATTAGATATACATCTTCGACTGTTGCCAGTGCGGAGTTAACAGTCCGAAAACAATACTACAGGGAGTTTACTCATGAGTCATGATGGTCCCATGCTGGATTGACGTGTGACCGATCCATTTCTTCAAAAGTCGGTCTCATTTTTCCTCATATTTTACGGAAGTCGGTCCCCTTTTCAAGAACTACAATCATAGATTCACCCACTCTTTTCGCCTGCTTCTCGGCACACCGATTTTTAACAGCGCACTCACCTTTCTTGAAACATAAAATCTTCCCTGCCTTCCCCCATTTTACTTCATCAAAAACCAAATGACCTGTCCTGGTCAGAGTGATGGGTGTTTTGCCAATGATTCTGGTGATTCTCGTGAAGTAGCAGGGGAACGGGAACGATGTTTGCGGACTCAAGTCGCGGTCCGACGAGCGCAGGAGTAGTCTCAGGGCCTCTTTCACTTGGCAGGCAGTGGGAAGAGCATGTTCCAATGCTTCATTTTGGCTTGAATGATCTGCCAAGGGAGAGTTGCCCTGCGACTGCCCTCGGCTCAAACATTTTGATGTCTTTCCGTGGCAAAGATCTACTGATTTTCCTTACTTATGGAAGACTGAAGCGTATAACTGTCCCAGCATGATCAGCGGACAGGCGGGTTGTGGTGTGGCCAGCAGTGGCCAATGTCAGGAAACTGGTTTGACGCTGCAATCTCGTCCGAACCATGACGTTCATCAGGTTTCCAGATCCAAGCGCCTAGCTTAACATAATTCCCTCGTTAGTAGTGTTTCCTAAAACAATGTCCAATGTGCATATTCTTCTGATTGTTCAAACGACAGCATCTTCTTCATCAACATAGACATCTTTGTGATTTCCCAGCTCAATGTCTCTGTGCCGTCTGTTGAAGCTTCATAAGGTACCTAGGGCAGTAATTTATTCTAGCTTCTTCATGCATTTCTTCTGCAGCTCTTCAAAACGTTCACGCTAATTTGATGCACTTCGCCGCACCTTCTTCCTGGAACATCATACGCTCTATACGAAATGAATGAAACATCTGGGCTGACTGCTGAGTGCTGAGGGAGTTGTGATCATCCTCAGGCATGGAAAGTGACCCACCGTGGCCAAAATCTAACCACTCGCGATTAGGGACCCTTTTTCAGTCATTCAATCATCTCGTATTTTTTGGAAAAGACTTAGGACAAGCTTGGATAAACAATAAAACTACATATTCTGTTCCCTGTCATATTATTGATAGAATAGGTAGCTATTATCAGATCGGTATGATATATTTTCAAACAAGCTATGGATACCTCTAGATATGTTAAAATGAATACACAATTATTAAATAAATCGTTAATGGATTAAGTCTTATTTTTCAAAGCAATCATGAAATGGGTTCTAAAAGCAAAGAGATTGGAATGGATGGGTTATATATATGGGTCTATTTATCAACCCATATTTTTAATGAACCCAGCTATTACGGGGACACAGCCACGTTTACTCTCCCTCTTCGCCGCCGATCGCCGCATTGCCGCCGCCCATCGAGGTCGTCCGACAGCTCAATCGTCACGGTGTCGCTGGTCCTGCACTCCTCACAAACCCCAACCCCGTTTCAAGCAGATAAGTCACTCCGGTCACCACCCAAGGTGGGGTTTCTAGCTGCGCAGCTGGAGCAAGAGAGAGAGGGAGAGAGAGACAGAGACTGGTCATCATGGTAAGCGAGTGTCTGCTTCTAGCCATTGTTTCCCAAGCTCTGATTCGGCGACAATGCCGGCCGTTTTCTTGTGGCGCGGGTGGTTGGCGGGAGCTGAGTGTGGAGTTGAAATCCTTGTGGAATGCTGAGTGTCGCGGCCGATTCCTCGGTTTTGCTCGTGGATTTTCGGTGTTGTTGTCTTCCTCTAGTCCTCGATTCCGCGTAGAGCTTGGACGCTGATGCTGTATCGATAGGCTTTCTAGGTTTTTTGTTTCCCTCCTGGATCGTGGGAATGGCGTGTGATTCGCCGGGCATTTGAAATGATCACACGTCCCCGAGTTTTTTCTTGTTCTTTTTTCAATTGGGTAGGATAGCGTGTTGCTGTTATTGTCACAGAAGAAACACACACCGCATCGACCCAAGGAAAAGTGGTGTGATCGCAGAGTGTCTCTCGTGCAGATGGAGTTTCTGCTATAATTCGGTGTTGTTTTCCATGTGTTGTGGGAGGCATGTGAGGCTTCTTCTCTGGAAATTGTGTGTGATTTATCCAAGTTAGGAGCAGTTTTGCACTGTTTCTGATATGGAAGTGTCTCGGTACCATTTCTAGTGTATTCTAGTGCTGTGCTGCCACGGAGTGTATGTTTTATTAGGTATGCTTCAGGATGATATGTGCAACGTTTCTCCTCCTCTTTGCTGGATGTTTTTCTTCCATGTTAGGAAGTTTGAAGGATTGGGCCGATTGTCTTGGGGCTCTGCCATTTGTTTCGTATCAAGATTTAACCTTTTTTTCATTCACTTTGTTCGTTTATGTTTGCTACGTTCCTCTAATTTTTCAGCATCGCGAGACATTCATATATCTACTACCAAGTATTGGTTTCCATTCCTAGTGCCAGATTCATCTATAGCAGATTGTTAGCAGATTTTGGAGCTGCTTAGTGTAGACGTGGATGTAGTTTAACAGGTTTGCCTTCATAAGAATTGACATTATAGGTTTAGTCAATTACTTGAGGACCCAGTGAGGATTCTGCTTGCATGAATGAGGACTATTTATTCAAACTTCTTTTTAATGATCATACAATTTGATTTGTATTTTTGTCAGTGATCAATATTAATGTCCTAGAGGTTCAGGAATTACTGTTCTGTCGTTAGGATTCCTGGTTGCATTTTTTTGTTTATTTGAGATTCTGACCTTTTAAAAATCTTGTTGGTCAATAATTTATGGTGCTAATGGTTTGGGTGTGTAATGCAGTCCAAGATGGTTGTTGAAACAAGAAGTAGCAAAAATTGTCAGATCTATTAACAGACAGCTGCGTGAGAAATCAATCGAAACTAAGGTGGTGCAGTCCTCCAGTCTCTTTAGACATTTTTCCTTCCTAGAAAATTTTAATATATGCGATTGTTGCAGGTTGGTGCTTTTGCTGTCTTGAAAGAACTTGTGGTTGTATTGCCAGATTGTCTTGCTGACCACATTGGATCACTTATTCCTAGAATTGAAAAGGCACTACGTGTATGTACATTGTCATTTCCAAAAGTTTTGTTAGAGTTTTTTGACTCCATGATGTAAATGATCTACCGGTCATTTCTCTGGCTACTAACCGTCATGTTTTTATATGTACCAGGACAAGTCATCTACATCAAATTTGAAAACTGAGGCTTTGATCTTTACAAGATTGGTGTTGACTTCACATTCGCCTTCTGTTTTCCATCCTTACATAAAGGTATAATTCCTACCTTTGCTGTTGTCTGCAAAATTAGGTGTTACCAATGAGATTGTTAGGTGCAGAGGGCTTTCTTTTTTTAATGGGTATGCTTTGTTGTCCTTATCAGTCTGATGGCTCTTGCATTGTAAGATGAAAGCACCTCTTAGCACATGAGCGACAGTATCTGTTGCTATGATATGTTAACTATTTAGAGGTACCACATTCAGTTGCTCATCTAGCATTCGCTATTCTCAAGACCGTTTCTGTATTAATGTCTTTTTTCAACTTTTTGCTCCTTGAGCATAGTTTTGTTGTATTGTTAACTTTGGATGTGCATTTTGTCATGCTCTGATGGGATTTTATCTGCTTAAAAGATACATAATTTTTTTGGAAGAAATTCATGCAAACTGTGTATACAAATTGTTTATGCTGCCTGCTTCCTCAAGAGTTGGATTTATATGAAATCAGCTGCAGCTGGTGTTTACTTTCTCTGTTTCTATTATGATGTTTTAGGCGCTTTCCTCCCCTGTTTTATCTGCTATTGGCGAGAGATATTACAAAGTCACAGCAGAAGCATTATGAGTTTGTGGGGAGCTTGTTTGTGTTGTTCGCCCAAATGTTGAGGTTGGGTACACTCATCTTATGATTTAAGATTTCTTCGTTGACATGTCAAGACATAATGAGGATCAAGGAGAATATTCAACTACCGAACGATCCGAGAGACGTAGACTTACATCCTTAATTCATGATAACGAGGAAGATAACTCTACTTGCTCTAATGCATGGTCTGAATTCGAAAAATTCACAGATGTTGATGGCATGAGTAAGGCTAAATGTAAGTGGTGTGAAGTAACTTACATGGCTAGCCATGGGACAAAAAAGTTGTTGCGTCATTTAGATACTTGTCCCAACCGAGAGGTTAATGTTGATGGTTCTGTAGTACAATTCGACCAAGGTGTGTTTAGAGATATGCTTGCAAGAGCGATAATCAAACACAATTATACCTACTCTTTTGTAGAGCATGAGGCAACTAGAGAATTGTTTAGTTACCTCAACCCTAATGTGAAGCACATATCAAGGAATACAGCAAGAAGTGATGTGGTAAAAGTTTATGAAAAGAGAAGAGAATTTTGAAATCCAAATTATTGTCTCTTTCAAGCCGAATATGTTTGACTTCTAACACATGGACTTCTATTACTACGGATCATTATATGACTGTCACTGCCCATTATATTGATGAGGATTGGAAATTGCATTCAAAAGTCTTGTGTTTCTCCTATGTGTCACCTCCATATAGTGATGCCATACGTTTAGAAAAATTACTGACTTTGTTGAGAGAATGGGGCATTGAGAGAAAGATTTTCAGCATCACTATAGATAGTGTATCATACAATGACAGTATGATTGATATTTGGAGAAATACACCTTCTGTGAGATCGTCTTTGTTATGAGATGGACAATTTTTTCATGTGCGTTGTGGTGCACATGCTTTGAATCTCATCGTACGGAAAGGTCTAAAAGTTATTAATGGATTATTACATGATATTAGAGAAGCTGTCAAGTATGTGAGAGCTACACAAGGGAGGAGAGTAAAATTTGCCGAATGTATATCACAATCGGTCTTAAAGACCAATAAAAAGCTACGTCAAGATGTGCCTACTAGATGGAATTCTACGTACCTAATGCTTGAGGGTGCCCTTTTCTTTGAATCTGCATTTTCACATTTGAAGTTAATTGACTGTAACTTTGTCAAATGTCCATCTTCTGAAGATTGGGTCGAGGAAAGAAAATTGCTTTCTTGTTGAAACCCTTTTATGATATTTCTACTCTATTCTCTGGAGTTAGATATCCCACGGCGAATTTATATTTTTATGGAGTATGGCAGATTCAGCGTCGTTTAATACAGGCAAGGGATACTGAGGATGAGGCTATTAGTTCTATGGCTAAGGCAATGCTCCAAAAGTTTGAAAAATATTGGAAGTGTTATAGTGTTGTCTTATCATTTGCTGTTATATTAGATCCTCGCTATAAATTACACTTGTTAGAGTTTTGCTACTCAAAGTTGGACATGGATGATCATGTGGAATTTGTACGGGCATTCGAGAAAAACTCTATACACTTTTTGATGAATATGTGACCTCTGTGTCTAGAGATGATCGCTTTACTTCTTCAACTAGTCGAGGTAACATTTCAGTTGAAGGCATCAATGAGGACATTGGGAATGACATTGATGAGAATGATGCATTTGATGAGAACAGTGGGGATGACATTGATGAGTCTGATGAGTCTGATGCATTTGATGAGAACATTGGGGATGACATTGATGAATATGATGCATTTGAGAGTGAACACTTTGGATCACAATCTACTAAGTCACAATTGGATTTATATCTGGAGGAGAATAGGCTTGATAGAAAGAAGTTCCCAGATCTCGATGTTCTTGATTATTGGAAGACTCATTCTCATAAGTATCCCGAGTTATCCCTCATGGCACGTGATATATTGAGCATTCCTATCACTACCGTTGCCTCAGAATCAGCCTTCAGCATTGGAGGACGCATTTTCAATAAATATCATAGTTCCCTTTCCCTTGAAAGCGTAGAGGCTGAGCTATGCACTAGAAATTGGTTATTTGGAGTTCCGCCTGAGGAAGATTTGGATGAGGAGTCTCTTATCATCGACTTTCAAGACTATTTGCATTAGGTACTTTTTTTTCATCTCATTCTTTTCGTTTGCTCATATGATTTAATACACTTGTCTTCATAATGATGTATTCTTGGTATACTTTGTGGTGCTGCAACTTATAATCAAAGTTGATACTTTTCCTTTTCAGGTTCTAGACTAGGTGTTGGGTCATAATGAGGAGGTACACGAAAACTTTGCACTTTTCCATAAGAAGTTTCCTCTTATTAAATGAGATATTTCTCGGTCATTGCAGGGTTCCATATTCTTTATGTCAAGGCCTCTTGCAGCAATATTAGGAGGTACTTGGCTCCCTTATATTCTTTATGAGCATTCTACTTTAGCCTTAAATTCGATCATCATTATAATGATACTTTGGGTGCTTGCTGCAGACAAGATTGGCGACATGCATTCTACACGGGGAAATTATGTGAAAAGCTTAAATATGGAGGTTATTATCATATTATGATATGGCTAGCGCTTCGAATTCCTTGGCACTTGATCATGTATCGCACGTTAACTACGTTAAGGGATTGATTTTCTTTTTTAAAGAGTAACTCACTAGGGCCGATCCTAGAAGATTATAACGTTGGCTTGTATTAACATTACCTGATACAGCTCAGGTTCTTTCTTTTTCCTACCTTTGCTTTAGTTTTTATGAATTTATTATTATAATTATTGACTTCATTAATTTATATTTGTGCACTTCTGGATGGGTATTAGAACTTCATAATCGATAATTAAAATAAAAAAACATCGCATCAAATAAGGTATTATTAGATGGTCGTTAACCCATATATTAAGATTTCGGTTATATTTAACATAGAATCAAAACTCAAATCCATTTCATGATTTGTGGATGACTCGGGTCAAAGTTTCGCCACCCTTTTAAGCCGCCATCCATAATCTAATCTCAAATCCATTTCATGATTTGTGTATCATCAAATGTGGACTCTACACACATTTTGCCACATCTATTTTAAAAACAAGTTTAAATGGGTCATAAATGGGTTGTTTGGAATTTTTTTTATTTTTTGGTTGGTGGATGCTTAGCGATTTAATGGGGGTTTTAAATGGGTTGGCCGGCGAACCTCTCTAGATGCAGAAGAAAAAAAAAGGAAAAGAAAGAAAAAAAAAAAAAAAAAATAATTATTTTAAAAAAATTATAAGAAATTGAAAAATTATTGATTAGAATTGTATTGCTAGGAAGTATTTTAGTAATATAATTTTTTTTTTTTTAAAAAATAAGAATAAGTTTTCCTAAATTTGATTAAATATGAAAATATTCTACTAATATGAGTCGGGTCGAGTATGAGTTAGAAAATTTACATTATGCATAAATGGGTCATAAATTGGTTAATGGATCAATTTGAGTCGGACTATTAATGACCTGATCTAAACTCGCCCGATCCACCCGTTTAACAGCTCTAGATACCTCTAGTGCAATATCTGTTCCTATGGAGTAAATATTGTATTCTCACCATATTCCATTTTTCAGAACCACACAAGCCACAATGTTCAGACAAAATCTAGATGTCCCGAAGAATATCTTCTATCCTGACTGAGCCAAATAAGACAAGCAATTGCTCTTTAGCTAAGATACAAAGAGTCATTTCAGTTCACCGAATCGAAAGAGTCTCCGAAGATACAGCAGAAAAAAATGGGTCACAAGCTGCGAGGGGGGTTTCTTGACATGGACCAAGTAAATACAAGCAATGATTTGGAAAGAAAAGGGTAAATGTCAAACGAGAGGAATGGCTAAGATAAAAATATGGTCACAAGCATATTGATAAAGAAACTTTCATGTTCTTCTCTATTCGTTCTTCTCCAAGTGCTCTAACATATGGTACAATTAACTGCATCATGCAGTCATTCGCGTCCATTTTCATTTAACAATCATCCAATCACATGCACTAACCACCATGTAAAGTGGAAATAAAAACTACCACATCCTTCTCTTCCAGTGTGGTATCCAGTTGGCCGCTAAGCTCCCAGTCACAATCGTTCACAAGGACTAGGACACCAGGTCTCCTGCACAGATACATAAATTACAACCTGAGACACTATGAATAAATGTAACAGCAATGAATCGCAGGTGTCCTCTGCAACTGGAATAGACATTCCGCAGTTTTCTATCATTTCAATTGTTTGTTTTCCTTGAAATATACAATCCTACTCTCTGATACAGTCAATCCAGATTTCTTGTTTGCTGAAAACTGTTAAGTGAACAAAATTTCTTAAAAGATAAAGTTTGATTAATTGGAAATGACTGATTAATTGGAAATGACTAAGGAATGTCCCTCCTCCAAACCAAATTCAAGTGTCGCTCTCAGAAACTCACACTGTGTCTCCCTTGATGAACATTTCAGGCCTCTCCTTGATCAAGTTCTTCTGAACCCACACAAGCAGATCCCTCATAGTTAACTGAGGAAAGAGTACAGAGACTTCAGTTTATGCACAATTCTCCCTATCATAAAACAGTGCATAAAAACCAAAATAAAATCCAGCTTGCATAGGGAGCCAAATGAGAGCTATTCCATCACAAATTGACATCGGGTCACCTGTTGTGCTCCTTTTGGTGTTTCAACGTTGATGTTATGAATCTTCACAGAATCACACAGAAGCTCCAGTCCCCCTCTGCATTCAGGCATTACAACACTTATTCATATTAACAACAGGGCTCTTTGGGGCAAAACCACCCACCAAAAGCATTGCCAGACAAGGAAGATAACAGAACGATACCAAACACAACAAGGAACCATATCAATCGAAACACGACCCAAGATTTTAAACAATTCCAGAAGTTCATCAACAAAAGGACCAATGACCCTCCCTCTAGCAAACTAAGGTTAGGAAGACTTGCAAGATTTCAATGGTAATGTAGAAGCTGCATATTCCGCTCAAGAAAATTGAGAGAGGAACCGCAACGGAACTCGCTAAAAATTCAACCTTTCCTCTTGAACAGTACAGCATCTTACTCAACGAATCATACATATTCCAGATGCATCATTAATTCCAACTTAATACAGCCGTAAGGGGTCGGCGTGATTTTTTGACAGGAACCCACTTGAGAAAAAGCTCGGAAATCCCAGAAATCATGAGTCGAAAATGCAAAACCCACCACGATCCCATCAAACAGCTGATAATATACCAACAAGGAAGCTCCAGCGAAAAGAGCTCAAAGCTCAAATTTTCACAAGGAGACAACGAACAACTCGACAAAGGGCATCCATTCTTGCAGCTCAAATCTCATTCAAGAAAAAAAAAACTATAGATATTGCGAATTCCGCTATGAAAGAAACGGGTGTGTAAATTTTTGCACCAGCTCGAAACGGAGCCAATGAAAGATCGCGTTCAAAAGAGGCGAAATTCACGGGCGCCAAAAAAAAAAAAAAAGCGAGAGCGACCCAGAAGAGAGGACCGACCCGAACTCCAAAGTGAGCTGCATCTTCTTCGATGGATCCCGATGGCGTCGCGCCGCGAACGAAGAGGGATGCGCAAAAACCCTTTTCCGAAAGATCACCGAAAATGTCTTTGTTAACGAATGAGACCGCCGAAGGCAACGTAGGACTAAAGCAAATGGGCATAAAAATGCTCATAGGGGTAGGGCATCCACAGTAAATCACATCGAAGCTTTTGAAAATTATTAGTCTATTGAGAATATATTTATTATCGGCAATAATTTGTATTTCAATATATTCATGAATTACGAATTTTTTTTTTTCATTCATTATTATAAGTAATATAGGGGATTATTTTTAAAAGATTTCAAATCATTCATTTTCGTCGAAACAAACTCGCCTAGTTTATATTTGTTTTGCCGAAAATGTGATATCTCTTGAAAATGTTTTCCGAAAATTCATTCATAAAAAAAATGATAATATTTTCTAGTATTTAACTAAAATTTGAAAATGAATTAAAATATGGTTTCCATAAGGAAAATCTCATTTGGAAATTGCCAAGTAGACACCGATCATCTTACATGGCGTGGAACACTAACGTGGATAATTTTTATAATATAAAAGGACCAATTTTTTAATAATTTTTTCTTTTTTTTTCCTTCTTTATCCGTTGGTTGTTGGGTCAGTGCAGGGCTAGCAAGCTCGATCTCACCATATCTCGTTGAGCTTGAGCTTCACTTGAGGACGACCCGCGCTTGTGACTCGTTGTTGGCGATCAACGGAGGAAGAAGGAAAAAGAAAAGAAATAAAATCAAAATATTTAAGAAATCAAAATTAAAAAAAATTGGCCTCGATAGATCTAGGCATGGGCATCGAGGACCCAAGCCTAGAGTCTTGAGCATGGGCACCGGCACTAATGTCTTAGGCTTGGCCTTGATGGACCCGAGCGCAATAGCTAGGGTCTTGGGTGTGAACTAGATGGAACTAGGCTAGCATGTTGGAGTCTTTGGCCCAAGCGTGAGAACCCGACCCCATTGCCAAGGGCTTGTAACAAACGTTGTAGTTCCTGGGCTCCACCATTCTGTTCCAAATGTTAATACCTAGTCAATTGTGTAGCATATGTAATCAAAATTATAAAATTTCATATCGACATGAATTGTAATTATGACGTATAACGACGAATTATTAGCCCTAATTTTTTTTTTGATTTTTTTTTTTTACCTTGTTGGAAAACAAATAGTTACTCCCCCTGACATAATGAAAAGTTCAAAACAGTCATTCTGGCTATGGTACTTTTGACTCTGGAAAATATAATATAATGTCCTGGAGTATTTGTTAGAAGGCTCTTTAGTTATTATCTCGAAAATATTTTCGACAACTGATAAAGACGTCTCCTAAATGTTTTAATTGCTTTTTGTGACCTTTATCAGCTTAATTTCTCCAGTGGCTAAAACCAGTACTTTTGTCTTGATGCATCACCAAGGTTGTTCGGCAATTGGGCAATAGGCTATTCGATTGTCCTGAACATCGAGGCTATGTTTGGTCGTTTGAATTTCTAATTAGGATAAAACTTGATAGAATAAAATATGAAATTTAAGGGATTTTGTTTTAATTATATCAACTATTTGGTGATTACAATAATAAAGTTGAATATATTCACATCATATCATATACATTATTTAGTTAAAACGACATATCAATATAAATTAATCACAAATTTTACAAATGGAGATGGTAAAAATCTTTCATAACACTCTTGTCAACTTTATTTTTATTTTTATTTTATTTTCCTCTCCTTTTTTTATTAATTATTTTATTTCTTTCTTCCCCTTTCATCATCCTCTAAAAAAATTGTATTAATAGAAAACTGTACTAATATACCTAAAATACCTAAAATACGTAATAAATATAAATATATATTTACATATTGAATTTTATATTATAAGATAGAATTAAATTCGAATATATAAATAAAAATAAGATTAAATTTAGAATAAAAAAAAATTTGTATTTTGAATTTATTATATTATAATTCAAATATTATTTATATTGAAATATAATTTTAAATTTGGTAATATAAGAAATTTTTTATTTGAGAAAAAACTTTATTATTATGGATATTAGAAATTCTATCTATCTTTATCCCGCCTCCCCTTAAAATAATTTTATCCAATATATATCCATTTTATATCCGACTTTATAATGTCTTGAGCAAGTAAAACACAGGGATATGATAAATTTTATTTTCTCTCGAATTTTATCTTGAGCGTCAAACGCAGCTGGTGATTTCAATAGTCATACATATACGCAGCCTTGTTAGGATGATCTAGGAGAATTAACAAAACAAGCAAAAGAGAAACATAAGAGGTTTGAAAGAAGAACACAAGGCATAAGGAGCTGTCTCCCTACTTTCTCACATGGATGATCGTATCACAAAAAGTCCTCAAAGTGGGGGAGGTATGCTGGGTTTGCTTAGAGACAATAAGAGAGGTGCAGAATCTTCATCTCATCAGAATGAGCACATGAGTTCCTCCTGTCCGACAAAATCAAAACGCATCAATCTATAATGGATCCATGGTAAGATTCGGCATCTGTCGTGTTCATGTTCTGTGACAAATACAATACACGACCGTACGTTAGAGATTTCCCTTTTTGGCAACGGCAGTCGGCAGTTCCTTCGTGAAGTGAAGCTGCAAATGCAGAATGGATGTAGCCGGGACTCGTGGAAACGCAATAAGAACTGCATAAGTTATCCTGGCGTGTATGCATTCCTTCCTTTCATTATTACAAGGTATTTGGTCAATAATCAGTATGTACTTTGTACAGCCAAAAATAGTCGATCTCCAATCCGTCAACTCCGTTACACAAGAGAGCAACCGCTACAAAAAAAATTTCCCCGTCCGAGGATGATAATAAAGAAGGAAGCAGAAGCTGTACATGAAGAAGTAAACTTGACGAGGAAAATAAAACTGGTGTTCTCGTCACGATCTTCAGTCAGAAATCCAAGCGACTTGATAAAGTGTATAGCACATCAGATAGTTAGGTTTTCTTGGATGGCAAGAAATGAGCCCACAATGTTTCCTCCGACATCCGGGAAATTTTCGCATCCTGAAAGAGGCTTCACCTTGCCCTTCCGGTCGACTTCGACGGGATATTTTAGGAGATGCCCTCGCATCTCCGACACTTCCTCGGCTGCAAATTTTTGCCAGTACAACTCGCCCAGTGATCTGACCTTCCTAACACATTCTAGACTTTCTGGCTGTGTGAAGCACTCCTCAATCCCTCCGATGTGCTCAGCCCACAGTGACATTCTATATCCATGAATCTATAAAGCAAAGACGGACAAGTCAGAAATCTGTCCTATAAATACTATCTTCAAATGACTTCCGTTACTCATCCGTCCTATCTTTGCGAAAAAATGAGCAACTTGTAAGAAACACAGCAAGATAACTTCTACAACATTATTTCACTTAAGTCAATTTAATGCTATCCCTCAATTTACGACTCCAAGGGAAAATAACTTCTGCTTTATCACATATTGGAGCAAACATTTTATTCATCACACAGTCAACATGCAAAACTATGAATTTAAAATATTTTTGCAAAAAGAAATGCCCAAACGATATTAATAGCCACCTGTCCACGTGGATTAGATGATTTTCTCGCCCATGTATGCTGAGGCTGGTAGGCCCCCATAGCAATTTCAGTGTCTCTTGTTCCCTCCATAGACCGCTGGTTGATATTCGCTGACCCCAATATCACATACTCATCATCCACTATCATGCCTTTTGAGTGGACATAAATCATGAATCTCCGACTTTTCTGGCTTTGTGCCTGAAATTTGCCGAAAGTGTAGAGCGCTTTAAAAATCATTTGTAAAAGTAGACGATCCATAATTGATCTAAATTTCAGAAGTAAAACAGATTTGGATGAGTGAGACTGCGAAAACATCAATTAATCAACTCGTGACATCTGTAAAGAAAATATTCATTGATCACAGAGATAAGTGGCCACGCGAAAGAACTGAAATGAAGTTTAGCATCTTAGGAACAGGAGGTACTTGAGGGGTATTTGGGGCACTGGGACTTCCAGTCTGTAAAGTATCATTCCACTCTGGTGCCTCACGATTCCCAAGACAGAAGAAGTTCAAAAAATCCTGCGGAGCAAATGCATCTTCAAGCCCAACCTCCACCAAGGCCTTGTATATGGTCTCATACATCATTTGCATAGTGTTATGCTGCAAAAGCAGGAAAACACATGGTGCTTTGATCACAAGAGAACACAGCAAGCAAAGATGCTTTAGCTTTATGCTGTAACCTCGCATTTGATCAGATATGATAATAATACAATGCAACTTGATGGATTACAAAGATCAAAAGCAAATAATGATACCATAAAACCTAACAAATTTGGTTGAATCAGCACATTAGGCGATGCACATTACAAAAATATTTGTTTAAGTTCCAGTTCCAATCAATTACATTGGCTCTGCAATCCTTCTCTTTTTTTCTTATTCTCTTTTGATAAACCAAGGAAATCTTCTTCTTTTTCTTTGTTCTTTTTTTTTCTTTTTTGGCTTATAGCCAAGTGGCTGTTGAGAACAAAAAAGTCTCGACTACTCATACAATATTGACGTACCTGCCAAAACAGAATCCTTTGTGTGGCAGCACCCGTTGGGACACCCTCTGGCCACATAGGGACTACTATATATGCAGCAAATCTCTCATGTGCTCTAATTTTATTGGCGATTTTGAGAGCAATTTCCATTGGAATGAGATTGTTAGCACCTACAAAATATGTATTAGAGTGATTTTGAATTCATAATAGGTAGAAGAAAATCAGAGGTTTTACTAAGAACCAAACAACCAAGTCTATCCTAGCAAAGAAAAAAAACAATCAAGTTTAGGATAGAATCTTGATACCTAAGTTCTTGTGCTGACTCCAGTTGTAGGAAGATCCAAGGAAATATTGATTCTCAATATAGATGAAATGTTGGGCCGAACGTATGGCTTTTACATATGCCGTATGTATGCTCATGTCAATCAGCACATTCTTTCCACAGACCAGATTCTGCTTCACCAAAGTAAATAATCAACTCTCAAGAAAGAGACTGATTTTAGCATCTGTATGCAGACAAAACAGAGAATGGCTAAGTTACTTATTTCCCCTCACCATTTTGGTGGCATCTTTTGGATCCTTTGGGAAGCCCTTAACGGAGCTGGAATCAATCGAACGAAAGATCTGCATTGAGTTGTATAATTCCGATCAATAAATTTCCATTGATAGTTTTTTGGATATGTAAATATATCAGTACCTGAACATGCCATGACTCAGGATCATCCTCCCTAGCAAAAGAAACATCAGATATCCCAACAATCTCTGGAATTCTCTCTATCCTGAGCAAAGCATCATCATATGACTTCAGCTTTTTAATCCCATGGGGTTTAGAAGCTTTTAACCAGCGCTCCTCAAAGTTGCTTAAGACATCATATGCAGCTGGACCATCAATTTTGCTATGCAAGTCATGCCACGGTTCTCTTGGGGCTCCAGCAGTATTACCCTACTCAGGTTTAAAACATCAAACGATAACCAAAAAGGTTGTTGAAGATCTGATCTCAACCAACGTAAACACCATCAGCAAGAATGCTTCGTGAATCCTATAATTGCATACAGTCATTTGGGTAATGCCATTGAAATTTCAGTGGCCCAAGTAGTTGTCTTGTCATGCATCTATCTCACAGCCAAACCCTTTTTAGTGGACTAATAGGTGTACACACAATGCTTTAACACAGACCATCATATGTCGCAGGAACACTACCACGATTTCTATTACAATATCTCTAACTAAAAGCTCTATCTTTTTTTTTTTCCTTTTTTTCTTTTTTTAATAATTGAAACAGGTGACCAGAGAGTATATGCACTCTGGATGGTGATGATATATTCCTTCAACCTCCATGAACATTAATAACTAGCGCAGGTTAGGTAGCTGGGTAGATCAAATTGATCTTATTGAGATGACTGTTTCTACAAGAAACTTTCAAGGACCTTTTAATAAGGAATTAGAAATTATCAACAGCATAGTGGAGAATGAACAGGAGACCCGACATGCAAGATCTTAAGATTATCTAGTTAGCACAAACAACTGTTCACACGTGAGATGACATCACTTATCAAAGGAAACATATGAGATCAGTCTATACTTGAATATCATTGTCGTTGTAGAATAGACACAAAAAGTTCAAACGAGTGAAGGAAACCAATAACTAACTCAATCTCTTCTTTCATGCGGTGTCCGTGATTATTCTGTTTCATGTTATATTGTTCGCTATTTCCACTCTGAAGTCCACTGAAGATGAAAGAGTTAGGAAATTACAGAGAAAGTAGGGTTATGGTAGTCGTCTTTATGCACTGTCTGCAATGTTCTAAACAGAGGGTGTTGAGGAGTGTCGTATCGCCCATCACATAGATCAAGCCCTCCCACGAAAGCTATAATTTTCCTTCTGTAGCTTCCGGCGTCTGCATCCACAATGACAGTTTTCTGATGGTGTGTATATATTGTTCCCACTTCCTGATAAACACAGAACTCGATGTGAAGATGTACTTCAAATCTCATATCCACATTTCAAGCACAAAAGAGATCAAAAAAATCCAAAAGTCCAATGTTCTCTTCATACAAATATCCAATAGTCTTATACTGCCAAAAGAAAGGACATCATTGACATCCAAAAAGGCAGAATTAAGCTTTTACTTTCTAAATTAAATCATCTGTTCAAAGCTGATCATGTTGCTGAGAACACATCATAAGGACTAAATAATGGACAGGTCATATAGTTAAGATACCATGAGGAAGAAAGTAGAGAAAATAATAATGGAACTATGATTGCAACTAACCCTTTGCTTGACCCAACTATTCCTTTTTCCAGCAACTCTAGGACAAAGCAGCACCTGCACAGACGAATGCTTGAAAAACCGGCGAGTCTCCTCATCATGGGTGGCCATAATCCCATCCTGCACCAATTGAAGAAAGACATTACTTTGAGAGAGCAAATGTCACAATTTACAAATAACAGATGAAATGGATAATGATCAGAAAGTATAAATATTCAGGAAATTGTCGCGGATGTAAATAATTGTGAATTTGTGAGAAACAATTCAAGATTAAAGGTATAAAAATCACCAATGTTGGATTCAAGTAAATAGAAACATGGAGTTGCCAATAAAGCTGTTAATAATAAGAAAAACTAAAAATTCCCTAAAGTCTTACAAGTGAATGGAGTCATGTAGCCCTACGAGAAACTGGAAAACTATGAAGCCCTTCTATAAGCCTTCACTAAATTTGTTCCTTCCCTATCAAAGAAAACTTGTACAAAGGATTTTGGGAGGATCAGCTAAAATCATCTATTGTTTTGTCCTAATCTTTCGTAGGATTTTAGGGGAAAAAAGTTTGAGAATGAAAGCCAATTATTCATAATCTTCTCCTCCGCAACTAACAAATAATCATTCAACTAAACCTACGTTAACTATCTTCCTCTCAGGGGAAGCCTGGCATCTTTGCATGAACATTCCATCACTGGCAAATCAGAAACTTGCAGTGATGTTTGCAATAAAAGTTGCTTCCTCCCATTAAATTAAGAGTCAAATCACGCAATATAACTTAGCAAAGCTGTCATAAATTATTCACAACCTTATTTTCGATCATTGCAGAGTCGGTAATCAAGGGTCAAATCACGCAACATAAAATTATTAGGTAATTGGTCAAAACTGCCAACTCCTAAATTGCAAGCAGTCATAAGTTTAGTAAATTACCATTCAATTTTTAGAATTAGGACAAATAGCATACTGCAGACATTACTATAAACTTCCTACTAAGGAAACATCATAAGTACTTAGGCGTTAAGAGGTAAGGTACTCACTGTTGTAAAGCCCAAGATGTTCCTAGAAGTAGGGTCATCCCACACAAGAAGCAGCACTCTCACTCCTTCTTGAGACTTGGTCCTCAAAAGTTCCCCCAAGGTGCTATCTAAGCCTGAAGCAGCATCCCGCACCAATCTAACTTTGTGCCACACAGACCAGCCTGTGATATAAATCAATTTTCGAGCCTGGCGTATTGCATCAAAAATATCTTGCCAGCACTTTCCATGGGCATAATACATCCCACCATCAAGCTTCACGTTGGGAAGTGAACCATCTGGAACATGGGCATCCTGATAAAGAGTAACAGTTCCACCTTTTCTTAGGGGAAAATATGTGCCAGGAACCCCTTGATAATCAGGACCGGCCCCCACACCATGATGGTAAGTGCTGAGTCTTTCTATCGGAATGTACTGAATTGATAAACTCAAAACTGCTCCAGGCTTACAAGGCTTGCCGTTACTGTTCAAGATTGGATAAGTATTCTCAATCTTTGCTCCTGAATATATATGTTCTACTGGAATCGCAACAACTCCTATTTGTTGTGATCCTACCACGTCGCTATCCTTAACAACAAAGTGGACTTCTGCAGCACTGTGAGCGACAGGCACATTAAAATGTTGCCGCCAAACAGGATTTTCGGAGTTGCTCAGCACGTAAGTCCTACCAATGACGGCATTGGACACAGATATCGTAACGTAGGGATCGCTGGTAACCTTGCTACTCATATGCCCTTCAATCTTATTTTGCACATTTCCTGGCAACTTACTGAATACGTCGCCCAGAGTCTTGTGGAACATGTCCATATTTGGAAGATCCTTTGCTTCATGTACCCAAATATCCAAATTACCATGTAAGAGGAGAACCTTCAAAGATCCTTTGGGGTGTTGCAGGGGCACTATTTGCAGACTCTGATCATGCTGCGATCCATTAAACGAGCTCGAGTGGACATAAGCAGGCTGAGGAGACCCATCATAGCGACCTGAACTTCCCTCCCAGCTACTCGAGAACGAGTCATTCGGGTAACCGTAGAAATTCGCATGACTACTGAAACTCGAATTCGGAGAAGGACCCCCCAAGTTTGGAACCGCAGGAGCCGGAGGAGAAGCAGGGGTGGTCGAGTGACCTTCCGATATCCGCATAGAACTCATGAGATCATCCAGCGGGGGATAGAGGGAAGGGTAATTGGAGGACGCATCATGCGCGGCGGCCGCATGACCCGGAGCAGCGTCGCCTCCGTAAGAGTTGCCGGAGAAGCTCTGGGCGCGGGAAGGGGCATGGGAGTGGGCTTCCGGCGACGGCTGCTGCTGGTAGTCGTAGTGGCCCGCACCATACTGGAAGCTGCCGTGGTGCTGGAGGGACGGTTGCTGAGAAGGAGAAGGAGGCGCGGCCGGGTACTGATAAGGATACAAGCCGGCGGGACCCGGCGGCCCTCCGTGGTGGTGGTGGTGGTAATCCAAGTGCCCGGAGTGGGAGGGCGAGGACGCCGGCGACGCCGACGACGGCTGGTGGTAGTCCAAGGGCCCGGAATAAGCCGCGGGAGGCGGCGGGGGCGGGTAGTGAGGAGGGTACCCGTAGTTGGGAGCATGGTAAGCGTACGGGTGCGGCGGCGGATAGGCGTGATTCGGAGGCGGTGGATAGGCGTGATTCGGCGGCGGCGGCGGCGGCGGCGGAGGATATGCGTAGGGATCGTGGTACGGATAATGCGGCGACGAGCCGTAATTCTCCATTCACGAACAACAACGCCGACGACAAGCTACGCCGCGCTTGAAAAATTCAGGAGACCGCGATGAACAAGATACTCTGGAAACCAGAAGCGGCTCCTCGATCAGCCAAAAATCGGAACCGGAACGACGCCGAAACCGAGCTTGACCTGCGACGGATCAAACGCGCGCGGTTTCCTCGGTCCTCCGACGAGAGGTGCGGGAGGAAGGATCGCCTTCTGTCAAACGGACCGCGATCGAAACCCCGCCCGACGACCTACGAAGCCGCCCTTTTTTCCGACGACGATCGCGCCCCGCGCGGCCGGAGACAGATGCGGCGGGAAGATGAAGCGCGCGCCCCCGCGAGAGAGAGACGGGGGTGTCCGGCGACGATCGGGGGACGGAGGGGAGGGGGAGATCCGCCGCGGAAGCTGCGGAGACGGGAGGTTTTAGAGAGAGAAAGAGGGAGGGAGGGGGGGGTGGGTGGTGTAGAGAGAGAAAGTTGCAGGTGGAGATGGGAGGTTTTAGAGAGAGAAAGAGGGGGGGGGGTGGGTGGTGTAGAGAGAGAAAGTTGCAGGCGGGGATGGGCAGAGCGAATGATGGGATCGAGTTGGGGGGAAAACCGCCACAACCACACCTGTCACCGGCGTTTTCAGATTGCGCCTCTGCTGCGCGAGAGCCGTTTTTCTTGTCCTTCCTCCTCCTCCTAACTCCGTTTTTGCCTCGTCAGATCAGTGGGGACGTGAAATTACCGCTGGCTGCCCCTGCGCCCCCCTTCCCCCCCCCCGCCACGTGGACGCCGAGCTGGACGGATAAAAAAAATAAAGGACAAAAGTGAAAAGTAAAGAGATGATGGATGATGGATGATGGATGATGGACGGGGGAGGAGGAAAATCCGGGATGAATTCTGGAAAAGTTGGTCCGAAAGCGAACCGATTCTTGCTGGATGCCGGGGTGCAAAGAGGCAAATGTCTCGTACGATAATAATCATAAGATCCAATAGGAATATTCAACGGGAACATTAGACAGCTATGGACAATTATTAGTCAATGTGTTTGGGATGATGTGATTTTTTCTTACCGGACAAAGTTAAGAATAGAGCGGGAGAGAAATAAACTGTGGGAACTGTGTAGGTTTAGGCATATTGATAAATAGTGCATGAGTTTATTTATGATCGAATGCCTAATGATGTGATAAGATAACAATGATATCAATCGTAATCAACCAGGTACGTGTACTATCAAAGAAGACATATGCATAATTCTCTGACATATAGAGATGTCAAGCGAATGTTATAATATCACTACTGGTATGTATGGATTTCTCTTCTTTTGGTTTTACATATGAATTTTGAATAGCAGCTTAATGTTGGCTACTGAGATATCAATAGGCTCCACGAGATTGGAATATTTCATTGGTTGCAAATCAATTAATTGACTATTCTACATAATTTTTTGGTGTAAAAAAATAATACGAAAGCTAACATATGTTGCAGGCACGTGGTGGTGGTTTCCACGTCTCCTCCCCAGGGTTTACCCTCCGCTAACGGTGTACGGGGTTCCCTGGGTCATAAAAAAAAAAAAAAAGCTAACGTATCTTGCAATTCAAGTTAATCGCAAGGAATAAATTATCACATAGGTGGAATGATAAAGTCAATGGCTAGGAAATCCACTACGAACCAAGATAATATAAAGCTTAAAGTTACTTTCAAGCGACGCTATCTCACAATCTCTCGTACAGAACTTAGAAAATGCATACAAAGAAAATCCAAATACTTTTCTTGTTTTCTCTTATGCCTCTATCGCCGAGTAGAATTGCATCTCTTATATTGTACCCAAAATAAGGATAAAAAATCTATTTAGAAAACCTATTCAAACTAGGAAACTACTTAAATTATGAAATCTCCTAAAATTTGGGAACTTGCTTAAATCAAGTTTACTTTGTTGATAGAAAAAGTATTGAAAAAGTCGTAGACATATTGCATTTGTGCAATTCAATCATAAATTTTTCAATTGGGTAAGTCAAATCTTAGATATTTTGATGATTTACCAATATAGTTCATTCGACCAATTTTGACCAGGAAAATATTGACATTGACAAATGTCCCTTCCAATGTGGTGTGACCGGCATTGATGTAGAAAATTTTTAGAAAACCTTTCTTTTTTTATATAATTTTGATAATTTTATTATTATTTTTCTTCTCTTCTCCTCTTTTTTTTTTTTTTTTTTTTTTAGGCAAAATTAGCCGATGGTATATTGGCAAATTATCAAAATGTTTGGGATTAAATTGGCACAATTGAATATTTCATAACTGAATTGATATGAATATCACATATTAGGACTTTTTTGATACTTTTTCCTTTTACGAGCTCAAAGTCAAGACATATTCTTAAGTTTTTTTAGAAAAAAATAGGATTAAATGAAAATTTTTGATAAATTGTTGTATAGCAAATAAATTATTCTTACGTATCCTTGCAATGTCGTAAAGGCTTTTTTTCTTTTTTTCTCTTTCTTCAGAAAATTGCCGCCAAATTGGCTGCTTTCACCAATTACGCAATTCAATTGGGGGAAAATTATGAGGTGCACTTGGACACCGCGTTGCCATTTAAAATTCAGAATTCAGACGGGCGAGCGACCAGGGGCAAAGAGGTAATTTCAGGTAACCTCGGCAGTCGGCCCCACGCGACGATGGTTTCGATCCCGCACGGGATCTACTTAAAAAAACCCGAGTATCTCCCGAAAATCGAGGTTTTTCCGACACGTGGGCGACTTCTATTGGCTGGCAGGTGGTCACAAAAATCCAAGTAAGACGCAAAGGTCAGGCTTATTCCCGGGGGGGAGAAAAGGTCAAAAAGCCTTTCTAGAATACGGGAATCTCAAGAACTTTGTCTGAATTTTCTATTATTATTATTAAGGATTCCTTAATTAATTACGTTATTATGGGCAATTTTAGAATACGATATTGCAGCGTGGACCGTTGGATCGGATCAGATGAGATGAGAACGACGTGCAAGCAATTGCACCGTTTCCGAGTGATTTGCTTGACTAAAATCTTTTATTTGGTAAGATCACTAATCATGTGTAAGAGTTACTAATATTATATGAATTTTTTTTTTTGATATTCTGCACTCTATATTTTTTTCAATTTTGGCATGTTTGTATGTGCATGGTATCGCGGGACGGCAATATAGTAACATGTGTATACAGTGAAATTGTAGTATTTTATCTTAAAAGAGTTATCGGGATGTTTAAAAGGTGAAAAGAGGTAGCCGGCATAATTATTATTTTTAAAATTATTATAAGGGGAGTCGAATTAGGCAAAAAACGTTAGGAACCCATGGCCTATAAGTCCAAAGTAGGCATATGTCTTGTCATCCTTAACCCCACCAGTGCGTCGGAGGTACAAAAATCCATTCATCGACCTTTGGAGCTCTTCAATTGCATGTAGTTCCGCCCCCAATAGCGGTCTCGTGCCACTACGCGACCGTGGCAAGTTCATTGACTTTATCGCTATCGAAACGAAAATCACACTCGGCGGTCCTATTTATTTTTCTAGTAACTTGAAGGACACGGTTCTTTCAACCAAACTCCCAAGTGGAAACACAACCTCTCACGGTCGTCAGCTTGACTTTTTCATCCTTTCCGTTCAATTTCCTCAGCATTACTTCTTAATGGCCCTTTGCCAATTCAAACACGTTTCCTCGCGGGCCTTGACTGGACTCAGTTTCCATTTTTCTAGTTTGCTTCAGATTCATATAGGCCTGTGACGTTTCTGCAAAACACCATGTCCTCTTCATCTCCTTTTCAAAAGGGAAGGCGAAAAAAATCAACGTCCATTGACAAATAAAGAGAAAACGACCTAAATAATCTCTAAATTTTAGTCCAACTTGTAATTTAATTCGAGAATGTTTAATTTATTCAATATAATTTTTAAACTGTAATTCAATGTGTAATATGATTTATGAACTTTCAATTTAATATTTAATATATGTTCAATTTAATTCATGAATTATATAAAAATATTTAATATTATTTATGAACTTGATTTAATAAATGCGGACAACGTTGAATATTTTCATATAGTATGATAATATTGAAAATTTTTATAGTTTATGGACTAAATTTGAACTTGTAATAAAAATCTAGGAATCACATTGAATAAATTAAGAGTAAAAGACCCGGCGGGACTCCGTGGTGGTGGTGGTAATCCAAGTGCCCGGAGTGGGAGGGCAAGGACGCTGGCGATGCCGACGACGGCTGGTGGTAGTCCAAGGGCCCGGAATAGGCGGCGGGCCGGGTAGTGAGGAGGGTACCCGTAGTTCGGAGCATGGTAAGCGTACGGGTGCGGCGGCGGAGAGGCGTGATTCGGAGGCGGCGGCGGAGGATATGCGTAGGGATTGTGGTACGGATAATGCGACGGCGAGCCGTAATTCTCCATTCACGAACAACAACAACAACAACAACAGGTGCAGCCCGGGCTTTTGCAAAATTCAGCGGACCGCGATCAACGAAATACTCTCGAAACCAGAAGCCGCTCCTCGATTAGATAAAAATCGGAACCGGAACGACGCCGAAACCGAGCTCTCTTTCCGCGGGGACGAAAAGCCAGGACGAGCTGGGGCCGCACGACGGGATCAAATGGGCGCGGCTTCCTCGGTGGAATTCCAAGAGGAAGGATCGCCTTCCGTCGCGAACCGCGATCGAAACCGTCCGAACCGAAGCCGCCGCGCTTTCCGATGAGGGACCCGCCGGAGGATCGGTGACCGTGATCGTTTCTTGGAGAGGAGATATCTAGCCGGCGACGATCGAGGAGAGGCGGAGGGGAGGGCGGAGATCCGCCGCGGAAGGTTCTCGGTGGAGGTTTCTAGAGAGAGAGGGAAGGTGGTGCGGGTGTAGAGAGAGAAAGTTGCAGGCCGGGATGGGGGGGAAACCACCAACGCCAACCGTCACCGGCGCTTTCAGATTGGAGAAAGCCTGTGCAAGAAAGAGCCGTTTCTTTCTCCTCCTCTGAACTTCGGTTTGTCTGGTCAAGCAGTGGGGATGTGAAATTACGGCCGGCTGCCCCTGCCACGTGGACGCCGAGCTGGACAGATAAAAAGGTGGGGAGAAAAAGAGATAAAAGTGAAAAAGATGATGGGAGGGGGAGGGGAGAGGATCGGGATGGATTTTGGAAAGTTGGTCCGAAAGCGAGCGGACTTCTTGGTAGGATGTAAGCTCAATTAGGACTATTCAACGGAAATATTAGACAGCTGGGGATAATTATTAATTTTTTTCCGGAGGAATAAAAAAGCAAAGAAGATAAATTGGGGAAATGTCTCGGAAGATAATAAAATATTCTTACATATCCTTGAAATATCGAAAAGGTTTTTTTTTTTTTTTTCTTACATATCTTTTATCGAAAAGGTTTTTTTAACTTTTTCCTCCGTTCGGAAAATTGCCGCCGAATTGGCTGCTTCCATCAAATCACGCAATTCAACTGGGGGAAAATTACGCGGTGCGCCTGGACACCACGCGGTGATTTAAAATTTCAGGATTAAGATGGACGAGATGCCAGGGGCAAAGAGGTAATTTCAGATAACGTCTTCCCCGGGGGACGATGATTTTTATTCACGAACGAGACCTGCTTAAGAAAAGAAACCGGAGTATACCCCGAAAATCAATGTTTTGTCCGACACGTGGAAAACCCCTATTGGATATCGGGAGGTCCCAGAAATCCAAGGAAGACGCAAAGGTCAGGCGGAATTCCGGGGGGGAGAAAAGGTCAACAGCCTTTCGAGAATACGGAAATCCGAAGAACTCGGTCTGAATTAATATTTATTTATTGAGGATTTCTTTTTTTATTTTTTTGGTCAGGATAAGGATTTACTATAGGCAATTTTAGAGCAGCAGATTGCAACTAATGGGATCAGAAGAACATGTGAGCAATTTCGCCGCTTCCAAGTGATTTGCTTGACTGAAATTTTTTATTTGTTAAGGTTGCTAATTATGTGCACGAGTTCCTAATATTATATGAAGGACTTTTTCTTGATATTTTGCTTTTATTTTATTTGTTTTAATTTTAGCATGTCTATTGCGTACATGATATTGCAACAATATAGTATAATGCGTGTTGCGTCGTGTATACCATAAAATTATAGTACCTTAGCTTAAAAGAGTTATCGGGACGTTCAAAATGCAAAAAAAGGTGACCGGCATAATTATTATTCTTAAATTTATTATAAGGGTTGCCAAATTAGGTAAAAAAAAGGTTGGTGATCTGTGACTCGTAAGTTTGAAGTAGGCGAGTCTTGTCAACTTAAACCCAGTGGTGTGCTCTGGAGGTTTAGAAAGCGATTCATCAGCCTTAGGATCTCACATTCCATTGCATGTAGTTCTGACCTCATGATGCAAGTAGCAGTCCAATGCCATTACGGGACCGGGGCAAGTTCATTGACTTTATCGCTATCAAAATGAAAATTACACTCAATGTTCCTTTTTCCTCCCCAATTTTTTTTTTTCTTTCTAGCAACTTGAAGGTTATGGTTTTTCAACCCAAATTCCCAAGTGGAAACGCAGCCTCCTCTCGTGTCATAAGTTTGACTTTTTCACCCTTGCCCTACAATTTCCTCACCATTAACTTCTCAATGGCCCTTTGCCAATTCGAACACGTTTCCTCGCGGGCCTTGACTGGATTAAGTTTCCATTTTTCTAGTTTGCGTCAGATTCATATAGGTCTGTGACGTTTCCGGAAAACACCTAGTCCTCTTCATCTCCTTTTCAACCGGGAAGGCGTAAAAAATCAACGTCTATCTATCGACAAACAAATAGAAAACGACCTAAATAATCTCTAAATTTTAGTCCAACGAGTAATTTAATTCGTAAATATTTAATTTATTCAATATAATTTCTGAATTGTAATTCAATGTGCAATATGATTCATGAACTTTCAATTTAATATTTAGTATATGTTCAATTTAGTTCATAAATTGTATGAAAATATTTAATATTGTCTCTGAACTTGATTTAATGAGCGGATAACATTGAATATTTTCATATAGTATGACAATATTGAAAAATTTTATATAGTTTAGGGACTATGTTTGAACATGTATCAAAAGTCTAGGAATCACATTGAATAAATTAAGAGTCAAAGACCACATTGCATATTGGATTACAGTTGATTGATTATTTGGGTTATCACAAATAAAAAGCACTTATTGAAAAATTAGGTCATCAAAAACTTTTCTTGCCAACAGCTTTTCGGCTTTTTTGCCAAACCTTTCGGAAGTGAAAAGTCATCCGTTTTCTTAGAACGGAATAATAGAGACAAATTGCAATGTTTCGAAGTGGAGAAAAGAAGAAGCGCATCTTCAAAATCCGAAGACTTCACGTCATCTGATCTTGGATTTTCCCTTCCCTGCCTGATCCACTTTCACAGATCATTCCCAGCCCTAGTTCCAGGACACAGCGATGGGACTCCTGACGATGTACCTCCCGGAGAACCAAGTGATCGACCCGAACGATGAATTGGAGGATATAGAACTTCCTCCTAGAGCTACGAAAGTCACCCTGTAGCTCTGCTTCTCTCCTAGCTTCCTGAAAACCAGATTCCTAGGCTTGACAATCACCGACACTCCGTCGGGTTCATCCACCAGCACCTGGTACCTGCTCAACGGACAGCCAACATTCGTCGCCGTCCTCTTGTGCGTGACGCTTGTGTTCCTGGCGCCGTACTTGAACAGCACTGCAAAGGATGGGTAGTTCAGGTCGCCAGGATGTGCGCTCCTAGGACAGGTGTAGCTCGTCTTTGCAAAGAGAGCTATCTGCGAGGAGTTGTACTTGAGACTGCACAGATGATTCAGGTAGTCTGTGGTCGATATGTCGTAGATCAATCCAGGATTTGAGGCCTGCTCTGGATCGACGTGGCCCGACCCAAATGTGAATGGCGTCGCCGCTTTGAAGCCGGAGCTGATATCAGAAATGGGTGCCCTCCCGTTGTCGACGGTATAGGATGTGGTCATGAGGGCCGACTTTATCGCAGCCGGTGACCAGTCCTTGTGTACCGATTTTAGGAGTGCGGCTAGGCCACTGATGTGAGGGCATGACATTGAAGTGCCCGAGATTATGTTGAATAGCACCCTCCGGTTGTCGCTCTTCAGGAGTGAAGGGGCGGCAACCGGGGTCCATGCGGCCAGTATATTGACGCCCGGGGCGGTGACATCGGGCTTGATGACTTCAGGATCCACCAGGCTTGGGCCCCTCGAAGAGAATGCGGCCATGACCGGTGCTCGATACCCGAACACCGTGCCTCGGAAAGAGATCGAAGCGGTCGGGTTGTCTGATGAATTGAGGTGCTGCTTGATAGCTTTGGCTGCTGAGGCTCCTACCGAGGTGGCCGGCAAAATGTGGGCGTCAGCCAGAGTCTCTTCGCCTTGGTTTTCGGTGTTGAGCAAGATCATTGCGGCTCCGCCCGCGAGTTTCACTTGCTGTCCCTTGTCGGTCCGGTCGTTCAGCCCCCGGTCACAGATGACGATTTTGCCCTTGATGAGCTTCGGGTCCAGCGTGCCTGCCGTGCAATACTCGGCTCCTTCGCCGCCGGCGGTCTCTCGGTACACGAGTGGGAGCTGCTCAGTGGGCTTTCCTGAGTATAGGGATGATCCTTCGAAAGTCTGGCCGTCCCCGAGCTTGACCTTAGTCGGGAAGCTCCTGTCAATGTAGCTGGCGGCGACTGTCATGATCCACGGGGCGGCATTGCTCACGGTCGAAGGGCTTGGCCCTGAATTCCCAGCCGAGCACGCCACAAAAATGCCTCTTTGGACCGCACTGAACGAGGCTATAGCAATGTTATCCGTATAGAATGGCCTTGCAAGGCCACCTAAAGAAAGCGACAGCACGTCGACACCGTCCAATGTGGCGCGGTCCATCGCGGCTAGTATGTCCGAGTTGGCACAGCCCAGCCTCCAGCAAACTTTGTAGACGGCGATCCTTGCCGTGTTCTTCATGCCAGTGGCAGATCCCAAGGCCAAGCCGAACAAGCTTGCCCCTTTCACACAATTGCCAGCAGCCGTGGAGGCCGTGTGAGACCCGTGACCCTGCCCGTCACGTGGAGATCGGTACTCTGTCGTCTCATTGATCTTCCCGACAACAGATTCGTAGCCCTTGAAGAAGGCCCTCGCGCCGATGAGCTTTCTGTTGCAGTTCGAAGATGAAAAGTTCGTGCCGCCTTCACAAGCACCTTTCCACCGAGATGGCACTGCGGGCATGCCCGTGTCTCTGAAACTGACGTGCTCCGGCCAGATTCCGGTATCGAGAACACCGACTATCACGTCGGAGTTGAGCTCTGCCGCTTCCCATAATCCCCTGCCATTTCGCAGGCCGAGAAATTGGGGCGAGTGTGTGGTGTGGAGAGTAAGCAATTCATCTTCTGTGGCAGAGAGGAACCCATCGACTTTGGTCAACGAGTGAAGCTGCTCGGACGAAAGCTTCGCGGCGAACCCGGCGATGGCGGTCTCGTAGACGTAAAGAAGCCGAGAGGACGAAGAAGAAGATTCGGCGATGGACTCCAGGATTGATTCATACCATTGCTTTGAGCCCCCTTGATCAATATTACTCGGTTGGGCCATTCTGGTATTATCCATGTGAACGATGTAAGTCTTTGTGTCCACTGCAGCATTTGCGGAAGTGATCAAGAAGGCCAGGAATGGGAGCAATTTCCAAGAGGTCATTGTGACTGTGGCAGAGCGCAGAACAAAAGAGAATCAATCCAATTAGACACATCAATTGATCAGAGCTGATCGCTCTGAATGTGCAAAATGCGCACAGGGAATTTAAAATTCGGCTGATCATTCCGAATACAGACATCAGAAGCATATAAGCTCGTTCATCGACATCGATCATGGCAACCTGCTTGAAAACTTAGCTTGGTACATACATTCTAGCCCGAGTTTGGTGAGATTTTAGATCAGTGGATAGTGAGCATCAGTTTTTTTTAGGTGCTATGCTGTTGTGCAGTTTGAGCCTTATTTGGCACTGTGAAGGGTTTAGATTCTGTTCACCCTAATCTCATGAAACCAAACAGCAAGAAGCAGTTGATATTTTGGTGTTGTACAGGGAAAGTGCATTGAGTTAAAAAAGTGAAGCAAAACACCATCATGAAGTAATGAGGCAGCTGGCTTAAGTGTCTAAAACATGTCAGGGACATGATGGAGCCTTGAATAAAGCATGTCATAACCAATGATGAACAAAAACACTATTCCTAATCACATCCTAATCAAGACCTTAAACACAGAGAGAGAGAGAGAGAGAGAGAGAGAGGGGAACAAAAAGGGAAGGATCAATGTCAAACTTGCCTCAAAGCTTGATGGGTATTGACTGTATGCGGGAGACAAGTGAGACAGCAATGCCCACTTATATAGGCCCAAAAAGGAAGTGGGTAGGGGAGGAAAGGAGAGTGCATGTGATGGGCACAAAGAGGTGGTCATGCTCCAATTACCACCAAAACACAACACCTATCGAAGGAATGGGATCTTGCCCACTTCTCACTTCATGAATCTGCGCATGCCCTTCTGTAAGGTCATAGTGGTGATACTTCACGAACACTCATGAACGCCATGAATGGAAAGTGGAGGGAGGTCCTTTTGGAGGGACGGTGAGTGGGAGGCGTGGGGTACTCATGATTCGTAGCGAGAGCATTTTCGAAAGGTGTCGACTTTCCTTTGGCCAAAAAGGTCTTTCTTTACTTTTTTCTCTACATTTTCCAGTTTTTTTGGGGGGTGATTTGCTTCCATTGGTCAGAACTTTTGGGAACACTCTGGAGGGGTTGATGGGTGGAAGTGGGGTTTGACTTATCATGAAGTATATTCATGTATATATTATATCTCATTTTATCATTGAACGTGGGATTTAATGTGACAATTTGTTGATTCTGAGTATAGTAGAAAGAATATAAATGGAGTACCGTCATTCACTTATTTGATTCATTCTCACTTTGAATTGCCTCATTCACCAAGGGAGACCAATAGATTCCACACATGTTTATCAAATGGGTGATCTTGATCATTTTCTTGCTTTTTGAGGGATATTGCATGGTTAATGTCCTATCACTATCGGTTTTGAACTCAATTATGTTTGAGTGAAATTATGTTTAGAATGACTCTTATGTTGCCGAATGTGATGTAAGACATGAAAATTATGCATCGTACTTGAATTTCAGTAATGCTATGGAAGGAGAATAGATTGTCCATTTACCTTGGTAAATTCTAAGAACTAGGCTAGCAAAATGGAAAAGATTATTTAGGCTTGGACAGCCCTGGTATCCTAACAATGATGGACAATGATTGCGCCAATGCGTGGGCGTGGGAAGGGCCGGGTGGGCTTTTTAGAGAAATTGCTGGAAAGGGCTGAGAAATGGGACTTTCTAGCAGTTGAGTACTCGTTCTAAACATGGAAACGTATCTTTCCTGGCCATCTTTTCAAAAGAAGGCTTGGTTGGGAATTCCACCCTTCAATATGTTCTCGTGGCCGCGCAATGATGCGCTTTTTGGTCTCCGCCTCGCCTTAAAATTGGGCGGGACAGCTTTTAGGAAGCTATTGCGAGGTGCTTCAAATTGGGGTGGGGTGCTTTGACCTTCCGGATCTTGAGTTTTTAGGCATATGCAGAAACGGTTCAAAAAGAGTTGTGATGTTTCTTTTGAAATCTTCATAGGGTGTACCTTGCCGGGAATGGTTACCCGGGATCGGCATTGCGCCCTCAGAGGTGGCCCCCCAACCCCTTAAAGGGGCTGTGTGCGGGGGTAATCAAGTGGGCCGGAATATTTATCGAGGCCCAGATCCCGGCTTCTATTCTGTCTTTCCAGGATGTCAAAACATTTTAAGGTTTTGCTTAGGACCAGAGATCTTGAGTTTTTAGGCATATGCAGAAACGGTTCGAAAAGAGTTGCGATGTTTCTTTTGAAATGAGGTATTTATTCGCCAGGGAACTGCATCAAGAATAGTTTGATTCGTATGAACTTGGCTTGTCCAAAAGTTCATTAAATTGGGCAAGTCCATCTTGGGCCCGTTTGGTTCGGTTTTGGGGAATGCATTTGCAAAAATGCAAATACCTTTGGGAGAATAGGGTTTTTCGAAATGCAAATAACGTTTGGTAAAATTTGCATTGAGAAATAACTTTGGCCAAAATACCATTCGGTAAAATTAACATTTGTAAATGACCATTATTAAATTAAAAAAAAAAATTATATATTTTTTTTTTTGAAGTTCCTCCACTGGAACCGCGGATCTGGCAACCGGATGGCTGGATTTGGCCCTCAGACGGTTGGCGGGGTTGCCCGACCTCAACCCCGGCGACCGTCGCCTGAGGTCCGGTAGGCGACCCTTAGGCGGTGATCGTTGGCCCCCGCGACCCCTTGGCCGGCGGTCATCGGCCTCCGGTCGGCTTATTTGTGTGGTGGTGTGTGGTGGTTTTGGAAAAGATGAACAATATCGGGACTTACATTCCGAATATGCAACTTCCCAAAATACTTTCGAAACTGCGTTACGATAAAGCGCCCTGCCTAGCCACTTGGAGATGTAATGTATTTTGTCAAAATCGTCCAAAAAACGAACTAAACGCGTGTGCGTTTTTGCTAGGGACTTCAGAGTCCCAAAGTGCATTCCAAATGCCCAACCAAATAGGGCCTTTATTTTATTGGACTGACCAAATGCGCTATATTCACTTGATTTGGAATCATAGTTTCAGCTACGCCCGTGAAATGATGAGTTTATCGTTGTAGGGCCATGGATGATAATGGACATACGACGAATGAAAGAGCACGCACGTTAGAGACAAAGAATGACTCATGGGCTCTTAGACATGGAGCATGTGCATCCCTTGAGTCCATTCCAAGCAAATGAGTGTTCTCTGGACCTACGGAAGCTCCCGTAATTTCATCATACAAAGTGAAGTGAAAGCAAAGAATGGCACCATAAACAACACACAAAAATAAAAATAAGAATGCGACCCTCCCTTAAAAAACAACAGTCTTCTCCTCTATTCAAACATGCACATAGCATAGTCACGACACAGGTGGAGAGAACCATGTGGCATGTACACTTGTAAGGAAAAAAAAAGTCAACATGTACGACTTAGAGAGAGACGTTTCTTTCGTGTCTTTCGAGATCCACCCTACAATATGGGGGTGAAAAAGCCAAAATAAATAATTATGGTCCCCTACAAAAAGATAATTGGTTCTTGAATCCCTTACAACCTCATGTCATGTCGAGGTACTGTAGAAGAAAAATCTACAAAATCCGATCTAATTTATTTCAATTTATTACTTTCAATAACGGAGAGAAATATGGGGCATGTAGTTGTGAGAAAATGAGGTATCTGTTTCCAAATTGGAGGTTATGAGAAGGTGCAAGGCACTCTTCCTAAAGGTGATATTGTTCTACTGAAGTAAGATTCTATCGGAGTCCAGCAAGCTTCAGAGACTCTTCCAAAAATGATATAAGAAGTAATTTTTACATCATTCGAGAGTTTATATCCTTTCGCTTTTAACTAGCAATAAATCATTTGTGATGCACGTAATGTAAAGATTTTTAATTAATTTAGTTGAATATCGCAACCTGTTACTTGAGAATAAATAACGAAAATTTATTTAGTAATTACAAGTCAAGATATTGCAAAAATAAGTTGATTTATTAACCCAAGAGGTGTTAAAATGAAAAACACCGATTCAATCTATTTATATATCTCTACTATATAGAAAACCAACTTTCGAATTTTGGTTTCCTCCCTCTAAATTACTTTAATGCCTCGAAATATAAAATTGAGTCCAATCCGATGAAATAATGAGAGACGTAAGGGTAATGTTCTCAACTCGGTTATAGATCCCATCATCCTAAACGAGAGAATTATATAAAAAAAAAAGGAGAAAATTACCAAAAATGTCTTAAATTTATTATACGTGCTAATTCAAATTTAAATTTTTTATAAATAAAAAAATTATAAACTTTTTAATTTGGCCAATTTAATTCTAAACTTATTAATGATTTATCAATGAAGTTATTTTTGACTTTTTTTTTTTCAGAAATTGCTGAACGTGAATCTTCTCCTATTTTTTTTTTTGGAACTACGAATCTTCTCCTATTTGCTTATTAAGTTTTGCTTATTTTACCAAAAAAAAAAAAAGTTTTGGCCCATATATGTTGTGTCCAGCAAAATATAATTGTTTCTCCCACTCCCTCCCCCTCAATTTTTTTTTTTTTTTTTTTTGCAAAGGAGGACTCGACTCTTCATTTCTTTTCCAAATAGGCCCAATTTCCTTTTCAAATTCTCAACATCGACCGTGAAATTCAACCCATCGCCTCCATTTCTTCTGCTGCTGCTTCTTCTTCTTCTTCCTTTTCTTCTTCGTCTTCAACCGTTAAACCTCTAAAACCCTAGAAAATGATCCTCACCAAGCTCTCCCGCCAAAAGCCACCTCCCCTCTCCCTCTCCTCCACGCGCCGCCTCCTCTCCGCCGCCTCCGCCTCCGCCTCCGACTCCGCCGCCGCCACCTCCTCGAGGCTCCGCTCTCTCTACTCCTTCGAGCCGCCGCCGTCGCTCCATCCCCAGAGCCCCGGCCCCGGCCCCGGCCCCAGACCTCCGTCGAAGAAGAAAACCAAACCGCCGTACCGTCCCCCGTCGTCGCTCGACCGGACCAAGATCAAAGCCGTGAAGTCGGACCTGCCGTTCGATTTCAGGTTCAGCTACACGGAGAGCAGCCCCAACGTGCGGCCGATCGGGCTGAGGGAGCCCAAGTACTCCCCGTTCGGGCCCGGCCGGGTCAACCGGGAGTGGACCGGGGTCTGCGCCCCGGCGGCGGACCGGAGGGTGAGGTCGGTGGAGGAGGGAGCCGAGGACCCGAAGCTGGAGGAGAAGAGGCAGGCGATGAGGGAGAGTATTCAGGGGGAGCCGCTAACCGGGGCCGAGAGGAAGATTCTGGTGGAGAGGTGTCAGAGGCACAGGACCAAAAGGCATATTAATTTAGGTAACAGAAACGGAAGTTGTGGTTGAATTGTTTGTTGATGCGGTAAATTGACTGTTGAATTGCTTGTGATATACGAGGATTGACTGTTTAAGTAGCATTGCTTAGTCTCTACACTTCCTGCTTGCATCCTGTACTCTCTTGCTTCTACTGATGAATATCTGTTTTATACAGCGAAGGAGTTTAGACTCATATAGGATATGAATTTTATATTCAATTGTTGCATTCGGATTCAATGCAAAGAATATGTGGAGCGAATTCTATATGTTAGATAAAATCAATATTTTTTTATCTGTCGGACCTGAATTTTGTTGGAATATAGTTAGCTTATTTCTTAATGAGGAAATAGGAAATTTGGCTGTGCTGCTTTGGATTTCTTCCTGGAAGATTGGGAGCTACCCATCTGGCTTCCCCTTTTGGGAATAAATCAAAGGACCAAAGTTCCGGCATGATGCTGAAATTTGAATGAGAGTTGATTGATGGAAAACCATTTTTAAAGGAGGCAGACTCATGCAGATAAGAAGGATACTTCATGAAATATTTCGCATGTACATCTTCATAACATGTGAAACTGAAAGATTTAATGATCAAAAGAACATTTAAAAGGGCAGGGGCTACATGGCTGATAAACATAAATATCCTTTGAGTGAAATTAGGAACTGACAAAGATCTTTGAGTCATGGAGTTCTATGGGGTCTTAGGGGTCAGAAGATAAGATTTTTTTGTTCTATGTGAAAATGACTAAACACTAATCATTGAGGGGATACATTTTATTGAAGAGTCTTTACACTGGCTCCAGCGGCTAAGATCACATATGTCGTTCTAGTTGATGGACCTATGGCCTTACTTGGAGGTGAAGAGGGTTAAGTTTCTAAGCCAATAACAAGATTGATAAAATAAGTTTTGTGTCACCTTATAGATACATAAGTTGCGGCAGCTTCTGCTGTTAGAGAAGTAGTGTGGAAGACAAATATTGGTAGAGCTTAACCAATAAAGGTGATTCCATTGAATATCACCATCCCTGGTTCTAGTGTCTTTTATTAAAGAAATGGAAAAAATTGAATTCTATATCTGATGGAGAGTTGTTAGATGATAACAATAACCGGCTCTTTCAGTATCAACCTTCATTTTACAAGTTTAGTTTAACAAGCAGTTCATTTTCAAAAAGTGGGTGACTTAGATTAAACGTAGAATTGTGCCGGTTATAGCTTTATGAGCTGTTTCATGTTATCTTTTCGGGATACCTCCTGTAAATTTACTTCTCACATCAAGAAATTTGGTCCAAAAGAATATTTTTCCTTCTCTCGAATTAATTGTTTGTGACTAATTTTTGTGTTTGACTAGGATATGTGCACTGCTTCTGTTTTGAGAAAATAAAGATAAAAACAAAATGAACATGACGATGTTGGTAGTTTGATGAGTGTGATATATACCATTGCTTCCATTTTTCATATGGAATGAATGGAGCTAGGGTCACACCGATTCTCTAAATGTCTTTCTGAATATTCCTCAATGTCCTGGCTATTCACTACCAATTTGTTGACTATTACCTATCAAATCTTGCTCAAGAATCTGGTTCTTAAGATAATCCTGTACCAAGAAATATCTACAATAGTAGTCATTAGTGAAACCAAAATACTTATTCAAACCGACGAAGTAGTAATCTTGAACAGTTGAAAGATTCAAATCTTTACAATATTTTGAACCATTTATAAATATAACAGCAAATAGAACAATTCGATCCAACCTCTTACAATTGGATTAAGTTCTGTGGCGGATTATGAAATCTTGGTGGGGAGATATGGCTATAAATCCACTATGTAAAAGCGTTGTGTACATAGTGCTTGACGCAATACAAAAGCAGCCCTAAACACAATACTAGTCCAATAGTAGCACAACACTTGTCAAAAATACATCTAAATGGATGATTCAACATGTATGCAAAATTGACACGGTTCTATATGGGCTTCCTCTCCTATACTTGGGAGGAATAGAGACCTTGGAGTATTCTCTTGTGAAAGAATAGTGCCCAATAGGAGTAGATTTTGTTGAAAGTGTACAGCGAAAGCCTAATACCTTCACCTAATAATTGTTGATAAATGTTAGGATACATCTCCTTTCGAAGGAAGTGGAGATATGCTCAAGACATGAGAATGAAGATATTTAATGGGTTGCTTGGTCGAAAGAATAGCTGTACCAAATTTAATTTGGCGTTGCTTCCTAATGATATAGGCTTACACAAGTCTAGCTCTGTCTTTTGACCCTTCAACAACCCCTCTCACTCGACATCGACATACCTGCCTCGTTTGTGTGTCCCAAAGGCATATGCTATGATTGAGTCAAGTCAGAGTCTGACTTGCCTGATAAAATTGTAGTAGCTCCTATCATGGTCTTTCCTAGTAGAAGGTAGAGAGAATTCACTTTCCTCCCCTTCATCTGTCATGGCGTCTCGAGAGATCTTCAGCATTTCATCTTCAGTGATGTACCACTGGATGTTGTCGAGTGTTCCTAAATGGCATGTGTTGAGTGAAGGTAGGTTCGACTGAATAGATTGATAGGCTTGAATTTTGGGTTCTCTCTTGGCGATCTCTCCGGTGTGAATTTTGGGCTTTTGCTGTAAGCTCTCAAAAGATTTCTATTGTCATATACTTGGACAAAACATGATTTTCATTCATGTTTCTTTATTTTATATCCTGTAAGTTGGGCCGTAGTTGCAATTCAAGTCAAGCCAGTTAGAATAAATTCTCTTTTTTTCCCCTTGTTTTGGATGTTACAACTACCTTACTTCATTGCACTTCAACTGAAGAACTTTTCAATGCGTACCGCTGCTTTCATAATATTGGCGTCCTTATATCCTTATGTAGGGAGAGATGGCTTAACTCACAACATGTTGAATGATATCCATAATCACTGGAGGCGTGCTGAGGCAGTCAGGATTAAATGTATGGGTGTCCCAACGGTTGATATGAAAAATGTTTGCTTCCAGCTGGAGGTATTTTGTGTTTAACTCTAATTTTTTTGGTCAAACTGGATCTTTCTTTCTGGACAGTGATTTGTGGTGCACTGGTTTCTTTCTGTTTCCTGTAGATCATCTGGGTGATTTCTTATTCTTTGTGGATGAACTTCTTTACCCATGTTTATGGAGAAATTTGGCATAAACCATTCATTACATAAGAAGTGGCACGTTGATGTTCATTGCTTCAATGTTTATGATTTTATGTATAGATGATAATATACCCTTGTTAAGTATAGGATCTTCTAACGTGAGTCTTTTGTTTTCAGGATAAAACTTTTGGAAAGATAATTCATAGACACGGTGGTCAGCTTGTTTTGTACAGAGGTAGAAACTATAGTTCCAAGAGAAGGCCTGCAGTACCATTAATGTTGTGGAAACCCCATGAACCTATATATCCCAGGTTGATCAAAACCACGATTGAGGGCCTGAGCATCGAAGAAACCAAGGAAATGAGGAAAAAAGGACTAGCTGTGCCTGCGCTAACAAAGCTTGGTACATCTTTATTCTCATATTTTCTTGGTTCGTTTGACCATTATAAATGTTGTTTCTGAGTCATTTTGCAAATGCAGCCAAAAATGGCTACTATGGCAGTCTGGTACCAATGGTCAGGGACGCATTTCTCACCAATGAGCTCATTCGGATAGACTGCCGGGGACTTGAGAAAAGCGATTATAAGAAAATAGGATGCAAACTTAGGGTAAGATTTTGTTATCCCTTCTGTCTCCCTTATCAGTTCCAGTTCCTGTTCCTTACATTTGTATGGCATTTTATTCATGTCTCTATATATTTATCTGTTTGATTTATGTTATCTGTATAGAAATATGTCAAACCTTATGCTAAATGATTCAGCTACTGGCTATTTTACTGCATTTAGCAAGAAATAGGATATGAATGCTGCCCTTCCATGCTGTAGTTTCTGATTATTGCATTATGGCCCTTGTGTTTCTAACTGTTGCTTGGCTTAGAGCACTTATGCTTCATCACATGGAAAGTGTATCGAATACTTGTTTGGCATTTCTTTCCTTCAGATACTTTTTAGTGTCTGTGTTGTGGGAAAATGGACTAACGTTTGTACAAAACAGTCAGCTATGCAAAAAGAAGGGTATTATTTAATGGAATATGTTCCTATTTGACATGAGGAAGTCTCCTCAGTACCAATTTTGAGAAATTTCCACAACCTTGTTTTCTTTATTGCTGCTATCATCAGGACACACAGATGACAGCACTGACATGTACGAGGACAGTATAATATGTTGGCAATAATGTTCAAATTTTTTTTTATGTAGGACCTAGTTCCTTGCATCCTTGTGACATTTGAGAAGGAACAGATTGTTGTGTGGAGAGGGCAGGACTATAAGCCTCTGGAGGATGTACAGTTCCCTATGGAATGGGATGAAAATCCAAATGGCAAATCACTTGATGGCATTGAGGATGTTCGTAGCTCGGATAGCAGCAGTAATGAGCAGTGGTTGAGCTCGAGCGACGATGACAAGTCGTTAAATTCCTGAGTTTACTCAGCAGAGCCAGCTGTGCATTTGCTTCATCAGATTGAGTTTGTAGCGGGAACGTATATTCAGAAGGCAAAGTCTTGCTTCTGGATTGCTTGCAAGGACTGAAAGAGACGAGTCCCAGGAAACTTCCCGGATATTTCTCAAGCAATTGCTGATATGCTCAATCTCGGTTCGAAAGGGAAAACGAGAACCGGAAAAGATGGATTGAACTATAGCAAAAGGCTTCTCACAATTCAGGAGCATAGGCTTGGGTGGGTTATTGGCTTCTCATCCCGGTGAGACACTACATGATTTTGAACAACCGAGGTATTGTTCCGGGCTCTGGTCCTAGGGTTGGGCTTTTATGTATCCATGCATCTCAACCGTCAGTTTCAGCAGACAGCTTCAGCAACTGGTAAACTAATTAGACCGCGCCGATACTAGAGCGTGTTGAGGAGCCCTTAAACTAGTTTATTCTATATATTGACTGTTACCGAATCACCCTCGCATGGTGAGATGAGTAGTGAAATTGGAGTGAGGACGACGAGGGCTGTGAGAGAAAATGTGCGCAAGCTGTAGGAAAATAAAGAGGGAAAATTACCAAACAAGTCATAATTGTGCCAATTTAGTTATATATTTACCTTTTTTTGGCCAATTGAGTGTTAGTTCAGTTGCCAAAATTTGACAAGCCAATGACGAGGTTAGCGATGACAATTTTTTTTAATAATTTTTATTTTTCAAATGATTTTATTAATTTTTTATTCTTTCTTTCCTTTGTTTTTTAAACTCCTCCCTTCTCCTTCCTTTCCTTTGGCTCTGGTGATCGGCTAGAGGGGAGGGCTGGCTAGTCATCGGGTGAGGGCGAGCTTGCCTGATTGCCCAACCCTCCCCTCTGGCCAATCGTTGGTCGCCGGAGCCAAAGGAAGGAGGGTGGAGAAAAAAAGGAGAAAGAAAAAAAGGGAAAAAAAAGACCGAAGATTAATAAAATAATTTTTAAAAATAAAAATATTATTAAAAAGTTGTCGCGGCTGGTGGCCACATTAGCGCAAGTTGGTCAATTTTGGTTGGATGGACTGAATCGGTACAATTATGAAACGCTTATAACTCAATTGATATAAAAAAAAAGTTTATAACTGAATTGATAAAATTACGATAAATATATGACTGTTTTTGGTAATTTTCTCAAATAAAGATTGTGTTTCGTCTCCAGGGGGATGCGGTGGTGAATCATTGCTGTAACGACACGGTGGTAAATCATTGCCGTAACGCAATTCGATTATGAAGCGTGCGAATCGCCTCTCCAAATTCATTCCTTAATGTGGTGGAAAACGAACGGAAAGAGTTTGTACAATGAAGACTTCACGAGTTCAAAAGTGGCCCAAGTCATGTCGGGCTGGTCTCTTCATCCGTCGTCCGCCTACGAAAAGCGAAAGGTGACGTGGTGGAGAACCGCATGTCATGCCGACCATCTTCCGAGACGCTACACACGAAAGAAATTGACGGACAAGAATCGAGGGAAGCCAGCGTCATCTACAGTAATGCCACCACGTTTCTCGATCAGGGGGAGGCTTTGGAAAAAAATGCAGAGCACGCTCTTGTGGCCTTGGATCGATTCCCACGAGAAAGCGTGTGGTGCGACGATCTTTTCAGTGACGTTGCCGGGTGCTATTAAACTATCGTTATCTGAAATTATTACTCTATTTTGATTCCGGCTATAAGAGAAATCGCGTGTCGGCTTATGCCGACTGCAATGGTGTCGGGTCCACGCTTGGGCTGGAGTATTTCCCAATAAGCAGTCTGCATAAGAAGTTTTCATCACCTACGTGAAGGCCCCTTTGCTTCAATACACAAGCTATTCCGATTCTAAAAAGTAACCTCAGGTAATGTCTTGTTTCGCGAAAAAATTTTATTTTTTAATTTTATTTTTAATTTTTCTTATTTTTTATTTATTTTTCCTTTCTTTCTTTTTTTTTTTTTTTCCTTTTTTTTTTTTCTTCTGTATGATTTGAGAACGCTTTGTTAATCAATGAAAAAATAATAATAATTTATGATTTTTTTTAAGGAAAATGTTTTTCAGATGACTAATTTTCCACAAGACAAGTGGATTTGAAGGATAACTGTTTTTAGGGAAATTTTTCGCCGACTTTTCACAATTTGCATGACGGGGAAACAATCATCGATGAAAAAAAATGATTTTCCTCTCTTGGAAACGGCGTCCACCCGTAATCTTTGCCGAAATTGTCTATACAGTGAACCTGCGAATAAGGACATCTCGGAAAAAAAAAGGATATCCTAGAAAGAGAAAATCGAGGAGGTTAAGACAGCCACTAGATAATAAAGAATCTTAGTGAGAATTAGAGCGATAACACGCAATCCAAATTCCAACTAATAGTCCACCCCACGCCTCTCCTCTTGGCAAATTTTTAATCGGAAAAGTGCAAATTTCCCGAGCGAGAAAGGCCGAGATCGCGATCAAACCCACATGCAGCATGCCTGCTGCATCAGCAGAAGTTCAGGTAGCCAACTAAACTTTCCGGTCCTTTAGGGAAAAAGAAAAGAAAAAGAATTCTCGGGAAAATTCCAAGCACAAACGACAGCTAAAGAAGCAGAGAACGGATCCAAAAAATATTATCCAAAAGAATATTTTAAGTATATGCCCCCCCCTAAATTTTTATGATTACTTTCCTCCACCCCCACTACTAAATTGGGAAAATTCAGAAAAAAAGTAACCAAAATTTTTATGATTACTTTCCTCCACCTCCACTACTAAATTGTATTTCCTCAAAATTCAGAAAAAAACGAGCCAAATGCTATTTACATTTGACCAAAACCCATTTGATTCACCCACACCTCTTCTCTTGGCAAATTTTCACTCGGAAAACTGCAATTTTCCCGAGCGAGAAAGGGCAGCAGCAGCAGCAGAACATCAGGTAGCCAAGTAAACTAGGTAGCCAACTAAACTTTCCCAACCTCAAAAAAAAAAAAAAATTCTCGGGAAAATTCCCAGTACCCACGACAGCAAAAGGAGAGGAGAAAGCAGAGAACCAGATCCAAAAAAATATTATCGAAAGAAATATTTTGAGTATATTCCCCCCCAAAATTTTATGATTTCTTTCCCCCCGGCCACCCCTGCCACATCAATGCGATTATCTCCACACGCTCTGCGTCCCCCAGATGTCGCCACATGATGCTTTTCGCCACTCACCGAACATAAAGTTTCAACCTTTCTCACCTTCTCTCTCTCTCTCTCTCTCTCTCTGTCGACCTTTCGTTTTGGTGTTCGAAATTTCTGTACTTTCCCACATTTTCTCTCTCTCTTTTCGGTCTTCCGTTTTCTCGGCGTGAATCTTCTTCTTCCTTCCCCTCCCGGGTCTTCCGGAGCTCTGTCGATGGCGAACCAAGATCTGGCCTCCCCTCTCCTCTCCCCTCGGCGCCACCCGTCCGATCCCCCGCATTCCATCGTCACCGTCCACCACGACAACGGCCCCCCGTCGAAGCAGAACCTTCGGAAGTCAAAACCCAGAACCCAGAACCACCAGAACCACCACCACCACCACCACAACGGCAACGGTGATAATCACAACTGCAACAATCGCGTCCGCGGCGGCAACGGCAACGGCAATGGCAGCAATACCCACTTGGAGAGGCCCGACCCCTTCGAGTTCCTGGGGTCCGGGAGCTTCTCCGTGCCCGCAGCCAGCACCGTCGACCCGTTCCTGAACCACACCGAGAAGGTCGACGGGGTCTACGAGGTGGTGAAGATCGTGCTGTGCTTGCCCATCGCTCTGGTGAGGCTCGTCATCTTCGGGGTTTGCCTGTTGGTGGGGTTCATCGCCACCAAGCTGGCTCTTCTGGGTTGGGAGGATAAGGAGAACCCGATGCCCAGATGGAGGTGTCGGCTCATGTGGGTGACCCGGATTTCCGCCCGTTTTATCTTGTTCTCATTTGGGTGAGTTCGGATTTTGCGCTTTTCTTGTTTTGATGTTCTCTAGCGTTCTGGAATTTCGTTTTAGGTGCTGCATCAAGAAAAAAGAAGAGTTCTTTTGTGGTAGGGGTGAAAAAGTTTGAATCTTTATGGTTTTTCTGGCTAGAACATGGTAGATTGTACATTTAGTCCCTTGTGGCCTATGAGAGGAAATGAATGATTGATTAGTTTGAAAAAATATAAAGTGGCCGATTTTGTTGAAATATGCCTGATGCAGACAGAATTTGGAACTCCGAATTGTGGGTGTTAACAGTTTGTGATCATTTGGAGTTCGAACAACTCCAGTTGTTTGAATATCTTTGATGGGTGATTGATTGGGTCTCACCTTTTGCAGCTACCAGTGGATAAGAAGAAAAGGAAAACCCGCTCCAAGGGAGACTGCTTCTATAGTTGTGTCAAACCATGTGTCGTATATCGATCCCATATTTTATTTTTATGAGCTGTTCCCTACCATGGTTGCTGCCGAGTCCCATGATTCTATACCCTTTGTTGGAACTATCATCAGAGCTATGCAGGTAATCTTGGAGCATTACATTTTGATTTTGAGCTTTTCACACATTTAATATGTGGAATTTGTAGTTGGTCGACTATCAGTGTTTTCTTACTTAACAGTCGATGTAATTTTTCTATGTTCTCAGGTAATATATGTTAATAGATTCATTCCTTCATCGAGGAAGAATGCGGTTAATGAAATAAAGGTAAAAAGCTTCTATCCTCTAAGAAACTTGGTTTGAGGTGATGATCCATTGAACATTCTAATGATTCATTGTAAAGAAGGATTATTAAGTCAGTGCTGAGATAGTCGATTGCTGTTATTTCTCTTTTGTTCCATTTGCTATGCATTTTTTTTTAGAACTTTATGTTGTGAATCATTCAATGTCGCGAAACAACTATTGTTATGCATGCTTCCTCAACAAGGAGGGCACATTGTGTTTAGTGCTCATTGTCAATCTGCATGATCATATTGGAAACCCCTTTTTTCTTTTGATATCTCCAGGATGATAAAATTCATTTTGACAAACTAAATGTGTAAAAAACAGAATTATGACTGTTTATGTCATAGTCTGATATTCTTTGTGGTTCATTTGTCCTCTTGATAGCCATGTGAGTTTTGGTACTTATGTTTGCTCACATTTCATTGTTCTAACGATTCTATAGGCCTCTCAGTAGTTTGCCTGCCTTGAGCAGCTAATATCTATGTTACTGAAAGAGTGTTGTTGATCCCTTAGATCTATTTGTTTGCTTTGGAGATTGCAATTTCGAAGGAGACTATGTTTCTTATATTTGTGCAGTCACTGCATCATAGTTCATAGTGCAAATTTAAGGATTTCATGCGTATAATATTATAGTAAATCAAATTCTTTGGTCTTTAATGGCTTTATGAACTAAATTTGCAGTCCTTTAGTATATTTTCAAGCTATTTGATACAGAAATATGGTTTAGGGATCTAATTCTAAATACAGAGAAAGGCTTCCTGCGATAGATTTCCTCGGCTGATGCTCTTTCCTGAGGGAACAACTACTAATGGAAGGGTCATTATTTCATTTCAACTTGGTGCATTTATCCCTTCTTACCCGATTCAACCAGTAATTGTCCGTTATCCTCATGTACACTTTGATCAATCTTGGTAAGGCTCCTTTTCCTTTTGTAATTGTATCCCTGGTGCTGTTTGCGATATTTATCATTTAAATTAACTTTGGTTGGCTTTGGATTTTGTTTTTTCCTTGATTGTGCACAGGGGAAATATCTCCTTGGCAAAGCTTATGTTCAGGATGTTCACTCAGTTTCATAATTTTATGGAGGTAATCTCTCTCTCTCTCTCTCTCTCTCTCTCTCTTGTGTATCCATGATAAGTTCCATTTGTGGCCACTGAAGTTGAGTGGAATTTGCAATTAGTTCACTGAAATTTGATTTCAATCACTCAAGGTACTAACCTTTCATTTCTTTTTGGCAATTATGCACTTTGGTCAGAACCAGTCTTTTTTCCAGCAAACTTCTGACCTGCTGGACACATGGTTTTTGAAGATGTCACGTCATTGCTAAATTTGCGGTTCACAATAAAATAGGCTGGATTCTGGCCAAAGTGCATTGATTGAAAGAATTGAAAGTTTAGTGTATTGGGTGATTTAAATCAAAGTCACTGTGTCGTTGCAAGTTTCACTAAGGTTTAGTGATGACCTGTGAAATTTACCTGTTCATTTGTGGTCAGGGGAGGAAAAAGGGTAGGGGTTTTAACTTTTGTTCTGACATTTTTATCACTTTATCTATGTTTCAATGTTTGAGAAAGAAATGACTGCTTAGATGATGCCAAGGCAACTTGGACGGTGGTTCATTCAGTTCTTAGGTGTGGGCTTGTTTTCATAGATATATCCGCATCTCAAACTTCTCAAACATTGATAGGTGTTTCCAATTGATTGCAATACTTTCTGCTACTTTCTTCAGTAAATATTGTTACCACACGTCAAGAAAATTGAATTAGCAGACATATGGGTCATTTTCATAACAGAAAATTAAGTCTTATCGACACTGGTAATGATGTAGGTTCTTTTATTGTTTATACTTGCCAGCTGGGGTAGTAGGCCTTGTAACTTATTGTTCAGTTTTTATTGATGTCTCTTGGTTTTTATCAGGTGGAATATCTTCCTGTCATTTATCCGCTTGAGGACCAGAAAGAAACTGCTGCCCGTTTTGCGAAGAGAGTGAGTATAAAATGCTTATCATTTTCCTTTTACTGAATTAGAGATGTTACAGATGATGAATCAACGTCGACTATAACCCCTAGCCTTCCAAGCTAACAATGCGGCTTCGATTCCCGCTACCCACTCTATTCTATACTCTCTATCTATATTAGATAGACCTGTATTCGAATATATATATTCGAATTGAAATATATTTCAAATTAATATTTTGAATTGGATTATTTAATTCTATTATGTTAGTAATCCATCTTTGAATTGAATACGCAATTCCCGAAATTCTCTTATCTTAACATAGTATTTTTTTCCGAAAAGAGAAGGTATAAGGGAAAGGGATATGAAAGTAAAAAATGCGAAAAAAATCAGAATAAAAAGAAAAAAGCGTCCATTGTCTAATGGATAGGACAGAGGTCTTCTAAACCTTTGGTATAGGTTCAAATCCTATTGGACGCAATTTTTTCCATCTATTTTTTGACATTTCTATCTCAAGAAAGATACCGATATTTTGAATGATTTAAATAAGAAACGCTAATGATACGTCGTTTAGTTTAGCTTTTTTTATGTTCTTTCTTATAATTTATTTTCTATTAATTTATATTCATTTTTTTCCTATTTAAAATGAATTTTTTTTTAATAGAAAATGAAAATAGAGCGAATATCAAATTATTTAAAGAATATTAATATTCTTTAAATTAAAAAAGAAAAAAAAAATTATTATAAGAGATCTCAGAAATTAGCTCCCCAATTAGTGATATCAGCAAATGGAGCAATTCAGGAATTTGAGAATATTAGACTAGGGTAGCATATTTTTTTCTTGTGTGTTTTCTGTGTGTTAGTAATTTAAATTTGTCTCTTGCAGGCAAGCAATGCTATTGCGACAGCTCTGAACGTTACCCAAACATCCCATTCTTATGGGGATGTGATGCTTCTTATGAAAGCTGTCGAGTCAAAGCAGGTTGGTGTTCTATAGTCTGATTTATTGGCAATAGAAACTTTACAACAAGAGTAGAAGCTCCAAAAACTTGCTTAGTCTAAGTGATCTATCGTGGTGCATAAATTTGATTACGTTTGTCTTCTGAAATCATGCGATAGGAACAAACTAAAAGATGCTTTATTTGGTGTGATCACTGTAAACGTATGGAGTATAAATCAAGATAGACTGCAGAAAGAGTTAAAGAATGTTATCTTTGATATGTTAATTTTAATGGCATCTTAGTTGTCCGTTTAAGAAGTGAGATTGAAGTTTTCAAAGCAAGTCATCCCATGTTTGTTTTTTCAAATGTTTGTTTCACATGTTGCAGGGGAAGCCTTCAAGTTATATGGTTGAAATGGCGCAGGTGGAATCTGTAAGTTCGTAAATGTGATGATATTCTGTCTTTCTTCTATTTTTTATAAATAAGTCATCCTATGCTCGCAAGTTGAGAAGTCACCAACTTGTCTTGATTCTGTATGGATTGTCATTATATGTACATCTTTAGTGAACGGGAGCTACAGCACTAGCATCTGCATTTGCCCTTGATGAAATGATTCTTTTATAATGCTTAAGCGGGAAAATTTTGGATTGTGGTTTTGTTGTTATCAACTCCCTCAATTTTGAATGGTAAATTGGAATTTATTAATTTTGAGCTCTTATGCAATATTATGCGGAGCTTCTTTCTGTATTAGACCTGGAGAGGCTGTTATCTGGTGATGACTTAATCAGTTTTTGTAACTTTACATCATATGAGCTTCTTCTATCTTGTATAATAACCATTAAAAGGTGCTATTGGACAGGCAGAGAGGAAATCATGAGTCTTCTTTAGGCCAAATGGCAAAAAAAATACTCATCATTTCTCATTTTTTCAATTTTATCCCCATCTCTCTGCTTCTATCAGGATAATCTTCAACTATTGAAATCATATAGATACTATAACTGGGCTAGACTCCCTCCAAGAATTGTCTTGTAATTACCATTTTTTCCTTCTTTACTCTTAAATATTTATAAAATTCAATTAAGACCATTTTTTTAACCTAACTTTTCATTTTTTCTTCTTACATAAATTTTGTAAGTATTTTCAATTATTGAAAAATGGTTGATATGAAGCCAGATAAATATTATCCCTTATATTTTGCATTGGTTAAATTATTCTCTCTTACATATTTTCCCTTAATAATCGGATAAATATTCCTTCTTCAGATTTAAATTGATATCCTTCTTTTAGCATAATTAGGCAATAAATGATAAGAGAATGTTTTTCCTTGAACAGTCTTGCTGCCACATTGAAAATAAAAAAAAGGGGAACCTGCATATAAACAAAAAATAAAAAGAAGACAAAATTGAAATTTGGGAAGGAATCTAACAGAACTTTTCTCTCACAAATGGTGTTAAAAGACTAGGATAGATTTGAAACAAATTTGAAATAATGGGTATTTTTCTGATAGGATTAAAAGGTTAGGATAAAATTGAAAAACCTTGTCATTTGGCCTTTTCTTTAATATTCTGAAGTCATGACAGGTATTGTCTGAGATGTTAATCCAGATATAGACCCACAAGAAAGATCAGGCTTTTTGTTTGAAGCTAGACTGTAATTTTTTTGGTACTCTGTGGACATGACAGATATTGTATGAGACATCAATCCAGATGAATTTATTATTATTTCTTTTTTGAACATTATTGGTCTTGACAGATTATTTAACTTACAATACTATTTTTCCTCTTGTTTCAGCTCTTCCATTTGAGCAGCCTGGAAGCCGTTGACTTTCTGGATAAGTTTCTGTCGATGAATCCAGACTCGAGGTACTCTTGCCCATTTCCTAAAAATATTTGATTCCCTAGCGTCTTGCCTCTTTCAAGGTTTTAGCAATGGCTATATTCTACATATTCAAGCTGTGGGTTCTCTGGTAGAAATGTTCATTGTTCTTCTAGTTTGCTTATTAGTAGGAATGATGCACGATAGGTTTTGAGGTTGCTTTTGTAGCATCATGCGACAAACTCCTCCCTTCTAGCTGTGATATGGTCCTCTGGCGTCAAATATCTATCCTTCTGTTGTCAAGTCTTCTCCCCTTCAATACCTGTGGATTCCTTTTTGTGTTTTGAGCTTTTTTTGTAGATGGTTTGGCACCCCCTTGGTGTCTCATAGTTAATCCCCTTGGGGCCGCCTTTGTAGAGTGCACTATTGATTTATTAATCTTTAAGCATAAGACCACTGCTATTTAGGGACTGCAGTTCTGGTCAATAATGTGACAAAATGAAACAGAAAACATGGCTAAGATGTTGATGAGCATATTCTCTCCGCTTGTCATATTATTTTAAGGTTTCTGTGACCTGACCGTTTAGTGTTCTCTTTCAGTGGGCGTGTGTCAATGGATTGCTTTTTGAGGGGCCTGAGACTGAGAGCTTCTACTCTTTCTGAAGAGGTCAGTGACCTTTCTTCATAGCCAGATCGATGCTTCAGTGTTAGGAGCTTGGTGCTTGCCTCTCTGCTCATTGCTCATTTCACCTTTTACGTACAAGAAATTTTCAGATTTTTAAAGTTTACTTACTTATACCACCCCCTTGCTAAAGCATTGGATTTGGCACCTGTTAATATACACAGCATGACATTCATGGGACATCAAGTTTCCAGAAAATTATGTTGTTAAGTTAGATAAATGTATTCTTAATTGTGCTTGAGCAAAGTTTTCTAGTGCTTTTTGAGTCAGTCTCCCTACTTTTAGACTGAAAATCGGAAAAATGATTACCAAAGTGAAACTAAACTCAGATTTATCTTGTAGGTTGATTATTGTTCTTCAATTGTCTTCATATTAAATAAGAATATTTTGGATGACAGATATTTAGGTTCCTTGATGTGGATAACTATGGAAAAATCACATTCAAGCAGGTAATCTTTCCCTTTGAGTTTTGATAGCGGGCACATCTTCCTCTAGAACTGAGGGAAGTGATCAGTAGATGCTAGGTTTATTAATTTGTCTTGCGACTTGGCTTTTTCATGTTAAAATTTGAATGAAATGATTTGTTTCTGTGTTTGCAGTTTTTATTTGGGTCGGCTCATGTTATGAAGCAACCGTTATTTAGAGAAGCCTGCCAACTGGCACTTCGGGAATGTGATGTAGGAGGCAGAGGTTTCATCTCAGAGGAACAAGTGAGCCTTCCTTTTTCAACCCCTACATAATTTCAGTAGACTTGTTTCCAAATAAAATCTTCTCGGCTAATCCTAGGTTTATCGTTGCTTTTGAAACAGTTGGGAAATAGCCTTAGAGCAACCATGATGAATATGAGCAAGGAAGAGGTAACAAACTGGCACTCTGATTTTTGTTTTGGGTTATTTAGAAATGCAAATCAGCAAATAAATATTTCAAAACAGATTTGTCGATGAATTTGCAATGTGTTTTGCCTGCTCTTTTTTTTCCTATACATGATGGCCATTCTGCGTGTTCTTGCAGATTCGCGAACTGTTCGAATTGTTTGATGGGGATGGTGATGGAAGGGTGAGCAATGACGACTTTATGTCCTGCTTGAGAAGAAACCCACTTCTAATAGTACTCTTCTCTCATTGTTTATGGCACGATGATTCGTCAGAAGCCGGCGACAGAACAGCTGATGAGATTGTTTGATTATTGGTTTTCTTGCTTCATGTTAGGTAAAGTTTGTATTGTTTGCTGCTCCAGTGGGTTTTGATCTGAAAGAGAGAGAATGGGGTGCTTTCATTTTTTTTCAGTGCCCCTTACTAGGGAAGGGACTTCATGGATAGACTGTATCAAATCAATATACAAGTTTTTGTCTTGAGATTACCTTCAACATAGTTTTTTGTCTTATCCTGGAATTAGGAAACTCTCGATTGGAAATCGCCAAAATATAGTGACTCTTGATGGAAGACGCGACCTGTTCGCTAATGCATGCTCGAGTCATGGCTGATGCATAGCCCGAGGACCATGTAATCTATATTACGAAAACGGGGTTGCTGGGAAATACTTGTGTTTCTATTCGGTAACCAAAAGGGGGAGAAAGCTTGGGCTAGTAACTTCGAATTCTTGCTTTTAAAAGATGATTTTGACCGAGTCTTAGATGCCAAAGGACAACTTAGATGACCCTTTTGCTGCTCCCGTTCATGTGCTGTCCTCTCGTCTTTAGTAAGATCTCCTTTCTTGCGACACCCGGTCCTTCAGGAGCTAGAATATGTGAATACCATCTTCAACTCATTATGGGCCTGTCTTTTGATCCCCTGGTTTGAGTCCAGCTCGTGACAAGGCCTTTTTGGTCATCCTACTTGTAAAATTCCTCCCTTCAAATCAAAGAGCAGTGGATTCTATCACCGGGGATTCCGGGCATCCTAACTATGAAACAGTTCACTTGGAAATCCCTCTCAAAGCCTTCGACGTACCACAGCCTCTTATCAAGCAGCTTCTTTTCCTGCTTCATTCCCTTGCTATGCGACACATTTATCTGGCCTGTATACCCATTTCCACAATGAAAAAGGCCCTAGCTTTGCGTTTCTTGAGCCTGACCCTTCGGGTGTCGGTGCCACACTTACACATACCGCTAGACCAGAAGAGGTATAAGGTGTTGTATCAGTTTAGTTGACGGAAACATGTAATGGACGGCGGTGGGGTTTTTGGGGCGAGCTCCTGGATCGATTTGGAGAAGAGTAGAGTTTTCTTATCTTTATTTTTTGAAGAAAGAAGCTTTGAAATTGTTTAACAAATGAAAGTTAAGAAAGGATTATCAGTTGTAGAGTCATGGTCTTAAACGCTGCCCAAGAAGAGCTTTGAAATTATCCTCCTTTCTGTCTGTACTGTAATGTGAAAAAAAAAAAGTTCGAAATGTTGATGGGTTTATTATTAAAAGCACTAGCCTTCTTTAATAAATTCAAACTTCAAAGATCATCAAGGATGTAAATAGTGCATCAACTCTAATTTAGTAAAAAACTTCTTATTTGGACACGCTCTTGTTTTGGTCAGTAGTGTGTTTGAAAATTAGAACTGAAGCATAGAGAGGCAAACTTCTTGGCTTGTGCAATTGTGACTGTGCAGCCTCTACTCCTCTCTTGTTCAGATGCCCGTTTATTATGCTTTTGGTTTCCAAGAAACTAAGAGAAGAGCCATCATAATCTACTGCTTTATGGAAAAAGGTTATTCAAATTTTGCCTGCCAAAGTTGAGTTTCTGAATTGAGTCGTACGTGTGGCGCTGGTCAATTTTTGATTAATTCCCAAGTGAGAACAATGGACATTGGGAAATTTGAACTTTTTACATACTTCAGAACCGAGAAGTCCCTTTTCATTCGCCAGGGAAGTGTGAATTTCCTTACCAAGAAAGGCATAGCCTGCTCTTGCACAAGTCCAATCCTCTCTCTTCACAGCAATAATTGAATCGTATAATCCGATTGTGAATTTGAATGAAACAGTAAATAGCATCTAAAAGAGAAGCACACAGCATTGCTGCAGCTCGTGGTTATCGAACACACTGAAATTTAGATACTGTTATAGTTGTTATGTATGTTGAAAATAAGTTACGATTGCTATATACGTTGAAAGTATGGCTAATGTACTGTGTATATGACGAGGACACATGACGCTGAGATTTTCTTGAAGCACATGCACTTGTTCCTGTAATTGAAACCCTGTCTTTTCTGGAATGCATCACAACATAGAGATATATATATATTTACATGGCATGCACTCTAATTGCGCCATGAACACAGTGAGTTTGATGGACAAACCCATTTCACTCTGATCCCCTTTATCAGGATGGCCAACCCACTTGGAAAAAAAAACGATGCTTAAAAAGTATGTTTAGGACAAGAAATCAAGCATGCAATCATATTCATAGAAGATGCTGACTTTTTTCTGTTCCATATGTTGTTTAGAGGACCCATCCTTGAATGAAGTTGGTTTCACCAGTACCGCTCTTTGTAACAGATGATCCTTCTGCTTGAGCATACTGGTACCTGGTAATGCACCACTCAAAATGATAAACAAAAGACATAAAGAAGAATAAGAAGGGAGAAGAAGAAGAAGAAGATGAAGAAGATGATGATCATGATGAAAAGAAGGCAAAGGAGGAAGAAAGGAATTATTTATTTGAAATAATGCACAGCAGCATAAGGGTTTTCATTTTTACCTCAACTTCATTTATGCTAGAATAATTAGATGATCATATACAAATCAGTACAATGTGTGGAATGATGTCAATTTTATGATAGACATGCTCATGTCCACTCTAACCTCATGGCGCGCTTGATATCTTCCAATAATCGTTCAGTTGTTAAACCTAATATATATTTCCAGCTAAATTCAATTCATTGCTCTTTAGAAATGTTATTTAGTACGAGTTTCATCTGCACAACTGAAGAAATAGCATGCAGTTCTATTGTCGCACCACTAGGCCAGTCCTATCAACACATTGTCAACACAATGAGCTTTTTGTGGAACTCGCCTGATTTTTTGATGTTAAGAATCACTCCTCTCAAAAAGGAAAATGGGCAAAGAGAAAGTACCCGATTTGCAAGACCGGCTCGGGTTCGCAATCCAAGGGTATCCGTTGAGAATGGTGGACATGGAAGCTGCTAGTTCCAGCAGCATCAGATGTGGAGGTCCAAAGCGCTTGAATGGCCTTCAGATTTAGTCCTTCTGCCTCCAGCTGAGAAAACATGAATCATCAAGCATCAAGTGCCAGTGTTGAAAATTTCTAACTAATGCACCTTAAGGACATTGATCTTGTCATGAGCATGAGGCATAATGTACGAAATAACAAATTTCGATACCTGGAACTTGAGTTTCTTGTTAAGATCTCCGAGCTGCCGCTCCTGCCATTTTGTCACCGCAGGCCACAGACATCGCATTTAGATACAATGGGGATTAACTTAGAAAGGGAGGATATGGATCCTCCCAATTGTACAATAAACAGACTCATTGTGTACTCATGAAATCATCATAGTTTAACACTAAATTTGTGTTTAATTAGGATGATAGATATCAGAAATTGCTTTTCAACTCTTGAAGTCTCTTTCAGGCAATGTACAAAAGAATATAATGAGTCAATTTACTTTCTAATTGAGATGACACAAATCCAAAGAGAAATGTGAAATTTGTAGAGATCGATATCAGAACTTACTGAATACATTACATACCTTTCTGCGGAGGTCATCCATTTGTTCCAACATAAGTTGTGTCTACAATTTGGGAAAAAATAGAGATGAAGAGGGTTAAATTCAGGATCTTGCTAAGTTTATGTTTGGGAAAAGGCAGACACTGGAAAATTAGCTTCTCTAGGATCAATGACATGAATAAGATTTTTAGTTTTAATTGACAACTGCTCTAAGAGTACACGATTTTTCTTATGCCAGAATTGAAATGATGATATAAAGATCAATAGGGGAGAACCAAACTGTAAATTATTTATAAGAGCTTCGCATGGGTCGATGATGGATCTCCCTTTCACCTTGTCCAATATTTAGTTGCATGGATCTATTAGCCATCAAACCTTCATCGATATGCATGATTAGTTGCATCTAAGTCCTTCAAAAGATGATTGATTTCGGGAAATCAGATCAATTTACCAAAACCATACTACTCAACCATGAGAGTCAATGCAGATTGAAATTTTAGTAAACATGAAATGATGATCAAAGATCATATTGGCTAATTCAACAAACTCATTTCCAGTTTCTTGATGATCAGTACTCAGAGCTATGTGTATAACCGTCTGTGATTGGTCCAAAAATAAATTCAGGTGCGATGAACACTTCTAAAGTTCAATAAAAACTTCAGTTAAAAAAGTTGGAGAAAAACTCCATCATGCTGGCCCAACATTTGCGAGTGGCACATGGGTTGAGTGAAATACCTTCCTTCGCCTAGCTTGTGCAAGAGCTTGTTCAAGCTGCTTCTCAAGATTTTGCAACTCTTTCACATTCAGCGGTCCGAGGTCTTCTCCAAGCAAATGCCTTAAATTCAGTACTCCGTGTTAGCACATATTATGGTGTTAGCAGATTGCAACTTAATAGACCGATTAATACATTTCCCTAGAAAAATGTAATGCTTGAATCTATGAGATGATATTTTGGCAAAAATAAGAAAAGAGCAAAACCTCTGAGTTTGTTGAAGAGATTCATATTTTGCCTTCAATTTTGATATCTCTTGAAACCAGTTCTGCTGTCATAAAAAAGCACCAAGTGAAGTGAAGACAGACAACTCTTCGCTTCATTATAATGAAAACGCAATATGTGAATGTACTGAATCTCACTGGGAAACTAAGGCTTCACACTTATTAGCACACAGCTGTTTTAAAACATCGCATAGTAATCTCAGCATGTCGCTGTCTACTGTAACAGCATTAAATCATATGAAGTTCCAGGCTTCAAGCAAAAGAAACATTTTATGGTCAATGGATTTTTATCCCCCCCAAAGAAAAAGAGTTTATTGAGCAGCAAATCTAGTATCTAGTGTAATGAATACAAACTTGTGTCTCATGTTCAGCAACGTTGTCTTGAGGAGTGAAGTTGCTACGTTGGTATCGTTCAAGTGTCTTATTTATGCTGCAAAGAAGAGATAAAGAAATGTTTAAGTCTTCTTGACTCTCCACTTGCAAATACTTTCTGCACAGTGAAATCAAAATTTACGAATCACAGGCTCAGGAAAAGGGGCAATAAATTGGGCAAGTGGCCAAGAAAATCTGTGCCGTATGTGACTCTAGTATGAGAAATATCACAGCTTGGAGTAGTGAATATTTCCTACAGTTAAAGTCAGTTGAACAAGTAACTATTTAAGCAAAAAGGTTACACTTTCTACTTATCCGCAATCAGCACAATGTGTTTCTATGCAAAGTTATTAACCAATCCTCCCTAGACAATCAGCTAACAATACTCATGAGCCTGTAATAGAACCTATAACCATTACTTGTGAGCATCCTGATGAATATAGGTTGATCACATTTCGTCCCTTAGGTTTTACCTATACAATCTTGCATATAAATGGAAAACATGCCAGTAGATTACTACTGGTGGTAGTGGTCTCTAGTATGGCAAAGATCTGTCTAACTCTAGAGTTATAGAACAAAGTCGTACAATCACACCGATCTTATTGGTAAATCACTTGAAATGTGAATTTTTATACAGTGACCATCGGTTGGACTTTCCCTCACTCCTTTTTAGATTTATTAGGAAATTTTTAGATATTTCTAAAAAGGGTTTCACTTTCTACTCATCCACAATCAGTAAAATGTGTTTCTATGCAAAGTTATTAACCAGTTCCTAGACAATCAACTAACAATACTCATGAGCCTGTAATAGAACATATAACCATTACTTGTGAGCATCCTGATGAATATAGGTTAATCACATTTGGTCCCTTAGGTTTTACCATACGGACTTGCAAATCTTGCATATAAATGGAAAACATGCCAGTAGATTACTACTGGTGGTAGTAGTCTCTAGTATGGCAAAGATCTGTTCTAACTCTAGATTTATACAAAAAATCGTACAATCACACCAATCTTATTGGTAAATCACTCGAAATGTGTAAATTTTTATAGAGTAACCATCAATCGGACTTTCCCTCACTCCCTTTTAAATTTATTAGGAAATATTTGGATATTTCTAAACCCAATACTAAATTGTGGACTGGGGATGGCAAGGAAGAGCTATAATAACATGAAGCTAGAGAAATGCCCTTTTGACCTAGGTATGTATTACAAAAAGTAACTTTTATTGGTCAATATGACAAGAATGATTCAAATAACAAGAACCACAAAAAATAAAAGAGCTGATAAACGGCACTCATTAACAAGTACTAATGGAAACTATATTAAGATGAACTAATGAAAATTAGCCCCTTCTTGTACTGCAACAGAAACAGACTTTCCCCACAAATTGCAAGCTTTAGGTTGTAACTAATGGCGTATGATTAATCAAAGGAAACACTGGCTGCATTGGACTGTCTCTTTATGCAGGTCAGATCTGACTCTTGTTTGTTGTTAAATTAAAGAGAGTTATTCACCATTACAACTGCAAGTTCTTCTTTAATTGAGGAGAAGAAGAAATATTTCGGGCTACATGTCTGTGGGAATGCTTCCATTTGTTACCTAAATATGCTTCATTTTTGTGACAAAGAAAATAGAAAGGATAATGGAGAAAAATTTCCCAGAGAGAGAGAGAGAGAGAGAAGGCGATGCAGTGTTACCTAAAGATAAAAATCTGTCTTCCTTTTCATTCTTTTTTTTTTCTCAGGAGAAAATCTTAGTAGATTAGTCTGATGCAAGAACGTGATCTTTCTTCTGGGTATGAAGAAAAGATAAATGAAAAGAGAAGACAGATTGTACAGAAAGAAATTATTACATGACAGAATTCATAGGATGTCCAGACCCAATTTTGCTACCTTCACGCGAGAGAGAGAGAGAGAGAGAGACCGGAAGACATGAATGAGATTGATCTACACTGACTCCTCAAGCAGTACTTGAAATCATCTTGTAGAAGAAAGTGCATAGCCAGAGGATCAAACGACTAATGACAAAACCTCGCACTCTTTTGGCACTGTGCAATTGGCTTTCTCTAGAGAGAGAGAGAGAGAGAGAGAGAGAGAGAGAGAGAGAGAGAGAGAGAGAGAGAGAGCACTGAAGAACCCTAGATCCTCCAACTTGCACAGAGGTCCAAGAGAGGGCACAAGCTCTACGGAAAGAAATTATGACACGACCTCAAAGTCATAGGATGTAAAGACCCAACTTTTACACCTTTACAAGAGAGAGAGAGAGAGAGAGAGAGAGAGAGAGAGAGATTCCATGGTAGACATGAATGTGATTGATCTGCACCATCCACACACCTGAAGCAGTACATAAAATTATCTTGAAGAAGAAAGCGCATACCCAGAGGATCAAACGACTAATAGACGTGAAGACAAAAACCCCCACACTCTTTGGGCATTGTGCAACTACCTTTCTCTAGAGAGAGAGAGCACTGAAGAACCCTAGATCCTCCAACTTACACAGAGCTACAAGAGAGGGCACAAGTTCTTTGTTTCAGTTGGATAGCAAAATGGGGAATCTTTGTTTCAGGTGATTGTTTCAGAAGAGACTCGCACAACGCCACTACCGCTGTTGTGATTTCTTTCCATGAAAGAACAAGAAAGAAAGCTATAAAGCAAAAGTAGAGAGAGAGAGAGAGAGAGAGAGAGAGAAGAGAGGACATGAAACGTGTCGATCTTGCATTGACAACATGTCATAATAGAACTGAGAACTGGCGGTTTCTTGAGAGATCCAACACAAGGCCACATGAAAAAAGGATAATAGGAGAACAGGAAAAGCCCCCAAAGCAAAAATATCCTGACAAACGCCAGAACCATGGAATGGGAGCCGACGAAATACCAGAAACAAGAGAGGAAAGAGAGCTTGTTCTCAGGAGAGAGAGAGAGAGAGAGAGAGAGAGAGAGAGAGAGAGAGCAGTTTGCTGAAACTTAAGTGATGAAAATGGCATTACAAAAGAGGAGATAAAAATGAGAATTGATGAAACGACGCCCACTTGTTGCTATAAGCACAATAATTTTCCCGGAAAGGAAAAGGAAAATTCTTTAAGAGCAACCACACTTTTGATGAAACCCACAAAAGAAAGGAGAATCCCAGAAAAAAGAACCATTGAGAAAACTAGATCAACTGAAATTAAGAGCATGAGAGAGAGAGAGAGAGAGAGAGAGAGAGAGAGAGAGAGAGAGAGAGAGAGAGAGAGAGAGAGAGAGAGAGAGAGATTGTACCCAGAAGGGCCAGCGCTGCCAAACTCATAGAGCTTGCCACGGCTGGAGAAGATGATGAGCGCGACCTCAACATCACACAGCACAGAGAGCTCATAGGCCTTCTTCAACAGCCCATTCCTCCTCTTTGAGAAGGTCACCTGCCTGTTGATCTTGTTCTCTATCCTCTTCAGCTCCACTCTCCCTCTCCCCATTACTCTCTCTCTCTCTCTCTCTCTCTCTCTCTCTCTCTAGATGCAGCGTTTGGATAATGGAAACAGTCAGTTGAGATGGCTGTGGACGAAGAAGGTATATATGTACTACAGACCTTAGCCTCTCCTATGGTTGTCTGGCTTTTCCTTGGTGGGGTTCCGGGGCTGCTGTACTAAAACGGAGAGGTAGAGACGAATGCGTCGTGTATTCACATTTGTATTTGGCCAAAGAAGGGTGTACTGATTATTTATTTGCCTAGCTTTCTAGGCAGGCATAGCATAGATGAGCGTGAGTAGATGCAGGAAAGCAAGAGAAGAAGGAGGGAAAGACAAAAATAAAAACCAGAAAAAAGAGAGAAGAGGCTGCAAACTTCCCTTTTGCAATAAGACAGAAACCCACGCTCCCTGTAAATTCTCTTTAGTACACCTTTACTCTGTAGCCTCCATTCTTTCCCCATTTTTTCTTCATGTGCTACCACATGCCATGGCAAGATCACTTGGCACATATGGCAAAAAGGGTGACAAGTAATTTGCATTCAACGTTATCGGAGAAGATGCGCTATCTATTTAATTAGTAGATTGTCGACTGATGAGATATGAGTGTGACTCTAATGATTACAGATGAATTTCTCCCGAGCAAGGGTTTGTGGCTCGATAATCCTTACTTGCGGGGGATGATATGCAAGACATGAAAGGTGTATGAAAACATTGTGTGTAAGTCATTAGATTGAAATGCAAATGCATATTATAGCACAGCTATCAATTGATCTAAGAGTCGAAATTGTTACATAGACATAATTTATAATATATATATTTATATGTTTATGTATATAAATTGTACGTGTTGATACTGTGGTGTCACTAGCTTTCACGCATAGGTGGGGCCCAACAAAACTTTGAAATGTGAAATTGCATAGTTGAGAAGGTAAATAAGGGACTTAGAGATATCTAAACACAAAAGATGGTGATTTGATAATAAAAATAGAATAGTTGGTCTTGGAGAATACTATGGAAGGAGAAAATATATGCGTTCGAAGATAACCAAATTTCATGCATTTTAGATTAAAAAAGCGCATTTTTTATAGCATGAAATAGTGGGGGACAACCCTTTTTCTTTCTTCGTTTTGCACTTTCCTTCATAAAGCACTTTTTGAAAATCAAAATTATTGATATCTCGAGTCTCACATTAATTGAGAGAGGCTCGTTGAGCGATTCATAAGTCAACATTCATTCCTAAATGGTTATCACTTTGCGTGATTATTGAGAAAACTCCTTTAAGACTTTGGCCCCACATGGATAGGGGTTGGGGTCTTTACAATTTGTTATTCTATGGACTTAGAATTGTCAAAAGAACTCATATTATTTAGTCAATTGAACATGCATACTAGCATATTAGTCGATATACATCCCCTCGCTAGTACGATAATTCACATCTGTACATTTATTATGCAGTCACAAACGACCGTATGCATGATATAAGATGGATCGGTGGTGTTACCATCAAAGAATTTCTGGTTATGTCCTTTTTTTTTTTTTTTTTTTTTTTTTTGGGTTCCTTCTTCATTTTTTGGGCTTTATAAGGGCATTTTTGTATTATTGCTAGGGAAACAAAATAGATAGGAAAAAGCAAATTACACACCTAAGAATTTCAGAAAAATATATAAAAAAAACAATATAATGGAGAGTGTTTGTGATGAAATTTCATGGTTAGATGTCATTTTCATCCTCTTTTTTTGTGAATTATTATGGGTACGAAGCATGATATATTAGAGGTAGTTGAGAGATATAATTTAAAAGGCCTGCAACTTCTTTACCCTTTACAGGCCAATAATCATTACGAATATCCGAGTTGATTTGTTGCAGTTTTTGGCTAAACTGCTTTAAATTGGTAGGCTCCCATGCAAGTCGCTATTGCTACTTAAAATGGAAAAACAATATATTTATTTATTTATATTTTAGGAACGCATAAAATGGAGTCAATCAAAGTTCTGAAAAAGGCAACGGGCATGTATTGGGCAGTCTCATAATTTTATCAACCGATTGAAGTATTTTATTTTATTTTATTTTATATTCTACATGTTTAATATGGAAGAAGTAATGTTGTTGTTATTATGGAAGTATTATATTTTTTCTGAATATCGTTTCAGACTTTAACGAAATGTTTAAGCAAATTTTTGGTTGTGTAGTCGAAGTGTTTAAGCAAGGTCAATCAACAAAATATTATTCTAATTAGGAACAAAAATAAAAAGAAGATTTTATTCTGAGGACAGAATTCTAGCTTCGTCAGAAAGGGATATAAAAAACTAAATCCAACCGTGCTTGGGGCGAGTTTGGCAACGCTTTGACTTTAAGACTTTACATTTAAACAAAAGATGCCGACTCAATTTTTTTTTTTTTTTTTGGAAAAACAAATAGTGTTTGGTAAAGTGAAATTTACATACTTTAGTGAGGGCAAAGATAGAAAAAAAAGAAAAAAATTTCTTTGGCCTGAGTTGTTTTTCTTAGAAGCCTTAAAGCCAAAGCAAAGGGGCTTGCTTTGTAGTTTTGGGTCGAATGATAACTTTAAGATAATGGGACACTTTCTCATGCGCTTGGGATAGGTTTTACAGTCAAATACATTAATTCATAAAACCATCATAACCTTTTATGGAAGAGACAATTACATAAATAATCTCTAAACTTTGATCCAATGCATAATGTCATTCTTGAATTTTTATTTTGTTCAATGCGATCATTTGATTTTTGATACATATTCATTTTAGTCTATGAATTATATCAAAATATTTAATGTTATCCTTGAACTTGAATTAATTGAAGGACTATATTAAATATTTTTATATAGTCCATGAACTAAATTAAATATGTACTAAAAGTTTATGTACCATATTAAATAATTTAAAGTTTAAATATAAAATCATATATTTAATTAAAGTAAAAATTCATTAAAATCGTTTGTGTCAAATTTTCATTAATAGTGCGCAGTGATGTGGACCAGCTCGCTTGATTCGATCCTTATCGTCATGATTGATGGTTTTTCCAAAACGAAACAAAAAGTTATGGGATGAGTTAATGGTCTTTTTCCGCCCTTATTTATTGAAGGGTCAAATGACCTTCTCTTCTGGCATAGTGAGGAGGAGTTTGATGTTGAATCTCTTTCCATATTTTCTCTGTTTTTCACAAATTTGAATTGAATGACTTCCTTGTAAGAAATGGAATAAGAATCACTTTAGTTAATCAAAGTCAAATGCCATATTAATGATGCATACCAAACTTGGGATGCGCTCCATATTTAGCTCCTTTCTTGATACATTTTCTAATTGAAGCTCAAGAACTTTTTTTTGTTCTTTTTCCCACAGAAGCAAAATTAAATTCATAAGATGAATGGATAGAGGCGACGACGATACAAATGTAATGCCTCATGTGGCCAGGACATGAATTATTGTGGAAATCCACATTGCCTCTCACTCGATCGATGTAGGAGACGGTCGATGTGATTTCTTGATTAGCGAATACATTACATATGGGATGGCAAAATTATGTTCCCTGCTATGGTTCGGTCTTGCACTTCAAAATGGAACGTCGGTTCGAGCAATTCCTTCTCCATCTCTGAGGCAAGGGGTTGCGAGATCTAAAAACGCTAGAAATGAACTTTTGAATTCTCTTCTTACGAAAAATGGAATTCTCTGTTTCTGGTAAAAAAATTCTAGCTAGTCTATTCCGAACCATGTAACCTACATTTTTCTCTCTAATTTCCTTTTTATTTCTAGTTTGAGGGCAAATTTTGAGGGCTCACTATCCTACAATTAAAAGAGTGGACACAAGAAGAGATGGATCGGGGGCTGCCGACGGCTTTCATTTGGTCATCATGGTCGCGTGAAGGGGATCGTCGGTCCCGGTCCAAAATAATATCAAAGAAGCTTAGATCTTGGAGAGGTTTGAGGCATTTGGATGGAATTGGGACTTTGGTGCAAAATTTATCGAAACAATTCGGCAAATATCAAATCATGGGTGGATTTTCGTTGGTATGAATTAGGCAAATGATTGAAGTCTTTGGTGGTCAGCCATCAAGAATTTCTCTTCATATAGGGAATTCACGAGGTTGGCCAAAAGTTGTTCCAACAAAAAGGCATGACATTGCTCGGACTAACCTTAGATATGCGGAAAATACTTGTCTAGATCTGGTCTATTTGGTTAATCGATTATATTGCGTACATCGAGTGGGATCATTGGTACGGCTCCCATATTTGGTTGTGCATCATGACTAGTCTAATATGGACTTGATCGTAAAGGCTTTATGGACTCGATAGAAGTGTCCATGACATAGGTGAGAATGGGCATGTTGTGATTTTGAATCGGTCGAATCGGGTTCAGTTTAATCGTTTTAAAAATAGCTAAAGCCTAGACAAGCGCTTTCTACTCGGCCTCAGCGCCACCCACCCCGGCTTGGCTCGATGATTTCTTTCTGATGGCAATCTTTAAATCGTAAGAGGGGTTCGGGCAAGAATTTTTGGGCTCGAAGCCTTACCATCTGCCGCCTTTTTCTTCCTCATCGGTTGGATCTGGATTCTGGCCTGACTATTTTGTTCAGAACCACTCCCCGATCAAGTCTAGCCACAACATACCCGTGAAGATAAACACACCCTAATGCAAAAATTTTCCGTAAAAATTGCCAAAACTTCACAAGCAAAGGTCATAAAATAGCAATGACCATGGATCAAAAAGCAAAGTAGAGAGAACCCCTTCACGTGGGTCCAAACCATCACCAACACTCCTTCAATTTCCCTCTTGCTTTCGGCACGAGCTGCACACCCCCCCCTTGACGAAGACGACCCGGTTCACCCAATCGCCCAATCGCCCAATCCACATCAAGAGCGGTGGCGGTGGTTGAGAGGACTTTGCCATTTTGGGAACGCTTTGATGGCCCAGAAGGGGCCCCTTTCTCATTGTGCTGTGCAGGTTCCTGTTCTCGGCCATGGCTCCCTCCCTTTCCTTCCTTCCCAACAAGAGCACGCTTGACTTTTGTTCCCTCTTGATGAAGAAGAAGTGAGGGGCAGCAAATGGCAGAGTCAAACGGGACATCCTCTGGATCAATCCTTGCTCTGTTCTTCTTAGGTTGAAAGGGGCGAGAACAACAGTGATTCTGGGGCTAGTTGGGATGTCCGGAAGCTGAACGCCGTAATCGGGAGTTATCTGTATCGATCGCGCGCGTCTCTTTCGCTATTTCGCGAATCGCGCTGGGTGCGGGGCATGCAGCCTTTATGATTCATAGTACCTGGCCGCCCGAGGAGAGTAAATCTAAGGGGCCCGACCGTGTTTTACGACTACGTGCTAGCCATTAAGCACTGAGAATTCTCTGTTTGGGTAAGGATATTTCACGAACTTGGGAGCTCGCCTACCAAACGTGGGCGTCTCGTCGTTCAAAAGGCCGAAAGAAATAAAATATTTCGTTCAAATTCTTTGCACCTAAATGTGATCGGGTTATTGATAAGGACATGTTCAACAAGTGAGCATGAACACTGTCAAATGACCGCAAAAGATGACGTGGTCAACCAACGGTGATGCACCTCAGTGATATATACTATTGACACTTGGGGATCAAACGTCATTTAATCATCGATATGAATGTTGGCAATGATACAAATAGTAATGTGCCGTCTGAAGGTCTTTAAAGGCACAAGAAATCAACAAAGGGACATAGAGAAATGGTTATAAGACAAAACAATTGAAATTGGGAAGAAATGGGCACGCATGCTTAGAGGAAACATTTGCCATTTGAATATTAGACAAAGGGATATGAAAGACAAAACGGAGGAGCAATACAATTGTTAGACCGTTATTTATAAGCAATCACTAGCCACAACCATATCAAAATCCCCTCCCTACGTGGAACTCAAGTCTTATAAACTAGCCTAGGACTCCCCCTCTAAGCGATGTGGGAGAGGAGACACGCCCCCTCCCTACGCCTCCCACTTAAAACACAAGTTTATAAACAGCCTAGGACTCTCCCTCTAAGCGATGTGGGAGAGCAGACACGCCCCCGTTTTGGGAGTCGGGCTAATCCATTTGTAAGTTTGGCCTCCCACTATGTAATATTGTCTGCTTTTGGATCTTCGGCCTTTACGGCTTTAAAACGCGTTACATAGGTTAGAGAACCCAAACCTTATAAACTAGCCTAGGACTCTTCCTCTAAGTGATGTGGGATAGGAGACGCGCCCCCTCCCTGCGCACGTCCAAGGTCCGAGGCGCGGACGCAAAGCCATCCCTCCTCCTTGCGCACCGCCGCCTGGGCCGTCACAGGTAGGGAAATGCCAAAGAACGAAAGAACGTGGAGACAACTGATGGGAATTGACCATGAATGATGCAACCGTAGGAAACCATCGAAAAGTAGTTATTGCATTGCCATTACAAATACCATCAGTCGTATACTAGAAAGCTCCCTTCACAAATTAAATAAATTTATATTTTATGTTTACTTCCATGCATCTCGTAGCTTTAGATTCACGTCGTTAATTAAATTGCGGCGCGTATCTTTATCCCGATTGCTGTGTCATCAATTAAATATGGCTTGTTTTGTTAGTGTGTGGTTTGTTTGTGCTGATTGTACTTTCCAAGTCTTGGGTCGATTGAATTTTGGCACGATTAGTATGTGTATAATTTAGCTTGGAATTAAGTAGTTGATTTATGTATTCACCTGGATATTTCTTATCCGAAATCACAATAGAACCTAGTCTCTTTCAATTAAAAGCCGAAGAATTACTTTCGGTGAAAGATGTTCCGTCACGGGAGAAAATTTCATCAAAACACAAATACAAAGATGCCACTAATTATAACTAGTGAAAACAGCCAATTTTCTTGAGGGTGGGATTCATTATTATTTAACTAGAGCATGCTTATTAAGAAGAGATCATATCGCAATTCCCCTGGCGTGGGACCATTCGCTGTTTCGAGTCGTCTTCTAGGACGAAAATGGACTCGAGTAGGGGGAGACACTCTGAGTGAATTTCATTGATTTTGAACTTTTAGCTCATGTTCATATCGTGTTATAATCGGGGTTTTCTCTAGATAAATTGGAAACCACAGAGGACAAGTAAAGAAGTCCACTTTAGCAAGTACACAGGCTCAGGTCGAGGCCCAAGACCAAGCCCAGGCCCAATCCTAAGCTCAGGCCCAAGCCCAAGGTCAAGCATAAACTCTACCACTTCACTTTTTTTTTTTTTACCACTTCACTTTGGTTAGCGGCATTTTGGGACTAAGCTCTGAAATCTTGAATTGAAGCGGAGAAATATTGTGTTCCAACGTGTCAAATAAGAAGGCAGGCTGGAACGCGACACGTGTCCACTGTGTCCATTACATCAGGCCAAAATTTCAAATTGAGCGAGGGCATTATTCTTCTTGAAAGAAAACTCTCTCTCCCTTTAAGTCACAACTTAACCTTAACCGCGCGGCCTTTGCCTCCGTGGTCCTTAAATCGCCACGAATCCAAAGGATTTACACCGTTGATGCCACCCTGTTGGCTCCGCCTTTGCCTTGAAAGGTACGATTAGGGTAATTGTTCGACAGGTTTCCAGAAATTTTAGAATTTTTCCATTTTAATGTTCGTACTTGGTGTGCTAGAGATTCTCGGTTTCGAGTTTTATGCTGAATCGAGCTATGATTTGCTGGTTAGAGGCTTTCCATCTTTCTCCAGTATTCAATACTTTCGTAGCATGTATCCGTTCATTAGAGGTGCTCCATCTTTCTCCCAAAACCATTGTTTATGATTTGCTGGTTAGAGGTGTGCTTGATTTGGTCTCTAGTGCTTGCAACAAATCTCCAGTTTTCTTTAAACTGAAACCAATGGTTGTTAGTGGTTTCCTTTCAATTTTCTTGTTTGGTTCTATTTTTGTTTGTTGGTTGTCTTAATACCGGAACATGCAATTTGGCAAGACAATTGATTTATCCTCCTTGTATGTGAATTTCGTCGTCTGATTCATTGATTTTGGTTTTTTTCCTTGAATAGGGTTTTGGAAAGATAGATACTGATCAATGGGAGTTTGCAAATGAAGAATTCATAAGAGGGGAGAAACATCTTTTGAATAACATATACTGACGCAAACCAATCCACAGTCATTAAGGGCAAATTGCTTGATTAACTGATTCGGAGAAACTGCTGTACAAGGAGGAAATCAAGAGACTGCAAGACGAGAAGAGTTTGTTTTAGTTGGAGATTCAAAACTAAAGACAAGCTAACTAGTAGACTTGCATTGTAGCCCATACTTTATCACCTACCGTTTTTCTTTTGGCCAAATTTCTCACCTATTATAATCAGCTAACTAGGACAATGTTGTAGGTGAGCAAGATTAAATCAAGTGCAAAGTTAACCCAAGAGGAATATCTCGAAATCATAGTTTATAAACAAAAGCGCACTGCCTCGAGACATGTACAGCTGACTTCTTTCGGTTGTTCAAGTACAATTTGCTCAGTTATATCTATTCTTACTACGAGATTTTCCTCTGTTCATAGCATATATCTGTTCATATTGGAAGTGTTCCTGCTGGAAGCATTCATTTGATTAGCATCTACTCATCTATTCATCATGTTCGTTGATTGTCTCGAGTATTGGAAGTGTCCCTTTGGTTGATTTGTTATCTTTTTATGCTTATAGAATTCAAGACACGATAGCATATGGTGTAAACATTAATGGCTAATCTTTGTTATTTGTGTCATCAATGCCGGAGCATTGTTGTTTTACCTCATGACTGGAAGACTAATTTGTGCTACAAAAAACACTTCTAGGATAGTCTTTGCATGCATTTGTCATGCTTTTTCTCTTTTTGACTTGTGTGCTTCATATGTGGCAAAGAACTTCAGGCTATGCGAGCAACCTGAACTGTTGTAGTTTAGTAGCTCATAATTGCAATAAATGACTGATCGAGGAGATTATGCATGTTTGTGCTTCCCTCTCTTTTTTTCCGCCCAAGATTTGAGCTTGCTTAAGGGTTAATGAACTTTGATCAATGTATTTTTGCAGAGTGTCCTTTTGGATTCTCTTAAATCTTATGCTATCATCACTTTTCTGCAGAATATTCGTCATAATCGATGATGCCAACCCCTCCAATCAACAACAATACATCCGTGTTTTGCTATTGTGATTTAAAATATTCTCTACAAATGGTAAGGTCGAAGGACAATCGAGGAAGAAGATGCTACGGCTGCCCAAGATACAACCACAACAATAGAGGAGAAAATTGGAAGAAGTATAGCCCAAGTGCCAAAACTTGGCAAATTAATACCAAAAGTTAGGAAAGTGACACATAAGTGCAATTTTTTTTTTTTTAAAAGTGGGATACTTTAACTGTCACATTTAGACGAACTTTGTCGAAATCCTATATGGTAATTTTTAATTATTTTTGCTCGCCTATGTGGCTCGATAGAAAGCTGTCTTAGCAAAGAAACGCAAAAACGACATTGTTTTGGCTCGGATTTGAATTTTAATATAAAATTAAATTAAATTAAATTATAAAAAATTAAAATTATTTTTTTTTTTTTAAAAAAAAAAGAAAAAAAGGGAGGGAGGAGCACACGGTTGAGGTTGAGCCCTTACCATTGCCATCGTTGCCTCTGTTGCCTTCCTTCCGTTGCTGGGAAGGGTCGACAATGGTGGGGGAGGGTTGACCAGGGTCGCTGAGCCTTGGTCAAGGGGGGCAACGACACGGTTGGCCGGCGGTGGCGGGCCCACAAGCCCTCGCCCGGCCCGGCCAAGGGTCGATGCCCCGCTCGAGGGTCGCCCCATCTAGCGATAACCCTTGGCCGGGCTATGCAAGGGCCACCGACCCTCGTCGGGTCTAGGGGAGGGCTGTGACCCTCGCCCCAAATCTAGGCGAGGGCTCGTGGGCCTTCGCTGCTGGTCGGCTCGATTCGCCGAACCCTCCTCCCCCCATCGTTGCAAGCCCTTCCCAACAACGGTGGGGAGGCAGCGGCGGCAAGGCTCAGACCTCAGCCACATGCTTACTTCCTCCTTTATTTTATTTTATTTTTTTATGTTTTAAATAAATTTAGTTTTAAATTAAATTTGATTAATTTTTATATTAATTATTTACCACATTAGCAGCAAACGACGTCGTTTTTGCATTTATTTAGCCACATCGGCATGCAAAATAACGTCGTTTTGCGCTTGCCTTGTCGGAAAATCGCCACGTCAGTATTTTGGCCGGATTTTCGTGCCGTTGACACTTAAGTGATCCATTTTGCTCCGATTTTGGCACTTAAGTATCACTTTTCCAACTTTTGGCACTCCAGGTATTCGGCACTTGAATTTGATATGTTGAGCTATTCGTCCCGAGGTTGATTTCTATAGTTTCATGGTGAACTGTGTAGAAGATATATGCTCTAACTATTAATGCTTGGAGCTGGAATTCATAGCAATTTGTTGAAATATGTCAATATCAGATGAGAATCCCTTTATATGGTTATAGCTGAAGTGAATACATACGGGGCCTATTTACGTATCAAGCAGAACCAAATTTTCAATGATTTAGGGATCAGTAAATTCAACGTGGGGATTAAAAGCATATCTATCTCTATGGGTCTAACGCTGTATAAGAACTACTTGTTTCCTTTTGACTGAAAATATTAGGGGGAGAACTCTACCACGTTTGGGGAATCAATCAAGATGACAACATGGACGGTCAACGATGGACGGCTCTGTCCTTCGCACTCTCCTCCTAGAATAGAAGGTACAGATTTTGCCTTGGCTTTTGGCAATAGCTCAGCTCGCTCTATTCAGCCTGTTATTGAAACCACAGCCCACTACAGATTGGTTATGTTGAATTACGCTCCTTATTCTTCCTTTTCCTTGGGAATCAGAAACATTAGATTTGAATGGGGCTTAGCATAGGACTGGAATGACACCGTTAAAAGAGCTGACAATTATTTTGCTTTGATCACTGACGAAAGATTGTTGCATTTAGAGCCACGACATTATTCTCGCTGGCACAAATTCGGTGGACAGCTAATGAGTTCGAGTCATTTACGATATGGTATCTTACAAGTGGTCGTACATAAACCCGAACTAACAACAAAATTCATGGTGACAACTGAGCTTTGATATTCTGTATCTACAAATTGCCCTTCTTCAAGTGTGCTATTGCATTTTGTGTCGCAAACATTACAAATTATTTGGGAGGTTTTTATAATATTGATAAGCCGTATAGAAAGTCTGAGCCGTGGCAAGCAGCAGAAGCAACACAGCTGCAGCAGCCGACATGAAGGACCATGGAGTGTTGAAGTAAGTGTGCACAAACCCAGCCCATCGGACATGCCAATCATTCTGATAAATCTCATTCACTTCCTCAAAGACCTTGGACAAATAGCTCCTGTGGATATCAAACGCCACATCTTTCCCGACATTATTGAAGAAACGGGCAACTTCCTTGTCCGTCCCAAAATAATTCTCGATGATCTTGTGGTCGCCTAGGAACCCAGCATCAGCAGGCGTATTGATGAGACACCCCATAAGAGTAGCATAGTTTGTGAAGTACTTGGAGGAATGGCAATAGCACTGCTCAAAAGCAACAAAATTGAGGAACAAAGAGCTCCAGAAATCGTCAATTGTCAAGACTGGAATCTCGAGGACGCCATTTCTGAATTTGACGTCCAAGATGCTGTGAGTCTTCCTTGGCTTGAACTTGACTCCAGCTTGATCGAGCTTCTTCGCACTTTGAATCAGGTGAAGGAATCTGCTTCGCCCCCTTGCTTCCACCTTGCAATCGGGGATATAGCTCAAGCGGAACAAATCAAGCAAATGCTTGCCTTCTTTATTGTAGTACTTCTCCAACACATTCGCCGGTCTCTGCACCATGTAGTTGAAGAACCCCAGGGCAAGCTTGGCCAAGGAGGGGCCATCATTTCCGGATCCAACAGACAGGTCAAATAACTTCTGCAGCACAAAGTAAGGAATTTGGTTCTCGAGCCGGAGGAGATCCCTCATTAAGGAAGGCAAAATCCAAGCCATAGTAAATAAAGGGTCGTGTTGATCAGCTGGGTTTATCCTTGCGACTTTGCGGAACAGCTCGATGATGAAGCAGCCATCGAGCACCATCATCTCGATAAGGTCCGGGCTACTGAATTTCAAGGTCTGCGAATAGCTCTTCCGGATCTCCTCCTCCATCGGAGCTACTGCCTCAAAGAAGTCCTTGAGCACAACTCTCTCGCTCTCTGCCCGCAATAGGAGATCGCCTAGGAAGCGCCATTTGTGCTCCTGGATCATCTGGAAGCGCTCCCCATGGTGGTAGGGACCGATGGAGACGATATGAGGCTGGTAGGCCTTTTCATTGATCTCCCACAGGCTCTGAGGGACTCGGAAGATGCAGCAAGAATCTATTCCTGCCCCCGTGTTCAAGAGCTTTGGCAATTCCTGCATTTTCCCTTCCACTTTCGATAAGAAACTCGTGTCGATATGGACGACATGGTGAACGGAGCTTCCGTTCTCTGCGGTGTGGTCGCCACAGGCGTTTGATTCTCCGGACATCTGTGCTTAATTGCCAAAAACTAAATGCTGCTCCGGGATAGATTCAGAGCAAAAAAGTTCTATCTTTCAGAGGAGGAAGCTATGGCTTCTCTTTTGTTCCCACCCATGAAAGAAAGGACAATACCAAAAGGAAGAGACGATACACCAGCTTCCCGGAAATTATCGTATAAAAAGACTCGATCCTTTGTCTTTTTCTTGGGCAGTCGATTAGGGAGACGAAGACTTAGGTTGCTAGACTCGATCAAGAGCGCGATGCGCGGCAAGGAAATGGGGCCAACATGTTTGTTGATAAGGCATTGCTGGATTCCCCGCAGCTTCTTTTTCGCAGGTCACAGCTCGGACAGGTTGCTGAAAATTATTTGCACATAGACTTGCTTTACCAAGTCAACTTTTTGAATCTCCCTTTCTTTTCCTTACAAATTCGCACGAAGTCGCCTAGTGCTTGATGTGGGTCATCATTATGTCGAGGGTCAGATTACTACACACGAGGGTCAGATGTTGTGACGGCAGATCTTGATGGCTGCCGAATCATGTCATCAGAAAATGACCGCCGTGATTTTAAGATTAAGCATTGTTTCCTGGAGCGAACCAGGCCATCCATCCGAACTGCATCGTAACGAACTTGATTCGTCTTAGTGCGTGGAGTTTCGACGAGGTTGTACTGGTGTTGCGGAGATGCGTGGGTTAATAGGAAGGAGAATTTAAGAGATGCAAAATGGGGATTGATGAGTTCATTTCGAATTTGGCGTATTACCCTAGTTTTTTGTTATTTCTCTTTTTCATTCGTTTTTTCGTTGGGTCAAAGTCTTTGTCCAGGTCATGACATAAATTTGGCATCTCCTATAGTAACCTTGTTAATAATATAAAGTTATTTCTGAAGGTACTGGTAAAGCTACCAGTCAAACGACACTCGTTCAAGGAGAACCTGTTATCAAAAGTTTGGACAGCTGGTAAAGAATTTCTAAATTCTACTGGTACAGAAAGCGTACTGGCTTTTGTCCCTAGCAGACCTGCAGAATCGTGGGACCGGTTCATCTGGTCGCAATTTGAACTTTCGATTGCATAACACCCAACAGAGTCTCCGCAAGATTTGCAGCTCAAGTTTCATTTGCAAGATGCAACGCAAACTTCATCTATTGGATCAATGGAAAGTAGTGACTCCGCTGGGGGCAAGAAATAGCTTAAGAATGAGGCAGGACTCGCCACTCGAAACCAGCTTTTCCATTCCTTGCAGATGGTCCCCCCCCTTCTCCTCCTCCTCTCACACCTTCTCTGAACTTGATTATGACCAAGTGCTTGAAATCTCCCATGACCATTCAAATTGTGATTGCAATCTGTCTCTGAAGCACGAATTCATACACCTATTTCAGGTATAATCACATTAGCTTTTGACTCTCCTATTTGTCCCCTGTCAGAGTCTTACCATTTCAATACCCTTTTGTTGGCCATTGCTAGGCACAAGTTTCTCCATTTTCGGGAAGCATCTTGGCAATCCTCTTCTTCATTTGCCTTTCCAATTACATGACCTGTTAAATATTGTTGACTGTACATGTAGAAGCCACTTACTGAATCTGTTTGACCTTGGTGGCAACTGCCAATGTAAAAAGTTGCTCTGCTGTTGTGAAGAGAATCTATAGATTAACGTGTTGGAATGTAAGATTACAGAAATCCCAGTGAGCAATTTCTTGTTCAAGCATAAAGTACAATGTTTGATTTCTTCTCTATTGGAACCTTGTGCGTCTTTTTCCTTCTATACCTAGTTGAATGCCAATTGTTATGCTTTCTTCATGTCCTTCCCTGTAATTTGCTTTCCGCTGTGAATGGATCTTGCATCATCACTTATAAATAGGAATCTTATTTAGAGGTATGCTCTCATGAGTTATGTGAATTTGATATTATATTTGTTAGTATGATAAGTGGTATCAAACACGAACACATCACCGAAACAGTCATAATCAAATTTGGACAAGTTATCTCTAAAAAAAAATTGTTAATCTACCACCTTGATCTTCCCGTATAGCGTAGAAAACATAGGGTGTTGCTGTTACATTCTATGAAAATGATTTAAAAGATTTTGACAATCTCCCCTAATGATACCATCAAATCTTTTCATCTACAAATAATTTTGAAAATCATGCAGGTTGAAACCTAAGTTTTTGTTTCTTTCTGCTTCATTTGCTAAAAACTTATATGACGTAATTCCCAAATGCCAGAAATGCCAGCTTTAATCATCTCAACTAAAACACTCTTGTAAATATCGGATATGATTTTTCCATATCTAATCAAATGCTTTTAATCTTTCAGAAAAAATGCATGATTACGCTTAGAGATATTTTTTATGACTTCATAAATACCATTGCCAATCTTAAACTTGGTATGAGCATGACAGCCATATCTAACTTTAAACCTTTCAAATTCCTTTCCTTGATCGATGAGCTCACAAAATATCTCTCACAATTACCTACAAAAGTCTTTTATTTTTCCTTTGGTAATTTTAACCAAATTAGCCTTCCTTACTCTGAATCCTTTACTGATTGCATAGGCTACATACTTATTATATACTGCAAATTCATTTGAAAAAATCATTCCTATTGCAAACTCAAAGTCGTTTTTTATATCATGCATTACATGGATGAGATAGAAAGTTTCATGCTGCAATTAAAAGAACAAAATATAATTATTTCATCTATTACTTAAGAAACCAAAATATGTTTCAAATAGTACGAGTGAAAAATTACCTCTAATTCTGCCATCCGATAATTATACAAATGCAAATTTGCACCTAAATTGGGATTAAAATGACATCAAAATAGTCCCGAATAACAAATTTCAAAGTTAAATTTAGCAAAATAACGAGGACCCCGGAATAAGCTTGAATCTGGAAGATAAACAAACCGGACCTTCTTCACCCAAAATTTAAGATTTTGATGATTGTTCAAAGCAGATTAAGGTTAATTATGTACTTGATCTAAAATTGCTCACCTACGGCATTGTCCTAGTCGACCAATTATCTTTCGAACTAACTTCCAGAATTTGATAAAATTACTGCACTTGTTTTCTTTCAAAGCCACAGCAACAACCGAAGAGGAAACACCTATTAGTCAGCTTGTCTTTGGTTTTGAAACTCCGACCGAAGCAAACTCTTCTGGTGTTGCAGTCTCTTGATTTCCTCCTTGCATATCTATTTCTCTGAATAAGTTAATCAAGCATTCTGTCCCAGATGGCTATGGATTGATTTACATTTGTAGATCTTATTCAAAAGATGTTTCTCCCCTCTTATGAATTCTTCATTTGCAAACTCCCACCGATCAAAATCTATCTTTTCAAAACCCTATTCAAGGGAAAAACCAAAATCAATGAACCAAACGACGAAATTCACATACGGGGATAAATCAACCATCTTGCCAAATTGCATGTTCCGGTATCAAGACAATCGACAAACAAAAACATAAGTGATGAAAGTACAGTCACAACAAGACGAGAGAGCAAAGTCAAGTAAAGACTTGCATCTAGAACCAAATAAGACAAATTTAAAGGAAACCACTAACAACCACCGGTTTCAATTTACAGAAAATTGGAGATTTGTTGCAAGGTCGCATGCAAGACTAGCTGAGGCTGGGGCAGGGGCGGGATCCAAAGCCAAAGGGGCGACGCGGTGGTTTGCCAATTGGGCACAATGGTTCGCCGGTGGGGGAGAGAAAGGGCAAAGAGAGCGTGTGCAGGATGAGTCGAGGCCGAGGTGGGGGTCGGATTTGGAGCCGGAAGGGCAATACGGTGATTTGTAGGTTGAGTGCGGTGGTTCGCTAGTGGGAGAGAGGGAGGGCAGAGAGGGGGTCGGGCGCAAAGAGAAATAAAGTACAAGGGAGAGAGAGTTTTCTCTCAATTTGAAATTTTGGTGTGACGTAGTGGGAGCCACATCAGACACGTGTCGCATTCTCGCCTGCCTTCTTAATTGCCACATCGGAACATCATATGCACACAATAGAGATCACATCGCGATTCCCCTCGCGTGAAACCGTTAGTTGTTCCAAGTCGTCTTTTAGGACGAAACGGACTCGAGTAGGGGGAGATACTCTGAGTGAATTTCACTGATTTTGAACTTTTAGCTCATGTTCATGTCATGTTATAATTGGATTCTTTCTAGATAAATTGGAAACTGCAGAGGACAAGAAAAGAAGTCCACTTTAGCAAGCACCCAGGCCCAGGCCCAGGCCCAAGCCCAAGCCCAAACCCTACCACTTCACTTTGGTTAGCGGCAATTCGGGACTAAAGCTCTAAAACCTTGATTTGGAGCGTGATCGTGGTGGGTAGCGAACCGAAACCGGAGCAACAGAGGTCCCAAAGCCGAAGAAGAAGAAGAAGAAAGGAAGAAACTTCGAGAAATCCGACATGGCAGAGCCGCCGCCGAAGAGACAAGGAGGCGGCGGCGGAGGAGGAGGAGGAGGAGGACGGCCTATGCCTCCGCCGGGAAGGGGCGGTCCCCCGATGATGCAGCCCCCTCGCCCTCGCTTCGAGCCCGTCGAGCGAGAAAAGGTCCTCTCTCTTTCTTTGAGCATCTGCTCGCTACTAGTCGCCCGCGCATCGCGCATCGGTCTCTGCTCCTTCGTCCCGCGAGAACGTCGCGAGTCCGCATCTGCTCGCGTCTCCTATGGCGGCGGCGCCTTCTCTCTTATGCACGCCCGTCGTTCGGGAATTTAGCGGCGTACGCGGACGCCGGTGCTGTATTAGGGCGTGGGTTTTGCTCTAGGGTTTAGTTTTCGCGGCTAGGATTCGGACGTGGTGTATAGCCCCCGGGCGTTCTCCGGGAGCATTGGATGAAATTCGCTGGCGAACTCTTTATTCTCTCGTGTTTTGGGGGTACCTTGAAGGGTTTTGCAAGTGATGGGAGATGTTTATTTTGCGATTGCTCGGGTTCTGTAGCGTGTTAACATCGAGTCGCAGCACATTGTGTTAGTGGTTAGCTTAGTGTGGTTCTGTGTTGTTATCGAAAAAGCTCGAGAAGCCTTTGTTTCGTTTCCTTTGATATGTGACGATGGTGTGTTAGAGACAATTAATGGTACATGAGATTTAGCATGGAGAGGGTCTATGATAGAGAAAAAATGTTTTTTTTTTCCCTTGATCATGCTATGATGGGGTTTTGTGTTTATTAGGACTTATGTAGCTGATAATTTTTCCTGTTTTGAAATGCAGACATGTCCATTGTTGCTTCGAGTTTTTACCAAGGTATGCTCATGCTCTTTCTCCCCCCCCACCTTTCACTTTTCATATGTGGAGTCATTGGTGTTAAGCCACTAAAAATGTTGAAGTTAATGGCTTATTGAGAAGTGTTAACCATGGAGGGGATTCCTTTGTCTATCTGGTTAAATAGTCATGGTTAGAAGTTAGCATCTTAAAATGATATAGAGAGATAAAGAAGGAACGAGAAGATGTAAGAAAATGGCCTCATCCTTGTCTAGAACATTTTCAAGTCTTGTTGGAGTAGCATAATGGATGCTGGCGAATTGCTTCATTTCTGAGTTAATTGGTTCCTGGTTGAACTATTACTTGTTATTCATTCCTCGATGATGAAATAACTGTTACTGTCATTATCCATCTTTCTTATTGATTTGTGTGATTCTTGCAAAAAATTGACCATTGAGTTTTTTCTGCAATCCACCCAGTGACATCAGAAAACAATAAAGAAACAAAAGCAAATGCATCAGCAACTTGAAGAGGCCATTGCAGTATATTCTCATTTTCTCTTTCATTCATATATGAGAATTGAATCCTACATTCGACACAAGCACCAATATGGTTGCTTGGCAGGTTGCATGTGTTTTATATCTGGATGTGGTGATTCTCCTCCATTTGATAAACATCTCTGTTCAGAGAATATACGGCGATCCAGCTATGAGTTACATGTCATTGGTTGCTACTGAGAGCTTTAGTGCTGTGAAAATCCCTGTTTCCTTTTCCATGATGTCTCTCTGCATGTACATTACTTTAATTTCACATAGAAAGGATGAAGATGACAACATTCTTGCTAACTGTTCACCATCTGTTGGGGTGGTTTCCTTGTTGGGTTATTTATCTGAGGTGTTTGTCAGAGGTGGCCTAAACTATAAACTTTACTCATTTGCTATATGCCAATTAAATTTAACAGCTTGGGGGCCATCATTCCAAGGAAGACTTTGCAGTGAGAGGCAAAGAGCCCAAAGATGAGGTCCAGATTTATACATGGAAAGATGCTACTTTGCGCGAGTTGACGGACCTGGTATGTGTTGTTGCATGACTTTATTTCATTATTATTATCCCTGTCTATTCAAGTGCGTGCATTTGATGTTGGTCATAGATGGAATCTGAAGACTTCATACTGTATATTGCCACTAATGAACTGCCTTTCACAAGAATTTAAATTTAGCATTTCCAATTAGGTATGCATGTAAAAGAATGATGCTTTTGTTGCAATAATTTACCTCTAAATTGCATTTGGATTATGTGGAAAGCCAGATCATAATTAAAACTTAAAGGAATTCTTTTCCTCTAAAGATTTTCGCTGAGAGATTGTTGTGAGGCAAATAGATGAGCAAATGAAAGGGTCCTGGCTTGCAAGTGCTAGAGGGACATAGAGTTGGCATTGACATGATGCTTGCATATCTTTGCTACATTGTCATTTAGCTTGTTTAGTGCTGGGAGGTATTTATTTATTTTCTTAGCGGTCTGTTTGTTTTAGCTTTAACAGAGTAATTTTTATGTCTAAAATTCTGAAAATAGTACTTATGTATAATCTACCACTTTGCAGGTAAAAGAGGTAGCTCCAGAAGCCAGGAGAAGGGATGCAAAATTATCATTTGCTTTTGTTTATCCAGATAAAAATGGTCGTTTTGTGGTTAGAGAGGTGATTCTCTCTCTCTCTCTCTCTCTCTCTCTCCATGCACACACCCTTGCACGCCCATTTACATCCACATCCTCACGGTGCACCCACATGTTCACCCACCAACATGTGTCTCTGTTGACAAAAGCTGTGTTTCTTAGGTTCTGTATAGTATGGCTTGTTGTCATTTATAATTGTATTCAATGTTACTTTTAACTGATCGCTCTATCTTTATTTTTATTTTTTTCAACTATGATTAATGGATACTTTTTTATCATCATTCTATATTGTTCTTCTCTCTTAAATGCACTACTAGTGCTGCCGATAGAGCCTCATGTTCTGTTGTATCAGTAGCTCTTTTTATTTGCTGCTTATCTATCTCTGTAACCTCTGAAATCCTTCTCTCATCCATTGGGCTATTATCTTTAAAATGCACGACACAAGGAAGAAGTGCTGGGGGTTAAAGGTTGATCAACTCTATAGGAGAATAGGAAGATAAAATGCTTATACATTTAATCATACTTAATGCCTAAATGACATATTTGTGATGCATATATGCTTAGAATATTTGAGCCACACCTCTCACACAGCCTAAACTCGGAGGCTTTATTAATGACATGCCCTTTGTTTCATGAAGGTGGGAAAGACCTTTTCTTATGGCAATGGGAGACGACTAGATGATGCGAAGACATTGGCTGAACTGAGCTTTCAGGTGAGATATCACCCCTCTTGGATGTCGCACCTACCTAACTTACAATCAGGACATGTAACTGAAGTCTTTTGTTGTCTTGACAGATTGGAGACTATCTGGATGTGGCAATTCTGTAAAGAGGCGTTATCCCGATCCTTATGTTTTGTTTAGCCTAAATTATAGGTTGGATTGCTTGTGATGAATTTGTGTTATAACATATGTAAGATCCTCCGGGTAATATGTGTTAGCTTATGTTTTGCGCACATAAGAGGACTTTGAAGTATATTTTCGATGGAATTTCTGGACTCGAGTGTTTGAAATGCTGGTCATGGCCTTCAAATCCTTAATAGGTGCTGGCTAATGATTCCGTCTAACAGATGGGGTGGGTAGGGTTGGAATAGGTCGAAAATGATTTGATCTAAATGACTCATTTAGTCTGGTTTGGTCTGGTTTGGCCTATGTCCATGCAATATAAATTTAGTGAATCCATGCCCAACTAATGCATCACTCTAATTGAGACCCCTCTTTAGCAATTTTTCTTCTTATATTGTTCTTTTGAAGAATAAGCGGCTCTATGGATCGGTTTGTCGAGTTAATGAGTGAACTTAGGTCAGGTTATGGATGGGAGCATGAAGGGGACAGTGAAGGTATATTATCGGATCATCCTTAAATGACATCCTTAAATGACGAGGGTTTGGGCTTTGGTTCAATGCTAACATATATTTGTGTAGTGGATTTTTTTACCTTGGCTAAAAGTAGAGAGAAACTTAGGGTGCATTTGGTAATTTTGTTCCCGAGAATAATTTTTTATTAGAAATTGTTTTTTTTTATTATGTTTCTGTGAATAATTTTTCGATAAAAAAAATGCATTTGGTAACTGTACGAAATTTTTATTTTCGGGATAGAAATGTGTTTTGTAGGATTTTTAAATTTTTTTATTTCTTTTAATTTTTTAATTTTTTTCTTTTTCTTTTCCTTTTTTTTTTTCAATTTCTTCCTCCTTCTTTGTGGCTGGTTGCTGTGGCTGGTGAGCTCGCTCGCCTAGCCATGGCGAGCCTCGGCCTTGCTAGATCTAGGCAAGGTTGAGCTTTGCCGGTAGCCAGGCGAGACTCGGCCTCACCAAGAAGAAGAAGAAGAGAGAAGGAGAAAATAGGGAAAATAAAAGAAAGAAAAAAAAATAAAATTAGGCTTGATTTTTGAAATTATTCTCGGGAATATGAAACAATTTTTTCTTCTTGATTTTGTTTTAAATCTATTCCTTAAAACAAGAAAAAAAAAAGAATTTTATTTTGAGGAATAAAAATTTTACTAAATGGATTTCTATTTTTTTTTTTTTCGTTTCGGAAAACAAAAAAATAGAAACAGCTGATTGGGAGATGGTTATCCAAGAGGGCCTTTAAGTATCCATAAAAACTATTTCTATGCAATTAAAATTTCCAGACGCACTAAATATCCAAAAAAATTGCGAACACACTAATCTTTAAGGCCATCTATCAAGGTTTCAAGTCATGTCTTTCTTGATCCATGGGATAAGAGACCCTGGAATCACAATCTAAGATTGAGTTTCAGTTCGTAGGAAAAAATCAATCGATAATGTAATGTCATGTATTCGGACAGACATGATTCAGCTTTCCTTAAAGTCAAGTTTCAAACTGTCCAACCTCTTCTTCAAATTGAGTTAGATTACACGTTTGGTTCCAAAGCTATTCATAACTTGAGGTTAAGTGATCGCTCGTTTTCTAACTCATCCAAACACCTAGTCCATTGTCAATTTGTTGGGTCGGGTTTCGTTGGTTTAGGTATAGATCAATAAATATTGTTATGCTAAAATGGGTAAAAAAAAAATGTTATGTGTGCGGGAGAAACATAAATTGGAGATACAAAGGAAAGCTAGTTAGGGTCCGTTTGATAACGCTTATGTTATGAGGAATAATTTATTTCGAGAAATAATCATTTTCTATTTCTATTCCCTAAAACAATTTATGAATAAAAGAATGTGTTTGGTAATTATATAAAAATTTTATTCTCGAAATAAAAAAAGAATAGAAGTATGTTTGGTACGATCTACAAAATTTCTATTTCTTTTAATTTTCTAAGATTCTTTCATTTTTTTTCTTTTCTTATTCTTCCTTGCCGGCCACCATCGACTGCCACCCGCCAACCAATGGCTGACTGCTGCCTGCCGGTTGACCGCCGACCACTAACCTCTGCCGCCGAAACAACCACCACAGCACTACCGTCGGCAAAGTGGCAAACAACCAAAACAATCCTCCCCTCGTGGAGCTACAATTGACGAAGCAGCTCACAACACCAAAGCCAAAATTCGAGATGGCTTCACTGTTTGTTCTTCGCGGGGCAGGAGCGTCTGTGCCGTGCACACATAATAAACGTTTCGAAAGAGGGTTATTTTCAGACCCATTAGAATCCATTGTTAGTCGAGCTTTGTCGAATAAACCGATTTCAACCCATATTGTAACTTTTAGACAATTCATATAGTATCCAATTAATACAATCCATTTTGACACCCATATTTGTATCCGAAACGTTTTGACTTTTTCTTAACTCAAAACTCTTACGATATAGATGTCACGTAAACGTAAACTCTTGTATTTTTTTCTTATATATATATTTTTTAAAATTCAGATAAGATTTTAGATTTTGGTGGGTTCGTGATTTTTCACGATTGGCTTGATTTCTGACGAAAATAAAACCAGGTGCAATCTTTGTCGGTTTTCTTTTCTGTACAAGTTTCTCTTTTCCACTCAGGAGATGTGCTCTGGAAAAAGCGCAACTCGAACGCGATAGAAATCGCCGGGGTCCAAAATCATAGACACGACGCTTCAGTTAAGACATCACATCAAAATCTCGAATTCGACGTGTGATAATAATCAATGACAACAGTAGCTCGAAATAGCCATTTTCCTCCCTTTGTGTGCGTCGGTGTCGCTGAACATCGCGCAAACAATTCATTAAAAACAAAAGGATGACGTGGCATGTGATGCTACCTTATTGACTCTTTTCTCGCGTCGCCATAAACGATTAAAATGACTCATAAGTCCAAATCCAAGAAAAAAAATGGTCCAATGTATCGTATCATCTTGGTATTTTGACTTCTTTAATATGATTCTTAAATTTTGACTCAATATATAATGTTATTCATAAAAATTTTAATTTGTTAAAAGTGGCCCTTGAAATTTTAGTACCATTTCAATTTAGTCGCCAAACCATTTAAAAATATTTAATATTATCCTTCCACTAATTTAAGTTTGAGGACAATATTGATTCAAGGCTAGATATTGAATACATTATAAGTTTAGAGACGATATTACATATTAGTATAAAGTTAACTTTAGATATTTTATCGGGATGACATTACACATCTGGTTAAAGTTTAAGAATCATTTATGTAATCTACCCCCATATATTGAATTTCTCTTCACTAAAGATAAAGCGGTTCCAGGTTTTATACAAGTTCCACTTGTAATCTAGAATCTATTTATTGGAATACAATTTGAAACTTATCACATTACAGATTCTATGATTGATTCTAGGGTTTATCCGGGTTTTACTTATTTATTAATTAAAATTCCAATAAATTATCACTCTTAATGATCGTCATTTATTACTAATTTGCTGACCACAACTTATATTTAAATACACGAATAATATGAAAATAATAACAAAGTAAAGATCTTAGTCATAAAATAGAAACTCGGATAAGTGGTTTTATTTTATATACTTATCATTGGACGCCACGAAATATTGTAAGATCACACGTAAAGACAAATCGAGAAAAATGGAAAAACTCATTCCGAATTTCATGTTCCACTAACCTACCCGTGAAAATAAATTCTTCAATTTTTGGAACCTAAAATGAGCCAGGCTCCCACGGATCCAATTCTCTAGTTTCGAGTTCTACCTTGGAACCATATTCATCCCTACTATTCACTAAATGAAATATGGGTAATCTAGAAGTAGACAAAATACAAAAGAAGAAGACGCCACTGTGCGAAACGGTGTCACTTAGCGGTAAATCCCATCTTAATCAACAAAACAAGATAATCAATAGAGCGTGATATCATAGGCGAACGAGCCCCCTTTGAAAGCGATCTCTCTCTCTCTCTCTCTCTCTCTCTCTCTATCCCCGGCGTCCGTTTCCTGAATCTTTTCCTACTCAACACTCTCCCAATTCGCCGCCGCCCTCCGCCGCCCTCCGCCGTCGCTTCCCGATTCCCGCCGCCGCCGCCGCCGTCTTCTCCGATCTCCGCTTCCGGATCGCTCCATGATTTGAGGTGCGCGATCGCGGACTCCTTCATCGCCCCCCTCCTCCTCTCTTCGCTCCCTCGCTCTCGGCTCGCGATTCCGACGTTCCGGCGGCTGATTCTTGCCATTGTCGCGGTTTTGCAGGTTCTTTTTTCTTGTTTTTTTTTTCGGTTTTTTTGGCGGTGGGATGGCATTGAAGCGAGGAGGAGCGTCCGGCGTCGGGATCGGTCGGGGCAGGAGCGGCGGATCGCGGCTGGCGCTCGTCGTGCTCGTCTTCTTCTGCGTGCTCTCGCCTCTGGTTTTCTTCTTCGGCCGAGGCCTCCACACCGGTCAGTAGTGCTTGTGCGCGACGAAGCCGCGATTTCTGTTGCTCCTTTTGCAGTGTGGGATTTTCGCGTGGCATTGTCGTTGAGTAGGATGTGCAGATCTCGCTATGTGATTAGATAGGTTCTTGGTTGAGCTTTCTTTTTCCCTTGCGGTTGTGGACTTGACATCGCTTGTGTTGTGTTTCTTTTTTCCTGATATCTAATGACTGTGATGACAAAGATGATTGGGATTATAGAACATTGAGGAGTTGCTCCTGAACGAGGAAATATGCTGTGGATGACTCTATTCTCTAAATGACTGGATGGTGCTAGCATTGTTTCGGTACAACATTGACGTAAATAGATTCAATTTGTGATGGATAGGCAATGACGTACTATGAGTTAGCGAGAAGTAGATTCCAATAAGCCCAAATACATTATCACATATTGAAGTTTTAGTTGAGGTTTAGTGTCAGCCAACTCCTTAGCAACTTTTATACTTCTGCAGCTAGGTTCATGAACCTGAATTAGTGCCCATGTTGTCGTTTATTGGTGGCCATATTATATATGACCCCGAGATTACACAAACCTTTTTGAAACTAACTTTCAAGTTAGGTAGCAACAAATTCTGCAAGGAGGAATAGGATCAGAAAAAGCCGATGCCTTTGATTTAAGCTTCTTCAGAATGTCTACAAGGACAGCTTTAGGGGGTTTCTTGGTTCTAGGCCAGAAAACATTTTAAAAAGTTGCAATCTGAAGCGGAGACTGTTTCTACCATCCTACGAGAGTTGCTTTCATAAGAGTGTATCTTCATGAGTTTGGTGGTGGTATTTCACAGGTCTAAATTACCCACTTAATATGGTTCATTGGCTTGTAATCATTAAAAAGAGTAGCATGTGATAATTCATGATTTTTCATTTTGATTGGTAAAAGAAAAGACTATTATAAGGCACCAAGGAGGTGCAGACCGATATACAAGTAGAGCTCAGATCCAAAAGAGCTAAGTTACAAGACAAATCATCTACCATGTCAATTAAAGCATTGGCATCCACACATGTTTTCCGCCATAGCATAATTGTGAGATTTTCAACCAACTTCCAATAATTTCATAAAATGGGCATCTCCTCCCTGAAGAAGGCTCTCTGATTTCGCTCTTCCAAATCAACCAAAAAACAGCAAGAGGCATTGAAGAGAACCATCTTTCCTTATTGCGAGGCAAAAGTAGACCATGCCAAGCCCATAATCCTCGTTAAATAGATCCTCCTATAACCCAAGATAGCCTGTGCAGGAATAAGAGGCCACCCATATCATTCTTGTGCATGGACAGTGAAAAGGGGATTTCTCATAGTCCCTGCTTCTCTTTTTCAAAAAATGCATCTACTGATCAGCACAATATCTCTTCTTTGCAAATTATCTAAGTAGAGAATACATTCCCAGGATGCTTCTGAAGCAAAGAATGAAACTCCAGATGGTATTCTTACTTTCCAAATAGCTTATTAAGGAAAAGCCTCTCTGCCACCAACAATTTTCTTTTAGAGCGAATTGTAATTAGACAATTCAGAAGAAGTTCCATCTCTACCACTACTCAAAGACAAAGTGACGACAGAAGAGAAATCTTAAAGTTGCACAGCAAATTTAAGAACTGACAAAGCTTCAAATTCCCAATTTTGGAACAGGTTGTGGAAGTAAGATTTCTGAATGTCTATTAGAGAAGAAGTTTATCATTATGTTGAAGCTGGAAAGCCTGGGCTACAAATTATAATTTTTGAAACTGAAGAAATGGAGAATGCCCATGGTCTTAGGTTGTTTTCCCATGCTCACATCACTCTATGGAAAGATGCTGGTCAAGAGTATTTTTGTTAATAATGGTAGAGTTTCTAAGGAGAGCATCGTGTCCCAGTGGTGTGAGAGAATGGGGCCAAAATGAAATTGTAGTAAGAAATAGATGGCCAAGCTAGTTGGTTAATGGCCATTGTTATTCAGTGGCTTTTGATCTTTTTGGGCTGTACTGGAAAAAGATAGGACGTGTACATTCTTGCCTTCATCCATCCTCTTGAGTACAGTATGAATAGCGTCCTATTTTTATCATTCTGTGTTGATCTATGAGAAAAAGAATTACCATCCCATTTGTACATCATTCTTTTGTACAGTTGACCATGAGAATGAGAATGCTAATTCCCATTCTCTGCTTCCCATACTAGTATCATTTGAACTTAAATTGTGCTTCCTGTAGAGTATAGTTTGAATAGCTTTATATTATTATCACTCTTATGTCCATCTATGTAGTCCCAAATCAAACATTAGAAAATTAATTACCCTTTCATTTGTGCATTTTTCTTTGTCACAGTTAACCATGAGAATGAGAATGCTAATTTCCCATGCTTTGCTTTCCATCTTTGTTCCATTCGAGCCAAAGTTCAGCTTTATTATAAACTTAACTTAGGATTCAGCCTCTGTATCATACCTGGGAAGAAGGAACTGGTTGGGGCTGATATTAGGAAATTGCTAGTTTTACTTATAGCCTGTGAACTTTTTGAATTTACCTATGGTTATATATGTTGCGGTGATGCAGTAATTTATCTCTTGTGAACTTATGTGTTTCCATCTTCAATTTTCATCCAATAAAGATGATTTATGTTTCCGAATTTCCCCTTTTTTAGGTGATGACAATGCCTCAAATGGTTCAGGCACTGAGGTACGCTTTTGATATTTATTTTAATGCCTCAAGAATTTCTGCTATTTAATTGTGCTAATGTACAGAGTTCTTGGAACTGTAGAATATTGATTGGCGAGAGAGGATGGCATTGCAACATCTTTCGTCTCTTTTTTCTAAAGAGGTAACATTCAAATTTGATGACTTCCACTTGAGCTACCTCTTTAAGATTGCTGGTTGCTATGTAATAGTATTGAGATATATTGCCATGGTGTTATGTTCTGCTTCTTAAATCTAGGTACTTGACGTCATCATGGCCAATATAGATGATTCAAATCCTTTAAGTCTTGATAGTTTCAGAAAAAGCAACACGTCTGCTTCATGGAAAATAGATGGATCAGAGGCATCATTTGAGAATAAGGTTATAGTCTTTCTTTGCTCATTTCTTTATTTGTTTCTCATGTGACTAAAGCCTATTACATAACTGTGACCTTTGTTTAATCAAGCCATTCTGGATTTATTTATTTATTTTTTATTTTTTTGTCCCTCACTATGAAGCCTAAAGTGTCAGCTGACAATATGAAACAACAAACACCGAAGGGCATGGTGACTGAGTCTTCAGGTAGCTTTCTTTTATCTGCAATTTTTGGATGTACCCATGGAGACTTTCTGATCATTGTTTATGTCCTCTCGCAGATGAACAATCAAAATTTGTTGATTCACCTGCAAAGCTTGCTCGTAGGGTAATCTTTTTGGTTAATGAGAATTTCTGTAATGATGATTTATTATTCCTTGTTTTGTCCCAAGGACCAGAGTTTTTCCAACTTGTAAATTAAGATGGGAACATCTGTATTGGGAGTTGGATTTTTGACGACTGCTTTTACTTTCACTGTTTACAATTTGCTTACTTGTTTCCAACTTCTATCCATCACCACTTCTGCAGCAACTTAGAGAGAAAAGACGTCTAAAGCGTGCAGCTGAGTTGGTGCAACAAGATGAGGAAGTAACAGTTAAACTTGAAAATGCTGCTATCGAACGCTCCAAGTCAGTTGACTCTGCTGTTTTGGGGAAGTATAGCATTTGGAGGAAAGAAAACGAGAATGAGAACACTGATTCAACCCTACGTTTTATGCGGGACCAAATGATAATGGCAAGGGTGTATTTAACCATTGCAAAGATGAAAAACAAGCTTGACTTATACCAAGAATTGCAAACTCGGATCAAAGAAAGTCAGCGTGCTTTAGGGGAGGCAAGTGGTGATGCCGATCTGCATCACAGGTACTGAAATCTTGTAATTTTTATGAATTACTCAAATATTTTTGTTTCCATGATGTGGGAAAATGGTATTCACCTTACTATTTGACATATTTTGTGTAGTGCACCTGAGAGAATGAAGGCTATGGGCCAAGTTTTGTCAAAAGCTAGAGAGCAGTTGTATGATTGCAAATTAGTCACTGGAAAACTGAGAGCTATGCTGCAAACAGCAGATGAACAAGTTAGAAGTTTGAAAAGGCAGAGCACGTTCCTGAGTCAACTGGCTGCTAAAACAATTCCAAATGCAATTCATTGTTTGTCTATGCGTTTAACCATTGAATACTATCTCCTGCCTCCTGAGAAGAGGAAGTTCCCTCGAAGTGAAAACTTGGAAAACCGTGATCTTTACCACTATGCTCTCTTCTCTGACAATGTTTTGGCTGCATCAGTAGTTGTCAACTCAACAATTATGAATGCAAAGGTGAGATAGAATTCTGATTTTCTACTTGTGTGTACAATGCATTGTCAGGATTTCTCTCTTGCTTTCATTTCAAGAAGAATAAGGCATGCTTCAGTCATGCTAACTTTGAGAAAATAATCTTTGTATTGAAACTTTTGAACCCAACAATCATGAGATTGACTGCTGTTGATATTGATCTCATAGTGGACTAATATCTCCTGATTTTTTTTGTCCTTGAGTATCTTAACTGACTGGAACTCTTACCAGAAAATGTTTTGTGTTTGGACTGCAGGATCCTTCAAAACATGTGTTTCATCTTGTTACTGATAGACTTAACTATGGGGCAATGAACATGTGGTTTCTACTAAATCCTCCTGGAAAAGCAACAATCCATGTTGAGAATGTTGATGAGTTTAAGTGGCTTAACTCATCATATTGCCCAGTTTTGCGTCAACTGGAGTCAGCTGCAATGAAAGAGTATTATTTTAAAGCAGATCATCCGACCACACTTTCATCAGGGTCTTCCAATCTCAAGTATCGGAACCCGAAATATCTCTCAATGCTTAACCATTTACGGTTCTATCTTCCACAGGTCTACCCTAAGTTGGATAAAATTCTTTTTCTTGATGATGATATCGTTGTCCAGAAGGACTTGACTGGATTATGGTCAGTTAATCTGCATGGGAAAGTAAATGGTGCTGTGGAAACCTGTGGTGAGAGCTTTCATCGTTTTGACAAGTACCTGAACTTTTCGAATCCTCACATTGCAAGAAACTTTGACCCAAATGCATGTGGATGGGCATATGGCATGAACATGTTTGATCTTAAAGAGTGGAAAAAGAGGGATATCACTGGGATATATCACAAGTGGCAAAATATGGTGAGTCAACAACCATCCTTTCTGTTTCTTTTTTTCCCATTTTCTTTTTCATTTTAGGAAAATGAAATGAAGCATTAAACTCACCATTTATGTTATTAAAATTGGGGTACCTTTTGGCTTATATTTTACTTTTGGACCATAGATCAGGACCTGACTTGTCAGGTGAACACCTACAGTTTGAATTTTAGTTGGTTGAATATATTGGCTCAATTACGGGCTACTTACTTTATTGCAACGCAAGTTTTTTTTTGTGAAAGTAAAGTGACTAGTTTTAAGGTTGTTTACATTGTTCTTCCCCTCTCCCCACCAAAAAAAAAGGAAAAAACTTACTGTTTTTCTTTTGGTTACAGAATGAAGATAGAGTTCTTTGGAAGCTTGGAACACTGCCTCCAGGGTTGATCACATTTTATGGGTTGACGCATCCTCTTGATAAGTCATGGCATGTGCTTGGTCTAGGTTACAACCCAAGTGTTGATCGTTCAGAGATTGATAATGCAGCCGTTGTACATTACAATGGAAATATGAAACCATGGCTCGAGTTAGCCATGACAAAGTATCGACCGTACTGGACCAAGTATATCAAATATGATCATCCCTATCTGCGGACCTGCAACTTGAGCAACTGAAACATGGCAAAGAAATCCAAGGTACAGTTGAATGCTCTATGTCCTTCAGGGTAAAAGGATCACTACCATTTCCTATGCCTGAGAAGGGATTAAGATTCTGTTGATGCTGGGGTTCTTCTTTTCCACATTGTTTAAATTGCTTCACAATTCGTTGAATTCATTCTCACTGCCCCTTACCCATTGAAGGTAGTTTACATTGAACATCCCACTTGACCTGTAAAACTTCACTGATATAGTCCACTCCAGCTCAATGTCTAACATGGGGTGTAATGAACAAGTATCTCATAGTTCTTGTGATTGAATTGGAAAACTCGCTTTATTCTTTGGCCATTTGTTCCGAAGAATCATGTATATCGTTAAAACTTGTTTTGTTTCCTGTTATTGGCTTTCCTTGTATTCATCGTCTAAGTAGAGTTCTGTAGTATCTGTGGTGCTACTTTTGTTAGTCTTTCTTACGAGTTACCAGTGCAACATCATGCACTTGTCTTTGGACGGCATGATATTGTGATGGTTCATGGTCGTTCATATATGTGTGATTTGGCGACTGGTGGTTGTAGCATGATCACGAATGTTCTGTCTCGTAAATAATTTTCCTCTAGCAAGCCGTTATGATGTGTCAATTGTATTCTTGATGTATCAGCCATCATTCTTTTATCTTCTTGGAACAACATAAAAGGAATGGTGCAGTTCTATATCTGGAAAGTGAAAATCAGGGGTAAAGTGAATGACACTCGGATGACTTAGAATCTAAAATTTCATGGTTTAAATTGTCATCCGACGGATGAAACTTTTCAGAACTTAGGGTTTTTGTTCCTCTTATTCAAATTATAGAGAGAATTGATGTATTGAACTTCTGGAATCTTTCTGTAAGTGGACATTTCATTTCTTTTTGGATATGTTTTCTATTTGTTAATCTCGAATTTTTCTCTGTAAGCTATAAGACACATCTTTCAACTCATGCTCATGCTCGCTTTAGTATTAGAGAAGGAAACATTGTCCTATCCTCGATGGAGTTGGAGAGCCAAAGGCAACGGTGGTCCACTACAAGCTAAGACTGACCAAGGAGCGGAATCATCTTCGGCGTGAGCTTCCGATATGGTTGTCCGTGGAGGTCATCGAGCAGGAGACCCGAACATGACCCTGGCCTTTGTGCATCAAAGAAACTTCTGTTGCTAACGACGCCGTTTAGGTGAAGGCAGCCTTAGTTTTATGCGAACCAACCTCGATGGGGAATAATTTGTTGAGGACTAAGATTTTTCGCTCACCAAAAATACTGAACCAGTGGGAGCCATGCCTTGCTTCGAAGTTTTAAACTTAATATCATATATTTAAAAGCTTTTGGTCCGAATTGCACCTGTACAAGCTTTAGGTCTTTCACACAATTATAGGACCATCCACGAGATCATCAAACTTTACTTAAATGTTGAGGAATTCGTTAGAACATTAACAAGAATTGCAAACCCTAACAGCAAGTATAATTGCTTGATTTTGTTAAACTAAACTTCATCTATTGAGATAATCACATACATGAAAACTCAGGAATCATCTAAGGTCTTGTTTGGTTAATGGGAAAAGCGGCATCGAAAATGAAATAACAGGAGCTCAGCATCACGTAAAAAGAGGGGGGGTTAGTCTTTTCCCCATCACTTCTATCTTGAATCCTCTCCTGCTGCAGCAAGTTGAATGAAAGTCCTTGTCCACATTGCTGTACGAGATTCTAAGTCGCGACGTGGTCGGTACCTTTATCATTCAAATTGGCTCTGGAAAAACAGCAAGTGATTGCAAGAAATGTGTTGTCCAACCGGCAGAAACAAGTTGACACTCGGATGACTTTAAATAGAATCGAGAATTTCATGGAGAGTACGACAAGTTGAGGATCGACTTGTCCAGCACAGTGCAGGCGCCATCCCTTGAGGTGAGAAAACGTTCAACCAATCAAGCGTGACACTCTAGTTGACCTACACAGGAATCTATAGAACAGTAGTAGAGATTTGAGGTCCACTTGTTTGAAGGAAAATTGTTTTCCCAACTTTCCATTATTTTGGATCACGAAAAACTAATCGATTTATGGAAAGCAATTTTAATTGGCTGAAAAGAACGAGCTTAGATTGGGGAAGACAACATCCCATTCTGATAAGAATGAATTGCTTTTTTTAAACTACTGAATAATTTCTTTAAACTACTGAACAAATGAAAACTACGCATTTTTTTCCTTGAAAATGATTTTCATGAAAAATATCTTCTTTTATCGCCAAGTTTTTAGTGAAACAAATGCTCCTCATCTTGCAATGTAATTGATCTCTTCCGGTACCTAACCTTCGAATCTTTAACTCATCGGAGTGCCAGTGATCTTCGACTAACTTTACGAATTTTTACCCAAGGTGATCTCTCACAGACTCTTCGTCCATCCATCGAAGTGATGTGATTCTGATTTTCTTTTTTCCTTCCTTTCTCTTGGCCCCTCTTATTCTTATTCTCTATCTTTGCTGCACAAGACAAGCTCTTTATTAGCCCACTTCGCATTATCCTTGTCTTTTCCCGTAGATAGTCCGAACCTGATAAGAAAATTCCAGATCTCTTTGCTCCCCATCATCGAACCTTTCATTACACCTGCCCGCATTTCATCACCGAGTCCGAAAGAACCGTGCGTACGGATCACCCCGGTGTGGAGAAGGGGTAACGCTTTGAACTTAAATAGTTTCCGGGGGGGAAGCTGGAAGTCATCTTCACGATCAGAATCTTCTTGTCTGACCACAAGAATTTTAAATGATATCCTGCAAATGGCTTATCGAATCGGTGTTAGCTTTCTTTTTATGGAGTTCGTGGCCCTGCTTTTTATCAGCATGATGCTGTGACAAACCATCACTTTGTGAGGTGCTAATCTTGGGACATGGCATCTGTTGGCTAGTCAAGAATTAGTAATTTATAGATCAGATCCTTTCGAAGTTCGCTTTTCTGCAAAGCCATATTAGGAGAAGCATCATTTTCTTGTGTGCAAAGTCTTGGGATCTTTTTTTTCTTCTTTCGGACCAGAAAGTCCCGGTACTTCGTTTTTCAGTAATGTGCGATGGATCCGCACTCCACTTGTCCTGGGGTTCCGATCTGGCCACCTCTCAGGCAATTCTTTTTGCATTCATAGTTAGTACGAAGTCATGTAGCGAGTGATAAGACGTATTTTCTCCATTTTAGCACTTGGTGATCACATCAAGAGCAACGACAGAACTTTGCGGATAAGAGGGGAGTGATATGGCCAACTGACATGAGCTTGTCTTTTCTCTCTTCAACACCGAAAGAGGCACAAACATGTGGACTCACACATACACGATCAGACATAGGATCGCCTCCGAAGTGGATGGTGACCGCAAGTAAGTGCGTTGAGATTTGGGATTTCAGAAGGGTTAAGGATATATTGGTATTACTGTGGTGGTTCCTGTGCATGCAACGCTGGATTGATTCTCCAACAGCCTTCAGCTTTAGTCCACTAAGACAGCGTTTAAACTTTTAGAAAAGAGCTCTTAATCCGCGATTTGATCATCACCTTTTCCCATTACTTGTTGCCTTGTTGGGAAATGCAAGATGCCCACTCATCTGTGTTCATGAGAGAACAATGCTGGGGAGTTCATATTAAATTCTCCATCCAAATTATGAATACGTGGTATCCTGTTCTTGGGCTCTCTTTTCTGGGTGGGCTTTATATCGCTGGGGCCAGATTTTATTGATAAAGCCACGATTTGTGTCTAATGCCGTGACTGATCACATGGAGAATGTGGGCTCGAATTGGCTATTTCGATGAGAAGGTGTCATGAAAAAAAGAAAAAAAAGAGAAGAAAAGGCTTTTGTTTATAGACAAATTACCATGACCATGACATCCTCTTTTTCTGAAGGAAAGGAAAAACGCGTTCGTTGTTTCAAAGCAAGTGGCAAATGACCCAATATTCCTAGCCATGAATCTGGCTGTCTCCCTAAGAATTGTCAAACAGAACAGACTTGAAAATATTGTCTTCCTGCTAGGTTGTGTATCCTTGTGGAAGTGTCTTGTCGTAGCTTAGAAATTTCTTTTGGCCACATGTTTTTTCCTCCTCCAATGATTAGAAGAAAACACAGTTTCACTTGTTTTGGTGGTGACACCTGTGAGAAGTAGATATCAACTCAAAAAGGCGTCAAGTCATCACCTGTTTTTGTTGTTACAGGTTTTGTTTTCGTGGCCAGCAGTGTTTCCATATTTTAACTTGCTCTATTGTTACTGTGATTCTCTCAAAACTCAGGGATGTTACAAGGGTTTACCCTGCAAATGCAGAAGGTAAACTGCTGTTTCAAAAAGGAGGTTTATGCAGTCAAGTACAGAAACTCTTTCGTAAGTCAGTTCATCAGGAGATTTCGATTTGCAACTAATTTAAAGCGTGTGGAACTCTAATCTATAGGGGAAGTATTCGCTAAATCCGTCCTAATTCTTTTTTAATCAAGTCAGGCATTGTTAATTAGGTCCTCAGTCTTTTGCCTGTAGGAGAAGGTCAAAGAAGGCTTCACTTGATGCATATTTCGCAGAGAAAAACCAATGCGACTTGGAGACTCCTTTCTCTGCATTCTCCTAGCTCTTAAGTATGCATTAGCTCATTCACACAGAACATGGCTCTAGTTGTATATATAACAATCCCTGTTTACATACCAAGAGTTCATATAAAAGAGGGAAGTGGGTGGGATGAGTTCAAACAGCTGATTACAGGAATCCAGTAAGGAATAAACAAATGAACACCTGAAGAGGAGGTTCAATGAACCGAAACACAATAACTAGTTGGTGGGTTTTGGCATCCGAGGAGGAGAACCTTCTTGATTGGCCTTGCTTTGATTTTATATATGTACTATAAATGGGCTAAAGAGTGTGAACAAGTGTTTCATGCCAGCTTTCTGGCTACTGTCTTGAGTCCAAGTAGAGTACTTTAAATGCTGGTTTTGGTTACTATTGGGTCAATGTCAAGTCTCTAGTCTTGTTGCATCCATTGCACTGGAAGTGACGAAATATAGGGCTAAACCCCCACCCCCCCCCCCCCCCCCGCTCCCCCTCCACCAAGTGACTGAAAAATCAAAGGGATTTTTCAATTGGGGGTATGATTTGGATGGGGGGAGAGAGAGAGAGAGAGAGAGAGAGAGAGAGAGAGTAAAAGGAATGACGCAACAGTTAAAACAATGAGATTCCAACATTTGTTCACGACCTCCCCAATGAACGGCCTTGGCTTTTCCCTCCTCTCTCTCTCTCTCTCTCTCTCTCTGTACCTTCCTTATTAAACTCACCAGCTCGTTCCATTCTCTTCCTCAATCAACTAGCCATCCATCTCTCTCTCTCTCTCTCTCTCTCTCTCTCTCTCTCTCTCTAAAAAGAGTTAAAACACTGGTTTTGAAAGCCCTCACTAGTTACAATATCACAAAAATGTCAAAGTGTTGCATCCCAATGCCTCCTCTTCAACCTTCATTACCAACGGGGGACTTGATGAAAAATGAAAGCGAACATTGCCCAGTTTTTGATGCTTCCGTTCTTCAACACCAAGCCAACATACCCACCCAATTCGTTTGGCCCGACGATGAAAAGCCGTCTTTGACCAAGGCGCCCGAACTCCTAGTCCCCCTGGTAGATTTAGGGGGCTTCCTCTCTGGAGACCCGACCGCCGTGTCAGAAGCGGCTTGGCGAGTAAATGATGCATGCAGGAAACATGGATTTTTCCTGGTCGTAAATCACGGGGTGGATCCGAGGCTTATAAAGAAAGCTCATGAGAATGCGGATTTCTTCTTTAGGATGCAACTCTCAACGAAGCAAAGAGCTCAGCGGAAGCCCGGTGAGCACTGGGGCTATGCTAGTAGCTTCACTGGCAGGTTTTCCGCTAAACTTCCTTGGAAGGAAACGCTTTCGTTCCGCTATTCTGCGGATGGCCAATCATCGGAAAGCGTTGAGAAGTACTTCTTGAATGTCATGGGAGAGGATTTTCGAGAGTTCGGGTAAGAAAAACTTGGCGTCCTTCCATTCTTTAGTTTCATCTGACTCATTCTCGATGCACTTTGGAAGCACGTGTCAATTCTTTCGCAAACAAACTAATTTTAGCTGTGTAACAAGCGGTACTAAGTCATCAAATATAATGGAGCAAATGGTAAGAGAGTGGCATTCCCGTCTTTTCTTTACACTAGATAAGAAATCATCTTCTTCTTTTCTTGGTTTCGTTCAGGGAAACATGCCAGGAATATTGTGAAACGATAAGCAACCTCTCCCTAGGAATCATGGAGCTCCTAGGAACAAGCCTAGGAGTCGGGCGGTCACACTTCAGGGAATTCTTCGAAGGGAACGACTCGATAATGAGACTAAACTACTACCCACCTTGTCAGAAGCCCGACCAAACTCTAGGAACTGGCCCCCATTGCGATCCCACCTCTCTGACCATTCTGCACCAGGACGAAGTGAGCGGCCTCCAGGTGTTTGTCGATGGGAAGTGGTACTCAGTCAGCCCAAACCCCGACACCTTTGTTGTCAACATTGGCGACACTTTCATGGTACGTAATTTTAACCCCACCAACTTAAACGTGTACTGAGTGAAAGGTTCTTGATGTGCCTAAGAGAAGTTTTGTGTGGCCTTGTGCTTGTCCAGGCTCAATCAAATGGGATCTACAAGAGTTGCTTGCACAGGGCGGTGGTGAATGATCAAGCAGTGAGGAAGTCTCTGGCTTTCTTTCTGTGCCCAAGAAGGGACAAGGTGGTGACTCCACCGAGTCAATTGGTCGATAGACAGGGCTCAAGAAGAATATACCCAGACTTTACATGGCCGACTTTCCTGGAATTCACTCAGAAGCACTACAGGGCTGACACAAAAACCCTTGATGCCTTTTCTGATTGGCTTCGAGAAAGAAGCAATTAATGGAGGCACAAAACCAAACTGTTTTCCAAAATAAGCAGCCCTTTTCTCTTCATTTCTCTCTTCTCGTCGAGCTATTTGGGAGTACCTTCCAAGTATAGATACAATATATGATGTACAGTACTTATGTTTTGCAAGAAAATATGCCTTGGGATGCGGCATGTAAAGTACTTTCAATGGCTTCCTATGAAAATAGTCTTCTAGGTGAATGATTGCGTCGTTCATTTAATGGTACATCTCATGATCTTAAAGGCGAAGAAGAAGATCCATATCCACTAAACCTCTCACATTGTATTCTGTAGTATCTATTAGGAGAAAACGCCACAGCCACAGAAGACTAAAAATGTCGAAGAACGAATTGAATCTACGTGCTCTCACAAAACAAGGATGCAAGAATTTGCACAATTCAGTATCTACATCCAAAAGAGAGCAATACACCCCCGTTATAACCTAAAGTAAATTGAGAGTCTGTTAGTAAAATACTCCTCCTACCTATGATACACATACATGCATGAGTATTTCGCATAAAGCTTCCATTCCTCACACTTTTGCTCGTATGAATACATATCTTATCATACTCAAATTAAAATATTTCAATTTTTAACTTATTTTCCATGTCATTTCACGAGTAGATTTATCATTAACATGTTAAGTTATATTATATTCACAAAAATAAACATAACTTTCTTTTGAATTCTCATTAGCTAACTCAAAGCGGTGGTAGTATTCAAGTATTACATAATTATATTTCTAGAAGTCTTCCTATTTAACCGGTCCTATTCTAGCAACCAAGTTTTCTTCCCATTAAGATACAATCGAGGTAAATTCATGATAAGATCATTACTAGATTCGGTTGCGATAAGCGTTGAACTTTCTTCATGTGCTGTTAACCAAGTTGTAGCGAATCGCCTTTTTCTCTACATATTATATCGACGGGGAACGTGGCACTACGTTATCTTGGAAGTGCTTCTCACTGTTATATACGTACGTGTATCGCTTCCGGGCGGTCGATGTTGCCGTACCGACGCACTAAAATGGGGGGCGCGAGGAAATGGCATCCCGAGCAGAATCGATAAGAGATCTCGTGGGGGCCGACAATGGTGATCCGAGGAGATAAAAAAGGAAACTGGAAAAGATATAGAAACCGACTGCTGGGGGTCGAGAGTGGAAGCAACCGAAAAGCACATGGAAGTTGATCTTGAAGCCTAGCCAAACGGTGCGAGGGCTTTGCCTTTTCCCTTCGTAAGATAAAAGCATGACTTGAAACTTGGTCGGAGGCACTTTTTGGGTGTTTGGCGTTAGTGGGTTTGGAGGGAGGTTCCTAGTTCGGATGAACTGTCGCCGCGACAAAGCTCGAAGTGGTCCATGCCGGCACAACGGACGTATTCGTAGGACCATTTTCTTTCATGAAACTTTCCAAACTTGATTGCGAAAATAGGTAGTGTATACTCACTCGGTTATGATAACATACCGTAATGTTGTACAACATGACGGGTGTGCTTCCCTTTTGTATTATATGTGCAGCATATGCTTATTTTGACGCTTTTAATCTTAAATAATACAACGAAATCCGTCTATTGTTCTTCACAAGAATCATGAATTGATATGTAATATAAGAAGATTTCATTCATCGAACGTTTTGTCTTTACATCATAAATGTATTGAGAATACTTTTGAGAGATTACTTTTATTTTCACAAGGGGATATTGTGATTTTCGACAAAACTTTGAATCCGCCTCCAAAGAGTGAAAACAAAACCAGGAACTAATTCAATTTGGACTACAAAATCATTCAATCCAACTCCATCTTCACTCCAGAAGAAAGTACTCCCCGGCTTAGGAGCATGATTATGGACTACTCACTCCCCAATCAAAGTAGGGCTTTTCCTCGGAGACGCTCCAAGAAAGATCACGCGAGCAGGGCCCATCAACTCTGTAGGAACAGCCTAACAGGGCCAACTCAACTCAAAATCAAAGAGGGGTCCCGCCATCAACTCTTCTAAGTCAGCACCAACCCACTGTTTAAACACTACGTTTCAGCTTTTCATTGGCCGTCCACTAGAGACAGGAGCCAGTGGGGCGCAGAGTAAAGACTCACCTGCCAGTAAGATAGAACAGAAGAGATCCACTTACCAGTTTCTTGACTCGTTGTCGTTGAGGATAGGACATACAAGCGTCCTCTCCCAATGACGTAGGAAATGGGGCTCTATCATCGAGGATGGTGTACTTGCACCGTTTTCAATGCGTTCATCGTCTGAATGCATCCCATGCATGCAGTGTGAGTACATTAGAAGCACTGTAGTTGATAGGTCTCACATGAAGAGCTATCAGCCATATATATATATCAATCAAATATTGGGCTATTAAATTTGAAAGTTTTGAAATCTTATCAGTAAAAATTAGAAAATTTTACATTTTGCAAATAAATCTTCTAGAATGTATTCTTGAGTATATAAATACTCATCTATGCTTAATGAAAATATACAAAAATTTCTATCTCAACATGGTATAAGAAGCATTTAGGTTTGACACCCCTTTCAACACTAGCTTTCTTCTGCTCCTATTTTCTTTTCCTCTACAAAGGAGGTCAATATGGCCTTAGAGAATCCCGCCGCCACCATAGTTGCCATTACAAACTCCTCTTCTACACTTCCTCATTTCGGATTTGCTCACCACTTCCTTTCCCAACATCTCACAATTTATTTTCTTGCTATGGAAATGACAGGTTATCCTGTTTTTTAAGGGACAAAACCTCTATGACATGTTGATGGAACCAAAACGTGTCCCTTCGATGCAACCCAAGTTTCAAGGGACAAAACTTCTATGACCATGTTGAGGGATAAGTACACTAATGGTGCTATAAGTTGTGTACGGCGTTCATTTTGGTGCCAAAAGTTTCTTTCGGATCACTTAAGTGCCAAATCGAATAAAAAATGATCACTTTGGTGCCACCGGCGAGAAATTCCGGCCAAAATGATTACGTGGCTTTATATTAAAAAAAAAAATTCGATAAACCCTTTAAACGACGTCGTTTTCTGTCCTACTTAAGAAAACGACGTCGTTTTACCGTCCTATGTGGATGGCTTAGGAAAAACGACGCCGTATAGCTCATTTGTGATTGAAATTAGGGTTTTTTTTTTGTTCATCCTCGCCGACCTAGCTTGCTCGGCCACCATGCTTGGCCACCATCGCTCGACCAAGAAGTGATGGGAAAATAGGAGGCAAGGGCAGAGGAGGAGGAGGAAGAATGGGGATTGAAGGTGCAGAGAGAGAGAGAGAGAAGACGAGGAGTGTGAGGGAAACAAGGAGGGCGCAGATGGAGATGGTGGATTGGGCTCTGTTCAAAGAGTGGCTGGTGCTGGTGCTGTTTTTCGGGGAAGAAGATGCCGTCGCCGTGGCTTCTCTCTCTTTGCTGGTGTTGTTCTTCGGGGAAGAAGACGACCCTGCCATGGCTTCTCTCTCTCTGTTGGTGTTGTTCTTCGGAGAAGAAGACGATGCCACCATGGCTTCTCTCTCTGCTGGTGTTGTTCTTCAGCGAAGAAGACAACGCCGCCATGCCTCTCTCTCTCTCTCTCTCGATTTGGGGATTTAGGGTTTCGACTTGGGATTTAAGACGCCAAACGACGTCGTTTGATGGTTTACACGCTAACTAGACTCTTCGGCGAGCCACATCAATATAAGAAATTAATAAAAAAAGGTCATGTCGAATTTTCGGCCGATCAGATCGGCGTTGGCACCAAAATGAGCGTTTTTCAAATTTTTTGGCACTTAAATGATCCAATGGAAACTTTTGGCACTAAAGTGAGCGCCATACACAACTTATGGCACCATTAGTGTACTTATCCCCCATGTTGATGGAACCAAAACGTGCCCCTTTGATGTAGCCCAAGTAGCTTTCTGGCGACAACATGATGCTTCCATCATGAGTCCTCTAATAGCATCCTTCTCAGGATCGATTTTACCTCTGATTATTGATAAACATCTAGTAAAGCCACATGAGATACTATCAATGCCTCTTTGCTTAGCTTTCGCTACATGTATGCTCTCTCTTCATCTTAGTCTTCGACGTCTACAATAGAAATGGGATGAATCAATTATTGATTTCCTCCAATGTGCTAAATCCATTGCTGATTAGGCAAGCCTCTTGAATTGGAGGATTTCAATGTTCATATCTTTTGGCTGCGTTTGTTTTTATTTCTTTTTTCTGTTTTTAAATAATTTTTCTTTTTGTTCCAAAAGTTTTTTTGTTCCCGGGAACAAAAAAGGAAACAAGAAATAAAAAAAAAGTTGTTTATTGTTTCGGAACAAAATTTAGGAGCAATTTTTCTATCTCTTCCATTTTCTTCTCTCTTTCTTCTTCTTCTTTTCTTTTTCTTTTTTTCTTTCTTTTTTTTTGGCCGGTCGCCGGCCTCGGCCATGGTCGGCGACCAACCGTTGAGGGCCGGCGACGCCGTCGTGGGCCGGCGACCTCGCCGGAGAGTCGTCGGCCCCGGTAAGGCCGAGCGTCGCCGGCCCCTGGCAAGGCTCGGCCTCGCCTTGGTTGGGCGAGCTCGAGCTCGCCTAGATCCGACGAGGTCGAGCTCGCCCAGTGGCCAGCTACGCTTGACGTTGACCTGGCACCAGCCCTTGGCGAGGCCGAGTGTCGCCGGCCCCGGCGAGGCTCAGCTCGCCTTGGCCGGGCGAGCTCGAGCTCGCCCGGATCCGGCGAGGCCGAGCTCGCCGGCGGCCGGCGAGCCTCGCCGTGGCTAGGCAAGGCCGCCGGTCCTCCTCGGCTGTCGCCGCCATGGCCGAGGCCGGCGACCGGCTAAAAGAAGAAAAAAAAAAAAGGAAAAAGAAAAAAAGAAAAAAAGAAAAAAAAAAGAAAAAAAGAAAAATAAGAAAGAAAATAGAAAAAAATAAAATAAAAATATTAAAAAATTAAAAGAAATAAAAAAATTATACAAATTTACCAAACGTGTTTCTATTCTTTTTTATTTCGGAACAGTTTACCAAACGTGTTTTTTTGTTCAAAAATTGTTCCCTGAAACAGAAATATTTTTTTCTATTTCTGTTCCCATAAACAATTTTTAAACAGAAATGTTACCAAACGCACCTTAAGTGGTCTCCAATCTATTCTCCAAGACATTGTTCCTACATTACTTAGTTGTTTTGATCAATCTTGTTTACGGATCTTCAAGGTCTTCTTCATAGTCACGAGAGTATTAAGGCCTTTCAAGAGTTGCAGATCTTCGAGCCTTTCGCTCAAGCTCACTTGCTACAACCAACTCTGCTCAACAAAATGTCTCCACCCCTCTTGATTTCTCTTTCTCTAAGTGTGGTCAATCTGGAGGTCGGGGGCGCTTTGGCCATGGCCGTGGTGCCCATGGTGCTCAATAACGTCAATTATGGTGTTCCATTTGTCAACATACAGATCATATTATTGCTACATGCTTCTATTGCCCTTTAGGTATGCCTTATTACCTACCCCTTACATATACCTCATCTTCTACTTCATCTTATCAACCCTCTTACTCTCCCAATGCCAACCTAAGCCATGCCCTTCCCCACTCTTTTACCTACACCTACCAAAACCCCTCCCACCATGTCATGTCTGATACACAATCCCTCTTTTCCTACAAAGCGTATAATGAATCAGATCAACTCCACGTCGGAAATGGTAAGGGTTCCAAAATCACTATTATTGGTACTTCTTCTATTCCCTTCTCTATTTCATATCTTTCTTTACATTTTAAGGATGATTTTCATGTCCCTCATCTCAATATTAACTTTCAGCTCAAAAATTTGCATCTGACAATAATGTCTTCTTCGAATTTTATCCTACCCACTTTCTTGTTAAGGATCTAGCGACCAAGGTGGTTCTTCTTTCTAGCCCGAGTAGTGATAGTCTTTATGCCATACCACAACAACCTTCAATGCCTATTGCTAATATTGCAGAACGGATTTTCCTAGATTGCTAGCATCAATGTCTTGGCCATCCCCATGAGCGTCTCTTATGGGTTATGGTCAAAGAGAATAATTTGTCGTGTCAGTCAACACTGCTTGTCAATTGAACAAGGCTAGTCGTTAGTTCTTAGGATTATCTCCAACTCTTAGTTTGTTTCCATTGGATATAATTTATAGTGATGTTTGGGGTCCTTTTCATTTTGTTTCAACTGATGGTCATCATTATTTCGTTATTTTTGTTGATGATTGCACTAAATTTATTTGGTTTTATCCTCTTAAAGCAAAGTCAAATATTTACTTTGTTTTTCTTACTTTAAATCTTGTCCAATGTCACTTCTCATGAAAAATAGAAGCCATTCAAAGGACTAGGGTGGAGAATTTCATGCACTCCCTTCCTTTTTCTCAAAAATTGGTATTGCTCACTGTATCTTTGCTCCTCATACCAATGAACAACAAGGGGTGATTGAGCGTTGTTATAGGCATATAGTTGAAACCGGTTTAACATTATTAGCTCATGGCTCTATCCCTCACCAATATTGGCAATACGAATTCAAAACGACGGTCTACCTCATCAACCGAATGCTGTCCGAGATCAATAATAGTGTCTCCCCCTTTCAAATAGTTTATAATCATCCTACGCATTATTCCTTCTTAAAAATCTTTGGATGTTGTTGTTTCCCATATCTACGTCCTTATAACGCCCATAAGATAAGATGGATTTTCGCTTCGTTCTATATTTTATTGGGATATAGTCCCTTCCATATAGGGTATTGTTGCCTAATCCTGTTACTAATCATTTATATGTTGCTTGAGATGCTTGTTTCAATGAGATGTGTTTTCCCTTGCATCTTCTTCCAATATCAGTCCATCAACTCATTCAGCACTTTCTACAACATCTCCGTACCATGGGCTTTGGCTCCTATTGGCATTCCTCCGCGTACCAATATAGTTAGATCACAGAATCCTACACCAGCTCCCCAATGTCTGTCTTATATTGATTCATCCATCTCCCCCACCCCAAGAACCAGGCCCCTCCATGACCTTTATCATTCCCCTCCTCATCATCCTATCTATCGCCGCCGTTGCCGCCCCCGCCCCCACCTAGGCTAACAGACACCCACATCATGCAACTTTGCTCTCGTCCTCCTCAAATCAATACGGCCACAACCCCCCTCACCGAACTAACATCATTCACCCACGCCAACAAAAATCCTAAGTGGTGTGTAGCTATGACCGATGAATTTAATGCCTTGTTAAAAAATAGCGCAAGGTCTTTGGTCCCTTGCACATGAACCTCATCGAGTATAAGTGGGTTCGTAGAGTTAAGCGCAAAGTGGATGATAATCTTGAGCACTATAAAGCTTGCTTGATCGATAAGGGTTTTCATTAATAACGAGGTTTGGATTATATGGAAACCTTCGGTTCAATTGTGAAAATTACCACCATTCACATTTTATTATCGCTTGCTATATCTCAAGGGTGGCAAGTATGACAACTAGATATGCACGATGCTTTCTTACATAGGGTTCTTTCTGAAAAGATGTACATGGAGCAGTCCCTAAGTTTGAGGACTCAACTCTTCATGACTATGCTTGCAAGTTGTATCATTCTCTATATGATCTCAAGAAAGCTTCGAGAGCCTGTTTCACCGACTTTCATAGTTTTTTGCTTCATTTGGGATTCTTGGTGTCACATAGATCCTTCATTATTTATCCATCAAAGAGGCACCAATGTCATTCTTTTTTATTTATTTATGTTGATAACATTTTGGTTATAGGTATTGCATCTTCTACTATCAATGCAATCTTACAGAAATTATCTACAAAGTTTTCAATTAAGGATTTCGGCTCGCTCCACATCTTCCTTGGGATAGAGGTTGTCTCTCACTCTAATGGGTTACTTCTCTCTCAAGGACATTATTTTGATGATCTTCTTCACTAGGCTAGGATGTTTGAGTGCAAGCCTATCCAAACTCCCGTGGCCATGACTATAAAAACATCTAAGAAATGGGGTGCTATGATGTATGATCCTACTCTATATCGGTCTATAGTTGGTTCCCTGCAATCATGACATCGACAAGGCCAAATCTCTCATTTGTTGTTAATAAAGCTTATCAATTCATGCATGCACTGCCTAAAAACCACAAGCACATGGTGTAACGCATCTTGCACTATCTCAAACATACAAGGTCATTTGGTTTTTCTTCTTTCTCGTTTGAATGATACTCGCTTGCAAGCCTTTTTCAATGCGAATTAGGCTAGTAGCTCTAGTGATAGGAATTTAACTTGAGGGTATGCTATTTTCCTTGATCCTAACTTGATCTCTTGGAGCTCTAGAAAACAACTAACCATAGCGCGTTCTTTCATAGAATCCGGGTGTGTAAAGCCTTTATTGATGCTTCAGCTGAACTCATTTGGATTGAATTACTCTTTCAAGAGCTTGGGTTCCCTCTTCAAGGTTCTCCCTTCCTTTGGTGTGATAATATTGGTGCCACTTATTTGTTTGCAAATCCGGTTTTCCATGCGCATACCAAATATGTTGAAATTGACTTCCACTTTGTTCGTGATCGTGCTGCCCAATGATAGCTCAATTTGCAGTTTATCTCTACAACTGACCGACTAGTTGATGTTCTCACCAAAGCTCACCATAACTCTTCCTAAAGCAACTTACCTTTTCACCAAAAAAATTAAAAAAAAAAAAAAAAAAAAAACTCTTCCTAAAGCACGTTTTGCATTTTTAAGAGATAAGTTGAAGATTCGTCGTCTCAACCCTTCCACTTGAAGGGGTGTATCAATCAAATATAGGTCTATCAAATTTGGAGGTTTTGGAATCTATTTTAAGAAGTTAGAAAATTTTCTATTTTATGTATTTCTTTTCTGACAAGTAAAATCTTCCAAAGTTACTCTTGAGTGTATAAATATCCACCTAAGCTTAATGGAAATATACAACAATTTCTGTGTCTCAACGAGAGCAAACACATCTCATCAGACTGAATAATCTAAGACGCACTAAATTCCGTTCTCCCAACAAGGGCAACGGTCGCTTCGAGACACAACGTGCCCGTGGCTCAATGGGGCGGGAGATGCGGGACGATAAACTTAAGGGGATTGCTTTATCTTTCTTTTTCACGTTGATGTCGCTTTCTCTGGTAGATAAAAAGCTCACGCAATTCTTGCAACAGCAAATGTGCAAAAGAATGGTGAAAATTGAATAGACAGGATGGTCACGCGAATACGTGGGGGTTTGAAACTTGAAAGGCGCTCCATCACAGTATCCACCACTGGTGATGTTTTGATTTGTACATTATCTGTAATATTCCAAAAAAAAAAAAAGAAGCATTTTCCACGGATAATTTTAGCTCAAGTTCTGTCTTTTATTTTGACATTTACAAACCAGAAGCTGAATTTACGTATATACTAAATGCTTCCATCTTTAGTGGTTAGTTAAATTAATTCATCAGACATGTTGAATTGTTGAATAAAATGAAAAGGGTTATTGCATAATAAACTAAAGCTCGTGAACTTTGTCCTTACCGACATATTGTGCAAGTTCTTAATGTTAAATTAAGTGAGATTTAATTGCTTTTCTTAGTAATAATTCGAATTAAAAACGAAGTGTTCTAAAATGAGTTATAATGTTTAATTTTTTTTATACATATCGTATGTTCAAATTAATGATTATCTTATTGTAACTTTGAAGGAACATGAATATTCCTCATAGTCAAAAGCAGGAATTGTAGTGAATCTGTATTTGAAATAAGCCACAACGTATCCTATTTATATTACTTTTCGACTCAACAAATTGAAACACTCGAATATAATATATAATACTACTTGATATTCACAAGTTCGTTTCATTTCTTTTAAGTTCAAATAAAGTTAACTGAAAATCTCTTTGGCTGACGTAATCCCCAAAATCATAATCTGCATCATTTATATAGAACTTATGAGAATTTTGGTATCGAAGGAAAAAGCTGTAGCACAGCAAATGAACTTTATCATTATTAATATTCTAAAAATTAATTACCCCACTTATTTTTTTTTTTTTTTCTAATTATTAATGATAGCTACGGGCTGGAGTCTTATAACCATTTTTTTTTAATCGGTTGAACCGAATTTTCCACTGTTTCATCCGAGTCTAAGTAGCTAGCTAATCAAATTCTAATTGCTGTAGAGTTTGGAAAGCACGGTGTCAAACAGCAAAACATGGTGCTATGGATGAGTCGAGGTTGACATGAAACCGCTTTCGGCCAAGTGTGTCGTCTGGTGAGAGATTAACTACAGATTCAAGTCCTGATTTGTCGTATCAATCATCCGTAATTACGTGATTAATCAAGTCGCTAAAATGCAGCTCATGCATGCAGGTACGTACAAGTAAAGAACACAATAGAAACAACAAACAAAGGACTACAGAAACGTAAGCTTCCCACTTTTCACAATGCCATCGCCATCAGCTTTGTTTTTTCTTTTTCTTTCTTTTTCTCTTGGGGTTAATTAACTAAACATTCGTTTTCAGTCACTCTAATCTCTATCTAGGGTTTCCAAGACGGCTTGTGTAGAATCCTTTGAAAATTTACTTTCTTATTTCTAATGGGCATCTGTGGATAAACATGGAATCAAGGGGGGAGAAGGAGACAGTGGAAAAGATAAAGTTTACGACTACAATGTTCCTCGAAAAACGTCTTTGTGTGTGTTATTTTTCGTTTGGGTTGATCTTGGTCCCTTCTAGAAATCTGGTATTGATTAGAATTTCTATTGTAAAGGGCTTCTTTCCTGTGTTTTGAACAAGTTAGTGCAGCATCGTATGGCCCAATTCATGGACCATGGACAGCTATCAAACCCCATTTTTGGTTCTCCTACTTGGTGTCTCAATCCAGTAACGATCTTTCGAATTGGGAGATCACGTATCACCAATCAGAGTGGTATGACAGACGATTACTTCGAAGTCTGATTTGCTTAATTCGCCAACATCAATGGTATGATTTCTACACAGAGTGTTCATTAAGTCAAATTGCAGATTGGGAGGCTATTTCCAGTTCACTCTTTAATCAGGCTTGATAGTTTGCATTGAGAACTGGTGATTTGTACAGCAGCTTGTGACTAGTTCGGTTGGTCGGACTGAGAGAGATCGAGCGATTAATGTCCCAAAAAGAGGATCTTTACTTATAGAGAAGATCTTTACTTATACTCCATCGTAGTTCAGCAAATGTTGTGTGAAGGCTCTGCTAGTGATGCACAGAATGGAAATTACGTGGTACGGGATGCAGACGGTGTTGAAGCAGATAGAGTAAAGGTTTAAAGCATGAACCAAGTAGCATCTAAATACCACTCTATCCAAGTCATTGCCAGCAAAAAGAGAACTATCAAAACTTAATATGAAGTTCCGGAACACAACAGTAGAGTTTAAAGCTAAAATACACAACACAGGATGTAATGCCCTATCTTCATTTTCATCGGTAATCGGCATGTTTATTTTTGAAGTCTTGCACCCAACGACAAATGCCATTATGCCACATTTCACAAGGCCTACCCAGTCTCATAATTCGTCGTTTCATTCCTTCCTCAGCTTCTTCATAGCACCAACACACTGTCGTATGATGAGTTGGCTTTCGCCAATTCTGGCAAGGGACAATAGGACGGAAATATCAAAAGGAAGAATATAATCAATAATCAAGTTGGCTCCTTTTCGAGATTATGGTACTATTATCATCTCATGGCTACGGATGGCTGTTTACTCACCAGATGTAGAAAGACTGCTTCAGGTAAAGCCAGCTGAATCTAGTTTAGTAGTGGTAAGAGAGCCAAAATATACCAGCGCAGCTGTTGGTTCACTCATCTAACACAGCGGAAAGCAAGGGCTTATCTGAAAAGAAAGCTTCCAAGTTCCCAATGACGAGATCACATAATTCTGATAAGGATTCCGTGGTAAAAACAGCTGTATGCGGGGACAATACGACATTATCAAGAGCAAGGAGCTCTTCAGGAACATTGGGCTCATTCTCAAACACATCTAAGCCAGCGCCTCCAAGTTCTCCCTGGACTAGAAGTTGCACCATTTCCTTTTCATCGATAATTGATCCACGCCCAATGTTAACAATCACACCTTCCTTCCCCAAAGCTAATAGCACTTCCCTATTGATCATGTGGTGGGTCTGCTCGTTCAGGCCACAACAGATTACGAGGACATCACAATTAGTGGCAAGCTCGCGGACATCAGAGTAGAAGGGGTACAAAACGTATGGCTTCTTCTTCCTTGAGTTATATGAAACGGTGCATCCAAAGGCCTCAAGCCTTTTAGCAACTTCTAGGCCAATCCTTCCCAATCCAACTACTCCGGCTCTCTTGCCTCCTAGCTGCAAGTGGAATAGCCACCACAGGCAAAGAAGATATAATTTACACTTCATGTATAACTGGAGAAAATAAGATCAAGTCCTATAAAACAGAAGGAATTCTCCTCCCTGAACTATTGAAATAAATGAGGACATACTATTCTAAATCTACACCTCACTAATAACAGAGAATAACACAAGCATGAGTTAAGCCAACCAGTTAATAGGAACTTATGTTATGCCGCATCTGTTACTGACCCTAAATGGATTGTCCAAGTGTGCTTCCCAGTCAAATCCATTAGCATTGACATTTTCAAGAGGAAGACAAAATATTCATCTTTTCAATTGCCTTGCTATAGAATACCGCATGCCATGGCTGTAAAACATGAAGTGACCCATGTTACAACATTTGATAACAAAATCAGTAATTGCACCATTGAATTTACCAAGCCAACCCAGGGAATGCTCAAGACGAATAACTCTATCGAACAATATATCCCATCAAAGATAATTCTTGTGTTCACGTCATCTATCTTAAATGAAGATTTTACCTATCATATTGACTGTCGGTAAAAAATTTGAAAACTTTAGGAAGTTGAATTCGTTAGAGTTGAATGAAGGAAAATAACGAAATCCAATCTTTCCCAAGATCATCTATTAATAGAGCGGTCTTTCTGGCCCTCATGACGAAAAATCTTTCTATGCATCTAGACACATTCTATATACCTTAAATTACTACTTTTAGCCCCTACAGGATGTCTGAGGTCCATTATAACAAGAAGATAGACCCTTCGTACAGATCATAGCTTTTTCTTGTCGAAAGATCATGCTCAGCCAGCCCAAAAAGCAAAAAGTCTCGACTCAGGGGCCGGCCCATCGGCTCGGTGTAAACATCTTCCACCTGATCAGCCAATTAATAGCAGAAACAATCTGCAGAACACTTCTACTACCTCAAGAAACAAGTGATAACTATGCTCGTCCTGTTCACCTATTCTTTCTCCAGAATCCGATCGATAAAGAGAGCATCGCAATGTTGTCAAATGATTGTGCTTAGCTAGAAAAAATCAGTTGTCAAATTGCCGATTACTGAAATGCCGGCTCTTGCACGTTCCATTAAAGCTCGCGTTCACTCGATTCTCCTCTCTCGATTGCTGAACACTCATCCAAACAACTATCATCGACAAAATTCGTCACAGACAGGTAGAGAGATGGAGCGAGCATTCATACCTTCGAACCGAGCGCGAATTCGCCCTCGCTACTCCACGATCCCCGCCTCACGTACCGGTCGCCCGCCGACACCTTCCTCAGCACGTCGATCAGCAGCCCGATCGCCAAATCCGCCACCTCCTCCGAGTACACCTCCCCGGCGCCGGCGACCGCGACCCCGCGCCGCCGGCACTCGGCGAGGTCGATGTGGTTGAGGCCCGCGCTGGTGGTGACGACGAGGCGGACCGCCGGGAGCCGCCGGAGCATGTCGGCGGTGACCGGGACGCCCTGGGAGGTGAGGATCGCCTCGGCGGAGCGGACGTCGTCGGAGGCGAGGAAGTCGTCGAAGGGGAGCGGCGACTCCACGGCTTGACGAAGCGGAAGCCGTCGGGGAGGGGGCGGTCGGTGAGGGCGAAGTGCGGGGGGTGCCGGAGGAGGAGGACGCATGGCGGGGCGCGGCGGCGGAGGGGCGGAGGGCCGCCGGAGCTCTCCGGATCGGCGGCCATGGGGGAGTCGGACTGAGCGATTGAGAGAGAGAGAGAGAGAGAGAGGGGAATTTTGTTGCGCGTTGCTTGGGAAAAAGGCGACAGAGACGTTGAGGAATCTTGTGCCTATGACGTCATCCATGTGGTGGCCCGCCGTCATATACGAATGAATTATTCGTATGATGATTAACATATTTCAATACGATCATGAAATTCAATTTCAATCAAAAATCGATGGACAATGTATAAATTCGTCTCGGCAATTTTTTCAATAAAGATTAGTAAAAACATGTTTTTCCTCGTATAATCATACTCAATCGAAATATCTTCTCTTCATAAATTTCTTTCGATTTCAAATCACATTTTCATATCATCATTCAAGCGTCATTGATTTTAAAACGAAGTTCAAGAAGATTGCTTTCGTGATTGTTCGCGTGCTAACCCACTTGAATGAGTAGAATTCGACCTCTAAATAAGACATGTCATGTTAAGCTCTCGGCAAGAGTCCAATGCAATCGGATTGGGCAAAGAGAAATATTTGTGCTCTTTTTTTCTATTATAGGAAATTGAAAATGCCACTTGGGAGTTTGGTACTTGGGGGCATCTCGAGGTTGTCCGTTGATGCTCCAAACATGTTTTGTACAATAACATTCGATGTGGTGATGTCAAGATTAACAAAAATGGACAGGTGAGAAGAGGTCGGTTGGGCTTCTTCGTTGCGCAACCAACTTTATAGATAAACCGTACGAAGAAATTATGCAATTTAGCTTCGTTAGGCTTCTCATCTATACCGTTTAAGATGCTTATGGTAAAAATATATAAATTGTGAAAAAAAAAACTGAGAAGAAACCGGTAAAGAAAAAAAAAAAGACAGAGAGAAGAAGGTGAAATACAATGATGAGCATTTTCGTTAAAAGTGTGGTTAACGAGTACTTTCAAGATATTGATTAATCATATTTTATAAAAAAAAAATAGTTTCATTTTGTTTCACTAGAATTTGATCTACAAAAAAACATCTTTTCTGAAAATCATTATTTTTTGCTTTTGATGAGAGGACACGGGTTCTGTGGTAATTTCGGATAGGAAATATTTAGGTGGACAAAAAAATAACTGCAAACATTTATTTCAAACTTCAAATCAAATTGTATATACAAATCGTGTCCGAATTCAATCAAAACAAAACTTAAAAATACAACTACTTCCACAACAAAACACGTGCATGAACTGTGTCGGAATTTAATCGATAGTAAAGTTTGAGAATGTGCAAATGCAAACTGTGCCGAAATTCAATTAACAAAAAGACTTGAAAATACAACCACTTCCATAGCAATACACTTGCATGGACTATATCGAAATTTAATCAACGGCAAAGCTCGAGAACGTGTAAAGATGTAATGTCGAAATTTAATTGATAGTGCAATATCCATAATTGAGACATACACTAGAATTGGATCAACAAGAAGCATCAAGATAAAGATATTTGTCCGAAATTTAATCCACAACACTTGTCGGAAAGCTATAACTAAGGAAAAATAAAGTACAAGAAAGTAAAGATAATAAAAGATTACATTTCAATTGTCAATGGAGCCCTTTCAATTGATGAGAACTTGGCATTTATAGACCTTCTATAATAACCATCTAAGATTTTTTATGATTGAATTGTAGTTCAACGCTTCCGAAAATAAGTCTCATATTCTCATGTTGTCAACTCCCTTCAAAATAACAGCCCTATTTCCAAGGAGTTGTTCATTTCCGATATTGTCAATTCCCTTCAAAATAGCAACTTTAATCTCCATTTTACACGTGTCTGAGCCTTAAATGCAATCCTTTAAATCGATCATCTACTCCTTAGTTAACACAATATCAATAACTTTGTTAAAATAATCGGTCATCATTTGCTACTAGTTGACATGTGCTAACACTTTCATCCAAATCATCAATTGCATTTAATATCGACCAATCTTCAATCCACTCAATTAGTTTCCTCCACAGATGACCAAACATACTTGGATAGTATATTCTCCACTATTTTCCCTTTTCTTCACTACTTTTGACAGTTACACATGAGGTTATCGAGTCCACTTTTGTTACTTCCGAACAATCATTGCATTTTAACAATAACTAAAGATCAGACACTTTTGGTGTCAATAGATGCCCTCTTTTAAAAGAATTGAATGATTCATTAATCATTCGATTGTTTAAAATTAGAAAACCCAAGACATGCCCCTTGTCATTGGCAAATTGCCAAAATTGATATCACCGGCCTCATTGCGGAATTATCAGGATTCACCTGCACTTCAATTGGATGACTCGATGTTCTTGGCTCGTTCATAATTTCATGGAAGGTATTGATAATAATTGGCTTGATCACGTCGATGAGATATTTTATCATGTGGTTTGTCAATTCGTTCTTGTGCTCCTTGAATAACCATCACATGGCAGCCAACATTACAGGAGTTGACTCTAATTGTCTTCTTTGCTCATCGGTGTGTTGTCTTGGGAAATTGACATCTCCACCCCATTCTTGCTCCGCCACTAGTAATGTAGTCAATGACTCAAAGTGTCCCGTCTTGTCATTACCATCGGGTTGTGAATTGTCACCACCACCATCATCAAGATCAAGCTGATTCCTTGTTCTCATCATCATATCTCCTCAAATCAACCACAATGGTCCCACCGGGTGTGCCATTTGTTTTGCTGGAATTTAATCTACGACAAAACATTTTTTCTGAAAGTTGTTCTTTGGCTTTTGATGAGAGTAGACGGGTTCTGTGGCAATTCTGAAGAGGAAATATCGAGGTGAACAAGATATGATTGCAAACCTTTATTTCGAATTTCGAACCAAATTATACATACAAGCCCTGCTGAAATTCAATCAACAACAAGGCTTAAAAATATAACCATTTCCACAATTATATACGTGCATGAACTTTGTCGGAATTTAATCGACGATAAAGCTCGAGAACATACAAAGATGTAATGATGCAAATTAAATCAATGGCGCGACACCCATTATAGAAATGTAAGTTGGAATTGAATTGATGACGAACTATTGTGATAAAGATACACATTAGAATTTAATCCATGACACAAATCGAAAACCTATAACTAAGGAAAAATAAAGTGCAAGAAAGTAAAGATAATAAAAAATTACATTTTGATTGTCAAGGGCCCCTTCCAATTGATAAGAAAGAACTTAGCATTTATAGACCTATCATAACTATCTAGGAGCAGTTTCTTTGTGGTTGAATTGTAGTTCAACGTTTCCGAAAATAATAGTCCTATATTCCCGCGTCGTCAACTCCTTTTAAAAATAGCGTCCTTATCTCCAAAAAGTTGTTCATTTCCCACATTATCAATTCCTTTCAAAATAGCAACATCGGTCTTCATTTTCACCTAACTATTCTCTACGATCTCCTTAATGGATTTACACATGCTTGAGCCATAGATGCAATCCTCTAAATCGATCATCTCCTTAGTTAACACATTATCGACAAACTTTGGTAAAATAATCCGCCATCATTTGTTACTAGTTGACATGCGCTAACACTTTCATCCAAGTCATCAACTACATATATTATCGACAAATCTTCAATCCATTCAATTGGTTTCCTCCGTGGATGACCAGACATGCCCAGATAGTATATTCTCCACTCTTTTTCCTTTTCTTTGCTAATTTTGACAGTTCCATATGAAGTTGTCGGGTCCACTTTTGTTGCTTCAGAACAATCATTACATATTGATAATAACTAAAAATCGGACACTTTTTTGTTTCAACAAATTTTCAAACATGATATAAGAAAGATGATATATTAAAAATAACATCAATTGGCACGACACGAACCTCATTCCGCTTATTTGTTAACTAATCTGGTTCTCGAGCGAATAATTATGATGGGGCGGTGGAGGTTTCATTGAATTAGTCACCTAACCTTTTTAAAAGCTCAATTAAAGTTATGCAAGAGTCCAAAGGATTTCAGACGCTACACAATCACAAGCAAGCATGAAATTACAAAACCAAGAGGCACTCATGCTGAGAACATCATCAAGGTGGAAAAGAGAGAGTCGGGTCAATTTGGATCCATCCCGGTGCGACGCCGACCATCTTTCGCACCCATGACGCTCACGAGCTGCGACCATCCTTTCTATACGATGAGACTCCATCAAAGCTGCACCGAGCATTGCAACTACAAGAAAAGTAGGCACCACTTTTGTGCCAATCTGCTAATTCTCAAGAGAAAACTTAATGATAAAGAAGCTCCAAAACATCAAGATCAGACCCGGAGCTACAACACACGACACAGGATCTTATGATACCGTCTACATTTTCATGGAGAAGTCTTCAGTAATCAATCGACATGACCCCATTCTAGAGTCTTACACCCAATGACAAATGCGACTGGCGAAACAAGGCCGTCCAGTATCATCACTCATCATCTCTTTCCGTCCTTGGCTTCTTCGTAGCACCAGACAGACTATCGTACAATCAGTTGGCATTCGCCGATTGTGGAAAGGATCACAAAATACAACAGGATGAGAGAAACCGTCACAGGGAAGAATATAATCAACAGTCAAGTGGCCGCAGATAGTGGGTTAGCTGCACCAAGCACAGCTCGTGGTGATAAAAAACGGTTGTCATCAAGGCACATGTATTGAGACCAATGTGTAGAAAGACTGCTTCGGGGTAAAGCTGACTGAATCAACTTCAGTAGTGGTAACAGGAGCCCAGTATAGACCGGTGGAGCAGTTGGCTCACTCATCCAACATGGGGGAAAGCAATGGCATATTTGAAAAGAAAGCTTCCAAGTTCCCGATAATGAGATCACATAAATTTGATATGGTTTCCGGGGTAAAAACAGCTGCATGCGGGGACAGTACAACATTATCAAGACCAAGGAGCTCCTCAGGAACATAAGGCTCCTTCTCAAACACGTCTAAGCCAGCGCCTCCAAGCTCTCCCTGGACTAGAAGTTGCACCATTTCCTTTTCATCAATAATTGGTCCACGCCCAATGTTAACAATCACACCTTTCTTCCCCAAAGCTAATAGTACTTCCCTATTGATCATGTGATGGGTTTGCTCATTCAGGCCACAACAGATTACAAGGACATCGCAATTAGTGGCGAGCTCACAGACGTTGGAATAGAAGGGGTATGGCACATATGGCTTTTTCTTCCTTGAGTTATATGAAACGGCGCACCCGAAGGCCTCAAGCCTCTTAGCAACTTCCAAGCCAATCCTTCCCAATCCAATAATTCCAACTCTCTTGCCTCCCAGCTGCAAGTGAAATTACCACCACAAGTAGAGAATATATTATTTACACTTCATGTAGGGTGACAGAAAATCACACAGCATGAGCAAAGTCAACCAGTTAAAAGGGTCTTATTTTATGCTGCACCTGTTACCAACCCTAAATCGATTGTCCATGTGTGCTTCACGGTCATACCCATCAGCATAAACATTTTCAAGAGAAGACACAACATTCATAATTTCGAATGCCTTGCTACAAGATACTTTACACCATCGCTGTAAACATGGAGTGACCCATATTACAACATTTGATAACGAAATCAGTAATTGCACAAGCCAAGCCAGAGAATGCTCAAGACCACATTACTCTGTTGAACAACATAATTAGACTGAACTTATCATACCTACTGTTATAATCAGACACGTGAACACTAGATAAATCAAAATTTAAAAATTTAGGAAGTTGAAGGTGTTACAGTTGAATGAAGAATAATAACCAAACCCAATTCTTCCAGTGATCATCTATTGATGGAAAAGTTTTTTGCCCCTTATGACAAAAACATTTAAGCATCCATACAGAGTCTTTATGCCTTAAATTACTGGTGTTACCCCCTACGAGACGTTTGCCATCCATAATAACTAGAAGGTCAACCCTTCATACCGGTCATAGCTTTTTCTCATCAAACAATCATGATTGGCAAGCCCAAAGAGCTAAAGGTCTTAACTCAGCAGCCCGTTTGCCCAGTAAAGATATTATCCGCCTGATCAGACCAATTAATAGTTGAATAATCTATAAAACGCTTCTACATCAAGCAACTATTCTTTCTCCAGAAGTCGATCGATACAAAGCACATCGCACCATCGTCAAATGGTCGTGTTCACCTAAAAGAAATCATCGATCTATCTACAGTCTAGAGTCCCAAGCTTTTAACATTACGCAACAGAGAGCACATAACCATCAATGGCGAAACTCAATTCTCAAAATTGTCGATTCATAAATTGCTGACTCTTGCACGTTCAATTCAACTTCACTTGTACTTAACCATCCTCTCATGATCACTAAACAGTCATCCAAAGAAAAATTAACGACGAAAATCGTCAGAGACAGATAAATAGATTGAGCAAGCACTAATAAAACCTTCGATCCGAGGCGAAATTCTCCCTCGCTACTCCACAATCCGCGCCTCACGTACCGGTCGCTCGCCGAGACCTTCCTCAGCACGTCGATCAGCAGCCCGACCGCCAAGTCCGCCACTTCCTCCGACTTCGTGTCCCCCGCGCCGGCGACCGCGATCCCCCGCCGCCGGCACTCGCCAGGTCGATGTGGTTGTGGCCTGCGCTGGTGCTGATGACGAGGCAGACCTCGGGGAGCCGCCGGAGCAAGTCGGCGTTGACGGGCGCCCTGGCGGAGGTGAGGATCGCCTCGGCGGAGCGGGCGTCGGCGGAGGAGAGGAAGTCGTCGAAGGGGAGCGGCGACTCCCACGGCTTGAGGAAGCGGAAGCCGTCGGGAAGGGGGCGGTCGATGAGGGAGAAGTGGTGGGGGTGCCGGAGGAGGAGGACGCGCGGCGGCGGACGGCGGGGGAGGGGCGGCGGAGGAGCGCCGCCGTTTTCCGGGCGAGAGGCCATGGGAAGTCGAGAGTAGTGATTGAGAGGAGTGTACGGTCGAATTGGGGAAGCTGATAAAAAGGAATTTAGCGCCATTACGTTACCGTGACAAGTTTGACTCGTCTCGTGCTGAGCTTCTTGATATTTCTTTTGGAGGTGTGAATAGCAACTTTAATATTTGTTTCGCGGAATATATTTTCAGAGAAAATATTTTTCTCATTTTTCAGTGTTTGGGTTGGAATTTTTTTATTTTTTTTTAAATTTAAAATTTGGAAAATATTTTAAAAATAAAATAAAAATTTCGAATTTGCTTCCTTTTCTTTTTCTTTCTTTATTTATTCTTTTTGCTTCTTCTTCACCTGTTAACGGCCACAAGGATGGCTAGTGAGCTCTGGTCTCACCAATTCCAAGATCGAGTGATCTCATGGCCTTCGACAACAAGGCTTGAGCTTGCCCAAGATCAATGAGCCTCAAGCCTCGCTAAATCGGGTGAGCTCGTGGCCTCTAGTGATGAGGCTCAAGCCTCGCTAGATTGGGCGAGCTCGCAGCCTCTAGTGACCAGCTGGCGAGCTCGCCACCTCTGGTGACAGCTAGAGCTCACCCCTTGTAAGCCAGTTGGGAACGAACTGCCAGAGGAAGCAGAAAGGATGGCGTGAAGAAGCTAAGGAGTGAAGGACAAGAAGAAGGAAAAAGAAAAAGAAAAAAAGGAAATAAAAAGAAAGAAAATATAAAATAGAAAATAAAAGTAAATAAAAAACAACAATATTAAAAATTTGAAGTTTTTTAAATTAAAAATTCATTTTTTTTTCTTGTGATGAAGTGTGAAATTATTTTTTAATGGATCCAAACGGCAGAAAACATTTTCAATTATACATCACCAAACAAAGGAAAACAAATCATATTCTTAGAAAATACTTTCCCGGAAAACATTTTCCTTTATCATTGAGTTTTCCATGAAACAAACACACCCATTATAATGCCAAACATTGTTGTTATGTTAAATGGCAGCTTTTGTAAGTTTTTTTCCCTAATTTCACGTATGTAATTTAAGAATACTATCCCCTACTCAATGAGTAATTCAACTCCTTCCATCCTTTGCCATCCTATAAGTTTGTCCGAAACTGCTCCTTGTTTGGCCCTCTTGTTCCAATGATCACTCTCCACTCTCTTCAGGCCAATTTATTACCAGTCCACTAATCTTCAAATTACGCACCTATTAGAAGTGATCCTGTATATGATATCATACTGTGTTTTCAACTCTTTTAATTGATGCTTTAGAAATATATATTGTACCAAGTATCGGTTCAATACATAAATCATTCTTTCTATCAATAAGCAAACCCAATAAGTACTCATAACAACATGTCTACAAACTCTTTAAGGCTTCGTTCGTTTCGCGAAAAATGTGGCGTTTACGAAAATATTTTCCAAGAAATCATTTTCCAAGAAAATGTAATTATTTTCCAATGTTCGAATGAAACCTAAAAATGAGATAGAAAATATTTTTCGTTATTCAGTTTGGAAAATCTTTTCCTTCATATACTCTTTTTTCATTTATTTTCTTTTTAAAAATGGATTTTTCATATTTTTTTTTTAAATTTATTTTTAATTATTTTTAATTTTTAAAATATATTATTAATTTTTTTATTTTTTTCTTTTTTTTTTTTTTTCTTTGTTTTCCATCTTCTTCTTTCTTCTTTCTTGGTTGATCGCGACCAGCCACCGGCAAGTCTCGAGCTCGCCGCACGAGCATGCCGACAAGCACTAAATTGGCGAGCACGCTCCCAGCTTGGCGAGCGTGTCAAGCATGAGGCTCACCAAGATTTGCCGACGACTAGCTAAGAAATAAGAAAATGAGAAACAAAGAAAAGAAAAAGAAAAAAAAAAATGGCAGCGACAGCGAAACGTAATTAACGCCATAATCCACGATTAGGAGGTTAACTCACAAATTTCCAGCGATTGTGGCGTTGCGCGAGAACGTGAACGTGACGCTTGTGGTGCAAATGGCAACGGTTCGGTGAAGACGGCAGTGACTCCTCAATCTCACGGTCAAGGGGGGCTTGGCTTGGGCGGTGGTGGTGGTGGTGGTGGCTCAAAGCAATGGTGGCACGGATGGCTGAGCGAGCGGCGGCAAGAGGCGGCGACGGTGGTGCAGCCAAAGATGGTGGTTCACTGGTGAGGACGGCGAACGGCACGGCTCTAAGTGGCGGACGGAGGTGGCATGAGATGGTGATGGTGATGGTGATGGTGATGGTGGCGTGGTGGTGGAAATGGGGTGAAGATGATGGGGGTAGTGAAGGCCAAGAAGAAACAAAGCAAGGAAAAGATGGAAGAAGAAGAAGAAGTTAGGGGGGAGGAGGGGGAACGAAGAGAGGGAGAGAGGGAGAAAGAGAAAGAAGAAAAGACAAAAGGGGAGGGGCTGCAGGGGATATGGAGGAGAAAAAGAAAGAGAGAGAGAGAAAAAAGGGGGTGGATGGGACTTGGCATAAGAAGTGGGGGGAAAGAGGAAAGAGAGAAGAAGAAGAAGAAGACCAAAAAAAGGGCTGTCACAGTCGATTTTCCCCCCGAAGTGCAAACTTTTTAGAACATTGCCACCAAAGAAAACGTAGTACTACAGAAGTTCCAGGACATCAACATTAGAGAACTAGAGCTACATACACAAAACAGGATCTGATCATCTATTTTCAATTTCATGGAGAAGTGTTCAGTGATCAACAAGTCCCCATTCCGGAGTCCTGCACCCAATGACAAACGTGACAGTTAAAACAAGCCCTACCCAGTATCATCATTCTACCATCTATTTCCTTCCTCGGCTTCTTCGTAGCACCGGACAGATTATCATTCAATCAGTTGGCTTTCGCCAATTCCAGAAAGGATTAACAACAAATCCAACAGGACGAAACCATCACAGGGAAGAATATAATAGACAGTCGGTTGGCTCCTTTTCGAGATGATCGTATTATTACCATCCCGTGGCCACGAGAGTTTGGTTAGCCACACCAAACATGCTTGTAGTGATGCAAAACAAATGCCATCAAGGCACACATATTGTGACCAAAGTATGTAGAAAGACTGCTTCAGGGAAAAGCCAACTGAATCTAGTTTAGCGGTGGTAACAGGGCCGATATAGACCGGCTGAGCTGTCAATTCACTGATATATCACAGGAGAAAGCAAGGGCTTATTTGAAAAGAAAGCTTCCAAGTTCCTGATGGCGAGATCACATATATCCGAGAAGGATTCCGGGGTGATAACAGCTGTGTGCGGCGATAATACAACGTTATCGAGAGCGAGGAGCTCTTCAGGAACGTCAGGCTCATTCTCAAACACATCCAAGCCGGCGCCTCCGAGCTCTGCCTGGACCAGAAGCTGCACCATCTCCTTTTCGTCGACGATCGATCCACGCCCGACGTTAACAATCACACCTTCCTTCCCAAGAGCTAGTAGTACTTCCCTAGTGATCATGTGGTGGGTTTGCTCATTCAGGCCGCAGCAGATAACGAGGGCATCGCAGTTGGCGGCAAGCTCACCGACGTCAGAATAGAAGAGGTACGGAACGCCTGGCTTCGTCTTCCTTGAGTTATACGAAACGGCGCAGCCGAAGGCCTTGAGCCTTTTGGCGACTTTCAAGCCGATCTTTCCCAATCCAACAATTCCGACTCTCTTGCCGCCCAGCTGCAAGTGAAATTACCACCACAGGTAGAGAAAGATATCATTTACACTTCATTTATATAACTGAAACAATAAAGATCAAGTCGTATATAATGGAATGATTCTTCCAGAATTATGGAAATAAATGACATATGGAGTGACCCGCTACAGCATTTGATAAAACAGGAATCAGTAATTACACCATCGAACTTAACAAGCCAAGCCAGGACATGCTCAAGACCATATTAACTGTGTCGAACAACATATCGGGCTGGAGACCCGATCGAAGATAAATCCCGGGGTCGAATAATCTAATCTTAACTAGAAGATCTTACCCATCATCAATCTCTCCACGGTCTAGATGCCGAAGCTTTATCATAATGTAACAGAAAGCACATGATCATCAATGGCGAAACTCAGTTGTCAAATTGTCGGAGACGGCAAGCAGATTGAGGGACGACTAATACCTTCGAACTGAGTGCGACTTCTCCCTCGCTACTCCACAACCCGCGCCTCACGTGCCGGTCACTCGCCGAGACCTTCCTCAGCACATCGATCAGCAGCCCGACCGCCAAATCCGCCACGTCCTCTGAGTACGCGTCCCCCGCGCCGGCGACCGCGATCCCGCGCCGCCGGCACTCCGCCAGGTCGATGTGGTTGACGCCCGCGCTGGCGGTGAAGACGAGGCGGACCCCCGGGAGCAGCCGGAGCATGTCGGCGGTGACCGGAGCCCTGCCATTGGTGAGGATCGCCTCGGCGGGGCGGGCGTCGGCGGAGGAGAGGAAGTCGTCGAGGGGGAGCGGCGATTCCCAGGGCTTGAGGAAGAGGAAGTTGTCGGGGAGGGGACGGTCGAGGAGGGAGAACTCGATGGGGTGCCGGAGGAGGAGCACGCATGGCGGGGGACGGCGGCCGAGGGGCGGAGGAGGGCCGTCGTTTTCGGGGTGGGAGGCCATGGGAAGTCAACAGGTGATGATGCCCACCAAACCTTGTAAACCTAGACAAATGAGGTTTGGGTCACTTGATATAACTAATCATTTAATCCTTACATGAATAAAGAAATAGGTTAATGACCATTTTGACGGGTATACTAGACACAATCTTTATACCTTAGATTACTAGTGTTTCCCCCTACAAGACGTCTGAGGTACAGAATAACTAGAAGGTAGACCGATCATGGCTGTTTATCGTCAAACAATCACGGTTGGCCTTCGACCAAAAACCAAAAAAATCACGGTTGGCCAGCCCAAAGAGTTAAAGTTCTCGACTTAGGAGCTCGTTCACTAGGTATAAGCATCCTCCACCCGATCAGACCAATCGATACTGGAATGATCAAGAAAACACGTCTACCTCAAGAAACAAGCGAAAACGATGCTGCCAATTCAACTATTCTTCGACCCAAAAAAGAATTTAATCGTACCGTCGTCGAATGATCATGTTTAGCTAGAAAATTTAATCGTCAATCTCTCCGCGGTCTAGATGCCAAAGCTTGAACATAATGTAAGAGAGAGCACGTAAATCATTATCAATGGCGAAACTCAGCTGTCAAATTGTCGGATACTAAATTGCCGGCTCTTGCACTTTTCATTAATGCTCGCTTTCACTTAATTCTCCTCTCTTGATCGCTAAACACTCATCTAAACAGCCATGAACCATGAATGACAAGAATCGTCACAGACAGGTGAAGAGGTTGAGCGAGCTCTAATACCTTCGAACCAAAGTGCAAATTCTCCTCGCTTCTCCACAACCCGCGCCTCATGTGCCAGTCACCCGCCGAGACCTTCTTCAGCACATCGATCAGCAGCCCGACCGCCAAATCCACCACGTCCTCCGAGTATGCATCCCCTGCGCCGGCAACCGTGATCCCGCGCCTCCAGCATTCGGCCAGGTCGAGGTGGTCGAGGCCCACGCTGGCAGTGAAGACGAGGCGGACCCCGGGAGCTGCCGGAGCATGTCGGCGGTGACCGGACCCTACCATTGGTGAGGGATGGTCGAGGAGGAAGAACTCAATGGGGTGCTGAAGGAGGAGCACGCACGGTGGGGGACAGCAGCCGAGGGGCGGAGGAGCGCCGTCGTTTTGGGGGTAGGAGGCCATGGGAAGACGAAAGTAGAGATGTCCACCAAACCTCGTAAACCTTTCAACTGACTGAAACTGGCATCAATCATGTCGCCACTCATGGAGACAGTAAAAGCTTCAACACCAACTTCAATCTCGTATATAGTAAAAACTCTCAATCCTGTCACATTCTTAAAACGAAGGTACAGATCTTACGCCGCTTTTAGCATCCCTTTTTCTCTTTCAAGGATCGCGGGCATGGAATGGCGCTGACAGAGTTTCCAATTTAGTCATCGCAAGTTCAATTATTGCAGATCCCGCCGGAGTTCTATAGCGTGTTCTGACGCATGCTGGTCGTAAGTACATTGCACGAATTGCATGCGTTGACCTTTTTGACTTCGCATATGTCAGCATACGACGAAAGCCAGACCCCCAACTCATTACCAGATTAAACCGTGAAACAAAGGAAGCGTCGGAATGGAATCTCACCGGCAATAAGAGACAGGGACAATGCCGGCGCGGTACTCGACGATCTTGAGGAACATGGGCAATGGCAAGGTCGATGTGCGGGCAGGGAGGGTTGCACCACCCCGCCGTTGTCCTTGGGGGCGGGCGTAGTTAGACGGGCGGAAGCTGATGAAGATCGTGTTGGGAGTACGCAACAGAAATCCAATACCATCTTTCGGGGAGATCATTAAGAGGAAGCTTGAGTCTGAATCTGTCAATATATTAAGTTTGACTCACGTTCACTCAAAACCTTAAGTCAATGAGTTATGACCAACCATGATATATTAATTACTCCACACCACATCAATTTTTCAATGTAAGATTTTTCTAACACAACTCACTCACATGTACTTCTTAACAAATGGAGGGAGGCCTAGTATTTCCGACAAGTAAGCGACATCATCAGCGGTCGCCGAGTATTTCCGACAAGTAAGCAACATCATCGGCGGTTGTTCACGCACTTGATCTCAAAGCATGCCAGCATCTCGGCCCGTTGTTGAACATCATCGAGCTCAGGGTCATTGCGTTCATGCCGCAGCCCATCAATATTGAAGAATGGAGAGGCTGCTCTCCATGTCGCGTGAAGAAGAAGAAGAACCAATGAGCTCATCGAAGGCGAAGGCCACAGCGAGGTTTGCGACCCTCGCCAGCCATAATGGAAAAAAGAAAAGAAGAGGAATAAAAAAAAAATTATTAAAAAATAATAAAAATGTCGACATCAATATCTACCATACCACGTAGGATTGCTGGCGTCTACGTTAACAATTCTCAAATGGATTGAATTGATATAAATATAAAAATATTTATGACTAAATTAGCATTAATACAAAAGTTTCATGACTTTTTTCGTATTTTTCCCTATATGAGGTCCATTGAATTTTTTTTTTTTTTCATTCTAAGTCTGATTTATGAGTACCCTCAAGATACTGATTGACATATTTGATGCAAAAGTGATTTCATTTTCAAATCTAATACAAGTAAAACAATGCATAGAAAATGATAAATTTTCGCTATTAGTAATCAATCGACACTTGGTACATTCCATTCCACTTTGGTTTTCAAGTCAATTATTAAGGGTGGGGAGGTCTCATTTAATTTGTCTCGTAAGTTTATTTAAACTCAATTAAAGTGATCTAAGAGTCTATAAAATTTTATGCTCGGTTTGTTTCACTAAAAAAAAATTCAGAAAACACTCTTTAAAAATGATCATTTGTATCGCTTCAAAATAATAGATAAGTTTGTTTGAGGAAGCGGAAGCCATCGGGGAGGGGCGGTCAATGAGGGAGAAGTGGTGGGGTGCCAGAGGAGGAGCACCCGCGGTGGCGGACAGCGGAGGAGCGCCGCCATTTTCTGGGCGAGAGACCATGGGAAGTCGAGAGTAGTGATTGAGAGGAGTGTACGGTCGAATTGGGGAAGCTGATAAAAAGGAAATTGGCGCCGTGACGTTACCGTGACAAGTTTGACTCGGCTCGTACCAAGTCTCTTGATTTTTTCTTTTGACATATAAATAGGAACTTTAATATTGGAATTGTAACGCTAAACATTGTTGTTATGTTAAATGGCGGCTTTTGTAAGTTTTTTTCTTTCTAATTTCACGTATATAATTAAATAATACTATCCCCTACTCAATGCATAATTCAATTCCTTTCATCCTTTGTCATCCCACAAGTTTGTCGGAAATCGTTCCTTGTTCGGCCCTTTTGTCTCAATGATCACTCTTCACCCTCTTTGGGCCAATTTATTACCGGCCCACTAGCTTCCATAAGGTTCGTCCTCAAATTACGCACCTATAAGAAGTGGTCCTGCATATGATATCACATTATGTTTTCAACTCTTTCAATTCAGACGATATAATCGATTCGGTGCTTTAGAAATATATGTTGTGCCAAGTATTAATTCAATACATAAATCATTCTTTCTATCAGGAAGCAAAATAAAGTACTCAGAAAAACATATCTACAAACTCTCTAAGAATATGAACATTTTCCAGCTTTAGGACATCTTTACCTGTGTCTTTTACGCAAGTCAAATAACCACAACAACTCATCTAATTAAAAAAATTAACCACAATCATTTTTCAACAGTTTTCTCACTCACAAAACAGAGATCATTCTTTTGGGAAAAGCGTCTTTACAACTTTCAGAAAAAAAGAATTTGGGATGACTTGAATATCGAAAGACAATTTCATTTGGAAAGCAATCAACAATAGCCTGATGTGAGAATAACCAATCCATTCATAACATAAAATCGAAATATTGTATCTTCAATCCTACTAGATCTTTAGGCAATACTATATTTCTATTTCAATAAAAGGGTTGGTTTGGACCAACATCTAGAGTCGATTTTCTCCCGAAGTGCAAACTTTTCAGAACATATTTGCCACCAAAGAAAACGTAATACTACAGAAGTTCCAGGACATCAACATTAGAGAACTAGAGCTACATACACAACACAGGATCTGATCATCTATTTTCAATTTCATGGAAAAGTGTTCAGTGATCAACAAGTCCCCATTCTGGAGTCTTGTACCCAATGACAAATGTGACAGTTAAAACAAGCCCTACCCAGTACCATCATTCTACCATCTATTTCCTTCCTCGGCTTCTTCGTAGCAGCGGACAGATTATCATTCAATCAGTTGGCTTTCGCCAATTCCAGAAAGGATTAACAACAAATCCAACAGGACGAAACCATCACAGGGAAGAATATAATAGACAGTCGGTTGGCTCCTTTTCGAGATGATCGTATTATTACCATCCTGTGGCCACAGAGAGCTTGGTTAGCCACACCAAACATGCTTGTAGTGATGCAAAACAAATGCCATCAAGGCACACATATTGTGACCAAAGTATGTCGAAAGGCTGCTTCAGGGAAAAGCCAACTGAATCTAGTTTAGCGGTGGTAACAGGGCCGATATAGACCAGCTGAGCTGTCAATTCACTGATATAAGACAGGAGAAAGCAATGGCTTATTTGAAAAGAAAGCTTCCAAGTTCCCGACAACGAGATCGCATAAATTTGATAAGGTTTCCGGTGTATAGACAGCTCTATGCGGAGATAATACAACATTATCAAGAGTGAGGAGCTCTTCAGGAACACTGGGCTCATTCTCAAACACATCTAAGCCAGCGCCTCCAAGCTCTCCCTGGACTAGAAGTTGCACCATTTCCTTTTCATCAATAATCGGTCCACGCCCAATGTTGACAATCACACCATCCTTCCCCAGAGCTAATAGTACTTCCCTATTGATCATGTGGTGGGTTTGCTCAGTCAGGCCACAACAAATTACAAGGGCATCACAGTTAGTGGCGAGCTCATGGACATTGGGATAGAAAGGGTACAAAATGTATGGCTTTTTCTTCCTTGAGTGATATGAAATGGCACATCCGAAGGCCTCAAGCCTTTTAGCAACTTCTTGGCCAATCCTCCCCAATCCAACAATTCCAACTCTCTTGCCGCCCAGCTGCAAGTGAAATTACCACAACAAGCAGAGAAGATCCAATTTACACTTCATGTATAATTAAGACAGTATAAAATCAAGTCGTGTAAAATGGAATAAATTCTCCCTGAATCATGGAAATAAACGACGGCATACATTCTACATCTACACCTCAATAGTAATAGAAAACCACACAAGCATGAATTAAGTCAACCAGTTCAGAGGACTTTATGTTATGCCACATCTGTTACTCAACCTACATGGATTGTCCAAGTGTGCTTCACAGTCATTTCCAGGGAAGATAAAATATTCATAATTTCAGTTCCCTTGCTATAGTATACTTTATGCCATGACTGCAAAACATGGAGCGATCCATGTTACAATTTCAACAACAAAATCAGTAATTGCATCACTGAATTTACTAAGCCAAGTTAAGGGGATGCTCAAGACCATATAACTCTGTCAAACAACATATCAAATCAAACTCCCCATCAAAGCTAAACCTTTGGAACTGAACATCTACCTTAAATGGAAGATCTTACCTATCATAGTTGCTGTTACAATCGAATGCACAAACACTAGATAAATCAAAATAAAAAAATTTAGGAAGTTGAATGCGTTGCAGTGGAACAAAGGGAAATAACTAAATCCAATCTTTCAAGAGATCATCTATTAATAGAGAGGTTTTTTTGCCCATCATGATGGAAAAAGCTTTTTATGCATCTGAAAACGGTCTTTATATCTTGAATTACTAGTTTGTGAAGTCCATAATAACTACAAGATAGACTCTTCATACCAATCATAGCTTTTTCTCATCAAACAATCATGGTTGGCCAGCCCAAAGAGCTAAAGGTCCGGACTTACAGGCTCATCCGGTTGGTCTAAACATCCTCCACCTGATCAGACCAATTGATGGTGCAGTAATCTACTGCTATATCAAGAAACAAGCGAAAACTATGCTGTCCCATTCAACTATTCTTTCTCCAGAAGCCAATTGGTACAAAACACATCACGGCAGCTGTCATATGAATTGTGTATACCTAAGAAAACTCATCATTCTCTCCACAGTCTAAAGTTCGAAACTTTAACATAATGTAACAGAGCACATGATCACCAATGGCGAAACTCGGTTCTCAAATTGTCGATTACCGAAAATGCTGACTCTTGCGCATTCAATTAAAGCTCACTTTCACTAAATTCTCCTCATCCAGAAAATTCTATCAACGACGAAAATTGTTAAAGACAGATAAATAGATTAAGCGAGCATTAAAAACCTTCGATCCGAGCGCAAATTCACCCTCGCTCCTCCACGACCCACGCCTCACGTACCGGTCGCTCGCCGACAGCTTCCTCAGCACGTCGATCAGCAGCCCGACGGCCAAGTCCGCCACGTCGTCCGTGTAGGCGTCCCCCGAGCAGGCGATCGCGACCCCGCGCCTCCGGCACTCGGCCAGGTCGATGTGGTTGAGGCCCGCGCTGGTGGTGACGACGAGGCGGGCCTCCGGGAGCCGCCGGAGCATGTCGGCGGTGACCGGCTCCCTGCCGGAGGAGTAGATCGCCTCGGCGGCGCGGGCGTCGGCGGAGGAGAGGAAGTCGTCGAAGGGGAGCGGCGATTCCCACGGCTTGAGGAAGTGGAAGCCGTCGGGGAGGGGGCGGCCGATGAGGGAGAAGTGGTGGGGGTGCCGGAGGAGGAGGACGCGCGGCGGGGGGCGGCGGCGGGGGGGGCGGCGGAGGGGCGGCGTCGTCCTGGGGGCGGGCGGCCATGGGAAGTCAAAGAGCAGCGATTGAGAGGAGTGTCCGGTCAAACATAGAGAGAGAGAGAGAGAAGGGAGATTTTGTTGCCTTTGCTTGGGAAAGGAATTTGGCGCCATTACGTTATCGACGTCGTTTTTATAATTATTTTGGTATAATGAAAATAATAATATAAATTCATCTCGATTTTTAAGTAGCGTTGAGTTGAGTTTTTTCTTTTCTTTTCTTTTCTTTTCGGTAAGTAAAGTTGAGAGTTGAGTTTACTCACCCAATAAATTAGTGGTATATTCGTCCTGGTTGTTCAAGTCATCTCATATCGTGCATAAATTATTTTTGATGTAGATATGAATCTCTCTCCTTCTTTTTTAACAAAAAAGTTGGTAAAATTGCGTTAGTTCTATTTGTGACGCCTCTTTATTACTTGCTCTAGGCATCACCTATTTTCTCCCGTCATATGTAAAGCCTCACCATTTTGTCTTTTGGCATATAGATAGATACTTTTTTGAGAAGTCACTTATCCTTATGGTGCTTTCACCTAAGCATGTTTAGTATTAGAGTTCTAATACTAGATGTTGTCACATCAAATGACACATCTTGTAACTTATTTTCAATCTCACACGTATAATCAAGGAACCCTTTCCCTATTTAGTGTTCAATTCAATTCATTCCACTCCATTCGTCGTTCTATAAGCATGCTAAGAGTCACTCCTTGTCTGAGCCCTCTCGCTCTCTCAATTACTCCATGTCCTCATTAGACCAAGTTATTATAAATCCACGAACTTCCGTGTGGTTCATCCTCGAAATATACACCAAGTAGAGGAGTTCCCACTATGATTTCATATGGTGTTTTCAAGTCGTATAGTTGAAAAGGTGTCCGCCAGTACGGTGCCATAGAAATATATGTTGTACCAAGTATCATTTAAATATTAAAATCAATCTCTCTATCAAATTTAGTGAATATAACTAACTTTGTGACCCGTTTTGACCCATTTTTGTCCAATAAAAATTTAGTAACCCGTGCCCAACCCAAACTTTACTTGGCCAAACTCATGTTGTTAAAACATTTCTATATTTAACCCAATATAGAAAAACTCATAGTCAAACTATGGGAAAATTGTCCAAAAAGTCTTAATTTTGCTAATCAGTCCTAAACATTTCAATTTTACTAATTAAGTCATAACCATTTTTACTTTTTGCTAATTGAGTTAATTAGGTCAATTTTGATCAGAAACCGCTAATATGCATGCTTGCCATCCTACGTGCCACAATGGATGCTAATAATGTGCACAAATTTTTGAAGATTTTTGAAAAATATTTTATTCTATTTTATTTTTCTTTCTTTCTTTTCTCCTTTTTCTCCACTAGCTACCCAGCGTTGGTGATGGCCAATAGCCGGCCAAAGGCTGCAACTGGTGAGGATCCCTTGCCAACCTTGGGCAAGGTAGAAGGAAATAAAAAAAGAAAGAAAAGAAAATTAAAATAAAATATTAAAAACTATTAAATTTTGTCCATGTTAACGCCAACCATTTCATTGACGGCCAACGTCCATGTCAGCAATTTCCAATCATATTTAGCCGAATTGATTACATTGGTCAATTTCAAAATGTTTAAGATTGAATAGGTTTAGGACTTTTTGACAAATTTCCCCCAATAAGGTAAGAGCATGGAATGAGTACGCATGAGATCGAGAGAGGCGAGAGAGTCATAAAGGTATATCAAGTCTAAATAAGTTGTAAATCCATTTAAAACAGTCATAAAGAGATTAACCCCATTTAAGACCGTTATTATTTTGAGCTTTATCATTCTAATCACATTTATTAAATATAACTAATTCATATAACATTCTAGCCCATTATATATGGGTTAAGAAATGGGTCTATGATCAATTTTTATGGGTCTAAAGTAATCAACATATCCCCATTCTAGAGTCTTGCACTCAACGAAAAATGAGACACTTAAAACAAGGCCTACCAAGTATCATCATTCATCAATCATCATCCCTTTCCTTCCTCGGCTCGTACAATCAGTGGCCTTTCGCCCATTCTGGAAAGGATTAACAACAAATCCAACAGGACGAAACCATCACAGGGAAGAATATAATCGACAGTCGAGTTGGCTCCTTTTCGAGACGATCGTATCATTATCCCATGGCCACAAAGAGTTGGTTAGCCGCACCAAACAGCCTCGTAGCAATGCAAATCAGATGCCGTCATGGTACACATGTTGAGGCCGCAGTACGTAGAAAGACTGCTTCAGGTAAAGCCAACTAAATCTAGTCCAGCAGCGGTGACAGAGATGATGTATACCGGTGGAGTGGCCAGTTCACTCATCTAACGCCAGGGAAAGCAAGGGCTTATTCGAAAAGAAAACTTCCAAGTTGCCGACAGCAAAATCGCATATATCTGAGAAGGATTCCGGGCTGAAAACAGCCGTGTGCGGCAATAATACGAGGTCATCGAGAGCAATGAGCTCTTCAGGAACGTGGGGTTCATTCTCGAACACGTCCGAGCCGGCGCCTCCCAGCTCTCCCTGGACCAGAAGTTGCACCATCTCCTTTTCGTCGATGATTGATCCACGCCCGACGTTAACAATCACACCTTCCTTCCCCAGAGCTAACATTACTTCCCTGGTGATCATGTGGTGGGTTTGCTCGTTCAGGCCGCTGCAGATCATAAGGGCATCGCAGTTGGCGGCGAGCTCGCCAATGTTGGAATAGAATGGGTATGGAACGCATGGCTTCGTCTTCCTTGAGTTATATGAAACGGCGCAACTGGAAGGCCTCGAGTCTTTTAGCCACCTTCAAGCCGATGCTAGCCGATGCTTCCCAATCCAACGATTCCGACCCTCTTGCCGCCCAGCTGCAAGTGAAATTATCACCGCAAGTAGAGAAGATATTATTTACACTGAATGTATGACTGAGACAATAAGATCATGTCGTATAAAATGGAATGAATTCTCTCTGAATTATGGAAAGTAAGGACATATGGAGTGACCCGCTACAACATTTGATAAAACAGGAATCAGTAATTGCACCATTGAATTTAATAAGCCAGGCTAGGGGATGCTTAAGACCATATAACTCTGTCGAACAACATATCAAACGGGAGCCCCGATCGAAGATAAATCCCGGGGTTGAATAATCTATCTTAACTAGAAGATCTTCCCCATCGTATATTACTGTTACAGTTGGACACATGAACACTGGATCAATCGAAGTTTAAAAATTTTAGGAAGTCGAATGCGTTAGAGTTCAAAAACTAAATCCAATCTTTCAATAGGTCATCTATTATTAGAGAGGTTTTGATGTCCCTCATGACAGAAAAAGCTTATTATGCATCTAGTGTCATCCCCTACACAAGACATATGAGGTTTGAGTTGAATCGAAAATAGTCCAGTCCAAATAAACCTATTTAATTCATTTTAACCCATTTCCATGTAATGTAAATCTAGTCACTCATACCCAACACATATTCGACTCAAATCATATTATTAAACATCTTCATATTTAACCAAATTTACGAAAACTCATATCCAACTGAGAGAAGAGTGTGGAACAAGCAAGATTGAGTGAGAGTGAGAAAAGATTTAAAAAAAAGTCATAAAGATGAGTTTTGTTTAAATAAGTTATAAACATGTTTATGACCTAATTAATACCCATGTTATGTTTAAATCCATTCACAACTCATTCACTCAATATAAATAATTCATTTATGACCTATTTAATACTCATGTGGATTAAGAAATGGGTCAATAGTCCATTTTGATGAGTCTACTATATGCGCTCTTTATACCTTAAATTACTAGTGTTACCCCCTACAAGTCATCTCAGGTCCAGAATAACTAAAACGTAGATCCCCCGCACCGATCATGGCTGTTTATCGTCAAACAATCACGGTTGGCCAGCCCAAAAAGTTAAAGTTCTCGACTTATAGGAGCTCGTTCGCCCGGGTATAAACATCCTCCACCCGATCGGACCAATCGATTGTGGAATGATCAAGAAAACACTTCTGCCTCAAGAAACAAGCAAAATGATGCTTCCAATTCATCTGTTCTTTCTCCAGGAATTGAGCCATATGGAGCGAATCGCGCCGTGATCGAATGATCGTGTTTCAGCTAGAAAAGATAATCATCAATCTCTCCACGGTCTAGATACCAAAGCTTTAACATAATGTAACGGAGAGCACATGATCTTCAATGGCGAAACTCAGTTGTCAAATTGTCGGAGACGGGCAAGGAGATTGAGGGACCACTGATGCCTTCGAACCGAGTGCGATTTCTCCCTCGCTACTCCACAACCCGCACCTCACATGCCGGTCGCTCCCGAGACCTCCTCGGCACATCGATCAAAAGCCTGACCGCTAAATCCGCCACATCCTCCGATTACGCTTCCCCTTCGCCGGCAACCGCGATCCTGTGCCACCGGCACTCTGCCAAGTCGAAGTGGTTGAGGCCTGCACTGGCGGTGAAGACGAGGCAGACCCCCGGGAGCCGCCGCAGCATGTCGGCGGTGAAGGGAGCCCTGCCATTGATGAGGATCGCCTCAGCGGGGCGAGCGTCGGCAGAGGAGAGGAAGTCGTCAAGGGGGAGCGGCGATTCCCAAGGCTTGAGGAAGCAGAAGTTGTCAGGGAGGGGACGTTCAAGGAGGGAGAACTCGATGGGGTGCCGGAGGAGGAGCACGCACGGCGGGGGATGGCGGCCGAGGGCCGGAGAAGGGCCGTCGTCTTGGGGTGGGAAGCCATGGGAAGTCGAGTAGTGACGCCTACTAAACCTCGTACACCTTTCCACTGACTGAATGCTGGCAACCTCGTACCAAGAAACTGTCATCAATCATGTCGCCGCGCACGAGAGACAGTAAAATCTTCAATACCACCATCAATCTTGTCTACAGTAAAGCTCGGTCCTGTCACTCTTCAAAGAAACGTACAGATCTCATGCTAATTCCAGCGTCCTTTTTTCTTTGAAGAAGTATCACGACCAGGGAATGGTGCGAGCAGAGTTTCACATTTAGGGATCACAAAGTCAATTATTGCAGCGCCTGAGTTCCGTAGCGTGTTTTGACACGTGCTGATAAGTACATTGCCCTTATTGCATGCTTTTTGATCTTTTTGACTCAGCATATGACGAAAGCCAGAACCCCCAACTCAAGACCAGATTGAACCGTGAAACAAACGAAGCGTCGGAATCTCATCGGCGGTAAGAGACGGGGACAATGCTGGCACGTTACTCGGCGATCTTGAGGAACATGGGTAATGGCGAGGACGATGTGTGGGCGGGTTGGGTTGCACCACCGCGCTGATGTCTTTGGGGGATGGCGTAGTTAGAGGGGCGGAAGTTGGTGGTGGTGGTGAAGATGGAGGGGCTCCCCGAGCGAGTGGCACCACTGGCGGTCGTCCGCGCACCTGATCTCAAAGTATGCCTTGCAGCTCACCCCGTTGCTGAACAGCGCCGAGCTCAGGGCCGCCGTGTTCACGCTGTAGCCCTGGGTGGCTTCACAAGTTCTTCCCGTACCCACAAGCCCCGCTTGTAACATTTTCCACGAGTGAATAGGCAGATCTCGAGCCAAAAATGAGAGTAATTTGACAGGTTAATATCATCCGCCTGTTCAAATACTATACTAATGTCACATATCGAGACACTAACATTGCGAAATCTTAAAAAAGGGACCAAACTTCAGTTAAACTAGTCGGTCCGGTTCTCAATTCAATTTGGCAAATCCGATTCCATATTTGATAAAGAGTTTTGAGAACTCTCATGACCAGCATTACTCGGAGGCAAATAATGTCAGGGGTGGGAAGGGCATCGAGGGGGTTACCCATGGTGCTGGAGGCGTCCGAGCCGCCATAGAAGTCGCTGTCACTTTTAGGATGCATTGATTTTAAAAAATAAAAAAAATTGATAAAAAATAAAGTTGAGAATAAACGAAAAAAAAAAGGATGGATATCTATATTCTTAGTTGATCTGATGATGGATAATGTGGAGATTTAAAAGAAAAAAAAAAAAAGCGAATAAAAAAATGCTATAGGAGGTTCATTGATTTATTTCTTATGAAAAATATGATTAAGGAGTGCCTTCGAGAGATTAACCATAAATTATACAAGAGTTTATCTTCAAACCTAATACGAGTCCATCCATTGGAGATGATAAATTTTCGCCATTATTAATCAATCGACTCTTGGTACATTCAATTCCACTTTGGTTTTCAAGCCAATTATTAAGGGCGGGGGAGGTCTCATTTAATTTGTCTTGTAAGTTGATTTAAGTTCAATTATTAAAGCAATTTAAGAGTCTATAGAATTTTATGCTCGGTTTATTTCAATGTAAAAAAAAAAAAAAAAGATTCAGAAAATAATTTCCTAATAAATATCACTTGTATCACTTGAACTATTAGGTAAATTTGTTTGAATATAATAATTATTCCCAAATTAGTTTTCTAAAGTTCTACACATTTAGTTTGCTGAAAATGATCAGTTCATAAAAAATCATTTACGATGAAAGAAAATATGTACACTTAAAATTAGAAAATGAATTTCCTAACCTGAAAAGGGACAAAAAAATTTCCAGAATAATGATTTCCCCGTTAGGCCCCATCAAAGCTGCAACGAGCATTGCAACTACAAAAAGCCCAGATACTACTTCTGTGCGCCTCTCCTAATCCGCAAAACTCTCCTCTTTTGCAGAGACGCCCGGAAAGCCTTTTAATTCTCTGGGCCCAGAGGAAATTGCAAAGTCAGAATATGTTCGTTCTATGAAGTGATCTGGTGATTGATGAATAAAAAGTAGCAAGAACAATCATTTTTTGTTTACCCCATTTTCCCAGTTCACCAAACTTACCGTGACTCCTGAATTTCAACAATCTGCTAGTTGCAAAAGCTGAAGTTGGGCTCTGCTCTGTCTCCAACCAAAGCATCGATCATCTGAAGCCGAGACCGATGATATGCAGCTTGTAGGGCCAAAGCAACTGCCCGGAGCAACCATCCGAACACGCAAGGAAGTGTATCAGGTGATGTTTGTATGAGCTGATGCACGGTGTCTTGAAAAACAAGAACTCCGGATAGGTTCGCGGAGATATCACCTTACCATGCCATGCGGTATAAGCATTGCATGATAAGGCTTTGCAATCAATCAGAGCCCGCTAAGGATTAGAAAAAGAATCTCCAAGAGATGCCTGAGAAGTCTTCTTTGTTTTTTCCCCTTCCAATCTTTGTGGCATCATGAATATATGAATAATAACTATTGCTAAAACCCAGCGACCATTTTACACTCTACAGTCCGTCAGTGGAAACCAAACCATGGATCAAATTCTAGGACTCTCATAAAAAGACTCACCGGGCCGTCCCTCAGGACTTGAACAGTAAATGGGACCGCGGACAGCTGGTTCACTCATCTAACACAGGGAAAGCAAGGGTCGGCACGACTTGCCAAGGTTGCACGACTGGCTGGAGATGGTCAACCACACCGACCTCTCTCTAGCCCGTCACCAACCCCTCACAGTCACACGCAATCACGCCAGTCAGACTCAATGGAGAAGAAGATGAACAGTGATATCACAAGGGCAAAAACGGAAAAATAAAAAGTGAGTATAGTTTTGGAACAAAAATTTTAAACTAAACCCTAGTGGCATGCCGAGGAATACTGGAAAGCCCAAGGTGCCAGGCAATTCCTTGAGGCAATGCTGGGCTTTTCTCAGAAAAAAACCTCTGTTCATTGTGTTCGAGGGACATGTCTCAGTACCGTATTGGATGGCAAATCCCCACCACCTTGCTCGTCCATTTTGTTCAGTGTGCCTCAAGCCTCATGGAGAAACACACGTCATACAAGCAAATCTCTTATGGGCCTCTTGCGCTATGCGGATGGATGGGCCTATGCATTCAAAGCTGACACAATCGCTACCACAGACGAAAGCGCAACGCCCGGGACGCTCATCTCCTCCGAGAATCCGAGAAATCCAAGAAATGCAGACAAGAATCGACTGTTGAGCTTCGCAAAGTAACGGAGAAAAAAAGATCCCAAGAAGAAAGGAGAGGGCAAAATGGGTCGACAGGAAGAGGCTCGAGGAGAGGAGGCGTGCGCATGAGGAGCTGCTCAGCCATCCAATCACGAAGTGGAAGGGGGCCGAGGCACAGAGGAGAGGACTCGGAGTGAGGAGGCGCGGAGGACTCACGGTGGCGATCGATTAGATTTACATTTAGGTCTTAAGATTAAAACAATAATAATAATGGGACCCATCCAATCCAATCAGTCCGATTCCCCCTTCCCGCCTTCCCCAAGAATTGGAAACCAGATCGAAAATCACCAGTTCTAATTTTATGAAAGCATGAACCAAGCCAACGCCTTTGGGAACTGCTTTGAATCAGCTCGTCTGGACGATTCTCAATTCAGTTAATTTGTCTTGCTCATCCCTGTCGATATCCACAACTCCTTTACAAGCATAGCATAAGTCATATATTCTAAGAAACACCATTCTATTATATTAAACAAATCATGAGGAGTTGAAAAAGTCAAAACTACTGCAATTTTTTTCTTGATAGCAAGTCGCATGATTAGTCTCGAATGATCAAGTTAGGTCAAGTTGGAATTCCTCCTAATTAATTTTTGTTTTGTTTAAATCATATCCTCATGTTATTTCAAGCATAGCCATCCTACAAAGTTAGGTTCGATGGGACTTTTTCTTGACATCGGCAATACTAACTAATTTGAAAGAGCACAATTCCGAGTTTTGAATAACACAAGTCGTGCTAGATTTTCAGTAGAAGATATATCAAATTGCTATGATGTCTGGTCATCGCAAGATCAATCCTAATATACCTAGCATCACGTACAGCGTACCTCTTCGGGTTCATTGCAATCGGATCGGCCAGAGAGACTAAAGAAAGAACATTGAATTTGGGTGGATCCGGGATATGAATCAGGTGGACTTGAGTGGACAGGCCCGATTCAAATGTGCTTAAATGTTTGAACTCAGTAGGGACCAAAGAGCATTAATGTATCGTTGTCCATACATAGGCAGTGGTCCAAATGCTACATGGGACTTTCGTAAATGGGGGCATCTTGAGGTTTTCGGGCCGGTCCTAAACCTACTTTCCATGTAGAGTTACCCTTGTTATGTTCTGTATATAATTGACTAGTGTGGTAGGTAGGTCATGCTTGCTGCAGAACCAGACATGGCTGTACTGTAATATTCAATGGGATTCTTCTCCAATCATCCATATGGGGTTGATAAGAAGATTGACAATAGACGAACAAGAGACGCGGGAACCCTCAAAGCCGTATGAAGAATTTTTTCACAATTCATCGTCGTTAGGCTTGTTGCCTCATAACTTCTAGGATGCGTTTAGTTAAAAGAAGAAATTGGTGGTGAAAAAGAAGATTGAGGAGAAACCAAAATGAGCTATGTTATAAAAAGGGCATTTTTATTTTGTGTAGATTTGGTTATGGTTAACGTTGAGATTTCTTTTAAAGAAAAATAAAGGAATGAAACAATGTCACAGGAGGCTTAAACCTGGTTACTCGTACTTGATAAGAAAATGATTTTATTTACAGATCCGATTGTTCTTAATACGAGAAAGACGGCGCATTAAAAATGAAAAAGTTTCACCATTGCTCATTAATGGACACTTGCCACATTTTCATTCTAAAAGCATGTATGATGTCACAAAATTAAGAGGCCGTCCTGATTAGAACATCATCGAGGTCATAAAGGGAAAGTCGAGTCGTTTCAGATCGATCGGTGGCATGGCACGACGTCGACCTTCAGGAGCCCGCAACCTATCCTTTTAGCTTTCACAATTTTCCAGAATCAGGTAGCTCCACCCCAATCAACTCTCCTAATTGCAAAACATCTACCCGATTGGCCTCCATCAAAGTTGCACCGAGCATCGCAACCCCAAGAAAAGCAGATGCCCACTTTTGCGCGACTCTCTGCTTATCCTCAAAAGCTCTGTCCTCTTCGCAGAGGCACACCCAAGAAAAGTCTTCCCGCTTTCCTAAGCCAAGGGGAAATTGCAAAGTCAGAACACGTTCGTTCCGCGAAGCGACCGACCATAGCAAAGGTCGTGGGGATGCTCTCCAGCGAGGTCGTTGTAGGCAGAGGAGGGCAATGGTGATGCAGAGCAATGCCTGTTCCTTTTTCGGTGACCGTATGGAGCTGTCGAGAAGGTCCAAGAGCCTCCTGTTTGGAGCCAATTGCCTTGCCCAAGAAATCAAATTGGCCCTCTCAAACTCTTGCCATCGGAGAGGTGGTCAGTTGCAGCGGCCTCCGCCCCAAGACTAGAACCAGAAGCAAGACGCCGCAGCTATACACATCGTGTTTCTCTGACAATTGCCCATTGCCATCATACTCAGGAGCAATATAGCAAACAGTTCCTCTCATACTCGACATGCTACTAACACCACCACTCTTCAGTATTATGTCGCCAGTGCTCGTGCAAGACCATTCCTAGCCTAATCCTCCTCCCGTTTCTCAGCTCTCCACTTAATCCGTCCGTCCACCAATCGATGCTCCTTCGACTACTCCTACTCTTCCTCTTCTTCATCTCCTGTGCCAAGTTGTCATCCTTCTGCTGCCACCACATTTCCCCTCAGTCACTTGAACAATGCCCTTGCTTCTTCTTTGTCTTCTTGGAGAGCTCATCACAGAACTCCTCCCTCCACCATTCCTTCGGCTTCAGCTTCTCTTCCTTCTTCGGCGCTCTCTCCTCATCGTCAAGGCCCACCATTCCAACCTTTTCCACTGCTTCTTCGGCACCTTGAGCTTCCGGCTCGACCCCTCATCTTTCACCACAATGGGGGATGAAACCAATCACTCTTGAATCTTTCCTTCCTAATCTCACCACCAATCCACTCCATGACATAATCTTTGACTCTCCCCAACTCAGACCCTCCTAGATTGTCTTGACAAGTGATCCCCCACCACAGGAGCCACCCTTGATAAAATGTGCTTAAACATAAGAACTCAGTAGAGAAGACTCACTGGGCCTTTCCTCAGGACTTGAAATATAAATCGGACGGCGGAGCAGTCGGTTCACTCATCTAGCACAGGGGAAAGCAACGGCTTATTTGAAAAGAAAGCTTCCAAGTTCCCAATGACCAGATCAATTAAATCCGAAAAAGATTCCGGGGTAAAAACAGCTTTGTGTGGGGATAATACAACATTATCAAGAGCAAGGAGCTCTTCAGGAACATTGGGCTCATTCTCAAACACATCTAAGCCGGCGCCTCCAAGCTCTCCTTGCACTAGAAGTTGCACCATTTCCTTTTCATCTACAATTGATCCACGCCCAATGTTAACAACCACACCTTCCTTCCCCAAGGCTAATAGTACTTCCCTAGTGATCATGTGATGGGTTTGCTCATTCAGGTCGCAACAGATTATGAGGGCATCACAGTTAGTGGCAAGTTCACAGACATTGGAATAGAAGGGGTATGAAACATATGGCTTTGTCTTCCTCGAGTTATATGAAATGGCACATCCAAAGGCCTCGAGCCTTTTAGCAACTTTTAAGCCAATCCTTCCCAATCCAACAATGCCGACTCTCTTGCCACCCAGCTGCAAGTGAAATTATCACCAAAAGTAGAGAAGATATTATTTACGCTTCATTCATAACTGAGACAACAAGATCAAGTCATATAAAATGGAAAATTTCTCCCTGAATCATGGAAATAAATGACCACATACTATTGTACATCTACTCCTCACTAGCAAAAGAAAATCACGCAAGCATGAGTTAAGTCAACCAGTTCAGAAGGCCTTATGTTATGCCGCTTCTGTTACAGACCCTCAATGGATTTTCCGACTTTGCTTCACTGTCAACTCCATCAGCATAGACATTTTCAAGAGAAAATAAACATTCATAATTCCAATCGCGTTGCTATAAAACACTTTATGCCATGGGTGTATAACATAGAGTGACCCAAATTACAACATTTAGTAAAAAGAAACCAGTAACTGCACCATTGAATTTATTAGGCCAAGCCAGGGGATGCTCCAAACCATATAACTCTGTCGAACAACATATCAGACCGAACTCCCCATTTAAGATATTCCAAGGCAGAATGATCTATCTTAACTGGAAGATCTTACTCATCATATTTACCGTTACAGTCGGACAAATGAACGCCACTAGATCAATCGAAGTTTAAAAATTTTAAGGAAGTTGAATGCGTCAGAGTCGAAGGAAAACAACTAAACACAATCTCGACTTAGGGGCTCGTTCACTCAGTTTAAACATCCTCCACCATATCAGACCAATTGATAGCGAAACACGCGAAAAATGCTTGTCCTGTTCACCTATTCTTTCTCCAGAAGTCGATCCATACAATAATCATCATCGATGGCGAAACTCAGTTCTCAAATTGTCAAATACTAAAGTGCCGGCTCTTGCACGTTCCATTAGAGCTCGCTTTTACCTAACTCTCCTGTCATGATTGCTAAGTACTCATCCAAAAACCCATTAACGACGAGAATCGTCAGAGACAGGTGAAGAAGATTGAGCGAGCTCGATTACCTTCGAACCGAGCGCGAATTCTCCCTCGCTGCTCCACGACCCCCGCCTCACGTACCGGTCGCCCGCCGAGACCTTCCTCAGCACGTCGATCAGCAGCCCGACCGCCAGATCCGCCACGTCCGCCGAGTACGCGTCCCCCGCGTTGGCGATCGCGATCCCGCGCCGCCGGCACTCCGCCACGTCGATGTGGTTGAGGCCCACGCTGGTGGTGACGACGAGGCGGACCCCCGGGAGCCGCCGGAGCACGTCGGCGGTGACCGGAGTCAAGCCGGAGGTGAGGATCGCCTCGGCGGCGCGGGCGTCGGCGGAGGAGGAGAGGAAGTCGTCGAGCGGGAGCGGCGATTCCCAGGGCTTGAGGAAGCGGAAGGCGTCGGGGAGGGGACGGTTGTGGACGGAGAGCTGGGTAGGGTGCCGGAGGAGGAGGACGCATGGCGGCGGGCGGCGGTCGAGGGGCGGAGGAGCGCCGTCGTTTTGGAGGTGGGAGGCCATGCCGATTGAGAGGAGCGTCGGTCGAAAGCCAGAGAGACAGAGGGGATCCATATCCATATCGGCCATCCATGTCATGCGGGGCCGTGCCTCAATTATTTGCCACGTAAATACAAAATTTAATATCACGAAATATCCCGTATTCTAATGCATATGACAAATTTATTTTCTGTTAAATTTTATTAAATTTTACTGTCAAATTACTAAATTAAATCATGCATATTATTTATTTAAGATTTTTCATGATATTAATCTAATTTAAAGGTAATTGAGATTAAATTTATCATAAATATATTAATTTACGAAGTAATTTATTACAAATATATTTATTTGAATTTTTTTATGATATTAATTTTTTTATAAACTAAAAGATGATAAGAATGTGTAGGTTCCAATAAGTATCAAATGATTAGATTATATCACATCGAAACATATCCTAAACAGATTTTTGTCGTGTTCAAGTTATTTCCTCATGTCATTTCAAGCATCGATACGTTACAAAGCAAGATTCGACGAGACTGCTTTCTGAATTTGAATGAGCACAATTCTGATGTTCAAATAACATGTATCACATCAGATTCTCAATAGAAGAGCCATTGAATTGCTATGATATCCGAATGTCGCGACATCAGTCTTAATATACATAGCATCGCATGCGACGTACCTCTTCGGGTCCATCATGATCAGGTCGAGCAAAGAGACGAAAGAAAGAACATCAAATTCGGGTGGACCCGAGTCCAACCCACCCAATTTAAATATGCTTTGAACATGTAGACTCGATAGGGACCAAAGCAACATTCATGTGTCGTTGTCTTTACATAGGGAGGGGCCCAAACTACTACTTCGGACTTTGGTGCATAGGGTCGGTCCAAATCCTACTTTCCCTGTAGAGTTACTCTCGTCATTTTTTGTATACGGTCAATTAGTGCGATCAGTAAGGTCATGTTTGCCATTGTATCAGATATGGTTGTACTGCAACATTCGATGGGATTCATCTCTAATCAACCATATGTGGATGATAACGAGATTGACAAAAGTGGAAGAGAGAGATGGGGACCCTTGAAGACATATGGAGAAATTTTGTCATGATTCAATCTCGTTAGGCTTGTCGTCCCGTAACTTTTAGGATGAATTTGGTTAAAGAAGAAGTAGGTGGCGAAAAGGAGAATTGGGAAGAAACCAAAATGGATGATGTGATAGAAATGGCATCTATATCTTGTGTAGATATGGTTATGAATAATGTGAAGAATCCTTTTAAAGGAAAATAAGGGAATGAAACAATGTTATAAGTACCCATCCACGCATGGTTGCGCTTGTTGAGGCTTGGCCTCCTTACCACTAGGTCAGGGATTCGACTCCCAGAGTCCGCCGCAACTCCCAGAGCAATTCCGTGACTTAAGCGGGAGATCCCGACTAGTGAGTTCTTGGGCCTAGTTTCCCTCGAGATATTCGGATCGATACTCTGCTCGACATGGGGCAAAACCTACTTGAGCCGTGACCTATCCTTTCTAGCTTTCACAATTTGTCATAATTAGCAAAGGTCCCCCAACCCAAATCCACTCTTCTAATTGCAAAAAAGAGAAAATCTACTCGATTGGCCTCCCATCAAAGTTGCACCGAGCATCGCAAGCCCAACAAAGGGCAAGATGCGTAAAAATCTCCTTTTCGAGAAGAGAGAGAGAGAGAGACGCACTCAAGAAAAGTCTTTCCACTTTCTTGGGCCCAGAGGAGGAAGAAATTCGCGAAGTCAGAAGCCGTCCGTTCTGACAACTAATCCGACGGTCGATGAACAGAAGAAAAGAAACCAAGAACGATCATCATCTTTTCTTTTGCCCACAATGTCCGAATTTCACCAAACATAATGTGGCTCCTCAAATTCAACAGCTGCGAGCAGCAAAAGCTCGTGTGGGGGGCTCCGCTGTCCCCAGCCAAATCATGAATCTTTCCGATGCCGAGAATGATGATGATGCACAGCTTGTAGGGCCGAAGCCGCTGTCCTAGGCAATCATCCGAACAAGTCGCTTTGTTATTATGCTACGTGATATTATTAGTGATGTCAGCATTGCATGATACGGTTTCGCGATCGATCAGAGACCAAGAACGATTAGAAAAGCCTTATCTTTTTTTGAGTGTTTTCATCATTTTGATCTTTTGTTGCATCATAAAATCTACAAATGACAACAATTTGCCGAAACCCCAGCAACAATTCTACACTCTATAGTCAAGTTAGTGGAAAATCAAAGCCATGGATCGGATTTTGGGATTCTATCTCGAGATTGCCTATGATTGATCACCGGCCAGGAAGATGCAAGAAGAAAAGAGAAAGAAAATAATATATGAGAATAAAAAATAATTAAAAATTTGACTATTTACATAAAATGTTGAAATTTCTTTTTAAAAAAAAATATAGGAATAACGTTTCATTAACTAAGGACCTGACCACGGATGACTCAACCACGGCCTTTATGACGCTGGCTAGAATCAGGACCAGAGTTCGAGTGTCGAGACCCAAGTACGGCCTTTATGGACTTGAGCTCGGGTGTTGAAGCATCGAGTACAGGCATCGAGGGTTCGGGCCCAGCTTCAATGGACCTAAGCCCAACTATTGGAGACCCAGTCCTAGACATTAGGAACTAATGTTAGGATTTCCATGCCCAAATGTAGAGTTTTGGATCCAAGCGCTAATACTTAGATATATTTTGAAAAGCATTTTCTAATTCTTTCATTAAGGAAATCATTTTTCTGAATTTAAATTTTGGTAGGAAAACCTTCATCTATGACTCATTTTCCTAGGCAAACCAAATACTGGAACATGAGGAAAATGTTTTCCACAAAACAAATGGACCCTAAAAGTAAGTAAGAACGTGTTAGTTCCGCATAAGATATCCAACATATGATAAATGTAGAGTGGTATCCACAATTCCTTTGCAAGTGGAGCACAAGTCATATATTTTGCAAAACACCATTTTAGTAACGAATTGGGAGCAATTGAAAAAGGCAAAGCTATTGCAATTCTTTTCTTGATAACAGGTTACGTGATTGGTCTTGAATGGTCCGGGTCAAGTTAGAATCCCTCCTAATTAGACTTCTGTGTTCAAGTAATATCCTTGCCTTATTTCAAGCATTACCACCCTACAAAGCTAGGTTCGATGAGGGTGCTTTCTAACATTGGCAAAATGACCGATTTGAACGAGCAAAATTCCGACATTCGAATAACACACATCGCGTCTAATTCTCAACAGAAGAGCCATGGAATCACTATAATATCCAAACATCGAGACATCAATCTTAATATACCTCACATCTCTTGCGATGTACCTCTTCGGGTCCACTGCAATCAGGTCGGGCAAAGAGACGAACGATAGAACATTACATTTGGGTGAATCTGGGATATAAATCGGTGGACACCGAACCCAGTTCAAATGCCCTTGAATGCATGAACTCAGTATGGACCAAAGGAGCATTCATGCGTCGTTGTCTATACCTGGGGAGTGGTCCAAAATGCTACTTCGGACTCTAGTGCATGGGGGGCGTCTTGAGGTTGTCAGGGCGGTCCAAATCCTACTTTCCAATGTAGGGTTACTCTTGTTATGTCTCTGTGTATGTGCTTGATGGTGTGGTAGCCCATGTTTGCTGCTGTACCAGACATAGCTTTACAGTAATATTCAATGGGGATTCTTCTCTAATCAACCGTATGGGGGTTGATAACAGGATTGTCAAAAATCGACAGCAGGGACGAGAAGCCTTAAAGCCATGCACAGAAATTTCGTCGTGATTCGTCTTCGTCAGGCCTGTCGCCTTGAAACCCTTTCAGAATGCGATTGGTTAGAAGAAGCTAGAGGCGTAAAGGAAAATTGAGAAGAAACCAAAAGGGTGATGTGATCGGAAAGGGCGTCCCTATTATGTGTAGATTTGGTTATGGAAAACGTCGAGAATTCCTTCGAAGGAAAATAAGGCAATGAATCGATGTTAGAGGAGGGTTCAACATGGATGTCTTTGTTAAGGGTCTAATAAACGAGTGCCCTATTCATTTGCAGATCTCCGGTTGTACTTAATGAGAAAGATTATGCATTGAAAATGACAAAGTTTCACTATTGCTCATTAATGGACAATCAACACCTTTCCATTCCACAAACATGTGTGCTGTCACAAAATTAAGAGATGGTCAATGCTTAGAACAACGTCGTGGTCGGAAAGGAAAAGCCGAGTCAAGTCGAATTGATCATCGAGGCGGCGCGATGCCCTCTCGAGCCCGCAAATATCCCTTTCGCTTTCACAAATTTTCATAATTAGGTACCCCCACCCCCAAATCGACTCTCCCTAATTGCAGAAAAGAGAAAATCTTACTCGATTGGCCTCCCATCCAAGTTGCACCGAGCATCGCAACCCCAGAAAAAGCAGAGATACCCACTTCCGCGCGCGACGACTCTGCTAAATCCTCAAAAGCTCTCTCCTTTACGCAGAAAGAGACGCACCCAAGGAAAAAGTCTTCGACTTTCTTGGGCCCAGAGGAGGAAGAAATTCGCAAAGTCAGAGCACGTCCGTTCTGCCAAGGAATCCAACGATTGATGAATAGATGAAGGAAACCAAGAACTATATCTTTCCCTTTTACCCACGATGTCCCGAATTCACCAAACGTACTGTAGCTCCTTAAATTCAACAGCTGCCGAGAACGATGATGATGCGCAGCTTGTAGGGCCAAAGCCGCTGTCCAAAGCAACCACCCCAAAAGGGCAACGAATCGCGCGGTGATCACGTCGCATGATGAGGTTTCACATTCGATAGGAGGCCGAGAAGGATTGGAAAAGCGTTATCTTTTCTTGGTGTTTTCATCATTCCAATTTTTTGTAGCATCGCTAAATCTACAAATGACCACAATTTGCTGAAACCCCAGCGACCATTCCACACTCTACGGTCAGTCAGTTGAAAACCAAAACCATGGATTGGAATCTAGGATTCCGGTTGAGAGCTCACCGGCCTTCCTTCGGGACTTGAACTGGAAATTGGAGGGCGGCGACGGGGAGAACTCGAACGGCAGGTGGGGCGGTTCGGCCTCGCCGGAGAGCATCACCACGACCTCCGCCATGGTCGGTCGCTTGGCCGGCGACCGTTGTAGGCAGAGGAGGGCAATGGTGATGCAGAGCAATGCCTGTTCCTTGTCCAGCGAGTGTATGGAGCTGTCGAGAAGATCCAGGAGCCTCCCGTTTTGAGCCAACTGCCTCGCCCAAGAGATCAAATTGGCCCTCTCGAACTCCGCCATCGGAGAGGCGGTCACTTGCAGCGGCCTCCTCCCCGAGACGAGGACCAGAAGCAAGACTCCGTAGCTGTACACATCGCATTTCTCCGACAACTGCCCGCCGCCGCCATACTCAGGGGCGATGTAGCAAACGGTCCCCCTCATGCTCGGCGTGCTGCTAATGCCACCGCTCTTCGGTATTATGTCGCCGGCGCTCGTGCAAGACCATTCCTGGCTATTCCTCCTCCCGTTCCTCAGCTCTCCGCTCAATCCGTCCATCCACCAATCGATGCTGCCCCGACTGCTCCTGCTCTTCCTCTTCTTCCTCTCCTGCGCCAAGTCGCCGTCGTCCTCCTTCTGCTGCCACCACACTTCCCCTCCCTCGCCCGAGCAATGCCCTCGCTTCTTCTTCGTCTTCTTGGAGAGCTCGTCGCAGAACTCCTCCCTCCACCACTCCTTCGGCTTCTGCTTCTTCTTCTCCTTCTTCGGCGCTCTCTCCTCATCCAACGAGGTCCACCATTCCCACCTTTTCCTCTGCTTCTTGGGCGGCTCGAGCTTCCGGCTCGACCCCTCGTCTTTCACCGCACCAGGGGACGAAACCCAATTGCTCTTGGGCCTTTCCTTCCTAATCTCGCTGCCGATCCACTCCATTACATAATCCTTCACTCGCCCCGACTCGGACCCTCCTCCATTGTCCTGCCTCCACCACCAATTGCTCCTCGAGTTCCCCTTCTTCTCGGCACCGCCAGCATTCGCTCGATTCACATCCTTACCGCTCTCTATGCTAGTCCCGTCGAAACACCCCTCCGACGCACTCCCTCTTTCTAATCCCATCTCCGGCGACACCGCGGCCACCTCCGGAGACTCCTCCGAATCCAAGACCCTGATCACGCAGCTCTCGGGCGACTGCTCTGCGCAGCACCGGCTACTGCCCTCGTCGCACCCGGTCACGACACTCTCCAACTCTTCCAAGATGGATCCATTGTTATCCTCCTCGAGGATCATCACGTTCCCATTCTCAACCCCATCCACATTATCACCCTCCTCCACGATTTCCTCGGTCTTCAACCGAGCAAGCCCGAAATCCCCAATCTTCGCCCTAAACTCCGAATCCAGCAGCACGTTGCTCGGCTTGATGTCGCCGTGAATCACCGGGGGGTCGCAGCAGTGGTGCAGATACTCGAGCCCCCTCGCGACATCGACCGCGATGTCGAACCGCCTGCGCCACTCGGCGAGCTCGGCGCACTTCTTGTCGAACAGGGCGTCCTGCAAGCTCCGATTCTGCATGAACTCGTAGACGAGCAAGAGCCGGTTACCTCGGCGGTTGGTGGAGTAGCCGTGGATGGAGACAATGTAGGGGGAACCGTTGAGGACGGGGGCGAGGGAGAGCTCGTTGCGGAACTCGCGGTCGGAGGAGGCGGCGGCCGCCGCGGAGGCGGAGGCGGCGGCGGAGGGGGACGACATGAGCTTGACGGCGAGCGGGGAGGGGTGGGAGGGGAGGAGGGCCTTGTGGACGGACCCGAAGGCGCCGTGGCCGAGGAGGGAAGCGGGGGAGAAGGAGGAGGTGGAGCGGCGGAGGAGGGAGTAGGAGAAGCGGCGGAGCTGGTGGTGGTGCTGCTCCTCGTCCTGCTCGCCGGATGGCGGCGGGGGGACTTGGAGTCGGCGGGGGCGGTGCGGGCGCGGGAGAACCTGCGGTAGAGGAAGACGGAGAGGAGGAGGGCGAGGAAGAGGAGGAGGAGGGAGAACGACGCGGCGCCGGCGAGGAAGGCGGGGAGGTGGGGGCGGAGGTCACGGCGGTGGTGGGCGGCGGGAGGCGGCGGCGGCGGCGGCGGAGGCATGGCGCGAGCCGGTGCGAGGAAGGTCAAGCAAGAGAGAGTGAAGAAGAGGGCATGGCCATGAAGAGAGAGAAGAGAGAAAGGAAGAAAGAGAGAGAAAGTGATGTTGCAGACTTGCAGAAGGGGAGGCTCTTGTGGTGCGTGTTGTTGCAGAAGAGAGAGAAAGAGGAGAGAGATAGGGAGGGGAATTTATTTTTGAACAGGCAGATGAGGCTCTGGCCATGGCCATCCTTTCGAGAATCCGGGAAAAGTATTTTTTATTTATGTGGCGAATATTATTTTTTGGAAAAAAAAAAGAGTTTATTTGTGGAGAACTACGCTAATTCAAAATTTCAAATACGCCGACCAAAAAAAAAAAAAAAAAAAGAAGCTAATTTAAATATGTTCGACCAGGGGAAAAACAGAGGCTAATTTAGATATGATATTTTCTAAGATCTACATGAATATTGCTTGTGAGTATAGGCACCATGGTTGATTAGTTTCACCATATCCGCCGCCACAAACTTTTTATATACACGAACTTAAAATTCCTTTTCACGTGTAGAGCATATGCGTTGCTATTTTTCATTTTTCATTTTTTTTTTGCAACGTCACCATGAGGTAATGATAAGATTAATATCTTTAAGTGAATGACAAAACAAAATAGTTAATATTATTTTTCATATTTTTTCACTGCAAAATTCTCTTTTAAAAAGTATACATTGAATAAATGATGTTTTGACCCTCGTGATAATTAAAACAATCATCACTCAAAACTCGTAATCAAAAATTGAGAGAAAGATGAAATTGATCATTGCAATTGTAAGATTAAAGAAAGGATTTCATCGAGTGCAATTTTTAGTAGGAAGCATTTAGATAATTTTTTTTTCTTTTTACCTTTTTATGTTTTTCATCTTTCTTCCAGATTAAATTATATTGTAATATTAAAAACAATATGTACTTGAAAGGCTGAGTGAGAGAAAGTAAAAAAGTGAAACAAAATCCCTTTTGAAATAAATATATATAAAAATACTTAATTCGTGTATCCCCTCTAGAAGCCAAAAGAGACGGGGAAAATATCTTCTTCTTTTTTTTTTTTTTTTTTTTTGGTTCTTCTGATTTTTCGGTTTTGAGTTTATCCTTTTAACCACTCTTTCTCTTTTTTGCCATATTTCTTTTCAATAACGTTGGACGCAGCGATGGGTGTTCGTGTGAAATTACCGTGGCTCGATGAGTTTGAAAATTTTTCTCACGTTATCGCTTATTTTTTTAAAATAATTATATATTGCTAATCATTAGGAATATGAATAAATGCATGCAGATAGAAGAAAATGTGACAGATTTATTCAAACAAGATTTGGGTTCCTACTTTTATGCAATTTCATCCTTTTAAATACTTTTGAATTGATGGGTTCTCTGACTCTACCTTCGTTCATGGAATTATACTATCCGATCATTGGAGAAAAAATAATTTTCAAATACTATCTCTCTGCATTGTGTGTGTGGTTTTGATGTTTCCGTTAAATTTTCTATGTTTTGTTAATGCGCCACATGGTCCCGCGTTAATAATTGGATCATACAAATTGAGAAAAATTAGATGGCTCGAGTTGAAAAAAAAAAAAAAAGTCAGAGGACAAAATTGTAAAGAGAACACAACCTAGAGAACAAAAATTCGAAGAGAATATAACTTAGAGGACTATATTGGACTTAACCCTTTTTGACAGAATTAGCATTATTCAATGGAATGAAATTCTAGATATTATAAGAAAAGCATTTCCTTGACCCTTTTCGGTCTTATAGTCACACACTCGTATTTATCTATATTAATTGCTTGTCAATGCAAATCTTACTATTCAATTTCATATCTTTGCATTCATAACTCCCGAGGAATTTGTACATGTTAAATTGCAAGTAAATTTATCGATTTCACCACCAAATTTCCTGATCTACATATTCGATACTTATCCAACATTTATCAAGTCTGAAGTTATGATGTTTCACCTACAAATGATGTGATTTTTTTTTAAATATTTAATGTTGGACGGTACATACCTTGTCTTTGTGCTTTTGTATAGCTTCATCTCGGAATTCAATATAAATTTTTATATTGAATGCGTTCCTTGTCAAAAGGAAAAAATGCGTAGCAAATAAAAAAATCCTCGAACGTTAAGGTATCTCTGTCCTTGATTATGAATCTTACCCAAAATTTAATATACAAATTTTATTTGTTTATGTTGGGAATTATTTCTCACGCTTCGACAAAGTAGGCCTACAGTCCTTATGAGCACATAATTTATGGTTTGTTCCTGATGGAAGGCTATAATTTAGTGCACAAAACTAAAAGGGGACTTTAGAAGTAAAAGGCAAGATTTGTACCAACATCCGCAAACCAAGTATGAGGACTTCAAAGTTTAAATTAGATATCGCTTCAATTTTTTTAAGAGTTAAAACCATCAAAATTTCAAATTATTGCTTTGATGATACATTTCCACCAAACTAATTTTCTTCTAACAAAAAAATTAAAATAATAAATTTACTTTGAACTAATTTTCGTCTCGCAACAAATCTCAAATAACACCCTCAACTCAAATTTTACCCTTTGTGAGTATTTTGTTGAATATCCTATTAAATTACATACATGTCAAAAACACATTGGTAGACAACTACACCATGAATCCGACATGGAGAATAATAGATCTAACGTAGAAAATCCAAGTGCGTTGCACGTATGCATTTCATGGGAATACTCAATCGAACATTAATGGAGTATAGATTTGGATCAAGGTATTGAATTTGATATTTATATGATAAGAAAATTAGTCGGAGGTAAATATGCTATGGAGAATATTATTTTGAAATTTTTTTGTGAGATGAAAATTAGTTTTAGATAAATGTATTTTTGAATAATATCAAACTTTTTGTTTTGGTCCCTCAATTTTTTAGACAGTGGTGCTATAAACTGTTTATTTTTATTGTTTTTGGCCCAAGGATGGGGGTGGGGTTGCAAATTGCAATGAAGGACGCATTGAATTCCCAACGAATTTTACCCCTGCTGTTTCACGTACACTTTTTTTTATCTCCTGCGGGGCAAAAGTTTTGACAGCGACAGTGCGTGTCGCTTTGTGCGCGTGGGTCATTCATCGCGAGGCGTTGACCCGTCAGAGCGACTGGCTTGGCGCTTCCTGGTTAGCGGAATCCCCCTTCAAATCTCTCCCTCGGGAATCCGAAGCTCCCTCACGCGCCCAGCTCCGTGGCGCGTGCGATCCACGGCCAGTCACGTGAGCCCGTGACCCGTGCCGTCCTTTCTCCTTTTCCTTTTCTCTGTTACTTTTTGGTCTTTTTTCTTGCTTAGGATGGTTAGGAAAAAATGTTTTGTGGGTACTTCCGAAATCTATTGGTTACATTAACACGATCGAAGTGGTGACAAGATCTCACGTAAGAAAGTGAAATTGACAAGAAAATTGTCTGAGCGGTGTCCACGCGACATCTCTTTTGTGTATAGGAATTGATTGATGTAGAGTGTAGAAAAAGCGGTCATTTTCGAAGGATTTTAAGAGGAAATGGAGGATGTTGGGGTACTCAGAATGTCGCGATCGTCTTGGATGGATGGAATTGCCGTTCTTGAACAACAAAGAATTTCTCCGAAATTTGCGGGGTACAAAAATAAGCGCACGCATGAAGTAGCCTTTTTCTCACCCCTTGGCCTATGACCACAAACATCGAAGATTGTGACATTCGTGGGTATTGGCTAATATCGAGACCTCCTTTGATTGTAAGCTACACAAAAGAGATTGTGCTCTCTATCTAGCTTTGTCGGATGAACTTCTCACGTAAAAATTTATCATGATTTTCATATGTCTATTTGGTCGTGGATTGCCGTTAAACTTTCATTGTTGAGTGGATCAAGCTAAGCCAATGACAAATGATAAGAGTCGGTAGTCTTTCCTAGTCATGTCCATAATTAAAATATCCTGAACAAAGTATAACTGTATAAGAACTGTCAACCAAAAAAAAGAAAAACAAAGCAATTCTGGAATCAGACAGTTCACGGATCGAGAATATATTTCGCCTAGCATGATAATGGCATGTGATTTACCAAGCCGATAAAAAAAATGGTAAACAATCTCAATTTCTTAAGCAGAGCATAAGACGACAAACATACATATATAATTCGGGGCAACTCGTGAAGGATCTTACAGCAAGTGGGTGCACGATGCTTCATTGACTTCTGAACTGGGTAGAAAGAATCTACCGAGAGTATAGACAGTGCCAAAAGCCAGGACTTTTCTCGCTGACCAGGAAAAAAAAATAGTGCAGAGCCCGAACAGAAAAAGAGCAAAAGGACAGGCAGAGAACAGAGATTCACCCCTCCCAAAGTAAAACGTTTACTTCTAGAGAGAGAGAGAGAGAGAGAGAGAGGTGACTTTAATTCGTGTACTATAAGATGAATAAGATATTAAAAGCTAAAGTGCCAACCCCAAGTATTCAATTCACCCACTAATAAACTAAAATAAAAACGATCCAACGTACAACATGAGATCGGTTTCTATATCACCAAGTGCAAAACAGTCCTCCCCATTCGAGTCATACATTCGAGGAGCTAGCGAAGCACTTCACGGGTCGAGAATCCACTCCCTGCGGTCCTAAAGATATTCCAAAACGAAATAAATTTAGCGATAGAAAAAGGAAGAAAGGGCCAGCATGCGGCGTTCTCATGCAACGAGGCTGCCCTTCTTGAGCGAAGATCACGTGAGGGCCCCCCCACTTTCTCCCTTATAAATGTTTTAAAAAAAAAGTAAAAAAAAAGTGAAAGAATGGAAGGGAGAGACACTGACCGTGACCCGTGCGATGTTTCCAAGGCCACCACCATCCCTGATCTTTCAAATAACGTGCTCGCTTCGATTTTTTTTATTGATTTTCTTTTTCTTTTTTTGGGCCTGTCTCTGTGATTATTTTAAGTCTTGGTAACATGAAATTATTCCCCAGAGGGGGTTCCAGAATTTAAAAAAAAAAAAAAAAAAATAGCCGGGAGGAAAAAATTACCCTGTTCTCAGTTATTTTCTCTGTCAGGGAATCTCTGTTGTTTATTTGTGGGGCTTTAAAAAGGGGGAATGGAAGAAAACAGAAGGATGTCATACCGAGAGAAATGAGATTGGAATATAATGCAATGAAAACCGAGTCCTTTTTTCTTATCTTCTTTTGTTTTCCACTAGTAGAGAGACCTCATCTCAGTAACAATACTGGGAAACCTGATTTGATTCACCAGCACGCGAATTGCAAAGTTACGTCCATTACGAGTGTGATTGTTTCATGAAAAATTTATCGACTAAGGAAAATGTTTTCTTGTGAAAATTAATTTGCAAGGACAATGATTAGTTTTTGGATTGTCTCTTGATGTACTTGAAAGAGAGATGGGAAAAAACTACACATGCCGGAACATGGCGGAAGGGGACGACATGAGCTTGAGAGTGTGGAGGGGTGGGAGGGGAGCAAGGCCTTGTGGACCGACCCAGAGACGCCGTTGTTGGTAATTTATTTGTAAAACAAATCAAGAGGTGTCTTGTCTCATATAAAAAAATGTGAATAACTATGTGAACGAGATTTAGCATTAACCAACAATCATTATTTTTTATTTATTGAAAATTTGGATTTTTTTTTTAAATTAACCATATCATCTCATTGAAACAATACGACTGTTCAAATGAAGTTACAGTTATTTTTTATTTATTTAATTTCGAATTTTATTATTTCTTTCATGGTTATCTTAGAGTTCATGCATGTTCATACATTTGTCTTCTTAATCATTGGAAGATTGTGTTTGCTTAGATGTAATTTCTTGTTTTTGCTATAAATTATTGAAGGTGACCGTTCAATCACAATCTTCTTCTTCCATTTTCGCTTTCTTTCAAAAGAATATACAGCCATTATTTTCAATTGTTTCTTAGAAACCTTGAAAAATACAAGAATTGCTATTTAATATTCTCATTTGAGACTTTATTGTATTTTTGAATATATTTGCCGATAACCATTAGCAATGTTGTATGGCAAATAAATCCTTTTAAAAAATGTTATAATGTCTCAAAGTTTAACTTGAATGTTTTATTGATTCAAAGTCATATTTTTCTAATAATTTTAAGGATTTATTTTGCAACAATGTAGTCGGAGTACATAGGAGTCAAGTTTTGTTCGAAACCTTGGAGGGGGATCATTGCTCTTACAATTTCGCCATAGCCCCTCCAATCTCTCTCTCTCCCTTTCCCAACCAAGGCCAATCTCTATTTGTCGGCTTCTTCAGTTGACCCACTTCCTTCGTAACAGTGACCACAGGGAGGAGGCCTTCTCGTTGCTTCAGGGGACGTTAGAAGATGGAGAGTTTTTCTAGATAAGTGCATGTTCCCGTTTGCTCTCAAGGCGTGCACGGATCTGTTCGCTCCGTCTAAGAGGAGTGCGGTTTCGTGGATTGCCGTGATAAATTCCTTGGTTTGGTTTGGTAAGTTCAATGCTGCGATGGAATTGTTCCATGAGATGCAAAAGTTGTTCGCGTCAGATGGGTACACCATGTAGAGCATGTTGAGTGCTTGTGTTCGTGCGGCTCATTAGGGATGGCTCAACAAATTATTCAGAGGATCCATAGCCTCTCGTGTTTGTGACCGACGTTGAGGATGCCGAGACTTCGATCCACGAGATCAAGTGCAAGGCAAGGCTCTAATTACACCTTTTGAAAATTTTCAACTTATACTAAATGTCAAAATGGATCATGAATCCATTTTTTTACTCATATTTTATTTATATAAGTTGTATATGGGTCAGAGACTTTTAAAAACCTAACTAAAACTGAATCCAAAAAGTGAATCTGATTTAAATGAGTCAAAAATGGGTTAGAACTTATGACCATTTTTCGATCCATTTAAAATAACAAGTGGGTTAGAACCCATTACCAAGTATCCAACCCAAGCCTAACATAGTTTCTCCCTCTTTAACTTTCTAAAAATGTTTTTTTTTTAATAAAAATTGAAATTATATATATTTTTTTTATATTTCTTTTTTTTTTTTCTTCTTCTTCTTCCTCCTTCCTTAGCTGGTGGCCGACGCGATGACAGCCAACAACAGGCCAGGCCAGGCTCGAGCTCACTAGCCTCATGCGAGCTCGGCATCGCCAACAATTAGCAAGGCCTCGGCCTCCCAAATCGAGCTTGCGATGTTGGGCGAGTTCAAGTCTCGCCAGATTTGATGAGGTTGAGCTCGCCCAACATCTAACAAGGTTCGATCTCATCAACGATTGGCGAGTGACGTTTGGTGAGGTTGGATGGTGAGGGTCGAACTCGCCTGTTGGCAAGGCGGAGGCCTCATCAATGACTAATCTGCGAGCTCGAGCTCGCCTAACTCATGCAAGCCTCGAGCTCACTTGTGGCTGGTCGTCGACCGTCATCATGGGAGACGACCGGCCAAGGAAAAAAAAAAAAAAAAAAAACAATAATTAAAAAATATATTTTTTGAAAAATTAAAATTTAATCAAAAATTCAATTTTTTAAAAATATTTTTTAAAAAAATTAAAAAATTTATGAAATTTGTATTGCATAAAAAGGTTTTGGCAATACCTTTTTTTTTTTAAAAAAAAAAAAACATAAAAATAAGCTTTATTAATTTTAGTTAAATGTTTTTCATGTTGTAGTTTTCAATTGTTCAATAATATGTTTACTTGGATAAGAGAAAGATGTGCATGGTCTAATTCTTTATAAATATTTCAATTTATAGATTTAAAAAAAAAATTACTATTTTTTATTTTTTTAATTTAATTTGAAGTTTAAATCCAATTAGCATATAGCTTAAAGTGGGTGTGAGTTTTCCTAGAATATTAATGAGTTTTAGAAATATGGGTCAAGTTGGGTATAGGTCCGGTCAAATATGTGTCACTAGATTTATACTACATGAATATGAGTTAAAACGAGTTAAATGGATCAAATATGAGTTGACTCATTTTCGACCTGAGCCACCCATTTGACAAGCCTAGCTTATACTATGTGGTTGATTCCATTCCAAGAATCGCCGGTTTCTTCCTTTTGTCCCTTTCAATTCTAGTTTATGCGCTTCTGATGCTTCGATTCTCGATTCACTCTCATTTAACGGATTGTTAGACAATGTTGTTACATGCGTGGGATGAGATGTGGTGCTTTGTTTATGGAGACAATCGGGAATATGGGCATGATGATTGATTTGGTTTCAGTTTTTTGAGATTTCTCTTTCTCAGAAAATGGTTATAAACTCGTTACTAACAATCTTTGATCGATGGGCTGCTGAGGCGGTCCTTGTAGTAAAGAATATTCGTTGTGTTGGCAATGTTGATTTGTATAGGAATGCTTGTAAACATCGAATGAATAAAGGGACGCTGAGTCCACAATATATTGAAGTGCTATCCATTATAATGGTCTTGGCCCCCTCGTCCATGCGATTCGACCAGACAGCATAGATAGCCTATTGAAAAGATTATGGAAGTTACTGTAGTTTGTGAATCGAATGAACGTAGGGGTTATCCAGAGAATAATGTGTCCCTATCTACTTTCCTTGCTCTAGCCATTTAAATAGAGTCAATGGTGTCATTACCATTATTGTTTGTGGGCTATTGCTGAATGCGAATGCTATGGAATTTAAAATTGCCTCCTTTGTGAAATATTCAATAATGCCCTCTTATGTGAAGTTTGAATTGTCCACCCACTATGATCTTAGCAAGGTATGATACTTTCTTAGGTACGAAAGTTAAAAACATAGTGGGGGTTATTCTTTGAGCTAAAGTAATTATGTGAAGAATATGTTACATAAATTTGAACATCATTGTTTTGAAAAAAAAAATGAGTACTACATTTGATTCTGGTATTAAACTAAATTATAATACTAGTATAGTAGTAGCACAACTTGAATATGTAAGTGGTATAAGGTTTTTAATGTATGCGATACATTATACTAGACCTAATATTGCTTATACAATGTGCAAGTTGAGTCGATATACTAATAATCTGAGTATAGAACATTGGAGGGCCATTACCAGAATTTTGGTTATCTTAAGAGCATAGAAAATTTAGGATTAACTATAATAATTATTCAGTTATATCAAAAGGATACACAAATGTTAATTGGATTACAAGTGTAGATAATAAACATTCCACTTTTGGATGGATTTTCACATTATGTGAATATATTGTTTCTTGGACAAGCAAAAAGCAAATGTATATAACTCACTCAACTATAGAATTTGAATCGTTGTTTCAGCAACAATTGAGAAAGAAGCTAAATGGATTAAAAATTTGTTATTGGATGTCAAATTATGGCCTAGTCCTATGTCTCATATTTCTATCCATTGTGATAGTCTGACCACTTTAGTAAGAGCTTATAGTAGAATCTATAATGGTAAGTCTATACATATTAGTCTAAGACATGAGTATGTAAGATAATTGATTAAAAATGGTACCATAATAGTTGTTTATGTGAGGTCAAGCAATAATCTAGATGATCCCTTGACAAAGGCCTTATCAAGAGACATGGTAATAATGACCTCACAAGAATTAGGGTTGAAACCCTTTTATCAAAATCACCAGTAATAGTAACTCAACTTTTTTTTTTCTAAAATATCACTAGTTATAAGATTTAATAGGTAATAACAAGTTATTGAATGTAATTGTTTGATAATAATGTAGTCTTGATATGAGAATTCAATATTGTTTGTTATGTTTTATAGGTTAAATTGAATTTTTAATGAAGTATAGTACAATTATATAATGTGTAAATAGCAACGGAAACACATGCTAGATATTTCACCTATATGAGCTTAGAAGTGGTGCCACTTCTTACAAAAGTCAGGGTTGCTTTCTAAAAAGCTCATGAAATATGATTAAACATAAGACCATGATAATGCGGAGTAATATAGAACCTCTCGCTGAAACAAGAGATTAGTATATTTGCGGTACGTCTGATTTTATTATTTGAAAGCACAAGTTTAAAGCCGAACTACTTGTTACTTTGATAGAGTTTGGAGATATTTGCATTAAATAAATGTCTAACTCAAAAGAGACCTTTATGTATATGTATTAATCTCATGGAAATCTGGGCTATATATTTTTGACGTTTTATTTTTCTATTTTTGTTTAATAAAGTGGGGAATTGTTGGTAATTTGTTTGTAAAACAAACTAAGAAATGCCTTGTCCTATATCGAAAAGATGTGAATGCGCATGTGGATAGGATTTGATACTAACCAACAATCACTATTTTTTATTTATTGAAAAATTAAGATTTATTTTATAAAAAAATTAACCATATCGTCCTGTTGAAACAGTGCAACTGTTCAGAAAGAGTCATAGTTATTTTTCATTTATTTATTTATTTTTGAATTTTATTATTTCTTTCAACAGTTATCTCAGAGTTCATACTTGTTTAGACATGACTTCTTAATCATTGGAAGGTTGTGTCTATTCAAATATAACTTCTTGTTTTTGCTATAAATTACTAAATGTGTTTGTTCAATCACAATCTTCTTTTCCCATTTTCATTTTCTTTCGAAAAAAATATATAGTTATTATTTCCAATTGTTTCCTAGATAGATTATGGAGAAATACTAGAATTATTATCTAATATTCTCATTTGAGATTTTTTTTCATTGTGGAGAACATTTGTCGGTGACCATTAGCAACATTGTGAGACAAATAATTTTTTAAATAAAATGATATCATGCCTCAAAGTCCGACTTAATTGCTCTATTAATTCAAAACCATATTTTTCCAATGGCCGTGGCTGAGAAGGGAGGAGGTGGAGCGGTAGAGGAGGGAGTAGGAGAAGTGGCGGAGGTGGTAGTGGTGCTGCTCTTGGTTCTGTTCCGAGTGGCGATGGGGGACTTAGAGTCAGTGAGGGCGTTGCGGGTGCAGGAGAGCTTGTGATTGAGGAAGACGGAGAGGAGGAGGACAAGGAAGAGGAGGAGGAGGAGGGAGAGGGACGTGGCATTGGCGAGGACGGTGGGGAGGTGAGGTGGAAGTCGCGGTGGCGGCGGGAGGCGAGGGGACGTAGTGGTGGAAGGGGAGGAGGGAAGGCATGGCATGGGCCAGTGCAAGGAAGGTCAAGGAAGAGAGTGAAGAGAACATGGCCATGAAGAGATAGACAGAGATATTGCAGAGAGGAAGTGCGGTGCCCATAGTGTGTTGCCCGTATTAGTATGGGCACCATGGTTGATTGGTTTCACCTAATACGCACCACAAGGTATACATACGTACGTACGTACCTATGTACCTACGTACGTACGTACGTACATACTTACATACATATACACACACTAAAATTCCAATTCATGTGGACTATTATTTCATTCTTTTTTTCTTTTTGGTATACTACTATGAAGTGATGATAAGACTAATATCTCTAGGTGAATGACAAGATGAAATACTTAATATTACCTTTTTGTCTTTTTTTTTCACCATACGGATTCTTCAATTGAAAACTAAACTTCGAGTGGATTTTACTTTGCTCTTCTCTATAATAAACAATAATCATTTAAAGTTTAAGAAATAAGAAACTCAGAGAAAGATAAAATTGGTTACTGCATTGTAGGATTGATGAAAGGATTTCGTCGAGTGCAATTTTTAGTAGGCAGTGGGTAGATAATTTTTCTCTTTTACATTATTATCTTTTTCATGTTTCTTCGAGATTAAATTACATTGTAATATATATATATATATATATATATATATATATATTTATTTATTTATTTATATTTATGAACAGCCAAGAGTAAGAAAGTAAAAAGTGAACCAAATGTTATGAAATACATAAATGAATGAGATACATGAATGAATATTCATTATATTCATCTTCTCTAATGTACTTATTATGGTACATTTGTATAATACTTTCTAAGTACATCTCCCTATACAATGAACGTTCATCTCCCTTATCCAGTACATGTATCATTCGATACATTGATATTAATGATAAGTACATTCTTGTTCTCCTATAAATAGGAGTTTAGTTTTGATGTACAATACAATAAACACAGAATAACAATCATAATACAGTGAAATATCTGGCTTTCTCTACCATCTCTAGTGTTCACTTGCTTTCTCTTCTCAATCTCTTCTCTATTATATATTCGCAACGCAATATTTTACAACACGTTATCAGCACGAAGATCTACCGACTAAGTAAGTAAGTTTTGCGAGGTGGGTACTGAGTAAGTAAGTTTTGCAAGGTGGGTATTCTTTTTATTAATCAAATACTTCATCTTCTTCTATCAATTCTTTATTTTTATTTTTCTTGGCCCGAAGCCAAATTTTAAATCTAAAAGTATCTTTCTGCTCCTGAAGTAGCGGTGGATATTTGGAAATCCTTTTAATTAATTTAAGGATTTATTTTTGCAAGGATTATGGCAAATATTGAAAAGCCCAAATTCCACATCCTGGAAGTGAGTGGAAATAATTATCTATCCTGGTGCCTTGACATGGAAATGCACCTCCAAGGACAAGGTCTCGCTAATACAATTACAGAGGATGGAACCTAAAATGAAAAGGATAAAACAAATGCGCTGATTTTTATTCGCCGTCATTTGCATGAGAGCCTGCAGACTCAATATTTATCCGTTCGAGACCCTCATATCTTGTGGAGAAGGTTGAAGGATAGGTATGATCATACCAAAACTGTTATCCTCCCTCAAGCACAATATGACTGGTAAAATCTCAGACTGCAAGATTTTAAATCGGTGTCGATTATAATTCCGCTTTATTTGATATTGTTTCTCGGCTTGAGTTATGCGGTATCAAACTCGCTGATGCGGAATTGCTTGAGAAAACTTTCTCCACCTTTCATGCTTCGAATATTGTATTGCAACAGCAATACCGGCAACGTCAGTTTGCCACATATTCTGAATTAATTTATGTGCTTCTTACTACTGAGCAAACCAATGAATTACTGCTAAAAAATCATGATCTTAGACCTGCTGGCTCAAAAGCATTGCCTGAAGCACATGCTAACTTTGAGAAAAATACTGGCCATTTTAAGGGCTATAAGCGCAGGCAAGAACATAATTCTAGAAGGGATGGCAAGAAATTTAACCGCCCTAGGAAATCAAACTTTGGCCTAAATCACGGCAAAGAAAAGAAGCCAAAGAAGGTGATCAATGAAAGTATTTGTCATTGCTGTGGCATGACTGGGCACTGGTCACGTACCTGTCGTACGCCAAAACATTTTGTTGATCTATACCAGGCATCTTTAAAGAATATGGGCAAGCGTGGTGAATCTCATGCCATTGAAATCAATCCTACTACCATAACCACTGTTGAGGCCAACAATATCTCCGTTGGTGGGACTCCTCTTGCTCCTGAAGTAGCAAATGCATCCTTGGATGTCTCTGATTTCTTTGAGGACCTCTGATTACTTTGATGAATCAGATTGGTGGATGATAATTTGAACTTTGAATTTTATGTTGTTTCGCTTTAAATGTATTACTTTTTTTATTGTTCTTTATGAAATGCTTATGAACCTTATATAATATTTAATTTTTTTTTCGACTATATAACTAACATGCAATTTTTATGATACTTGACACCTGAAGTTGTCAATATAAATGCAAATGGAAAATACTGAGAAAAATGAAGATGTTTGTTTGCTTGATAGTGCAACAACACATACTATATTTTGTAGTAGACACTTTTTTTTCTCGAGTATGACATTGTGTAAGGCACAAATCCATACAATATCCGGTTCTGTTCCGATTATTTATGGTTTTGGGAATGCCACAATTATTTTGCCAAATGGCACAATCCTGCATATTGAGAATGCGTTTTTGAGCATTAGATCAAAAAGGAATCTGCTCAGTTTCAAAGATGTACGCCGTAATGGGTACCATATTGAGACTATTTATGAGCAAGATAAGGAATATATTGGCATTTCCTCTTATAAGATGGGCCTGAAGACCATCCATGAGAAGCTAGAAGCTTCTTCTATGGGTTTGTATTGTGTCATGATGAAGGCTGTTGAAACCTATGCCACCACATCCTGGAGATTGGTAAGCCCTAATCAGTTTGGACTGTGGCATGATCGTCTTGGTCATCCTGGCGCTTCAATGATGCGTAGAATAATTCAAAATACAAAAGGGCACCCTTTAAAGGATATAAATGTATTGTTGTCCAAAGATTATAATTGTGAGGCTTGCTTACAAGGAAAGCTCATTATCAAACCTTCTATAACAAATGTTAATTTTGAATCTCCTTTATTCTTGCAAAGAATTCAGGGTGATATTTGTGGACCAATACAACCACAAAGTGGACCATTTCGATATTTTATGGTATTAGTGGACGCATCCTGTAGATGGTCCTGTGTTTGCCTATTATTTACGCGCAATGTCACATTTGCACGTTTACTTGCACACTTGAAGTGTGGTATACCAATAGGATCATAAGATATTATTCCTCAAAAACGAAATGGAAAGAATCAGGAATCCGCTTCAGAAGAGCCTGGCGTTGTGCTTGCTCCCGAAAAGCTTATTGCCCCTAAAGAGGCGCAAACCCATGAAAGGAACACTAGCCCCGGAATATTGAGAATTCTATTACATATTATAATGAAATTTGGGATCGAAATGAAATCATCATTGATGATGCTTTTGCATTCTCGCTTTTATAAAATTATGGATGATGATTGTGAGCCGCAATCTATTATTGAATGCCGTCAAATGCAAGATTGGCCTAAGTGGGAGGAAGCAATTAAGGCTGAATTAACTTCCCTAATTAAACGAGAGGTTTTTGAACCTGTAACTCGTATCCCCGATAATGTAAAGCCCGTTGGATATAAATAGGTATTTATCCGAAAACGAAATGAGAAAAACGAGATTATCAGCTATAAAGCCTGACTCGTTGCCCAAGGATTCTCCCAGAGACCTGGGATTGATTATAATGAGACATATTCACCTGTGATGGATATGATTACATTTTGTTTTCTTATTAGCCTAGCAATCTTTGAAAGATTGGAAATGCGTCTTATGGACGTTGTGACGGCATATCTATATGGCTCATTAGACTCTGATATTTATATGAAAATTCCCGAGGGATTCAAAATGCCTGAAGCATGCACTCCCCGCAATTTATTCTCAATAAAATTGCAAAGATCCTTGTACGGGTTAAAGCAATCCGGTCGCATGTGGTATCAATGCCTAAGTGAGTATCTAATTAAGGAAAGGTACAAGAATGATCCTATCTGCCCATGCGTGTTTATTAAGAAATCAGAAACCGGATTTGCTATTATAGCAGTTTATGTCGACGATATAAATTTAATTGGAACTCCAGAAGAGTTAGCTGAAACTGCTGAATATTTGAAAAGGGAGTTTGAAGTTAAAGATTTGGGTAAAACCAAACTTTGTCTTGGTCTAGAGCTTGAGCATAAAGCAAATGGAATAATCCTCCATCAATCAGCATACGTTGAAAGATTGCTTAAACGTTTCAATATGGACAAAGCTCACCCATTGAGCACTCCTATGGTTGTAAAGTCTTTAGATCCCCAAAAGGACCCATTTCGTCCTAGAGAATCAAATGAAGAGATACTTGGTCCTGAAGTACCATATCTCAATGCAATTGGGGCTTTGATGTACTTGGCACAATGTACGAGACCAGATATGGCTTTTGCGGTAAATTTATTGGCACGTTTTAGTTCTGAGCCAACTCGAAGACATTGGAATGGAGTTAAACATATTTTCCGTTATATCTGAGGAACCATAGATTTGTGATTATATTATTCCAAGGATTCCACTAACTCTGGTTTAGTTGGATATGCTGATGCTGGATATAGATCCGATCCACATAAGGCTCGCTCTCAAACCGGGTATTTATTTTGTTATAACGGCACCGCTATTTCTTGGCGTTCTACGAAGCAATCACTAGTAGCTACATCTTCTAACCACTCTGAGATTATTGCTTTATATGAAGCTGGAAGAGAGTGTGTTTGGTTAAGATCCGTTATAACACATATTCATAACTCTTGTTGCTTAATACCGGTTACAAATTCTCCCACTATAATTTATGAAGATAATGCTGCTTGTGTTGCACAAGTCAAGGGAGGATATATCAAAGGTGATAGGACCAAGTATATCTCGCCGAAATTTTTCTATACTCATGAACTCCAAAAAAGTCGACAAATTGATGTTAAACAGATTCGATCCATAAACAATCTTGCAGATCTTTTTACCAAATCATTGCCAACATCAAGTTTTGAGAAATTAGTATATGGCATTGGTATGCGGCGAGTTCACAAGATGCAAGATTGATTAGCCCCATAAGTGGCTATATGGCTCAATTAATGGAGAGATATTATGAACTATGCATTGCAGCATTGATATAAGATGCAAGAATGATTAGCCCCAGCAGTGGCTATATACGCATTGCACTCTTTTTTCTTTTCGTCTGGTTTTTCCCACAGGGTTTTCCGGCTTAAAGTTTTTAATGAGGCAATTAATGCATCCATAAAAGGGAGAGATCATAACATTTGTGCTCTGCACTCTTTTTCCCTTTTGTCCGGTTTTTATCCCACTTTGGGTTTTTCCGGCTTAAGGTTTTTAATGAGGCAATCATTCGATGCACAATTCATAATGGATACAATGAATATTCAAGGGGGAGTGTTATGAAATACATAAATGAATGAGATACATGAATGAATATTCATTATATTCATCTTCTCTAATGTACTTATTATGGTACATTTGTATCACACTTTCTAAGTACATCTCCCTATACAATGAACGTTCATCTCTCTTATCCAGTACATGTATCATTCGATACATTGATATTAATGATAAATACATTCTTGTTCTCCTATAAATAGGAGTTTAGTTTTGATGTATAATACAATAAACACAGAATAACAATCACAATACAGTGAAATATCTGGCTTTCTCTACTATCTCTAGTGTTCACTTGCTTTCTCTTTTCAATCTCTTCTCTATTATATATTCGCAACGCAATATTTTACAACACCAAAATCCATTTTTGGGATATATATAATTACTTAATTTTTGTTTCCGCTCTAGAAGCCAAAAGACACGGCGGGAAAATATCTTCTTCTTCTTTTTCTGATTTTTCGGTTTTGAGTTTATCCTTTTTAACTACCTTTTTTTTTTCCATATTTCGTTTCGATAATGTTGGATGCTACGATGGGTGTTCGTGCGAAGCTACCATGTCTCGATAAGTTTGAAAATTTGTCTCATGTTATCGCTTGTTTTTTTAAATGGGAAATAAGGATGTGAAGGATATTGCACTTTAAATTTATTTTCACTAATAATTATGAATATAAACAAACGTCATGTAGAAGAAAAATTTACAGATTTATTCAAACAAGATTAGATTCCTACTTTCATGCAATTTCATCCTTTCTAAGTACTTTTGAATTGATCGACTCTCTAACTCTACCTTCATTCGTGGATTTATTCGTGGATTTATCATATCAATCTTACCCAAGTCAGCAGTGTCATGTTGGTAATTTAGATTTGATCGCACGAATTGAGAAAAATTAGATGACTTGATTTTGAAAAAAAAAAAAGGTTGGAAGACAAAATTGTAGAGAGAACATAAATTAGAGGACAAAATTTCAAAGAGAATATAACTCCTCTAGATAGTATTTAAAAAGCATTTCCTTTGACGCATTTCAGTCTTGTAGTCATAAACTCGTACTTATCTATATCAATAGATTCTCAATGCAAATCTTAAGATTCAATTTCTAGATTGCAAGTAAATTTATCTATTTATCACTTAATTTACCCATGTACAAATTCAATACTCATACAACAATTTTAGCAACCCATAAGTTATGATGTTTCACCAACGAATTATGTGATTTTTTTTTTTAATAATATTTCATGTTGGACGCTACACACTTTATCTTTGTGCTTTTGCATGGCTTTCTTTCATCTCAGAATTTGACACAAATTTTTATATTAAATGCGACGCTTGTCAAGAGGAAAAAAGCGTAGCAAACCATTATAAAAATCCTCGAACGTTAAGGTATCTTTGTCTTTGATTATGAATCTCACCCACAATTTAATATAAAATTTTTATATGTTTATCTTAGGAATTATTTGCTCACGCTTTGAAAAGTAGGCCTACAGTCCTTATGAGTATATAAATATATGGTTTGTTCCAGATGGAAGACTATACTTTAGTGCACAAAACTAAAAAGGGACTTCAGAAGTAAAAGGCAAGATTTGTATCAACGTCCACAAACCATTTATGAGGACTTTGAAGTTTAAAACAAACATCGCTTCACTCTTTTAAAGATTAGTACTTCTAAAAATCTCAGAATATTACCGATGCATTTATACCAAACTAATTTTCCTCTCACAAAAAATTATAATGATATATTTACTCTAAACTAATTTTAATCTCACGAAAAATCTCAAATCGACACCATCAACTCAAATCTATCATTTGTGAGCATTCCATTGGATATCCTATTAAAATACACATGTGTCAACACATGTGATAAACAAATCACATGATGGATCTGACGTGGAGAATGACAAATCAGATATAAAATATTCATGTGCATCAGCACTTATGCCATTTTAATGGGATAATTGATTTAATGTTGATGGAGTGTAGATTTTAATCAGGGGTACATGTATCATGAATTATCATTTCAAAATGTTTTATGAGACAAAAATTAGTTTTTCATAAAAGAGTCCGTGAGATTTTGATGGGATTATTATTCAAAAACTTTAATTTATTAGATAAATATGAGGTTTATTATTTTAATATGCAGTCACTCTTCCTTGCGCTAAATCCAATTTTTTTCCCAGTACTAAATATTTTAAAATTTAAACTATCAAGTGAGATTTAATATTATAATGTTGAATCAGAATCTTCGACAAATATGTAACGCCCTTTTTCTGCTTCTTATATTTTTGGGTCCCTCCAATTATTTGAGAGTGGGTGCCGTAAACTTTATTTTTTATGGTTTTGGCCCAAAGGATGTGGGGAGGGTTGCAAATTGCAATGAAGGACGCATTGAATTCCAACGAATTTCACCCTGCTGTTTCCCGTACACTTTCTTATCTCCTGCGGGGCAAAAGTTTTGACAGCGACAGTGCGTGTCGCTTTGTGCGCGTGGGTCATTCATCGCGAGGCGTTGACCGTGACCGTGACTGGTTTCGCGTTTCGCGGTTCCTGGTTAGCGAATTCCCCTTCAAATCTCTCCCTCAGGAATCCGAAGCAACGTCACGCGCCCAGCTCCGTGGCGCGTGCTGTCCACGGCCAGTCACGTGAGCCCGTGACCTGTGCTGGAATTGGTCCCGCCAGAGCACCTCCTTATTTATTTTTCTTTTTTTTCCTTTGCATAGGATGGTTAGGGAAAATGTTTTGGATTACTTCCAAAATCAATCGATTCGCAACGATAAAAGCGGCGACAAAGATTCACGTAAGAAGGTGAAATTAACGAGAAATTTGTCCGAGCAATGTGGAGGCTCGGCGATCTCTTTTATAAGAATCAATCACTATGACGTATAAAAAGTGTCGTCATTTTAAAATGTTTTGAGAGAAAATAATTAATGTAAAGGTATTCAAAATGTTGTGAGTAGGTGGAAATGTCATTATGTCTTTCTCTCAAGGACGACCGAGAATTTCTTTGAGATTTGTGGGATATGAAAATAAATGCACATGTGAAGTAGCTATTTTCTCACCCCTTAACCTATGATCGCAGACATTGAGGGTCAAGACATTCACGGGTATCCACTAATACCAAGACCGCGTTTGATTAGAAGCTACAAAAAGTGATTCCACTTTCTACATAGATTTGTCGGATGAATTTTTCGCGTAGAATCATCCATAATTTTCATTTGTCTATTTGGTTGTGGATTGTCGTTAGACTTTGATTGTTGAGTAGGCCGAGCTAAGCCAACGACAAATGATAAGACTAGGTAGTTTTTCCTAGCCCCACCAATGGTTAAAAGTTCCCGAAAAAAATAAAAGAACTACCACCAACAGGAAAAAAAAAGAAAAAAAAAAAGAGCGATTCTAGAAAAAGATGATCTATATATGGATAATACGTCATGCCACATGATAATAGCATGTGATTTTATTTTTTAATGGCATGTGATTTAACAAGTCAATAAAAAGTAAACAATCTCAATATTTAAGCATAGCATAAGACGACAAATATATATACACCTTTATATTCGGGGCAACTCGTGAAGGATCTACAGCAAATGGCCGCACAATGCTTCATTGACTTCTGAAATTAGTAAATGGAATCTACTGGGAATACAGACAGTGCCAAAGTCAGGACTTTTCTCGCTGACTAGGGGAAAAAAAAAGTGCAGAGTCTGAACAGAAAAGGAGCAAAAGGACAAACAGAGCACAGAGATTCACTCCCCTTCCGCCAAAGTAAAACGTTTACTTCTAGAGAGAGAGAGAGAGAGAAGGGACTTTTATTCATACATCAGAAGATGAATAAGATATTAATTTGATCTATGTATAAAAAGATGCCCATATCAAAAAATAAAATAAAAATTAGAGTGCCAATCCCACGTATTAAATTCACCCACTCATTTTGAAGGGAGACCCTGACCCCGCCCCGTGCGGTGTTTCCAAGGCCACCTTGCCTGATCTTTCAAATAAGGTGCTCGCTACGATTTTATATTCTTTTCTTTTCTTTTTTTGGGCCTGTCTTTGTGAATATTTTAAATCTTGGTAACATGAGATTATTCCCTCAGGGGGATTCGAGAATATAAAAGAATTGCCGGAATGGAAAAATTTACCCTCTTCTCAGTAAGTTTCTCTGTTTGGGAATCTTTGTTGATTTATTTGCGGTTTTTTTTTTTTTTTTCTTAAGGAATGGAAGAAAACTAATGAGAGAAATGAGATTGGAATCAATGCAACGAAACCAAGTGTTTTTTCTCCACTTCTTTCCTTTTCCACCAGAGACCTCATCTCACTACCAATACTGGGAAACCTGATTTGATTCACCAGCATAGCATGCCAATTGCAAAGTTACATCGAGTAAATGTGTGATTATTTTGTGAAAAACTTATTGAAAATTAATTTTCAAGGACAATGATTGATTTTCAATCGTCTAGTGATGTACTTGAAAGTGAGACGGAAAAAAACTATACATGCCAAAACACGGCGGAGGGGGACGACATGAGCTTGACGGCAAGTGGAGAGGGGTGGGAGGGGAGGAGGGCCTCGTGGACAAACCCGAAGGGGCCGTGGTCGAGGAGGGAGGAGGGGGAGAAGGAGGAGGCGGCGCGGCAGAGGAGGGAGTAGGAGAATTGGCGGAGGTGGTGGTGGTGGTGGTGGTGGTGGTGGTGGTGGTGGTCTTGGTGGCGGTGGAGGGACTTGGAGTTGGCGGGCGTGGTGAGAGCTTATGGTAGAGGAAGACGGAGAGGAGGATGAGAAAATATTTGGTGGTTTGTAATCACTAGGTCATGAGTTTACGTGGCATGTGTGATCCATTCAAAATGTGATACTTGTCCTATGATTTGGACAAGAATAGAAAAAAAAAAAAAAAAGTTTAAAAAGGCTTTTTTTTCCTCCCTTCTCTGCCCGGGACGAAAGGATTGAGTGACGAGGAATGCTCACTTTCAAACACTCGCTTAGCATTCTCTCTCATCTTCATAATTTTCAATGGTTTTATTTGCTCTTTTGGAAAAGAACAACGACGGGCCACTCCCCCTCTCTCTAGCGCGTCCCTACCGCGACCGCGACCGCCCCCGCCTTTGCCTCCGCCGTCGCCTCCGCTTCCACTGTCACCTGCAGAGCCCCATCGATGGCCACATTTATCGGCCGACTCCTCTCTCTCTTTCTCATGCACGCACAATTACGCCGACTCGCCATGGATGGCGCCAAATCCCCGGTTGTTTATGATGTGGTGATCGAGTACAAGGTCTACGCTCGCATCTATCCAGGGCTCCTCTAGGCTTCCGTCTAATTGTGTCCCTCCGACGAGCTCATTGTCACGCCTCGACGTAGGTGAATCGAAATGGTTGTCCTCGCAGTTTTGGTTCAATCTAGCAAAAAGAGTCTTGATTTTGGCCAAGTTTTTCCTTCTCAAGAGGCTGTCGCTATCGTGTAAAAATAACCAAAAGCCAAAAGATGGGTCTTTTTCCTTGAATTTACATCTTCTTTTCATTGTATTCTCCATGAGTGACTGCTTTTTCTCAATGCGCTCAAGTTTTGTTGAATACGCTGCTGAGTTTGCTGCGGATAACTCGAATAAGAATGTCATTGATGAAATGGTGAGAAGAGAGGAGGATGATACAGAGATGGCCGTGAAGCATGGTTATCTGAAGACCAATTTGGATCTTTTGAATGAGGAATGACGAGGTGGCTCATGTTGTGTAACTGCGTTGATTAGAAGGGGCAGCCAGTTCATGTCTAATGCTGGAGATGGTCGAGCTGCTCTTTGTACAGCTGGCACAGTGGAGGCTCTCACATATGATAATAGGCCTTGTAGGCAAGATGAACAGGAACACATTGAGGCTCTCACGACATTTTATTCATTCTTTACATGGAAAAAGATACCGGGTCACAGATTTATATGAAATGAAGTTACCTTAGCCACTTCCATTCTGAAACAACTTGACTTACAAACTCTGATTTTGTTAGAAGTTTGTGAGACTTCCATCCATTTCATGAATCTTAGATTAAGTATCAACCTGTTGTATCAATATGTATATAATTTTTATCTGTGGGTCTATCCACTAATTTCACTTGAAAAAATATTCTTTTCCATTGTCGAGGCTGTGAAAGTCATTCGACATACATGATTTATGCCCTAATGCTATAGTGTGCGTCTTTGTTATTCATTCAATATGATCACACATTGGCTTCCCTTCTTGTCCTGGAGTTTGTGACAAATGAGTTGCAGCATGTGGAACTTTTCTTCATGCCGGTTGCAAAAGTTAGTTTTTTCGGAGAGAGATCTGGATGTCTAGAAAATGGATGGTTTTTGATGATTCATTTGGCAATTCAATGTCATGCGCCTTACCCCCGAAAAAAAAAAAAAAAAAAAAAAAAAGGAGAAAGAAAGTTTCTCTATGTTTTTCTAGTGAAATCAATAGCAAGTCCCCAACAATAAGCATTTCCCGATGCAATAAACACGAAATAACGTTTTTGTCCCTCAAGGAAAGTGATCAGCAAACTGCTCAAATCAGCCATTGAAGAACTTCCATTATATTCATCATGAATAGACTCCATCTTACTCATGTTATAAGGAGAAAAGAAGCATAAAAATGACAAATATATTCACGACAAAGACTTGCCAAAACCTTCATACACAATGGAAGTGGAAAGATGAAGCAAACCTAACCCCATATTCGATATTATCAGTACAAATACTTGGAAACTTGTAGCCCAACGACAGCAAAATACGAGGATGCAAAAGCTCCAAAAGCTCCATCCCCTAAAAAAAAGAAACCAGGAGATAGAGAGAAGGGGGGAGGGGAAGGCTCGTATTGAACTCACGACAAATGCAAACATCTTAAGTTCTAATGCTTGCTCCAATGTTCCCCCATCATTCTCCAACCTCCTCCTGCTGAACCTGGAACCATCATACCGACCACCTCTCTTGAAAGTATCCACTTTACTGGCTGTTTGCTAATCTCTGTATCCTCGCACATATCAGCCATCATATTCACTTAACTGGCTGTTTGATACGAAACAGAGACGGCTGATGCAAATTTAATGAAAAAAACTGATCTTTTGGCTTTTGGGTATTCTTACACAATAGCGACAACCCTTTGAGAAGGAAAAACTTGGCCAAAACCAAAACTTTTTTTGTTGGATTGAACCAAAACTGCGTGGACACCCATTTCGATTCACCTATATGGACGGGAAGAGGCGTGACGATGAGCTCGTCGAAGGGATGCGATCAGGTGAAGGCCCAAAGGAGCCTAGACAGATGTGAGCGTAGACCTTGTACTTGATCGCCACGTCAAAAATAGCAAGGGATTTAAGGATTTAGGTATACACAGGACATTCTTAAGGATAATATGTGAACTAAGATATACGGTGCCAATTTTGATGACATAGGTGACATCCATATTTGGAAGATGCACCGACAAAGAAGAGTGGGTTTCTTGTGGATATTGGAAAAGAATCGACTATTGCATATTATGTGATTATTAACACCTTGAATCAATTATCCATGTATCAACTGAAATTGATAAGCAGAATATTTTTTATGCCTTTTTTCTTTATCATTTGGTTTTCAGTGTAATTTCCAACAAGTATCAACGATATAGTGTGAACGTTTGCAATATTCATAAGATTTACCCCTTTATTGAATTTGCCCACCTCCTTTAGATGACGTGGCACCATGTGGACCGTTCGATGACTTAAAAATAGGCATTGATGTATGTGGCTTCATAAGGGCCACTGGATTCGGCTAGTTGAGTGGACAAATGCTGGCCGTTATATCCCTCCAAATAATTGGAGCCGTCCACCCTCGAGTGACCCACATATGCCGCTCGATGAGCTCCATGAAAACTAAGGATCTGCTACACCTGCCTCACCGGAGCAATAAGCCTGCACTCGAAGACTCATTGCGTTGGTCTCGCCAGAGCAACTAGCGTGACGTTGTCTCTTACCCGAACGTACTCCGCCATGGCCAAGTTTTGGCTTTCCTCTTGGATGGCTAGTTGGTATATTCAAGCAAGAGGCAGCGCCGGCTCCATGGCAAGAATCCGCGATTAGAAAGGTGAGTAATTATCATTTAAAATGAATAAAAATCTAGTGGCCTTTTATTTGTCCTTCATCTCGATATTGTTTGAGTGTGGATTCGGGTCCCTCGAGTTGCTCCTCTACCACCTCAAGCTCATTCCACAAGGTCGAGAGTCGATTGAAACATGTGGTAACTGAGAGGTTCCCTTACTTTAATTTTGACAAGGGTTAAGTTAGTGAAAAATGCTTGGCGCAGTCAAGTTTGCCGTACATCTCACGGATGTTATCCTCCATGGTCTTCGAATCCTCGTCGGAGGAAGTCCAGCGGCGATCTCGAAACTTAGGCAATTTTTGATCCACGTGGCCATGAGATGGTTGCATTTGCGCTAGTGCCACTGAAGCAATTCGTCGGTCGAAAAAGCCACGGTTCTGCAAGGCTTGTGGGAACTCGCCTTGTAGTTTCTTAGTCCGATGAGTTCCAAGTTCAGGATCTTCAATTCAGGCTCGTCGGTCGGCGATTTGTACAAATGGGTTGCCGATCTCCGAGCGGCCACATGTAATGGGAAGGGCATAGGGCACGAATCCGAGTTGGAATCCCGAGTAGGGATTCATCCCTAGACCCACTAGACTCGGATCCGACGCTTGGCCCAGAGGTGTCCCTAGGATGAATGGAGTCAGCCCACCTCCGAGGCTCGAAGTTGTATCTCCTCCGAGTAGGCTATGTTGGGCCCAAGGTTGACTTGGCCCGGCTGCCCATTGGCCTAGAAATGGAAAACAGTGGGCTTGCGGCCACTGAACCGGCCCGGAATGTTGAACAGAAGCAGGAGTCGAGATGACTGGTCCCGGTGTCGAGATCACTGGATGCTAAGCAAGAGATTGCTCGACTTGGTTCAGATCGATCTGTTTGGAGATCTCATTTTGTGATGAGCTTTCACAAGAACTCGTATTTTGATTATGATCTTTTGCATGGTATCGTGAGGATGGAATTCCTACCAAGGTGCTGAATTTGTTTTGCAAATGAAGGGATGCAACAACAAATCAGAAAATAGAGATGGAGGCAATTCTAGAAATTTTTTTTTGGAAACTAGGCCAGGAAAGGAAGCTTTGATATCATGACAAAAAATGAAAGGAAATGGAGGAAATTGCATTTGTAATATCTTTGTACCACATTTATTAGACAAGAAAGCTAAACAATAGGAAAAAAATATACAAGATATTGTTTCCTATTTTTCTATCCGATTATCCAATCTTACGAATTAATTGAATCAATTAACCCGTATTTAGAATAATCAGAATCAGATCATATCTTCAACACTTCAGGCAAAGCCGACCGAATCTACTTCAATAGGGGTAATAGGAGCCCAATGTAGACCGGCAGAGCGGTCGGTTCACTCATTCAACACAGGAGAAAGTAAGGGCTTATTTGAGAAGAAAGCTTCCAGGTTCCCGATAATGAGATCACACAAATTCGATATGGTTTCCGGGGTAAAATCCGCCATATGTGGGGACAATACGACATTATCAAGACCAAGAAGCTCCTCAGGAACATTAGGCTCATTCTCAAACACATCTAACCCGGCGCCTCCGAGCTCTCCTTGGACTAGAAGTTGCACCATTTCCTTTTCATCGATAATCGGTCCACGCCCAATGTTGACAATCACACCTTCCTTCCCTAGAGCTAATAGTACTTCCCTATTGACCATGTGGTGGGTTTGCTCAGTCAGGCCACAACAGATTATGAGGGCATCGCTATTGGCGGCGAGATCACAAACATTGGAATAGAAGGGGTACGAAAGGTGTGGCTTCTTCTCCCTCGAGTTGTATGAAATGACGCATCCAAAGGCCTTAACCCTTTTAGCAACTTCCAAGCCAATCCTTCCCAATCCCACAATTCCGACTCTCTTGCCTCCCAGCTGCAAGTGAAATTACCAAGACCGGTAGATAATATATTATTTACACTTCAGGTATAACTAAGACAATAAGATCAAGTCGTATAAAATGGAATGACTAGGGCCGTCAAATGGGCAGGTTGTATGAAAAATGAAAGGACTCATATTTGACTCATTTAACTCCTTTTAACTTATTTTCATGCAATGTAAATTTAATGACTCATCTCCGACCCATACCTAGCCACCCATATTTCCAAACCACATTAATATTTAACTCAATTAATCCACTCCCACCAACTTAATTCACTTTAAACTCTTCACATATATGTTACTTGAATAAAAACTTCACATAAAATTTAAAAAGTAAATTAAATAATTAAAAATAGCAAATAAAATAAAAAAGTGAAATACCTTTAACTAAATGTAAGAAAGCTTATGTTTTATAATATTTTTGTTTAAAAATGGTATTGCTAAAATACTTTCATACAATACAAATTTAATGGACAAATTTAATAATTTTTTTAAATTGAATTTTTAATTTTTTTTTTTTAAAAAGTGAATTTGTAGTTATTTTTTTAAAATATATTTTTAATTATTATTTTTTCTTTTTCTCTTTTCTCTTTTCTTTTTCTTCTTCTTCGGTTGGCTGCCGGCCACAGGTGAGCTTGAAGCTTGCCTATCATCAGCGAGATCGAGCTCACCCGACACCGTCGACAACTAGCGAGATCGAGTCTCGCCAAATTTGTTCGATTTTTATAAAAAAAACATTTTTATAAAGTTAAAGAGGGAAAGAAAGTGTGAGGCTTGGGCTGGAAACTTGGAAATGGATTCTAACCCACTTGATATTTTAAATGGGTCAAAAAAATGTGACAAGTTTTTACCCATTTTCGACTAATTTAAATCAGACTCACTTCTTGAATCTAGTTTTATTGGGTCTTCAAAAGTTTCTAACTCGTGTATGACCCATTTTAACACCTCTAGGAATGACTTTCTCCTTGAATTATGGAAATAAATGACGAGGTGCCATTCTACATCTACACCTCGCTAGTGACAAAAATTTACACAAGCATGAGTTAAGTCACCCGGTTTAAAAGGCCTTATATTATGGCGCATTCGTTACTGACCCTACATCGATTATCCAGGCGTGCTTCGCGGTCATATCCATCAGCATAGACATTTTCAAGAGAAGACACAACATTCGTAATTTCAAATCCATCCCTACAAGATACTTTACGCCATGGCTATAAACATGGAGCAACCCATATTACAACATCTGATAACGAAATCAGTGATGGCACTAGCCAAGCAAGGGAATGCTCAAGAGAATATTTTATTTTTTCAAACAACATAATCAGACCGAACTCATCTTATCCATCGTTATAATTAGACATGCGAACACTAGATGGATCAAAAATTAAAAATTTTAGGAAGTCGAATGTGTTAGAGTATAACGAAGAAAAATAACTCAATTCAATCTATTCACGAAAAGTCATTTTATGCATCTAGACATGGTCTTTACAGCTTAAATTACTGGTGCTACCCCCACGAGACGTCTGTGGCCCATAATAACTAGAAGGTAGACCCTTCGTACCAATCATAGCTTTTTTCTCATCAAACATTCCCGCATGATCAGACCAATTAATAGTTGAATAACTTAGAAAACAATTCTACATGAATAAACTAGTGAAAATTATGCTTGTCCTATTCAACGATTCTTTCTCCATGTTAGAATATTTAAATATTCACTTTAAATATTCTAACTCTCTAGAAATCGACCGATACAAAGCACATCGCACCGTCGTCAAATGATCATGTTTACCTCAAAGAAATCATCAATCAATCTACAGTCTAGAGTCCGAAGCTTTAACATATAACCATCAATGGCGAGATTTGATTCTCAAAATTATCGATTACTAAAATTTGTGACTCTTGCACATTCAATTAAAGCTTAATTGTACTTAATTCTCCTCTCAGTGATCGCTAAATAGTTATCCAAAAAGCTATTAATGACGGAATTCGTTAGAGACAGATAAGTAGACTGAGCAAGCACCAAAACCTTTGATCCGAGGCCAAATGCTCCCTTAGTACTCCACAATCCGCGCCTCACGAGCCGGTCGCTCGCCGAGACCTTCCTCATAACATCAATCAATAGTCCGACTGCCAAGTCCGCCACATCCTCCGACTTCGTGTCCCCCACGCCAGTGACTGCAATCCCTCGCCTCCGACATTCGGCTAGGTTGATGTGGTTGAGGCCCACACTAGCATTGACAATGAGGCGAACCCCCGGGAGCCGACAGAGCATGTCGGCGGTGACGGGAGCCCGGCCAAAGGTGAGGATCGCCTCGGCAGAGCAGGCATCGGCAGAGGAGAGGAAGTCGTCAAAGGGGAGTGGTGACTCCCACGGCTTGAGGAAGTGGAAGTTGCTGGGGAGGGGGCGGTTGATGAGGGAGAAATGGTGGGGGTCTCGAAGGAGGAGGATGCGTGGCGGGGGATGGTGGACGAGGGGTGGGGGAGGGCTGTAGTTTTGGGGGCAAGAGGCCATGAGAAGTCAAGAATAGTGATTAAGAGGAGTGTTGGTTGAATGTTGAGAGGAGAGAAATGTGAGAATTTATAGGATCACTGCGGATTGTTTTTAAAGTTTAAACTATTAGATGAAGATATGGATTATTATTTAAAATATTATAATATTCCTTTTCACCCGCCAACTGCTCTTCACTATTTACTGCCACTTGGGAGGAAAAATTTTTGTGTCGCTATCAAAATAATTTATATTTCAGAAACAAAAATTCTGTATTGTTATCAAACATGTATTTTTGCTGAGAAACTCATTTAAGAATAGAAATAAAGAAACTTATTTTTATTTCATAAATCAATTTCCAATCATAATGATAATCATTTGTGTTCTGAGCGGGCTGAGCTATGCTAAGACTAGAAGGTAAGAGCCGGATACTAGCCCCACCCATGATTAAAACATCTGGAAAAAGTACAAGATTTACCAAAAAAATAAAAAACCGATTCCAAAAAGGCCACGTAATATAAAAAGCCAATAAAAGGTGAGCGATCTTAATACTTAAGTGTGGCTTAAGACAGCAAATATATATATATATATATATATATATATATATATATGTGTGTGTGTGTGTGTGTGTGTGTGTGTGTGTGTGTGTGTGTAGCAAGCGGTGGCACTATGCTTTATTGACTTTCAAACTTTGTGGAATATATATATATATATATAGCGAGTGGCTGCACCATGCTTCATTGACTTCTGAACTTGGTGAAAAAAGGATCTAGAGTACAGATAATGCGAAAGGCAAGACTTTTCTCGCTGAACAGAAAAAAGAGCAAAAGGACAGAGTGGGAGGGTAGAGATCCTCCCCCCAAAAACAAAAGTAGGGTTAATACCTGAAAAACCCCAAACTGATATACTTATGACAAATTTACCCAAAATTATTTTTTTGACCATGAAAAATCCCAAACTGGTATACATGTGACAAATTTACCTCAACTGACTATAAAAAAAACCTTAAATTGGTATATTTATGACAAATTTACCCCAAACTAATTTATTCGATTGCAAAAAACACCAAAATGGTAAATTTGTGACAAATATACCTTATGCTAAATTGAATTAATACTACAAAAAAATCGCAAAAATTGTAAACTATAACAAACGGAACGTAAAATCCTAAATTGGTATACCGGTCAACTGTCACGTGTTACTTAACTTAATAATTTGATAATACAATTCAACAAAAATTAGCATAGAGTAAATTTGTCACAAATGTACTAGTTTGGGGGAAATTTGTCAAAGATATACCAGTTTGGGGTTTTTGGTGGTCAAAAAAATAGTTTGGGGTAAATTTGTCACAAGTGTACCAGTTTGAGATTTTTCTAGGTATTAGCCCAAAAAAGTAAGACATTTACCTATAGAGAGAGAGAGAGAGAGAGAGAGAGAGAGTGACTTTATTCATATATTGTAAGATGAATAAGATCTTAATCGATCAACATACATATATATAGAGAAGTGACTTTATTCATATATTATAAAATGACTAAGATTTAATTTGATCAACATATAAAAGCTGCACATAGAAAGAAAAAAAGGTAAAGTGCCAACCCGTGTATTCAATTCACCCAGTAATAAAAAAACCGGTTTAACTTACGACACGAGATCGGTCTCTGTCATTAAGTGCAAAACAGTCCCTCTCACCATTTGAGCTCCCGTGCGGCGTGATCCGTCGAGCTAGCGAATCACTTCACGGGTTCGGGAATATCCACTTCCCGCGATCCCCCACTTTCTCCTTATAAATGTAAAAAAAAAGTAAAAGAGAGGAAAATCAAGGGTTTTCAATTTTTTATACTAATTGTCAGGCTTGCAGGGACATTCAGCCTCCCTCCTTTCTCGGATTCAATTCACCAGCATGCAAATTGCAGAGTTATATCGGTAAAGGGTGGGTTTGTTTCGCCAGGAAAACAAAATTGACGGAGAAAGTATTTTTAATGTAATTCATTTTTGATTTACAATGATCGAGATTTTCAATCATCTGATAATTTATTTGGTTACAATGTTCAGATTTAACTTTCAAGAAGTCACTTTCGCTGTTATAATTATAATTTATTCTCATGTAAGATGTTAAGATGATAGAAAAACGGTGAGATATTACTTTTAAGTATAAATTTTATATTTTTATATTATCAAAAATAATGCAACCCAAAAAAGATGCAAAAGAGAGACGAAAATACGAATAAATTTTATGTTTCTAGGATGGAGAACTTCTTTTCTTCAACTTAAGTATGGTCCTTTATTTCAATCATAAACTTTTTTTTTCTTATTGTCTACGCACTTTTTCAGCAAACGAAATTTGATAAATTTTGGAAAATCATCTCACAAATTTATCTTTTACAGAACAAACACACCCCAAATAAATACGACAGTCACACCTGCGTCACAATGACACAATTTAGGAAGCAAGCAAGCGGCCGGCTCGAAACATCCCTCATGAAAATGAGGGTATCATGGAAAACATTGCAGCAGCAAGTAGGGATGATCGGATCCATGGTGGGTAGTGTCTAGACCTAGATCCTGTACCCGACCCTGTTATAATCGGTTCCCTTTTTTTGGACCTTGTACCCGACCTTTAGTTAAATTCAGCTCCTTGGGGAATGAAAATGTAATGAAATTTTGTTTGGAAAGACATGCTTCCTTGACACTACTGAGGAGACTTTTGAAAATAAGGTTGAATAAAATTTGTGGACAGAACAAGCTTTGCTTGGCACAGAGGTTCACTTCTAGAGTTCTAGCCGATTCTAAAGTTCTAACTGACTCTTCGGCATTCTAAGGGACAAGATTACTTCTAAGTTCTAAAGAAGAATGACAGTTTTTGAAAGTTTTGCATTTCTAAGATGAACTTCTTGTGGACAAGTAGAATCTTCGTCGGAGATCCTACAAAATGAACAAACATGCAGATGCAATATGTATGCATGAAATGCATGATGCAAACATCCTAAAGTGATTGAGATTCAATCCAAAAATGGCTCAAAGGCTTTCACTTTATTCATAGATAATACTTCTTGATAGCATCAGCATTTACAAGTCTTGGCAATTCTTGACCATCCATTTCCACAAGGATTAATGCCCCACTAGGTAGCACTTTCTTTACAATAAATGGACCTTCATAGTTTGGAGTAAACTTCCCATGAGGATCTGGAATGATAGGTAAAACATTTCTCAAGACAAGATCGTTAATCTCGAAATGTCTTGGCCTAACCTTGCGGTTGAACAACCTGGCTACTCTCTTCTGATAGCTTTGTCCATGGCATAAGGCTTTTACCCACTTTTCATCAATCATATTAAGTTGTTCAAATCTTTGTTGAATTCATTTAGCTTCAGAGAGCTTGATTTGAGAAAGTACCCTCAGTGAAGGGATTTCCACTTCCATGGGTAATACAGCTTCCATCCCATAAACTAATGAGAATGGTGTTGCCTCAGTTGAAGTGCGAATTGAAGTTTGATAAGCAAACAAAGCATATGGCAACCGATCATGCCAATCACGATAATTTTCCGCCGTTTTGGCTAAAATTTTCTTGATGTTCTTATTTGCCACTTCTACAGCTCATTCATTTGTGGGCGGTAAGGAGAAGAGTTCAAATGGCGAATGTGGAATTCTCCAAGTAAATCATCCACCAACTTGTTATTCAGGTTTGATCCATTGTCTGTGATGATCACTTCAGGAACTCCATATCGAGCGATGATATCACGACGGATGAACTTTGCCACGCTTTTTGCAGTGACATGGGCATAAGAATTGGCTTCAATCCATTTAGTGAAGTAATCAATGGCTACCAAGATACATCGATGTCCATTCGACGCTTTAGGATTAATTGGTCCGATGATGTCAATGCCCCACATTGAAAAAGGCCAGGACTCGAAAATTTGATGTAGCTCATTAGGAGGAGCATTGATTTTGTTTCCATAGACTTGGCATTGGTGACAACACCTCACATGCTGAATACAATCGGCTTCCATGGTCAACCAATAGAATCCGTGCCCCCAAAAAATGAGCGAGCCCCCCGTTAGCATTTTCCCCTTTTTCTTTTTCTTTTCTTTTTCATTTTTTCTTGTTTTCTTTACATTCATTTTTTTAAAAATCTTTTTGGCTCTATATTTTTTTTATTTTATATTTTTGCAAAAATGATGTTTAAAATGTCGACAAAAAATCAGGTGTCAACAGATATCTTAGCTAAGGGTAATATTATTGTTAAAAGGATTGCTACAGCAGATAACTCAGCAAACATGATGACTAAGTTTGTTCCTTTGGCGAAGCTCAATATTGACGTCTGTGGAGAGTGAGCGCCCCTCAGGGCATTGGGAGAGCAGCATGGATGATGAGCACTATAACTTAGCTTCAAATATCGAGCCAAGGTGGAGAAATGTTAAATTAATGTATCGAGTTTAAATTTGGATAACGATTTGTTAAATTGAATTTAGTTAAGGGAGATTTCCCAAGAAGACAAATCAGATGAGGAAGTTTTTCTTCCTATTGGACTCCTTATAGGTTTATAAAAGAGGAAATAATATAAAATAAGGAAAAGTTAGGGTTCTCTTCCTTTACCCGCATAAGGAACGAATCCACAAAGAAAAGAACCCATGGTGGGGCCCAAAGTCAAAGTTTTGACTTTGGGCACACATGGGCACACAATATAAAAAAGGCAAGGTTTTGTTCATTAATAAAAGAGGAGCCACACGTCAGAGAAGCCTCCTGCACGTCCATGCCGCTTGAGAAGAGCCAAAAGATTTTGAAGCCGCGTGAAGCCTTGATTAACAACGCGAAGCCGTAAGTATGCAGACCAAAGACAAACACTGGAGTTCTTGATTTTGGCGTATGTAGAGCGTTTTTGTCATGAGCTTGAACGCGCGATAATTTTGTGCCGTGAGGTTTTTATTTATAAACACTTTGGTTTTGGGGTTAAATCTAGGTGCGGGAAACACTTGAGCGTGTAAGTAATTGTAAATTATGATTCTCTGATTATAGTGAATTATTTGCTGCTGGCTCTCCCTGTAGAGGTAGATACCAATACTCGGACCGAACCACGTAAAATTTCTGGTGTCCTTATTTTTCTCGTTTACTTCTCTAGTAATTTCACGTTGACGTAAATTGCAAGATCTTATCGTTTTCGCATATTATAATCCAACATAATACGTGAGAAAAACGTAATTCTCCTAATTTGTATCGCAACATTAAGCACTTGCAATAAATAAATACACGAACCTTTTGACTAAACGAAAAATTAAGGATCCACATGGCTAAGTATAATAAATAAAATCATAAGATAAAGAATTAGCAACAAACATGGATTTAATATTAGTTTTATTCCAACAACTACTATATGAAACTACTCATTTATGCAAGCATAAATCCGACTACAAAAGTGTGGATATACACTATGATAACCAATGTGCGATATATTTGGTGTATAATCCAGTTTATCACGAGCGAATAAAGCATATCAATATCAGGTACCACTTCATCCAAGATGTCTTAGCTAAGGGTAATATTATTGTTAAAAAGATTGCTACATCAGTATAACTTGGCTTCAAATATCGAGCCAAGGTGGAGAAATGTTAAATTAATATCTTGAGTTTGAATTCAGATAACGATTTGTTAGATTGAATTTAGTCAAGGGAGATTTCCCAAGCAGACAAATCAGATGAGGAAGTTTTTCTTCCTATTGGACTCCTTATAGGTTTATAAAAGAGGAAATAATATAAAATAAGGAAAAGTTAGGGTTCTCTTCCTTTACCCGCAGAAGGAACGAATCCACCAAGAAAAGAACCCATAGTGGGGCCCAAAGTCAAAGTTTTGACTTTGGGCACACATGAGCACACAATATAAAAAAGGCAAGGTTTTGTTCATTAATAAAAGAGGAGCCATACGTAAGAGAAGCCTCCTACACGTCCATGCTGCTTGAGAAGAGCCGCAAGATTTTGAAGCCGCGTGAAGCCTTGATTAACAACGCGAAGCCGTAAGTATGCAGACCAAAGACGAACGCTGGAGTTCTCGATTTTGGCGTATGTAGAGCGTTTTTTTCATGAGCTTGAACACGCGGTAATTTTGTGCCATGAGGTTTTTATAAACACTTTAGTTTTGGGGTTAAATTTAGGTGCGGGAAACACTTGAACGTGTGAGTAATTGTAAATTATGATTCTCTGATTATAGTGGATTATTTGCTGCTGGCTCTCCCCGTAGAGGTAAATATCGATACTCGAACCGAACCACGTAAAATTTCTGGTATCCTTATTTTTCTCGTTTACTTCTCTAATAATTTCACGTTGATATAAATTGTAAGATCTTATCATTTTCGCATATTATAATCCAACATAATACGTGAGAAAAACGTAATCCTCCTAATTTGTATCGCAACATTAAGCACTTGCAATAAATAAATACACTAACCTTTCGACTAAACGAAAAATTAAGGATTCACATGACTAAGTATAATAAATAAAATCATAGGATAAAGAATTAGCAACAAACATGGATCTAATATTAGTTTTATTCCAACAACTACTATATGAAACTACTCATTTATGCAAGCATAAATCCGACTACAAAAGTGTGGATATACACTATGATAACCAATGTGCGATATATTTGGTGTATAATCCAGTTTATCACGAGCGAACGAAGCATATCAATATTAGGTACCACTTCATCCGAGATGTCTTAGCTAAAGGTAATATTATTGTTAAAAAGATTGCTATAGCAGTATAACTTGGCTTCAAATATCGAGCCAAGGTGGAGAACTATTAAATTAATATCTCGAGTTTGAATTTAGATAACGATTTGTTAAATCGAATTTAGTCAAGGGAGATTTCCCAAGCAGACAAATCAGATGATGAAGTTTTTCTTCCTATTGGACTCCTTACCTTATAGGTTATGAAAGAGGAAATAATATAAAATAAGGAAAAGTTAGGGTTCTCTTCCTTTATCCGCAGAAGGAACGAATCCACGAAGAAAAGAACCCATGGTGGGGCCCAAAGTCAAAGTTTTGACTTTGGGCACACATGGGCACACAATATAAAAAAGGTAAGGTTTTGTTCATTAATAAAAGAGGAGCCGCACGTCAGAGAAGCTTTCTGCACATCCACGCCGCTTGAAAAGAGCCGCAAGATTTTGAAGCCACGTGAAGCCTTGATTAACAACGCGAAGCCGTATGTACGTAGACCAAAGACGAACGCTGGAGTTCTTGATTTTGGCGTACATAGAGCGTTTTTATCTTGAGCTTGAATGCGCGGTAATTTTGTGCCGTGAGTTTATATTCAAGTGTGTTGCTTATTTATAAACACTTTGGGTTTGGGGTTAAATTTAGGTGTGGAAAACACTTGAGTGTGTGAGTGATTGTAAATTATGATTATCCGATTATAATGGATTATTTACTGCTAGCTTTCCCCGTGGACGTAGTTACCGATACTTTGACCGAACCACGTAGAATTTTTGGTGTCCTTATTTATCTCATTTATCTCTCTAGTGATTTCACATTGACGTAAGTTGCAAGATCTTATTGTTTCCGCATATTATATTCCAACATAATACATGAGAAAAACATAATCCTCCTAATTTATATTGAAACATTAAGCACTTGTAATAAATAAATACATGAACTTTTTGAGTAAACGAAAAATTAAGGATCCCCAGGGCTAATTATAATAAATAAAATCATAAGGAAAAGAATTAGCAACAAACATAGATCTAATATTAGTCTTATTCCCACAACTATTACATGAAGCTACTCATTTATGCAAGCATAAATCCTACTACAAAAGTGTGGATATACATTGAGATAACCAATGTGCGATATATTTGGCGTATAATCCAGTTTATCACGAGCGAACGAAACATATCAACATCAGGTACCACTTCATCCGAGATGTGTTAGCTATGGGTAATATTATTGTTAAAAGGATTGCTATAGCAAATAACCCGGCAAACATGATGACTAAGTCTGTTCCTCTGGTGAAGCTCAAGCATTGACATCTGTGGAGAGTGAGCGCCCCTTAGGGCGTTGGGAGAGCAGCATGGATGATGAGCACTATCACTTGACTTTAAATATCGAGCTAAAGTGGAGAATTGTTAAATTTATGTCTCGAGTTTGAATTTAGATAACGATTTGTTAAATCGAATTTAGTTAATGGAGATTTTCCAAGTGGACAAATCAGATGAGGAAGTTTTTCTTCCTATTGGACTCCTTATAGGTTATAAAAGAGGAAATAATATAAAATAAGGAAAAGTTAGGGTTCTCTTCCTTTATCCGCGGAAGGAACGAATCCACGAAGAAAAGAACCCATGATGGGGCCCAAAGTCAAAGTTTTGACTTTGGGCACACAATATAAAAAAGGCAAGGTTTTGTTCATTAATAAAAGAGGAGCCGCACGTCAGAGAAGCCTTCTACACATCCACGCCACTTGAGAAGAGCCGCAAGATTTTGAAGCCACGTGAAGCCTTGATTAACAACGCGAAGCCGTATGTACGCAGAGAAAAGACGAACGCCGGAGTTCTTGATTTTGGTGTACATAAAGCGTTTTTGTCTTGAGCTTGAACGCGCGGTAATTTTGTGCCGTGAGTTTATATTTAAGTGAGTTGTTTATTTATAAACACTTTGGATTTGGGGTTAAATTTAGGTGTGGGAAACACTTGAGCGTGTGAGTGACTATAAATTATGATTCTCCGATTATAGTGGATTATTTGTTGCTAGCTTTCCCCGTGGACGTAGATACCAATACTTGGACCGAACCACGTAGAATTTTTGGTGTCCTTATTTTTCTCGTTTATCTCTCTGGTGATTTCACGTTGACGTAAATTGCAAGATCTTATCGTTTCCGCATATTATATTCCAACATAATACGTGAGAAAAACATAATCTTCCTAATTTGTATTGAAACATTAAGCACTTGTAATAGATAAATACATGAACCTTTTGAGTAAACGAAAAATTAAGGATCCACAGGGCTAATTATAATAAATAAAATCATAAGGCAAATAATTAGCAACAAACATAGATATAATATTAGTCTTATTCACACAACTATTACATGAAGCTACTCATTTATGTAAGCATAAATCCTACTACAAAGTGTGGATATACATTGAGATAACCAATGTGCGATACATTTGGCGTATAATCCAGTTTATCACGAGCGAACGAAGCATATCAACATCAGGTACCACTTCATCTGTGATGTTTTAGCTATGGATAATATTATTGTTAAAAGGATTGCTACAGCAAATAACCTAGCAAAAATGATGACTAAGTTTGTTCCTTTGGCGAAGCTTAAGCTCTGCTTGAGCTTTATTGACATTTGTGGAGAGTGAGCGCCCTTCAGGACGTTGGGAGAGCAACATGGATAATGAGCACTATAACTTGGCATCAAATATCCAGCCAAAGTGGAGAATTGTTAAATTTATGTCTTGAGTTTAAATTCGGATAACGATTTGTTAAATCGAGTTTAGTCAATGGAGATTTCCCAAGCGGACAAATCATATGAGGAAGTTTTTCTTTCTATTGGACTCCTTATAGGTTATAAAAGAGGAAATAATATAAAATAAGGAAAAGTTAAGGTTCTCTTTGTTAGAGAAATCGCTTATGATGTTTTGAAGATGACAAAATAAATCAAAGACTACTAACGTGTTTAATGGTTAAGTAATAGACCATGCAGATAATAGAACATGTAAAGGATATTGTCAAAGTCTGAAGATGGCCAGAAGACTGAACGGAACACATGTCCAAAGTATATTTTGAAGATTTCCAGACTTCTGTGTCAAAGTTTGAAGACTGCCAGACTTTAGTGTCAAAATCTGTTCTACATCAGAAGTCTGCCAACTCTGACAAATTCCAGACTGAACGTGAATTAAGAACTAGAAGACAGACTCTATGCTGAAGCTGAACCAGAAGACGGACTCTATGCTGAAGCTGAATTTATTCAAACTGTGTTCAGACCTTAAAATTAAAACTATTCAGAAGCTGAATATGTTCAGACTCAGATTGTAAAGTCTATTGCTCAGACTTTATATCCAGAATGAGACAGAACGTAACTCAAGCCCCATTCATATAACGGCTAGTGATCTAGTTTGGATTCCACATCAAGATTGATTTGATTGACTTAATCTAATTGATTGACGATTAGATCTTAAAGACAAGAACTTTCTATATAAAGAAGCTCTACTTATGAAAACCAAGATTCTGTTTGTATGGGCAATCGGAATTAATTTGGAATTCTACTTTTGTCACTCAACGGCTACCAAATCTTCTAGATACAGATCTGTCTAACGGGTAGATTGGAAGATGATCCTCAAGATACTGTTCAATGGCTAGTTTGGAAGTGGAGGAGTATTTAAGGAGATGAATGACCAATGAACAAGTACAAGATAGAGCGTAGAATTTATAGTTCCAAAGTCTGAGCAACCTTCGATCATACACTTGTCTTTGGTGAGCTTAAACGTTTGTGATCGTGAGAGAAATACCAAAAGAGTGACTTAGTGAAATAGTGTGATCTCTTAAGTGTTTGCACTCAAAGTTGTAATCTCTTGTTGATTGCATAGTGGAATCCAGCCAAGGAGGCTGTTAGCGTGGGAGAGTGGACGTAGGCTTGGTCTAAGCCGAACCACTATAAACCTTGTGTTCTTATTCTCTTCCATCAACTCCTTTATTTTGTTCATACTTCTATTTAACTGCTAAAGTCTGATTTCGCTCAAAATCTGCTGCGTTTCAAACTCAATTTCAAAAGTCTGTTATTATTCAGATTCTGGTTAAAAGTAAATATTTTCATTATATTTTGCAGAATCTATTTTTATACCTATTCACCCCCCTCTAGGTGTTCATACTAGCACTTTCAATTAGTATTAGAGCCAAGTGCTCGGTTTATAAAAAGTGTTTTTACTTTTGAGCTAAAGATCTTTTATGGCTAGTATATTGGCACCAAGACTTATGGAGGGATAAAACAACACGATGCCACTATATTTTGATGGAAATGAATACAACGTGTGGAAGAACAAAATGAAAGCATTCCTAAGATCCAGAGATCCCTTGCAATGGGATGTTGTGGAAAAAGGAATCAATCCCACTACTGTGTCTACATCAAATAATAATGACAAAGACAAAGAAAACAAACCCCCCACTCCTATGTCTCGGACGGAGATGTCCAAAAGAGAAGCGCTTGATGCAAAAGCCATTTATTCTTTATATTGCGCATTGTCTCCTGCTGAATATAATAGAATCTCTTCATGTGAAACAGCAAAAGAAGTTTGGGATAGACTTCATGTTACATATGAAGGGACCGATTGTGTAAAAGAGACAAAAGTAAACTTCCTGCTCGGCAAATATGAATCCTTCAAGATGAAGCAAGGAGAGTCGATTGGAGATATGTTCAACCGTTTTACAGAAATTATAAATGGTTTACCATATCAAGGTCAGTCAATTTCTTCCCTAATGAAGGTTAACAAACTCTTGCGAGGTCTCTCAAAATATTGGAATCATGTCAAGACATCAATCCGGGAGACTTAGAAGATTATGCCACTATCCGTTGATGAATTGATTGGCACTCTTCAATCCTATGAAGTGGAACAAATCAATGATAAAGATTCTGAAGGTAAGAAGTCCATCGCTTTAATATCTAACACTGATTTAGATGATACAGATTTAGAAAATGATATGGACGGCGAAAAACTTGCTTTTATGATCAAGAGATTCAAAAAGCAAAGTAGAAAAGGAAGGAAATTCAGTAAAAGAAAACAATACAAGCAAAATGGGTAGAAAAGAACCATGAAAGAAGATGACGAGCAAGGATATATATATGCTTGATGGCACATTCAGACTTAAATTCGGAATCAGAATCAGAGTTTGACTCAGACACAGACTCAAAATCAGAGTCTGACTCAGACACAGACTCAAAATCAGAGTCTGACTCAAACACAGACGCAGAATCCGATGAGGAAATCGAGATAAGTCATTCAGCAATTCCTATCAATGTTCTTAAGTATATAAATGAGCTATGCTCAAATCTCAAATCTTCTCTTAAAAGGATCTCCGAACTTAAAAATGAGAATTCTCGGCTTAGGCAACGGGATCTTTCTCAAAAAGAAAAGTTTGAAATTTTGCAAAAAGATTTTTTATAAACAAAAGAAAGTCGAGATTTACTTGTCAAAGAAAATGATTCTTTAAGGAAAGAATTTTCAAATATTTCGACAAGATTTTCAAATGGATCAAAAACATTAGAGCATATCCTTTCCATACAAGTTCCTTACTATGATAAGTCAAGACTTGATTTCAATAAGGAAAGTGATTCTCTAATTGATTTTCCTAAAGTCAAGGAGAGACTTAGACAAAGACCTCCAAAGGCATTTTACAAAAATCATTTTCAAAAGGTGTTTATAAAACCTGATGGTCGGAATGCCCTCAAGTGTTCTGAATAGTGTTCAAATTGTAGAGATTCAGAACACTTTGAGAAAGAATGTCCTAAAGTCTGGAGACCTGTTAAAAAAGATTGGATAAAAATAGCATATTCTACTAACTCTCATGGACCCAAGAAAAAATGGGTACCAAAGAAAAGATGAGTTATTTTTGCAAGAAATAAAGGAAGAGAAGAAGAAGAATTTGGTAAGGAATGTATATTTTTTTTTTTTTTATTGTCAATTTGGTTTGAGTACAAAATTTAATAATTCTCATTATACTTGATTCTCGATATATCCTTGGTTGATTTGGATTTTATAATGATCATATTTTGCTTTATTGAAGAAAGAATCGTATGATTTGTTTTTGTGATTCGTGAGTTGAGATTTGATTTAATACGTGTGATTATTTGAGATAATTCAGATTATTTTGTCTAATTTTATACTCTCAGATTTAGTCATATTTTGCAAAGTGAAAATCTGTTTTACGTGATGATGCAATATATTCTTAGATATTCAAGAATTTTCTTCTCTCTGTTTTTATCGTACTATGACCAAGTGAGAATTTATTTTTCATAATATTATTGTGGATAATATTCTTTCTTTGAATACTTTGTTGTGATGAATTAAGAAAGAATATTTGATTATGGAGATTTCATATTTTGCTCTAATGTCATGGAAGGATCCAAATTGGTGGATACCAAAAAGGAAATGAGTTGATTGCAGGAAATTCTATAAGGGAATAACTATCGTGAATCTATGTAGATTTTGGTGCAATAAGAAAAGAATTTCAGGCAAAGATTGGTAATGTTTTTTATTTTATCAATGGTATATTTCAAACATATATCATGGGTAAGAGAATATTTTTTATCATACCACCTTACAAATTTCTACGTGCATTTATCATAATTTTGGATGATTGTTTATTATATTGCAAATATCTTTTGTCATAAATATAAGGCATTGCAAGTTTTTACTTGATTTGGCACATGATAGAAATATCATATTTCTTTTTGCGAAATGCATCAATAATATATATCTGAGATTTCTGCTCAAGAAAATCCCTTTGATCTTGAAAGATATTATTGCATATTCTTGCTATATTCATAAAAGATATATTATATCTAGCAAATTTGATCCGCAAATCAAAGGAAGATATTATGTGTTATTTTTGCAAGGATTGTAATCCAAGAATTTGCAGGTGACAATAGAATCTTCCATATGAATTTTGGAAAACTCGATCAGAAAATCATGGAGATTCTATACTATATTCTAGAGGTTCAAAAATTCTATTTCTTATGCAAAATTTTTGCTTATTGAGGAAATCCCTTATGTGCCGTACGAAAGGTTGAGTAGTTCTGAATTTTAATATTTGATAATTTAATATATGCTATTCAATTTAGTTATTTGAAGAAAATGGCATTATATTACGTGGATATTATTACAGCTTATTTGTGGAAAAAGTTTGTTAAGTTTATGCAGGTTGAATTCGAGAAGAGCTCGATTGAAGAAAATAAATTTTTGCCTCGAATTTCAAAATGTAAGTGATCGTTGCGGATGTTGTTGCTACAAAGGAAATACTGGAAAAATATTCTATTCAACGTGCATAAGCAATAATTGTTTCCATTCATAAATATTGCCATGATCACAGGGGCAGAAAGCAAATCCAAGAGAAAGGAAAGAATCGCGATCATCTCAAAAAGGCAACAAATTGAGGGGGAGGTTTGATCAATTATGGAAAAATCTTTTTGGATTGATTGTGATCTTATTATGGATGGAAGGAAAGGTAAATGTGTCAGAATTTGTTTTAAAAAAATCCGGTTAATGCATCTTTTGTTACCTTTTGTCATTAACAAATCTCCTATTGATATTATCATTTTATTATGACAAAAATGATAAGTGAATTTTATAATACATCCGTGATTTTTATTGGGTATTTGCTGATATATATGATCGAAGTGAACTATATTGCATCTCTTTAATATTCGATTTACTTTATAAAAGCTGATTTTTGGAAATTATGCAAGACATATTTGTTATCATTCTCTACGTGATAGTTTTTCCATTATTATCGCTTTTTGATTATGACAAAAATGGGGAGAAGATATGAATATGCATGTGTTGATTGGTTAATATTATTTATTGCATAATATTGAGCTGCAATTATTTTTCTATATATTGTTATGCTCAATCTATTTGCTATCTTCTGATATCCTTTGATTTAAATTAATATTTTAAAAGCGTGTTTACAAATCTGCATATTCAGAGATTGTTTTGTCATCATAAAAAATGGGGAGATTGTTAGAGAAATCCCTTATGATATTTTGAAGATGACAAAATAAATCAAAGGCTACTAACGTGTTTAATGGTTAAGTAATAGACCATGTAGATGATAGAACATGTAAATGATATTGTTAAAGTCTGAAGACGGCCAGAAGACTGAACGGAACACATGTCCAAAGTATATTCTAAAGATTTCCAGACTTCTGTGTCAAAATTTGAAGATTGCCAAACTTTAGTGTCAAAGTCTGTTCTACATCAGAAGTCTGCCAACTCTGACAAATTCCAGACTGAATATGAATGAAGAACCAAAAGACAGACTCTATGCTGAAGCTGAACCAGAAGACGGACTCTATGCTGAAACTGAATTTATTCAAGATGTGTTCAGACCTTAAAGCTAAAACTGTTCAGAAGCAGAATATATTCATACTCGTATTGTAAAGTCTATTGTTCTCAGACTTTATATCCAGAACGAGACAGAACGTAACTCAAGCCCCATTCATATAACGGCTAGTGATCTGGTTTGGATTCCACATCAAGATTGATTTGATTGACTCAATCTAATTGATTGGCGATTAAATCTTGAAGACAAGAACTTTCTATACGAAGAAGCTCTACTTATGAAAATCAAGATTCTGTTTGTATGGGCGATCGGAATCAATTTGGAATTCTACTTTTGTCACTCAACGGCTACCAAATTTTCTAGATACAAATCTGTCCAACGGGTAGATTGGAAGACGATCCTCAAGTTACTGTCTAACGGCTAGTTTCGAAGTGGATGGGTATTTAAGGAGATGAATGACCAATGAGCAAGTAAGAGACGGAGCGTAGAATTTATAATTCCAAAGTTTGAGCGACCTTCGATCATACACTTGTATTTGGTGAGCTTAAACGTTTATAATCGTGAGAGAAATACCAAAAGAGTAACTTAGTGAGATAGTATGATCTCCTAAGTGTTTGCACTCAAAGTTGTAATCTCTTGTTGATTGCATAGTGGAATCCAGCCAAGAAGGCTGTTAGCGTGAGAGAGTGGACGTAGGCTTGATCTAAGCTGAACCACTGTAAACTTTGTGTTCTTATTCTCTTCCATCAACTCCTTTATTTTGTTCGTACTTCTATTTAACTGCTAAAGTCTGATTTCGCTCAAAATCTACTGCTCTTCAAAATCAGTTTTAAAAGTCTGTTGTTATTCAGACTCAGGTTAAAAGTAAAAGTTTTCACTATATTTTGCAGAATCTGTTTTTACACCTATTCACCTCCTCTCTAGGTGTTCATATTAGCACTTTCACTCTTCCTTTATCAGCAGAAAGAACGAATCCACGAAGAAAAGAACCATGGTGGGGCCTAAAGTCAAAGTTTTGACTTTGGGCACACATGGGCACACAATATAAAAAAAGGCAAGGTTTTGTTCATTAATAAAAGAGGAGCCGCACGTCAGAGAAGCCTTCTGCACGTCCACACCGCTTGAGAAGAGCCGCAAGATTTTGAAGCCGCGTGAAGCCTTGATTAACAACGCGAAGTCGTATGTACGCAGACCAAAGACGAACGCTGGAGTTCTTGATTTTGGCGGATGTAGAGCATTTTTGTCTTGAGCTTGAACGCACGGTAATTTTGTGCCGTGAGTTTATATCCAAGTGAGTTGTTTATTTATAAACATTTTGGGTTTAGGGTTAAATTTAGGTGTGGGAAACACTTGAGCGTGTAAGTGATTGTAAATTATGATTATCTGATTATAGTGGATTATTTGCTGCTAGCTCTCTCCGTTGACGTAGGTACCGATACTCGGACCGAACCACGTAAAATTTCCGGTGTCCTTATTTTTCTCATTTATTTCTCTGGTGATTTCACGTTGACGTAAATTGCAAGATCTTATCGTTTCCGCATATTATATTCCAACATAATACATGAGAAAAACGTAATCCTCATAATTTGTATCAAAACATTAAGTATTTGTAATAAATAATACACGAACTTTTTGACTAAACGAAAAATTAAGGATCCACGGTGCTAATTATAATAAATAAAATCATAAGGCAAAGAATTAGCAACAAACATGGATCTAATATTAGTCTTATTCCCATAATTACTACATGAAGTTACTCATTTATGCAAGCATAAATCCTACTACAAAAGAGAAATTAGGCGAGACAATCCACATGGTACACAAGAATTTGGCGGTGATGAACACCGTCCGTTTGTTGGATGATGTGAGAGGGAGCTAATAAGGGAGGGAAGTAAGCGAGGAAGATGAACCACGAGGGAGTGTCGTGCGTGTTTAAGAGAGTTAAGAGGAAAAACGTCGTGTGATTGCAGAAGTAAAAATAGAAGTAAGGGGGAAAAAATAGGGTTTTGGACCTATACTTACAAAACCGGTTCCCAAACCGTTCTAAGAACCAGTTCCTAGGTGGGTAATCAATTGGACCTAGTTCCTGGACCGATTTAAACCTATTCCGAATTTTGGGAACTGATTCTCGGATCGGTTTTAACAGGAATCGGTTCCCGACCCTATTTTCCAAGTGGGCCGATCTGGCTCCCGGATATACTCGGTCCGGTTGCACACCGCTAGTAGGGGTGATCGGGTCCAGGGTGGACCTAGACCCTGTACCCAACCCTATTATAACCGGTTCCTCTTTTTTGGACCCCATATCCGACCCACCCTGTTTTTCTGGTCCGGTTCTAGAGTTAACCCTATTTCCATTGAAACTTGTTTTGCAATCTCTCAATATCCTATACGACTTCAAATTTTATATTAATACGCGAGAAAATAACGTAATCCTCCTGATTTTATTATTCAATTGTGCATGTTAGGTGGTTAGAACGATTTAATTAGGGGCTAATTAGATCGTATTATTTGTCTAGATATGTTCAGAAATTTTATAGACCCGTTTAGGTGGTTAGATTAGCATTTCCAGCCTAAGTTGGTATTTATTGTATTTAAATTGAATTATTTAATTAATTTTGGTATTTATTTATTTATTTATTATTTTCTGGAAATTATAATGAGATAGTCGGTGACCGGAATTTCGTGTTGATTGCAATTGTGTGCTTAGTTTATTTAATTGTGTGTTATTTTGTGCGAATTGAGTGGTTGTTGTGATTTTGAATATTTATTTCAAAATTACGAAATTTTGGTAATTAATTAGAAAATACCGGATGTCGAGTTTTGACACCGAAAATTGTTTTTAAGTACTATATAAAATATTGAGATTTTTAAAACGAATGATATCAATTTTCTGGTTCAAATTGACCGTGTATTTACATACAATTATTTTACCGTGTGTTTTCAATATGAGAAAAATATGCCAAGATCGCTATCTTAATTAAGGCATTTAAGTGCAAAGCACAATACCCTTGGCCGTGATTGAATGATCGTGTGATAGTTTATAGTCAAGGCAAGATGACTATTGAAAATTGAGGTAACATGTGTTGTGTTAAGGGAACCCGATGGGTTGTGAGCGGTAAAGAATTAAATGCTACATGATGAGACTTCATGTGAGCCACCTTTAGTACCTTGCACCGGTTCTTATTGTAGTTAAGGTTTAAGTGCTACATGGTGACTTGAGTCACATGGGAGCCACCTCTAAAAGCCTTGCAGTACTGACATGCATAATCAAGAACTAAGTGCTACACAATAGCGAGACTTCGTGTGAGTTACCTCTAGAACCTTATGCTAGTGCTTTTCGTGACCAAGAACTAAGTGCTACACGATAGCGTGACTTTGTGGAAGCCACCTCTAGTACCTTAAGCTATTGCTTATGATAGTCGAGAATTAAGTGTTACATGACAATGTGGCTTCGTGAGAGCTATCTCTAGTACCTCGAGCTATTATTGATTGTGGTTAGGGACTAAGTGCCACTTGATATCGGAACTTCATGGGAGAGGGCACCTCTAGAACCTTGAGCTTGATAGTGAGTAATTAGTTGGAATGTGGAGTCGGAATATTGAGTAAGGATGTTGAGTTTGAATTGGGAAATTGAATATTGAGAGTGAATATCAAGTGTGAATCGAATCACTGATATGAGTTACCTGCACCGGATTATGAGACAAAATTATGTGGCACGGTATGAGACGTGTCATAACGATTTCGCCTTATAATCGGGACTCCTGGTTTGATTGGTTTGATAGTGATTTCGATCAAGACAACCCAGTAGTTTGATATCCATAGCCAGTGAAAGAAAGCACAGTAAAGCACAATCAATAACTAAGAAAAAATTGGCTTAATCAATAAAAAAAAAAGGCATAGTTAGCGAAGCTTCAGCATCTATCACAAATGGTGATGCACTTTGGCATAAATTGAATTGTAGAATGCCACAAGGCACCAACAGCTGAAGCTGGTGGAAGACTGCAATTTGCCTGTGCTTGATATCCAGGCAAATCAGGTGCTGGATTCTATTTTCCGATGCGTGACATCGCGAGGAACTGCGAATTTAGTAGCCCATGAATACTTTTGCTTCAGATTATCACTTAGGATTCGGCATAAGCAGTGTAGGACCGTATCAATTGCGCACAACACTGCCCCTCAATCTCAATGTTCCATACTTAAAACTACATTTTAATTCCGACTTCCGTGTAGCATTTCATTAAGTTCAACAAAGCAAGCATTAATAGACTGCCAACTCTGACGTGCTCAAACTGTCATCGAATCAGTCACTGATAAAACAAATATCCAACTTCTATCTCGCATTCCGAATCAAGTCCAACGAAGCAAAGCAAAGAGTCGACGGCCGCGATCAATTCAAAGCGTCGCCCGCGAAACGAAATCCGGCGGCACTTACCTTGGCAATGCGCTTGGCGCTGCGGTGCCGCATTATGTGACTCAATCCGAACATCAGCGCGACGCCGACCACGGTCCCCATGAAAATTCCCGACGTCAGCTCCATTCTCCCTCGCTCTCGAACCAAAAAAAAAAAAAAAAATCTCCTCTCCTCACCGCCAACTTCTCTGAGAAACCGCCACTGCCGCCGCGAGAAGCTAATCAACCGAAACCGACTGAGTGCACCGATGATCGGAGCAGCAGCGACTTGGATTGGATTGACGAAAGAGGAATCCGCAAAGAAAGGGAACCGATGGCTTCTCATGTTTTTCTAGTGGAATCAATAGCAAGTCTCCAACAATAAGCATTTCCCGATGCAATAAACACGGAATAACGTTTTGGTCCCTCAAGGAAAGTGATCAGGAAACTGCTCAAATCTTCCATTGAAGAACTTCCATTATATTCATCATGAATAGATTCCATCTTACTCACGTTATAAGGAGAAAAGAAGCATAAAAATGATAAATACATTCACGACAAAGACTTGTCGAAATCTTCATACACAATGGTAGTGGAAAGATGAAGCAAACCTAACCATATTCGATGTTATAAGTACAAATACTCTGAAACTTGTAGCCCAACGACAGCAAAATACGAGAATGCAAAAGCTCTAAAAGCTCTATCCCCTTAAAAAAAAAAAAAAAAAAAAAAAAACCATGAGAGAGAGAAGGGGGAGGGGAAGGCTCGTATTGAACTCACGGCAGATGCAAACATCTTAAGTTCTAATGCTTGCTCCAATGTTCCCCCATCATTCTCCGACCTCTTCCTGCTGAACCTGGAACCATCATATTGACCACCTCTCTTGAAAGCATCCACTTTACTGGCTGTTTGCTAATCTCTGTATCCTTGCGCATATCAACCATCATATTCACTTAACTGGCTGTTTGATACGAAACAGAGATGGCTGATGCAAATTTAATGAAAAAAAACTGATCTTTTGGCTTTTGGGTATTCTTACACAATAGTAACAACCTTTTGAGAAGGAAAAACTTGGCCAAAACCGAAACTTTTTTTGTTGGATTGAACCAAAACTTCGTGGACACCCATTTTGATTCACCTATATGGAGGGGATGAGGCGTGACGATGAGCTCGTCAAAGGGTTGCGATCGGGTGAAGGCCCAAACGAGCCCTAGACAGATGTGAGCATAGATCTTGTACTCGATCGCCCTGTCAAAAACAGCTGGGGATTTAAGGATTTAGGTATACAAAGGACATTCTTAAGGATAATATGTGAACTAAGATATACGGTGCCAAATTTGATGACATAGGTGACATCTCCATTTGGAAGATGCACTGACACGGAAGAGTGGGTTTCTTGTGGACATTGAAAAAGAATCGATTATTGCATATTATGTGGTTACCCACACTTGAATCAATTATCCATGCATCAACTGAAATTGAGTTCGTCTTGTAGAGAAAGAAGTACCCAAAAAGCTTGCAGTCTTATCAGTAGTCCCCGATTGACTTAGAGCTCTCATAATATTTTGACATTGATCCTACGTGATTGCTCAAGATGCCCCTTTTTTCTTTAGCGCTAAAATTCGATTAGCAGAATATTCTTTGTCTATTTTTTCTTTATCATTTTGTTTTAAGTGCAATTTCCAACAAGTATTAACGGTATGGTGTGGATGTTTGCAATATTCACAAGATTTACCCATTTATCGAATTTGCCCACCTTCTTTAGATGATGTGGTGTCACGTGGACCATTCGATGACTTAAAAATGGGCACTGATGTGGCTTCATATGGGCCATTGGATTTGGGCAGTTGAGTGGACAAATGCTGGCCGTTAGATACCCCCAAATAATCTGAGTCATCCATCCGAAGGTTTCCTTCATTAGTCGAGTGACCCAAATATGCCGTTCGATGAGCTCCATGAAAAGTTGAAAACTACGGATCTGCTACATCTACCTCACCGGAGCAGCAAGCCTGCATTCAAAGACTTGTTGCGTTGGTCTCGTAGTTTTCTAGTCCGATGAGTTCCAAGTTTATGATCTTGGAACTTGTATCTCCTCCGAGTGGACTATGTTGGGCCCAAGGTTGACTTGGCCCGGCTGCCCATTGGCCTAGAAATAGAAAACAGTGGGCTTGCGGCCATTGGACCGGCCCGGAAAGTTGAACAGAAGCAGGAGTCGAGATGACTAGTGCCGGTGTCGAGATGACTGGATGCTCGGCAAGAGATTGCTCGACTTGCTCCAGATCGATCTGTTTGGAGATCTCATTTTGTGATGAGTTTTCACAAGAACTCGTATTTTGATTATGATCTTTTGCATGGTATCGTGAGGTTGGAATTCCTACCAAAGGTGCTGAATTTGTTGTGCAAATGAAGGGATGCAACAACAAATCAGAAACTAGAGATGGAGGCAATTCTAGAAATTCTTTTACGGAAACTAGGCCAAGAAAGGAAGCTCTCATATCATGACAGAAAATAAAAGGAAATGGAGGAAATTGCATTTGTAATATCTTTGTATATGTATTACACACATTTATAATGCAAGAAAGCTAAACAATAGGAAAAAAAATATACAAAATATCGTTTCCTATTGTTTTGTCCGAATATTCAATCTTACGGATTAATTGAATCAATTAGCCCATTTAGAATAATCGGAATCAAATCACATCTCCAACACTTCAGGCAAAGCCGACTGAATCTATTTCAATAGTGGTAACATGAGCCCAATACAGACTGACAGAGCGATCAATTCACTCATCCAATACAGGGGAAATCAAGGGTTTATTTGAGAAGAAAGCTTCCAAGTGCCCGACGATGAGATCACACAAATTCGATACGATTTCCAGGGTAAAACCCACCATATGTGGGGACAATACGACATTATCAAGACCAAGAAGCTCCTCAGGAACATCGGGCTCATTCTCAAACACATCTAACCCGGCGCCTCCGAGCTCTCCCTGGACTAGAAGTTGCACCATTTCCTTTTCATCGATAATCGGTCCACGCCCAATGTTGACAATCACACCTTCCTTCCCCAGAGCTAATAGTACTTCCCTATTGACCATGTGGTGGGTTTGCTCAGTCAGGCCACAACAGATTACGAGGGCATCGCTGTTGGCGGCGAGATCACGAACATTGGAATAAAAGGGGTACGAAATGTGTGGCTTCTTCTCCCTCGAGTTGTATGAAACGGCGCATCCAAAGGCCTCAACCCTCTTAGCAACTTCCAAGCCAATCCTTCCCAATCCAACAATTCTGACTCTTTTGCCTCCCAGCTGCAAGTGAAATTACCACCACCACCACCAATAGAGAAGATATTATTTACATTTTAGGTATAACCAAGACAATAAGATCAAGTCGTATAAAATGGAATGACTAGGGCCGTCAAAAGGGTGGATCGGGTAAAAAATGGAGCGACTCATATTTGACTCATTAATCCATTTTGGCCAATTTTCATGCAATGTAAATTTAATTACCCATACTTGACCCAATCCATATAACCAAAACACATTAATATTTAACTCAATTTAGGTTAATCTACTCCCACCAATTTAATTCACTTTAAACTCTTCACATATATGTTACTTGAATAAAAACTTCACATAAAATTTAAAAAGTAAATTAAATAATAAAAATAGTGAATAAAATAAAAAGTGAAAAACCTTTAACTAAACGTAAAAAAGCTTATCTTTTATAATATATTTTTAAAATGATATGGCTAAAACACTTTCATACAATACAAATTTAATGGACAAATTTAATAATTTTTTTAAAATTTAACTTTTTAATTATTTTTTAAATAAATCGAATTTTTATTTTTAAAAATATAATTTTTAACTATAATTTTTTCTTTTTCTTTTTTTCTTCTTCTTTGGTTGACTGGCAGCCATAGGCAAGCTTGAGGCTCACCTATCGTCAGCGAGATCGAGCTCGCCTAATGCCGCTGACGACTGGTGAGATCGAGTCTCGCCAGATCTGTTTGATTTTTATAAAAAAACATTTTCATAAAGTTAAAGAGGGAAAGAAAGTGTGAGGCTTGGGTTGGAAACTTGGAAATGGATTCTGACCTACCTGCTATTTTAAATGGGTTGAAAATGGGTCACAAATTTTGACATATTTTTTACTCATTTAAATCAGACTCACTTCTTGGATTTAGTTTTATTGGGTTTTTAAAAGTTTCTGACTCATAGACGACCCATATAGATAAAATATGAGTCCAAAAATGGGTTTATGACTAATTTTAACACCTTCAGGAATGACTTTCTCCTTGAATTATGGAAATAAATGACGAGGTGCCATTCTACATCTACACAAGCATGAGTTAAGTCAGCCGGTTTAAAGGGCCTTATGTTATGCCGCATTCGTTACTGACCCTACATCGATTGTCCAGGCGTGCTTCGCGGTCATATCCATCAGCATAGACATTTTCGAGAGAAGACACAACATTCGTAATTTCAAATCCATCCCTACAAGATACTTTACGTCTAAAAAGCGGCTTGCGGCGAGACCCGATGGTGCCACCGAGTACTGGAGGGTCGTGTGATCCCCGAAAGATGATCTCCGGTGATTTCTCGGTAAAAAAAAAAAAAACTAAACATGGAGCAACCCATATTACAACATCTGATAACGAAGTCAGTGACGGCACTAGCCAAGCAAGGGAATGCTCAAGACCATATTATTCTGTCGAACAACATAATCAGACCGAACTCATCTTATCCATCGTTATAATTAGACATGCGAACACTAGATGGATCAAAAATTAAAAATTTTAGGAAGTCGAATGTGTTAGAGTATAACAAAGAAAAATAACTCAATTCAATCTTTCCACGAAAAATCATTTTATGCATCTAGACATGGTCTTTTTACACCTTAAATTAATGGTGCTACCCCCACGAGACGTCTGTGGCCCGTAATAACTAGAAGGTAGACCCTTCGTACCAATCATAGCTTTTTCTCATCAAACATTCCCGCATGATCAGACCAATTAATAGTTGAATAACTTATAAAACACTTCTACATGAAGAAACTAGTGAAAATTATGCTTGTCCTATTCAACGATTCTTTCTCCACGTTAGAATATTTAAATATTCAACTTAAATATTCTAACTCTCCAAAAATCGATCGATACAAAGCACATTGCACCGTCGTCAAGTGATCATGTTTACCTCAAAGAAATCATCAATCTATCTATAGTCTAGAGTCTGAAGCTTTAACATATAATCATCAACGGCGAAACTCGATCCTCAATTACTAAAATTTGTGACTCTTGCATATTCAATTAAAGCTTAATTGTACTTAATTCTCCTCTCAGTGATTGCTAAACAGTTATCCAAAAAGCTAATAATGACGGAAATCGTTAGAGACAGATAAGTAGATTGAGCAAGCATCAAAACCTTTGATCCGAGGGCAAATGCTCCCTCGCTACTCCACAATCTGCGCCTCACGTATCGGTCGCTCGCCGAGACCTTCCTTAGAATGTCGATCAACAGCCCGACTGCCAAGTCCGCCACTTCCTCCGACTTCGTGTCCCCCGCGCCGGCGATTGCAATCCCTCGCCTCCGATACTCGGCCAGGTTGATGTGGTTGAGGCCCACACTAGTGTTAACGACGAGGCGAACCCCCGGGAGACGACGGAGCATGTCGGCGGTGACGGGAGCCCGGCCAGAGGTGAGGATCGCCTCGGCAGAGCGAGCATCGGCGGAGGAGAGGAAGTCGTCGAAGGGGAGTGGCGACTCCCAAGGCTTGAGGAAGTGGAAGTTGTCGGGGAGGGGGCGGTTGAGGAGGGAGAAATGGTGGGGGTCTTGAAGGAGGAGGATGCGTGGCGGGGGACGGCGGTGGAGGGGTGGGGGAGGGCTGTAGTTTTGGGGGCAAGAGGCCATGGGAAGTCAAGAGTAGTGATTAAGAGGAGTGTTTGGTCAAATGTAGAGAGGAGAGAAATGTGAGTTTTTATAGGAACACTGCAAATTATTTTAAAAGTTTAAACTGTTAGATGTAAATGTGGTTATTATTTAAATATTCTAACATTTCTTCTCACTCGCCAATTGCTCTTCACTGTCCACTGCCACCCGAGATGAAAAATTTTTGTGTCATTATCAAAATAATTTATATTTAGGAAATTAAAATTCTTTATTATTATCAAACGTGTATTTTTGTTCGAAACTCATCTAAGAATAGAAATAAAGAAACTTATTTTTATTTTAGAAATTAATTTCTAACCATAATGATTATCATTTGTGTTCTGAGTAGGCTGAGCTAAGCTTAGGCTATATGGTAAGAGCTGGCAGTCTTTACTAGCCCCACCCATGATTAAAACATCCGGAAAAAGTATAAGATTTACCAAAAAATAAAAAAGTGATTCTAGAAAGGCCACGTAATATAAAAAGCCAATAAAAGGTGAGCGATCTTAATACTTAAGTGTCGCTTAAGATGGCAAATATAATATATATATATATATATGTGTGTGTGTGTGTAGAAAGCGGCAGCACTATGCTTCATTGACTTCCGAACTTGGTGGAATCTATATATATAGCAAGTGGCTGCACCATGCCTCATTGACTTCTGAACTTGGTGGAAAAAGAATCTAGGGTATAGATAATGCGAAAGGCAAGACTTTTCTCGATGACCAGGTTAAAAAAAACCCAAAAAAAAAAAAAAAAAAAAAAAAAGACGTTTACTTATCGAGAGAGAGAAGTGACTTTATTCATATATTATAAGATGAATAAGATCTTAATTGACCTACATATATAGAGAAGTGACTTTATTCATATATTATAAAATGACTAAGATATTAATTTGATCAACATATAAAAGATGCACATAAAAAGAAAGGAAAGTACCAACCCGTGTATTCAATTCACTTAGCAATAAAAATAACCGATTCAACTTACGACACGAGATCGGTCTCTATATCATTAAGTGCAAAACAGTCCCTCTCACCATTTCGAGCTAGCGAATCACTTCACGGGTCCGGGAATATCCACTTCCCGCGGTCCCAAAGATACCTTGAAACATTCAAATTTAGCGATGGAAAAAGAGAACAAAAAAAGGGGCGGCGTGCGGTGTGCTCATTCAACGAGGGGAGGCTGCCTTTCTCGAGCGAAGCATTGCGTGAGAGAGATCCCCCACTTTCTCCTTATAAATGTCAAAAAAAAGTAAAAGAGAGGAAAATCAAGGGTTTTCAATTTTTTATACTAATTGTCAGGGTTGCAGGGACATTTGGCCTCCCTCCTTTCTCGGATTCAGTTCACTAGCATGCAAATCGCAAAGTTATATCGGTAAAGGGTGGGTTTGTTTCGCCAGAAAAAGAAAAAATTGACGGAGAAAAGTATTTTTACTGTAAATCATTTTTGAATTACAATGATCGAGATTTTTTATCCTCTGATAATTTATTCAGTTACAATGTTCAAATTTCACTTTTAAGAAGTCACTTTCGCTGTTATAATTATAATTTATTCTCATGTAAGATACTAAGATGATAGAGGAACAGTGAGATATTACTTATATATGAAGTATAAATTTTATATTTTTATATTATCAAAAATAATGCAACCCAAAAAAGATGCAAAATAGAGACGAAAATACAAATAAATTTTATGTTTTCTAGAATGGAGAACTTGTTTTCTTCAACTTAAGTACGGTCCTTTTTTCTGACCCAAAAAAAAAGTACGGTCGTTTTTTTCGATCCTAAAATTTTTTTTTTTTTCTTATTGTCTATGCCCTTTTTCAGTAACGAAATTTGATAAATTTTGGAAAATCATCTCACAAATTTATTTTTTACAGAACAAACACACCCTAATAAATGTGACATCACACCTGCGTCACAATGACACAATTCAGCGAGCGAGCAAGCGGCCGGCTCGGAACATCCTTCATGAAAACAAAAGTATCGTGGAAAACATTGCAGCAGCAAGTGAAGCAAAGCAGCATATTATCCAGTCATGGATAAAACTCACGTGCATGCGGTATAAGCAAGCCCTGATACCAAGGGCGAGAACCAAAACTACCCCCTCCATCCATTCACCTGCACGATTCATCACAAGAGAAACGAAAAATTGAAGATGGGTTCCCTTTTCACTTCAATAACATAAAAACAGAGTAAGAAGCAAAGCTCGAACCTACCATCGATTTGCAAAAGCCGCCACATGAAATCACATTCTTCGGTGGCAGCCGTATGGTTATTGCGGGGGCAGAGAACCGCCGTGTTCTGGAGTACTATTCACTGGAGTCGAGCTGTCATGCCTCCTGCTCGAGCCCGAGAATGAGCTTGAGTGTCCCGTAAGGCTTCGCCCCATGAACTTGCCTGCTTTACTTAGGCCACTTCCGACGGCTCCTAGTCCACTCCCAACGAGCCCCGCTCCAGCGCCAATGCCGCTCCCCACGAGCCCGACTCCAGCACCAATGCCAGTACCGACCATCCCCACCCCAGATCCAACGAAGGATGCTGCTCCATCAAGCGCATCCATTGCACTTCCAATGACTCCATCCTCTTTCAGCTTCTTTCTTGCTTCCAAGATCCGCTTCTCTTCCTCTAGAGCTGCTAACTGTTCCTCCTTGTTGAATTCGTGATAGAAAACCTGAAAGTCCGAACCGGCATAAAAGAGAAGATTAAAAGTCAAATACAACTCAACGTTACCTTCAAGAAGGGTTATGCAAGCAATTATGGCTTCAGCATCAATTGAGAAAAGAGAAAAAGAGAAAAATCTTAAAGCACCAACAAATGGAAAAACTCAATAGATGGCAACAAATAAAAATAAGCACTAGAGCTTCCACTTCTATGCTCCGATGGATGCAGAAACTTTATACAGTGGGAAAGTTCAACGAATAGAAATGTAAACGGAAATTTTAGGTCAACCACAAGTGGAAAAAAGAAATTTGCACATTCATTGTTGGATGAGTAGCATGTGTATATGATATTAATTGTCTTGCTGTAATTATGTTCGACATTAGCAGTGGCTCTAATAAAAACTTGATCTTTTGTGCTTGAAAAATTACATTTTCAAGCAATATTGAATAGATTTTATCAATGTATAGAAATTAAATCTTTACTTATCTGCTGCAATTCTTAAACATGGTGGCAAGATGGAAATACTAGCGAGTAATAACCTCAATTAAGTTTTTGTTTTCAGAAATTTTCTATGGCATGATACGAAATTCTCTTGAAAACATAAAATAAATACATGCTCCTTACAAAAATCAGTGGGGGATCTAGACCCATCCCTGGTTCGTGCTGAAGTATCTTTATAGCTGAATTCATAAGATACAAACAGTACCTTGAGGGTAACAGTCCCCCTGTCCTTCTTGTCTATGGTTTTCAGCATATCAAGTAATGGAAGCAATCTCAAATTGACCTCTGTCTCAGTCTCAGCTTCCAGCCCAATCAAGGGCAATTTTGCAATTCCCAACCGTTTGTCTTGGCCAATGTCCTCATCAAGAACCTGTTTGGGGAATCCGTGAATGGATAATGGTTTAAAACTAACAAATTTTGTCAGCATGAACACAATAAGATTTGTGTCTCCACGTCTGCATCTATCTATGGATCTGAAACAGGTTCCTCAACATAACAGTGACAGCCAAAAATTGGTTCACTAGCTATGATTCCATGTTTATTAGCAAGCAAGCCACCACCTAGTGCTATTCAAGAAGGAAAAACGATCTTTTTGATAAATTTCTAGCAAAGGTAAAAGTCTCTGAAAAAGGAGAGAATATGAACTGAAAACCAAAAAGAGACTAAGAAAACAATTCAGAACCTCAACGATTAGCGACTGCGTCTCCTTGTCTTCGACAATCAGATTGAAAGTTTGATCCCAAACTGGATTCAGGTTGTCATCAATAACCTGTGTTTTAAACTTGAAAAGAGGCCGGATGTAAACAACCGCGTACGGGTCAGATGTTCCAATCATCTCCATGTTCTTCAAATCATTTGCTTTAACTACCGTTAATCTAAGCCTGCCCTGTGGCTTCAGTTCTAATTCACTGCATCATAAATAGGCCAATGTTCAAACCAGGATATCTAAGAAAACAAATGTAGCAGACAGAGTAGCATTGAATCAATTCTAACCTATTTAGAGTTTTTTTCCCTAATAGGATGTTGTCATGAAGAAACTAGAGTAGGGAAAAGAAAACTTTGCCTTGTGCAGCATAATAAACAAAACTTTATAATGAAATCATTTAATTTTAACAAGAAATTTGTAGGGTTTCGCCACGTTTTAACTTCCACATAACATCAAACCACAGCCATCAACTCAACCAATTAACACCGTTGAGTAACCAAGACTACCAAGATGAAAAGAAAAACCTTGCAGCCACAAAGTATAACTTTAAGCATCAAAACAAGACCAAAGAGCATTGATCTGTACACATCTAAGGAGCAAATCAGTGAAAAAGTATCTTCAAGAAAACAAATGCTGGAGATAGAAAAGGCTAGTGATAATTTGTCTTTTATAAGCAAAATGCACAAGCTACTACAGTCACTTATTCCTCCAAAATCAGCATCCAGTGAGGACAAACTCAGGCTAAACGGCATCTATCGTGTGATGTAGCGATTTCTACTTCACTCAATTGCCCTGTAAATGTATGTCAAGAACATAGCTGAAATATCATAACCCCCCATGAATGGTCATAACGGCTAATACTAGTGTCTGATATGATGCACATTATCTTCAGCTTTGATATGTAGACAGCCTTTTTTTTCTCTTTTGATAAACTGATATGTAAAATGCTTCATTGAAGAATTCCTCACAAAAAGAGGATGGAATACACTGCAAAAAAGGAAAGAGTTAGGTCTCTCTTCACTCATAAAAAAATGTTACAACCTCATAAAATTAAAAATTTATTCATCAGCATGTAACCTCTCTCCTGTAATTTAAAAGTCAGTCAAATGTAACAGTAAGCCATCTGATCAAATTTTAAGTAAATATATATACTCTCAATCTAAAGACCAAAATGAGAAGGCAGGTATAGCTATTTTACCTTGTATCTACAGGTATACCACCTAGCGGAACAACAATCCTGTGGGGCCATTGAAGTGTATCTGTCACGATGGAATTCACGGTATCCTACCATTTGCATGATATTACCAGAAGTCAACCTTTGCGAAAAATCAATAGCAATTTAGAGTTCTCTTGTAACAAAACTCACATCTATCATGTCTGAAAGTCCGGGAATGGCTGTCAGGCTTCCACCAACTGCTTTCAGGGTATAATCGATTTTTGGCTCTGGCTGGTAAGTTGCACAGAATAGTTAGTGACTTTGACAAATAATTACTAGCAAAGTCTTTCTATACAAAATGAACAGTTCCCTCCAATGTAGATATTATTAATGCCCAGTACACTAACATGAAGGGCAAATTAAGAAAGGGGGAACAAACAACATATAAAGTAAAGGAATAATGTTTCGCCAAAACCAACTATTCCAATAGACACCAACTTTAATGAATACTCAAAATAATGGATATATTCAAGGAAGATATGTACCTCAGAAAGTAGGGCAGCAACAACAGCAGAAATACATGGGATCTCATCAGCCAATTGGAAGATAACACGAACAACAGTGAAAACTTGAAGATCCTTTAACTGGAGCAATCAGTATTTTCCCAAATTAATTGTACTGAACCAATTCCTTTTCAGAAATTAAGAGCTGTGATGAAGAATTGACAGCACAAAATAACAGAATAATACTGTCACCGAAGTGTTATTATCTTTAGATAACAATAATCATGCCACACCAACCTGAATGGGTATTGATGCTCCAAGCGCAGTTTGTACTTGTAAGACAATGCTGGGATCTCCTCCCCATCGAAAGTCAATATCCATAGTAATTTGACCTTCTTTAAGTCTCTGAATGCGTATACCTACATTATTTCAATTTACAAGTAAAAGAAAAGTGTGCAATAATGCACCCCCAAAAGAACATATACAAGGAAATGAAGATAAGGAATTACAAGAAATTACACTCAACATGAATTACTAATATCTTATACAATTATATAGGTTATGTCATAAATTTTATAATGACCAGGAGCTGAATCTCCACACATTATGCACAAGACATTATCATAGCTGCAGCTTTATGTCATGGCTGAGAGCAGCAAACCTAAGTGAATAAAAAAATTACAGAGAAAGGACACCATATATTTGTTGATTCATACCTTCTATTTTTGGTGCCACGTTTCCAAGAGACAACTTGCTGAACTTCAGTGAAGTTATTCCTGGAGGTCGGTACTCTTCCAATAATGGTTCAACAGATTCCTTAATCACTGCTGTTGCAGCCTAAGAACAAAGACAAGAATTTCTAATAAAGAAATTGTAAAATTGGGCTGTGAAATAATCACACAGCTCCAATTCTCTGTTATCGACCCCTTGCCCTCAATTCAGGGGTCAGTTCCCTCTCATATCATTCTCCCCCTCTTCTAGTAGGATTAATCCTTCGAAAGGTGAAATATGCACAACATGCATACCAAACCTATTTAGAAATCAATTCCAATATTGTGCAGTCATGATTCAAACTGTTTATTGAGCAAACAATCTAGATCTGGATTCAAGGTTAAAAAATGAAGCTTCATTCAGAGAAAATTGTGAATTACAACATATAACTAATCTGCAAGGGGACAGATGCCATCAGAAGCACGCTGATAGGGAGTTTTTGATGGCTTATAAGTAAAAGTTTCTGTCTTGACAACATATCTAAGAATCAGTAAATCAGGGGAGAAAAAGGAAAAAACAACCACTGTGAGAAAACATAAGCAAACAGTTTACACACTCAAACCAAGCTAGCTTTGTTCTTGTCACTAGCTGACAAAGGTTGCATTGACAAAGATCATATTGACTGTTAAAGCATCTCAGGCTTGTGCTGCAAAGTAACAACTCCAAAAATCTTATTTACCAGGAATGGACAGAGAATGAAGGTTTTAGTAACTTTCATATCAGCGAAGGCAAAGAAATAAAGCACATTACCTCTGCAACATATGGCCACAGTTTGCTGAGTTGCTTGTTCAGCCATTTAGCCTATTAAAAAGAAGGCAGATTCACCATATTATAATAGAAAGCCAAGTATAAAAAAGAGCAAGAATATTGAATGAGTTTGCTTCTCTACAAATACCATATTGAAGAGGTTCAATTCAGATTCAGAGCTATATATTCCATAGCAGGAACAAGTAACTTCATCGACATTCGCAAATCTAAACAAATATGTACTTATCCACCAGTGCATTGACTAGCCAAGCATTGCATAATTGTTCAACTGGTAACTACGAATGTGTTCGAAATGTTCCAAAAGCTTTTCTCTGGTCACCATCTTCTACAGGATTATGTGATAATAACTTATGTAGACATAGGTAACAGAAAGAACCAACAGAGGAATCTGTGGATTAATGTAAAGAAAGAATTACATACATTTTGTCAAGTTGAAGAACAATGTGGAGATACGTGAGAAGTGAAACCAACCAACCTGCTCAAATTCTGGAAAAGATATCCATTCAGGAAAGTTATCACCGCAAATCTTCTTTAAGTCATTTCGATCAAGACAACCCAGTAGTTTGATATCCATAGCCTGTGAAAGAAAGCACAGTAAAGCACAATCAATAACTAAGAAAAATCTGGCTTAATCAATAAAAAAAGGCATAGTCAGCGAAGCTTCAGCATCTATCACAAATGGTGATGCACTTTGGCATAAATTAAATTGTAGAACGCCACAATGCACCAACAGCCGAAGCTTGTGGAAGACTGCAATTTGCCTGTGCTTGATATCCAGGCAAATCAGGTGCTTGAAATTTTCCGATGCATGACATCGCGAGGAACTGCGAATTTAGTAGCCCATGAATACTTTTGCTTCAGATTATCACTTAGGATTCGGCATAAGCCGTGTAGGACCGTATCAATTGCGCACAACACTGCCCCTCAATCTCAATAGTCCATACTTAAAACTACATTCTAATTCCGACTTCCGTCTAGCATTTCATTAAGTTCAACAAAGCAAGCATTGATAGACTGCCAACTCTGACGTACTCAAACCGTCATCGAATCAGTCACTGACAAAACAAAAATCCAACTTCTATCTCGCATTCCAAATCAAGTTCAACAAAGCGACGCAACGAGTTGACGGCCGCGATCGATTCAAAGCGTCGCTCGCGAAACGAAATCCGGCGGCGCTTACCTTGGCAATGCGCTTGGCGCTGCGGCGCCGCATCATGTAACTCCATCCGAACATCAGCGCGACGCCGACCACGGTCCCCATGAAAACTCCCGACGTCAGCCCCATTCTCCCTCGCTCTCGAACCAAAAAAAAAAAAAAAATCTCCTCTCCTCACCGCCAACTTCTCCGAGAAACCGCCGCCGCCGCCGTCGCTGCCGCCGCCGCGAGGAGCTAATCAACCGAAACCGGCTGAAAGCACCGATGATCGGAGCAACAGCGACTTGGATTGGATTGACGAGAGAGGAATCCACACAGCGAAAAGGAAGAAAGGAGGAGCAGAGAAAATGAAGCGATGGCTTCTTCGACACTCCGCTGCGGGCTCCTCTGCTGCTCGGCTCGCGCCAGCAAGACGAACGGATCGAGGCCTCCCGCCGCTCGCGGCGAGCTACGATCGGTTCCGGCCGCCGGAGTAGCTCTCGGAGGCGGAGGAGGAGACCGGCCGGACGAAGGGAATGCGAAATCGCGGTGGTGAAGTGACGAGGAGGGAAAAGGAGCGATGCGCAGATGGAGAAAGCAATGTGCAGGGGAGTGTTTTTCTTCTCACGCAAAATTAGTTAATTATTTATCGGGATTAAAATAATTAATCTTCTTTTTTTCTTTTCTGGGGGAGTTCGTATCGTGAGACCAGACGGAAGGAATTTCTTTTTGGGTTATTAATTACTTTTTATTAGTATAAGAAACTATTTTGTGCAGTAAAGTCAGTTACGTATGTAGGCTAATGGGGAAGAACCGTGTGTGGGCCCGCGAATATGGCCGTTCGTTTCAAATCCAACGAACTCTACCGACGACGCGATTTTTTTAAAAATGCTTTTTTGCTTTTTCTTTGTTTAAGTCTGTCTGGAATTACTTTTAATCTTTTATTGTTTAATTTTTTAAAGATTTTTTAAGATTTGATGGCAGATTGTATCATTTTTTTTTAATTTGGGCTAATACTATAAAAAAATCCAAACTGGTACATTTGTGTCACGTTTATCTAAAATTAAATTTTTGTATCATAAAAACTCTTAAACTGATGCATCACACTTACTCCAGTGTAAATGTTTAAAATATATTTTATTTTTTTGGCAAATCGAAGTACATTTTTTTCTTGTTTGCATTTTTTCTTTTTGGGTATGTTTCTTGTTTGCATATTGACTATATTAAGGAAATAACTTTGCGTGGAATTACTTTTAGTTTTTTTTATTCTTTTAGATTCGCCGGTGCATTGCACAATGCCCTTTTTCTTTAATTTTTTTTTTTTGAGCAATCGTGACTTTTACGGTATAACTGTTGTACAATAATTTTGGAAAAAAACTGAATAGCACTTCAAATTTTGAGATGAAAGAAAAAAAAATTGTTTTGAACTTTTTATAAGGCCAAAAATATGTGAAGGCGACTCTTCCCTCATGGGCGAAACGACGAAACGTCGCGCCTCTGCCGACATTTTTTTCCGCTGTCAAGGAAACGACAGGTCCAAGGGGGCAAAACGACGAGGTTGACAAGTCACGTCCAAACGACGGCAAAGATCCAAGAAGGCGGAAAACCGTCCTTGTCTGACTTCGAATCCATCGCAAGAGAGCTCCATATGGGACACGAGAAGAGGGTGCTACGAATGAAAGGGGAGTCAGTCACAATGCCAATGCTCTCTGTCTCTGATACTTGCTTGGTTTCGGGCTATTTTATGGCTCTAGGGTGATTTAGGGCGTGTCGGGGAGATGTTCTTGGGGGCAAAAGTAAGTAATATAAATAACGTTTGGTAAAAGTGCGATTGAAGAGTGCATTGAGAATGATTTAAATCTTATCTGGAACAAAAAATCTGTGAAGGATTGTAATTATATTCCTTTAGAAAGAAAAGGAGAAAATTGAAGCTCAATAGTGACAGTACTCACCTGCGGTGCCCGGACATTGGGGAGCTAGATCAGGCACTAGGGGCACTTGTCGAGGTCGCGTGACCTTAGGCAAGGGATACTATTAGATCTGACCTCGCTACCATCACGCATTAGTGAAAGTAAAATTGAAATTTTGAAAGCTTATAAGGGGTAAAGTTGGAAAAAAAAACCCATGAACATTTTGGAAATGCTGAAAGTTAAAGCAGGGTAGGATTTGCATCAAGAAAAAAGGCCTTGGAAGACTATGGAAATGCAATACATCTCCCAAAATTATACATCAAATACTTTTAACAATTGCTCAAGGGCCTTTAGAAGCCCAACCGAGAATGATCAATAATATGTGAATGCCGGGAAAGTGTTGCCGCTCTTGCCCGTGACACTCAGAACAAAGGTTATAACTATCACCTCAAATCGATCGACATTGAACAACCTTTGCATGGCCAAGAAGCCTGTATGGGCCATCCCGCCGATGGCTTGTACATGTTGTCTGTAGTGCATCGAGCAACATTTTTATAAATTTTCTCAAATTTGCTTTCCTAAAATATACGCAAAAACTTAAATATCCAAACTCTATTTGCTTTCAACATGTTAGATGAAGGCGTGGAAATTTAAATTGTTAGATAAATGTGTGATTTATTACTTAAATATTCTAACATAGCAAATAACCTCGGGTATGTTTGAGAAAATGCACACACCCTAATTGTCCTAACAATATAGGAGGCCTCGATACCAATCCATTTACGAAATGGAAACGACTCCTCCTAGATTTGATCTTTGTTATTTTGTTCATCCAAGCGGGAAAATCAATTATGTCACCTTCAGCCAGAACTGGCTGAATCCTAAGCCTATACATCTCTCTCTCTCTCTCTCTCTCTCTTCAAACCTTAAGAGCCACACCTAGACTTTCTTTTATAGAACTGCAACACTCGATGTAAGTTAGATGAATATTTTAAATAGAGGTGCAAGGGAATCAAGTTACTTGTGACCTACTTCGGCTCTGTTCATATATTTAATTGAATTCAGCTAGCTTTTTTCAGGTTCAAATGAATTGAATACTTTCGCTGAATCAAGCTCAAACTTGAGTAACAATGGACTCAAATAGCTTGTCAACATTAACATATTGGAGTATCTACATCTACTTTATCTTTTGACTTAATTTAAATCTTGCAGCGCATGTACTTTGACATTTTGAATTTGAAAATCCCGAAACTTTGGAAATACTTTATCTTTACCTGCTCGCTACCGCGGGCCCTCCCTGCTCTCGGTCATAATAAACATCCTTGAGCTTGGGGACATGCTTACCCGGCCCTCGACAAGCTCTCCGAGCTACGTAGCCCAAAAAAAAAAATTGACCTTGAAGCTAGGACAATGACAATCATAGTCATTTCTTCACCAGATGCTGCTGCTAGGGGCATTCCTAATCATGAATAGGTTTTGCCTAGTAGACTAGTCCTTGGCACTAGTAGAGGAACCTAAAGAGAGTCCGTGCTTTGAAAATGTTCGCGGCACTGGACGAAGGGCGGGCCCTATGTTGCGAGGAGGTGCATGAGCTCATGATATTCGTCTGCGTGGGATGTGATTGATACTAAGAGATCGATGGAGTGAAGGTAGCAATGGTGACGGTGCTCAATTCAATCTTGAGCATGCTCTTCTCAGCTGACCTGGTGCGCCATGGCAATGCGGGCTCATGCAGCAGTTCATGGACTCGGGGATCATGGAAGAAGCAGGGAGGCCGACTACGAGCTTTTGTCTTGAGAGGAGTGCGCCGAAGGATATCGGGCTACTTTTAAGAGAGTTCTTGCGATTCTCAGCCAGAATCATACGGTGAGGAGCAAATCGAGGGCGTCGGCAATCGTTTGTACACCAAGCAAGAACATGCTAAATTCTCTTATTATTTCGAAAGAGAGCTCATTGCCGGTAGATACTTTAGTCTTAATGCGTTAATTATTGACTTTTAGCACACTATGGGTGTAGGGTGATCTCAGTTTGTACACCCCATTAGCCAAGACTTGCTCATCAGAGGGTCGACACGAGAACAAGCACCTCGGAATGAGCAATGTCTGAGCCGTTGCGCAATTTGGCCAAGATGGCGAGAGCCCACCAGGAGCTTGAAGAAGTAGCAAGGGAGCCACGTTACGAAAATCCAACGTTCCAGAACTCCCCTACTTTGCAAGTAATGGTCAAGGACACTATTTGGGCGCCGGTCTCATTCTTGTTCCTACACAAAGCTGAGGTCAACATTGAAGTGAGCAGCTTCAGAGGATGACTGAGGAATGCCAAATCGCTAGCCATTGTCGGGGCGACATAGCGGGTCCTGAGTGGGCGGATTAGCTATGCCCGAGAGGTTCTTGGGCCATGAGACTGATGTCAAGGGACAGGATTTCGAGATTGTTCCCTTGGGGACCCAATGAAGGAGATGTCCAAGATCGGCCGTGGCTCACAGGATCGTGCCCTTCGACATTAAAAAGAAGGAAAAAGGGCGATGCGGTGCAGATGGAGAAAGCAAGACGCCGGAGGAATGTTTTTCTTCTCACGCAAAATTAGTTAATTATTTATCGGGACTAAATAATTAATCTTTTTTGCTTTTTGGTGGGGGGTAGTTCGTTTCGTGAGACGGGAGACATTTCTTTTTGGGTTATTAATTAATTTTTTATTATTATAAGAAACTATTTGTGCAGTAAAGTCAGTTACGTGCCTAGGCTCATACGAAGAACCGTGGGCGGGCCCCATGAATATGGCGGTTTGTTTTCAAATCCAACGAACTCTACCGATGAGCGATTTTTTTTTTTTTTTAAATACTTTTTCTGTTTCTTTTTTAAGTCTGCTGGATTTACTTTTAATCTTTTATTGTTTACTCTTTTCTCTTATTAAAGATTTGGTGGTGGATAGCATCATCTTTTTTCTTTTTTAACTCGTGTGATTATCATTAAAAAAACTTAAATCAGTATATCTACGTCACATCAATCATAAATAAATTTTTGTGTCACAAAAATTCTTAAACTGATGCACCACATTTACTCTAAAGTAAATTTTGACCAAAATCAATTTTGACACATTTATAAATAATTGAAATACTTTTTTTCTTTTTATGGTAAATTGAAGTACATTTTCTTCATGCTTGCCTTTTTTTTTTGTATGCTTCTTGTTTGCACATTGACTTGTCCGGAATTACTTAAAAATTTTATTATTTTAGTTTTTCTTTTTTCTTTTTAGATTCGTTGATGAATTGGACAATGCCCTCTTTTTAAAATTTTGAGCAATTGAGACTTTCACGATATAACTGTTGTCTAATGATTTTGGAAAAACCGAATAGTACTTCAAATTTTGAGATAAAAAAAGAAAAAAATTTATTTTAACTTCTTATAAGGCCAAAAATAAATAAAGCCGACCCTCCACTTATGGGTGAAACGACGAGCCGTCGTACCAGTTCCGACCTTGTTTTCCGATGTTAAGGAAACGACAAGTCCTAGGGAGGGAAACGACGAGGTTCGCAAGTCACGTCCAAACGGCGGCAAAGATCCAAAAAGGCTAAAAAACCGTCTTTGTTTGACATTGAATCGATCTAAACAAGAGAGCTCCGTATGGGACACGACAAGAGAGAGTGCTCTCAGATGAAACGGGGGTCGGTTACAACTTACAATGTCAATGTTTTCATTCTATAATAACATCGGTCTTGCTTGGTTTTGGGCTATCTCTTGGTTCCTCGGCAACTTAGGATGTGTTGGGGAAAGCTTTTGGGAAAAAGTACTTTCAGATTAAAAGAAATTTTTCATATGCAAATAGTGTTTGATGAAGTGTGATTGGAAAGTGTATTGAAAATGATTTAACTATTATTTGGGAAAAAAAAACACTACAGTTATGGAAAGAAAAAAAGAAAATTGAAACTCAACAGCAGCAGGGCTCACTAGCGGTGGCTGGATGTTGGTGAGCTAGATCAGGCATCGACAGCTCTTGCGAAGTCGCGCAACTTTACATGAAGGATATGGTTGGAGACCTTGCCATCATCACATATTATTGAGGGTAATATTGGGGTTTCAAAAGCTTAGAGAGGGCAAAGTTAGAAGAAAAAATGCATTTACACTTCGGAAATGCTCATAGCTAAAGTTTGGTAGGACTTGCTTCAAGAAAAAAGGCTGTGGAGGACTTTGGAAATGCAATACATCTCCCTAAATTGTTCATCAAATACTTTAACATTTGCTCACGGGCTTTTAGAAGCCAATCAAAAACGATCAGGACTAGGTGATCGTCAGGAAAGTGTTACAATTTTTGCCTCGTGACACTACGAACAAGGGTTATAACTATCAACTCGAATCGACCAACCTTGAACAACCTTTGCTATTGCCAAGCGGCCTATCACAAGCCATCCCGTTGATGGCTTGCACACGTTGTCTGTTGTGCATCGAGCAATTCATTGGGGTCAAAGTTGCGTTTGGCACAACTTTCCCAATTTAAAGTCTCTTGAGTGAATGTTGGGGCATTTGGTAAAAAAATATTAGACCACTTTGAATAAAAGCCAGCATGGACAAAACCTAAAGCTCTTGGGCCTTCGGCGTTTTCGAAAACTATCGGCTTATCATCGAGGCCGCAACCTCATCAACGAGACGTTGCCTGAGCTTCGCCTAAGCAGTTACTATGTCCAAGGATTGGATCTTAGCTCCTGTTGCTTCTTTGTTGGCCCTCTCTTTTTTCTTTTCTTTTTTATTTTTCACTTCAAAGTTGCTTTCAAAAAAAAAAAAAACACAAAAACTTAATTATCTTAATGAATATTTCAGATAGAAGTGCAAGGGAATCAAGTTACTTATGATCTACTTAAGCTCTGTTCATATATTTTACTTAAATTTAGGTCACTTTTTCAAATTCAAGTGAATCGAATACTTAACTAAATCGAGCTTGAACTTGAGTAATGATTGACTCAAATAGCTTGTCAACAAAAACATATTGGACTATTTGGATTTACTTTATCTTCTGGCTTAATTTAAACATTGCAGCACATGTACTTTCACTTTTTTCAATTTGAAAATACTCAAATGTCCATGTGAATTCACTTGAACTTCCCGACCTGCTGCTACTGCAAGGCCCTCCCCCACTCCTGATCATAATAAACATCCTAAAGCTCGGTGACAAACCCCACTAGGCACCAGACAAGCTCTTCAAGCTACACGGCCCAATGAAAAGCTAGGGCAATCACAACCATAGTCATTTCTGTAAGAGTTTTTCTGATTTTGGTTACATTTATTGATATTATAATTTATCATTTTACAGGATTGGTCTAATGAAGTGAGATATGGGATATTTTAATTAGTTTAATATACTTTGGCTAGTGTGGACCCCGTTGAGCCCGTCACAAAATGAGAGGGCTTGGCTCAAAACTCTATAAATAATGCTTAAGTCATAATGAACACTTGCTAAACATTAAGGCAGAGTGGTAGTCTTATTGAGCTAGTGATATAGAGAGAAATAGAGAGGAACCTCTCGAGTTAGGATCATGTTATTCCACATCAAGAACAATGTATTCCAAATTAGGTGCACAAATCTCTTTACTTAACTTTATATATGTCTTTGATTCTACCCATGGAGATCTTAGTTGCGTTTTCGCGACTTAAAATTTCTTCACTAGATGTTGCTAGGGAGGCATTCCTAATCATGAACAAGTCTCGTATGAAGAGCGTACGTGTCGCAACCTAATCCTCTCACAAGAATGGAGCTGTTCGGTTTGAGGGTTTTGTCAACTTTGGGCTCACGACCTTCAATTGACTCAGGTTCTTCCAAGTTCATACCTTGCTCGACATCGAGCATTCAAAATTTTGATTAATTAAGACTATCTAAATTTTGACTAAAGAGTCGTCACTAGCCTTTTTGGGGTCGGCTAAAAATCCAATAAGACATAGGAAGATATCTTACTATTTATATAACCAAATATTCTAGATTGGGGACTTGATTTTGTTAACCTTAGACTAACGTCCCTAACTTGATCACGCTAATTAATACCATAGCAGCCTATCAAAGAATTCTAGGTATTATCCTAACCATTTTAGAGCAAGAAATAATATCAAGGATATTAAAAAGCGCCAACCAAGTATAATCATAAAGAAAAGTACACAAGCATCCTAATATTGTTTTTAAAAAGAGAAAAACAATCCAAAACAAAGAACCCTATTGTAAAACCCTAAAGGCCTATCCAGTTTTTATGACTCAATTTTTAAGGGTTTCTAATTTTTCTGAATTTATTTATTTATTAATTTTTTTGAATTTTAATGATTTATCTTTTTATTATTTTCTGGATTTTTTTTTTTATTTTTTTAATGATTTTCTAAATTTTTTAATTTTTTATTATATTCCATATTTTCTAGATTTTTGTGAATTTTTCCAAATTTTCAAATTCTTTAATTTTTTTCTGAATTTTCTAATTTTTTAATGATTTTCTCAAATTTCTAATTTTTCCATTGATTTTCGATTTTCTAAATTTTTTTATTTCCTAAGATTTTTTATCATTTTTAATTTTTAAGATATTTATCAAATTTTATAATTTTTTAAAATTTATTACCATTATTATATTCGGGAATGGATTCGGACCGAGTTTACCCGATCCGAACTATTGAGTCAACCCAAACCAAGATTCGACTTAGATTAAAGAAAAAAACTAAAAATTTCCTATTTTCATTATCTTTATCTTTTAATGGATTTTCTACTTTTTCTTTCTTTTTCTCTCTTTTGTCTTCTTTTATATTTTGTCCTTTTCCCCTGCATCTTCTTCTTCGAGCCATCTTCTTCACCACTCTAGCTGAACAAAGACCATTCGATGCCATCACCATCCGCCCTTGCCACGTTGCCTCTGGTGCCTATGCCACCGGCCAGCCACCACCAACCACCAATAATCTGTCTCAACCGACATTCATCACTTCTGATTGCGCACTCTAGCAACCGTTAAACGAGAGAAAATACACAAACGGAAGCCAAAGCTATTCAAACCTAGCATTTTTAGCGATCAAACAACCACGAATGCATTTAAAGTGAAGAAAAACACTGACTTGAACGGCCTCAAACCATAGGGCACACCAGCATGGGAAGACTGGCTTCGGCAATGAGGGATGCACAACCGACGCCGATAAAAGATTTTTCATCAAATCGCAAAAAAACATAGAGGAAACATGAAAAGTAATACAAGATTCAACCAATACAGAAGCAAATCTAAATTGATCTCAAGTTTAGACATCGATCTCTCTTCGGTTTTCTATTAAGCATTTCATCAAATGCTTGGTATGCAACCAAGCACATGAGCTCTAATATTGACTATAGTGCGTTGTTTGATCTGAATGTGGCATTTAATACTCTAAATTAGCAATATCTTTCAAATGCCACCTCCAGTTCTCTTGCCAGCTCATCTATTCTAGAAGGCTCCTAGGTGTACTCCTGTTACAACGCATCACTCTCAACCTTGCTCACAGACGCCTACTTTTTTTCCCAGTCACCTACACATCATTTAGTTTTTTGTTCATTCGTAGCATCACTACACGGCCTCTTTCCTCTTTGTTGGCCGTGCGCGTGTATGGGGGATTGAACATGGGTTTGTGGGCTAGGCTTTAGTTCTTTAATTTGAATGAGCTAAGAGAAGGAAAAAAAAAGGAATGAAAACAATATGGGCTCAAAAGGAAGTAAAGAGATGGGCCAAGAGAGAGGTGAGCTGAAAATTTGTTTGAAGGAGAGCCAAGAATCCTAGCCCGCTCGCTCTCACCATTTTTTTGTATGGTCCACTTTATTCATTTTTTTCAATTTTTTTTTTTATCTTTCATATATTTTTTTTTATATTTTTGCAAAATAAATGGATATTTCATATCGTCAACAAAAACTCTATAAATAGTGCTCAAATTTCTCATCTAACTTTGACACACAATTATCCTCACATAAGGAGTATTTATAGAATCTTAAAGATTAAGTTATTAATACAAAGGGTAATAGAGGAAAAATACTTGAGCTTTGGATTGTCATAATTCAGCATCAAGAACGATGGATTTCAAATTAGGTGTGCAAATCTCTTTCACTCGTTAATATGTGTTCTTGATTCTAACTATAGAGATATTGGGGTGTAGCTTACACCCCATTCACCAAGACTTGCTAATCAAGGAGTCGACATGAGAATGAGTGCCTTGAAATGAGCAATGTTAGATCTACTATGCAATATGGCCAAGATGGCGAGAGCTCGCTGAGAGCTCAAAGAAGCGGTCGATGAGGGAGCCACGTTGCAAGAATCCAACATTCAAGGATTCCCCTACTTGTAAGCCATGGTCAAGGACAATATCTAGACACCGATCTCGTTCTTGCTCCCTCACAAGGCTAAGGCCAAGGTTGAAGCATGGATCTTCAGATGGCCAAGGAATGCCAAAGTGCTAGTCATTGTTGAGGAGATGTAGCAGGTCTTGAGCATGTGGCTTAGCCCATAAGATTGATGTCGAGGGATAGGATTTCAAGTTTGTTCCGTTTAGGACACGATGAAAGGATATGTTTGGGATCGACCCCTAGCTCATGGGATTGTGCCCTTCGATTTTGGGTTCTACAGTATGCTCATTTTAACGAAAGCTTGACGAGGAGGTGGAGCCTGAAGATTTGGAGAAGAGTGAGGAATTCGAGCTTGGTTTTCAGACTATGTTTAAGGTCGTATAATTTTCGAAACCAATTGTTATTCTTAGTATGCCATTGAAGCATATTCAAATTCATATCAAATAACCAAATAAATGATTCCGCAATCTTGTCTAACAAAAGTGTATACCCAAATAGAGTATTATTCCAATTGTAATTAACCCAACAAAAAGTGCACATATCATGTTATATTTATTGGTGCGATGCATGATGTCAAACACCAAACATCATTAAAATAATTGTAATCAAATTTAAATAAGCTATATTTTTAAAGTAAATTTGTTAATCTACCATCTTGATCTACTTGGACAGCGTAGGAGAATATTCGATTTTGCATTTGCATGCAATGAATATAATTTATAAGATTTTCATAATCTCCCCTACTTATACCTTTGAATATTTTCATTTGCAAATAATTTTGACAATCACATAAATTGAAATCTAAGTTGTTGCTTCCTCTCGCTTCATTTGCTAAAAACTTATATGTCATAATCCCCTAAATGCCAACTTTAGTTATATCAATTAAAACACTCTTGCAAGTATTAGACATCAATCTTCTACATATAATCAAATGGTTTGATCTTATAGAATAAATGGATGATTATACTCAGAAATATACTTTATGACTTCATAAACACTATTGTTAACCTTAAATTTGATATAACTACAATTGTCACATCTAATTTCATATCTCTTGTATTTCTTTTCTTTACCATATGAACTGTTAGAATGCCTCTCACAATTACATACAACAGTTTGTTGGGTACATGATCTTCTGACCCCTGATTGTGGTAATGTCACCTTTGGAAATGGCATGTCATGAAATATTACATCAAAAAAATGGAGATGCACTCTTAAATCTGAGCTAAAGCACTAGTACAATGTCCTCCTACTTAATTTGCTGAATTAAGGGTCCGTTCGTTTCGCGGAAAATTGGTCATTTCCGAAAAACATTTTCCCGGAAGTCATTTTCCAGAAAAATGACTATATTTTCCAGTGTTTGGTTAAAACCTGAAAATGTTTCGGAAAATATTTTTCAGTGTTCGGATAAAACCTGAAAATGTTTCGAAAAATATTTTCCCATGTTCTGTAAAGAAAATATTTTCTAACCCTTTTGCTTGGAAGTTGCTTCCTTTTTTCCTCTGGGTGTTTTCTTGATCGATCGAAGATGTGGGTTCAACTAAGAATGAACCCACTTGGCAAAATTATTCTAGGAAACCAAACAACTGAACTTGGATTCATGTTTCACATCTATCGCCATTAAAATAGAGTTTTTTTGGCAAATAAACACTTGCAAATTGACTCTTGCTTTTGCAGCATTCAGTCAACCAATATCTAGAGCCGCTCAATATTTGTATTGATATTTTCTAATTATTACATAAGGAGCTTGCAATATATAGAGTTTTGAGTTGCTGGCCAATCACTGAAATCAGGTGCGCAACCAACATTTACATTCTACCATTAACTAAACTCAGAAGTCCAAGAGATAAAAGTATCCTGAAAACAACAAACAGATAATACCATCTGTGATATGGTGGAAGCCTCCCTAGATGGGCTGCTACCGACATACCAAGACATTGAATTGATAGAACTTATGTATTAATCATGCAAACGAGTATAGTTGCTGAAATATCCACCAATTCTTGTAATGTTAAAGTGAAAAGACAGATCATTGGCCCAACATCTTAAATCCACTGTCAAATTGAATGATTGCCAGAAAGGTCATAATATGTCGAGTAAACACTCTTGAAATAGCAAAAAATTGTAGCAAGGAACTAAGATAAAAAAAATGCCAGAAGTATCCAGCACAATTCCATCCACAAGAGACTGATTTTCTATAGCACATTCTATTAAACACTATGACAGAAGATTGTCTACATGCGCAAGCCATTCAGAAAACCAACTAGAAACTTCACAAACCTGATTCACCAAGACTATCCCTCGTCCTTTATAAAGAGTATCACAAGCAATGAAAGGTCTTGGATCATCCCACAAGCCTGCAACAGCAAACAGGATTCAATCCATGATTGATTGCTCCAATAGAATACATCATTCCCAACATTTAATCAAAAAACGACATGGTTTTGAGCTAACTTGAATCTACTACATATTAATGCTCCTTCATTTACGATTCATCCATAAACAAAAGTAAATGCTCATGCCAACAACTTTTGTATGCTAAACAGAACTACACCTGGCACCGAAATATTTTTTCTGTGGAAGGACACTGAAACCATAACCACATCCATCCCTCAGACAAATGTGAAATTTTTCTAACAAGCTTAATAACCAAATGTGATGACCAATCATGCCTAATACTAAATTCTCGTCCAATGGCTCCACCAAAACTCAATTTACTCAGTTGAATCATAGAGAACCCATCCTGCAAAATCCGTCGCACCCTACTAATGCATGTTTCTGTTTTTGCTATGTAGTCATCACACGGCCACAGCTTCTTGCAATGCACCGACAAAGAGTTTCTCCACCATTCTACTTCAAATTCTTGACGCATTCAGATATATCCTATCTCACCCTAGCTTTCTGAGAGCAAGGCATTACGTCAAGCACAAGAGCTTGATATGATATCAAGCTCAACAAAAGAGCCAGGCATTATATCAAGCACACTAAACTTTCAAAAAGAGTAATGCAAACTTTCATTACATGATATCATGAGAGCCAATGATGCAACCTAGGAGCCGTGTCTGCCGGTGCAAGGAGAGGCCGTATGAGGTATATGAGCTTTTGGTGCTTGAGAGGATCACAATTTCATATTTTGCATTTTCTGTTAAGTCCACCAACTAGGATCCACTCAATACATGTAAGTTACGATCGGTCTAGCAAGCAACGATGGACCCTGCTGAACGAATGCTCTGCCGGAAGAAATCAAACACCTAAACAGGGATGCCACCGCAATTGCACTGTCTATCGTCTCAGAGCCATTCACCTCTAGTATAATCACACATCACCATATGCAACAGGTTCACCCAGCAAATGCAACATCGCCTGTTGTTCATAATTCAGATTATACGGAATTGAACTACACCGCCGCTATAGAACACGAAAACTCCCTCTATTCGCCCGCCCGGCGCGAGTTCGCATATCAAACCCCAATCCCCAAAATGCGCGCTCGCTGAATCGGCGATGCCAGTGCCGAATATGAAGTCCTGACTGGCTAACCAACCCTCACGCACACAGCGAACTGAACCGAGAGAGGTATTCCACGAGGCTAAGGACCAAAAATGATGAACTCGCCGGGCACCTATGCAATTCCGCACACCGAAGCAAGAATCGACGATGAGAACAAGTGAAGAATCGAGAAAGACGAGAAGAAGCAGCGAAGGGAAAGGATCTGTTACGGCGTCGAAGGAGGAGGAACCCTTGGGAAAGAAGCGCTTCTCCACCGCTCCGACGTTGAAGGAGGAGGAACCCTAGGGAAAGAAGCGCTGCTCCATCGCTGCGGCGTCGAAGGAGGAGGAAGTGAGAGCCCGTGCGCAAAATGATTTCCCCTTTCCACAAATATACGAAGAGATTTTCCGTTGACCGGAAAATATTTTCTTTGACCGTCTATTTTCCGCCCACCCGAACACCGGAAATTCCGAAAAATATTTTTTCAGAAGTTGTTTTTCCGTGAAACGAACGGACCTTAAGACAACACATCCAACGATCCATAGACCTGAAGATTTCACCAGTTCCGCCTGCCAAAACACACAAGGCAAAAGAAGGGATTAGTAATTTGTAAAAGGTATTTCTATTGGGGCCAAAATTTCCCGAAAATATAAGCATTTTTAATTTGCTGTGCCGATATGTATAATGCACCATGCAAACAGCATTTAGACTTGATTTTTAAAATGTCTACTTCTATACCAATGGGAGTTGCCACGCAATTGAAACTCATCAAAATTGTAAGAAAAATGGACGTCTTTATTCTAGTTACCTCAGGTGGACTCCCCAAGACTGCAAGCTGCCCAAGCAGAAATTGAAAACGAACTTACCCATAGGCGAGCCAAAAGATATTGTTAGGAGTGCAAAAAGAGAAATATGACTTACACAAGTTGCATATTATAAAATACTAACCTCTTATACGTCAATCATTGAGAGAAGTCAATATTGAGCTTGACTCCGTGGTTGTATTTGGCAATTCTACGATAAATTCACGATGAAAATAAGAACTAACATATGCATTAAAATAAAGAAAGGTATAAATATTCTACAATCATATTTTCTCATTCGACTCAAAGATTTCAAGATCTTCTAAGTCCTCCTCAATCGAACGTAAAAGTGGCGCGGATCGTAACCAATCTTGAGCACATATAAGAGCTTCCGCCATGGTTGGGGTCAAGGAACTACGAAACACATCAAGCACACGACCTCCTGTGTGAAATGCCACCTTCGATGCTACAGTTAGGGGTGTCAACGGTTCGATTCGGTTCGATTTTTTTTAAAAAAACCGAACTGAACAGAATGAGACCTGAATCGAATACGAACCGAACCAAATTTCGGTTCGGTTTTTTGGTTTTTGGTTTTTGGTTTTTTTTTTTGTTCAACTCAAAATAATCTAAATTCAATATGTTACTTCACTTCAAGCTTAGGAGATTTTGCAATTTAGATCATGTACTTCATTCCCTTTTTTAAGCATTGGCCAAATAATGATATCCAATTTAAACAATTGCTTAACATAATCTCTCTTGATGATTCTCTAAGAGACAATTCAATTGTTCAATTGAAAAAAAGAAAGAATTTTTTCCGTACTGATAAATTACTAAAAAAGTTTATAAGTGTCAAAAAAACTATTAGCAAAAAGTATTTACTTTTATCCCATTCCCAAATAACATATTGGTAAGTGCTAAAACAAATATTAGAGTTTCCGATTTTTAGTCTATTTTAGACTTGAAAGTTTTGGTTTGGTCAACAGAAGACTTGTTTAAGAAGTCCTAATCAAATTGTGTGCTCACCACCAGTAAAATTGAAGCGTAGGAAATCCGACATGGCTTCCATGTGGAATATTTGGCTACTTGCCACGTGCCATTTCCAATCGTGTAATTCCATCAAAGATGAGATTGAGACTTGATTGAGGCTTTTTTGAAACCTTAAATTATCATTTGACAAAAATAAAAGCTTAAGCTCCCAATCAACCAATAGCTGAAACATTTAGTCTTGTTTCTACATTATAAAATTGGGGGAATGCCATTCCTCTAAAAACAGAACAAGCCTAGGTAACTTTTATCTCCCAATCTCCACGAGTTCTATCAACAAGATGAAATTGTAAAATGGCCCTCCAAACTTTCAAAGAGAGAACATAAAAACCGGAAAATTGACCAAATTTCTGAGCCGGGTACAACTTTCGAAGTATCAATTGTAATATTGAAATATATAAATATGGATAATTCTTACATGTCAATCATCAAAAGAAATTGCTATTGAATTCAAGTCCATGGTTGTAAATGACAACTCTACATTAAATTCATAATGAAAATAAGAATTGAAATATCAATTGTAATATTGAAAGATATAAATATGGATAATTCTTACATCTAAGTTTGTCAATCATCAAGAGAAATTGCTCTTGAATTCACGTACATGGTCGTAGATGACAACTCTGCATTAAATTCACAATGAAAATGAGAATTGAAATATCAATTGTAATATTGAAAGATATAAATATTTAATGGTTATTTTTTTCTCACCTGACTCGAAATTTTCAAATTCTTCTAAGTCCTCCTCGATCGATTGTGAAAGTGGTGCGGATTGTAGCTAATCTTGAATACATATAAGAGCCTCTACCATCATTAGGGTCAAGAAGCTACGAAATACATCAAGTACTTGACCTCCGGTGCTGAATGTAGACTCTGATGCTACAGTGGAGATGGCAACATGCAAAATATCTCGAGCAATAGAAGATAAGATAGAATATCTAGAAGAATTGACTTTCCATCAATTTAATATATCAAAGGTGGAGCTATACCGTTCACATCCTTCTTCCAAATACTTATCTAATTCATATTTTTCTTCCACATATTCTTGTCCCGTTTGGCTAAGATACATTGTAGTCATAATGTTCACATCAACCACAGGAGACATTGAAACGTTCACTGTCCTTGTCCCATTTAATCTCATGTTGCTTTGGAGGTATGTACCGGTGCGATATTGCTCAAACAATAATGTCAGAGATTTTGTCACTCTATCTCACAAAGTTTCTGCCCGATTGCCTTCATACACTTGATTAATCATCCATTTCACATACTCCATCTTATGTCGATGGTCAAGTGTACATGCAATGAACCATGTGAGATTGATGTTGTTCACATTGCCAAAATACTTATTGAACTTGATCCTCATTCTCTTGGTTATTTCTTGCAAACTCCTATCCTCATCCCCACAATATCTATTAATCATCATATAAATCCCATAGACATCTTTCACCATATCATTGCAAGTGATGTAAGAAGAGCCCGATACTTTTAAAGTCGCATCATAGAACAATTTAAGAAAGGAAGAAATCGATGGGCATAATCCCAATCATTATCAGTAGGCAACCCTCTCACCTTGGAAAGCTCTTCAGCAAATCTTATATTCTGAATATCTAATGAGATAAAAGTATTTTGAAACTTTAAGACCACTTCCAACATCAGGTATGTTGAATTCCACCGAGTCTCCACATCCAAACATACAAGATTATTGGAATCAATATTTTCCAGCAGATTGCACTCCTTAAACCGTTGCAATCTCGAATGAGAAGATCTCACATAACGTACAGCTGAGCGTATTCTAACAATGGATTCATCTATATCTTTCAAACCTTCTCTCAAAATCAAACTGAAAATATGAGCACAACATCTCAAATGGAGTAACTCATCTGATAATATTAGAGCATTCCAAGAGTTAAGTCTTTTCTCCATGTATTGAACTCCCGAGTCATTGGAGCTAGCATTATCAACCGTGATAGAAAAAATGTCCTTGATCCCCCAACTAGTTAAGTATTTCTCAATCCCTTTCTATATTGACAAAAATTCCAAATTTTATTTTGTAACTTCCAATCAGCGTCTACAAAATGAGCAGTAAGACACATGTAACTTAGATTTTGACATGAAATCCACGTGTCAGTCGTAAGACAAATCCTTGGAGAAGTATCGGAAAAATATTTTTTCAATTTGCTTCTTTCCTCTAGATATAACTTATAACAGTCCTCTCTTAATGTGTTTCTTGAAGGGATAAAAAACTTTGGCTGGATTCTACTCACAAATTTTTGAAATGCCTCAAGTTTCACAAACTTGAAAGGTAGTTCACCAATAATAAACATCACTGCTAAATTTTTTTGACTAGCATCTTGATCAAATTTCCAAGGACCAGCTGGAGTAGAACTACTAACCCCAACAAGTTCATTTGAGACATTTTTTTGCCTTTTCTCCACATTTGCATATGGATAATTCTTACATCTACCTAAATGATTATGCATCCCACTAGTCCCTTGAGTAGTAGAACAACCAATAATAGCCCCACAATATAGACATTTAGCTTTATCTTGGCTATTTTCTATCCTTTTAAAGTGTTCCCATGTAACAAATCTTAGCATCCTCCTATTTGTACCGCTAGATTCACTCATTAAAGATTTGCTCATTGTATATTTGGCTTTGCAAATGATATTACTGACTTGATAGAGAGATCTACAAATGGCTTATCCTGAGTAAAAAGATACCCTTTTTAGATTCACAAATTTGAAAAGTTGTCTAAAGTCATCAATAAATTAGATTAAAAAAAGCCATGAGAATAAATATAAGACATTGAGCAACCATGTTCGAGAAGTAACATACCAAAACAAATAAGAACTACAGAAAAAGGTAGGACAAATAACCTTATATAAGTAGAAGAGACATTGCCATAATGCCACAATCCAATGCCCTTTTAAAAGGCTATACCATGCAATCCACTTGTTTTATGCACAAGCAATTGACAATCATTCAATATACAGTAGAATTGCATCATAATACAATACATGACGTCCATGTTGCTAAGAGAAGCGAGAATCATAATCGAAAGGTCTTAGCTAGTCATGCAAAGCCATGAGAGGATTCAATAGGAAGAATTAGTCCACGCGGATCTAATGAGAAGCCTGAGTAACCCCTGACTTGTGAGACTTTGGAGCTGAAATGCATATATTAGCATTCAGCATATATCTATAATACTTAAACAAATCATAAACTCCACAATGTCATAAACATCAAATGAATGGAAAAAGGGGAAAATGGCGAAGAGAAATGATATACATGTTACGGGGTTCAATGAAACAGAGAAGAAAACAAAATTCATTTAATCATTGTGTAGACAAATTATTTCAAGGCCATCTTTTCATTATGTAATGAGTTTCCAAAGCATGCTTATTATCTCAAAAGAATGAAAATGTTATGGTTGATTAGTCTATTTGCAACTGAAGAGCTCAAATTGGAGAATTGCTTGACCAAGAACCATACACGTTTAGTTCACGATAGGGATCAAGGAAGAAGATACTTCTCCTAAAGAGTCTAACCGACAGATTACCAACTATTAACTTCATCTTTTTCCTTAACTAAGAACATGATGTCCCATTTCTCAAAATGGCAATTTGGCTAAGTATAACCAGTCTAGAGGAAAGCTACATTTGATAAATAGGACATCTAAAAATTGGCCAAAAGTAAAGACTGGGTATCTGAAACTCTGAATGGCTGAACGCCACTCCACCGAGGCAACTATACTTAGTGTCAATCTCGATAATTATACCCACCATCTCAAGATGTGCACCTTATCCTTGATGGAGCAAACTTTTGAATGGGTTCTTATGCAACCGATGACCCACTAGTTCTATGCTTCCAATTTCATAAAACTTTATAATTACAAAAAATTCCACTAGGCCAGCTTTATTTACCTGGGGTATGGGTAGATAATTCTCTAGACCAAGGATACAACTTAATATTTCTGATAATTCTGCATATATACCTAGCTCATCAACTTGAACCCCAAGACAGATTCCATTTGCAAATCATGTCCAAATATCAAGTAAGAGATAATTTAGTAGACTAATTGACAAAGCATTTCGCAAAAGAATGTACCATGCATGTGCACTGCAATATACTTGATCTTAGCCTCCAAAACATTTTTTTGGCTCTAAGCTGTTGCTGTTCTCTCTTATTGGTTCAGGATACCATTAAATAGGAAATCACCCGATTGTTCCACTTCAAAGGATCAATGTACAAATTGGCCGAAACCAAAGCACCTGTAGACAATGCATTACTGGAATTTCTTGGTTTTCTTTGACTATCCAAAGCAACCAAATTTCCAACCAAAGTACATGATGATTGAGCAAGACCCAACATATGGGATATACATCGAGAATCCTAACCAAGATGAATCTTTCTACTCATTCATTTCCTAACAAGCCCTTCCTGCTCCAAATTAATGCTGGTCAGTCATTAAGTCCATGTAATGCTACAGACTCTGACAATCATACACAAAAGAATAGTCCCCCAAAACACTAAAAAAAGAAACCAATCTGATTGAAACCGAAACATGATATTGCCAGGGTAATGTGCAAAACAGATATCGTCACAACAAACAGCTCATTCAAATGAGCCCTCACAAGATAACTTACTCCAAGAAGAGAGAATTTCCCCAGAAAAAGAAAAGGGAAAAATCGCACCTTTAAAGAGGCAAATCGCTTTCGGGTTCCGAAACCAAGACCCACAACGCCACCACCGTGGGAGCAATTCGCAGAAGCATTGGACCACTTGTGGAGCTTATGAGGAGGAGGGCACCATGCTAGCGCGAAGAGGACGGTGTCAGAGACGAAGAAGAAGGAGAAGCTGAGAAGCGCAATGAAGATAGTCGAACCACATCCGCCATCTAAACCCCCAAGACTCGACCAAAAGCCAAAACCCAAAAGAGCGGAGCCGACTTTCTTCTCCCTTGGAGTTTCTGGGCACCAAGAAAAAGGGGCCAAAAACGCAACTTTACCAAAGAAAGAGGGCGAGGGGAGACATGGGAACGGAGGGTCGAAGTAGCTAAGACAAGCCCAAGCTTAGCCAATCCCAAAACTACAGCAGCGAACGCACATACAGCGACTCATTCCTCCATTCCCTCCACCCCAAATTTCAAGCCACCAATACGAATCACCGACCCCACTCATTCACCCGAAATCCAAAAGGCTCAAGACTCGAGAAAGCACGAACAAACGGGAGATCCCAAAACAAGAAATGAAAGATCCAAAGACGATGCACTAGGAGAAAAAATCCCAAAAACATCCGAGCTTACCGTCGCAAAACTCGACAATTTGTACAAAAACTACGAAAGGAAGAGGGACGAAGGAGAGACTTGCAGAAGAAAGGGGCTTTGTCCCTCAATCGGTCACCGTCACCGTCCTTGTCGTTGTCGCCGTTGCAGTCGCCATCGCCATTGCACCTCCAAGCCGACCAAGACGAGACACGAGAGGAGAGGAGAGGAGAGGAGACGGGAGTCGGGAGAGAATAAAATCGAATTTAATGGTTTGATTTAATCGGTTTGTGGGTCGGTTCAGTTTAGTTAACCGATAAAAACCAAATCAATAAAAAAAAATATTGGTTTTTAATGAGAATCGAACCGAAAACCGAACCGAATCGAATTTTTCGGTTTTTTCGGTTTTCGGTTTTCGGTTCGATTCTTGACACCCCTAGCTACAGTCGAGATAGGCACAGCCAAGATATCTCGAGCAACGGTAGAAAGTATAGGATATCTCGATGAATTTCCTTTCCACCAACTTAATATATCAAATTCGGAGTTATAACGTTCACATGTTTCCTCCAAGTACTTGTCCAGTTCTTGATTTTTCATCCAAACATTGTCATCCGGTTTGGCTAAAATGCATTTCAGTCATAATATTAGCACCAACCATTGGGGATCTTGACATGCCTACCATCCTTGTGCTCTTTAGCCTCAAGTTGCTTTGAGGGCATATACCCATGCAATATTGCTCAAACAATAATGTCAGAGATGTTATTGCTTTTTCTTGTAAAGTTTTTGACTCATTGCTTTTATAAACGTGATTAATCATCCACTTCACATAGTCTCACTTATGTCGCGGGTCTAGTACGCAAGCAATGAATAAAATGACATTTATGTTGTTCACGTTGCCAAAATACTTACAGAATTTCATTTTAATTTTTTGAGCCATTTCTCGCAAGTTTTGGTCCTCATTTCCACAATATCTCTTAATCATCATATAATCCCGTACACGTCTTTTGCCATATTATTGCTAGTGACATAAGAAGAACCTGAAACTTTTATAATTGTATCAAAAAACAACTTCAGAAAAGGAAGAAAGTGATGTGCATAATTCCAAATGTCACTAGAGGGCAACCATTTCCCCTTGGAAAGAGCTTGGGCATATTTGCTATTCCGAAGTTCCATATTGCTAAAAGCTCTTTCAAACTTCAAAGCTGATTTCAACATCATATATGTTGAGTTCCAACGAGTTTCCACATCCAAATATACAAGATTCTTCGATTCAATATTCTCTAACTCAACAAAACTCTTGAACTTTCTTAGCTTGCTAGGAGAAGATCTCACATAACGTACGATTGATCATATTCTAGCAATTGAATCGTTTATGTCTTTTAACCACTCTCTAACAATTAAACTTAATATATGGGCATAACACCTTATATGTGTAACTCACCTCTCAATAACATAGAGTTTCAAGAGTTAAGTATTTTTTTCAAGTATTGAACTCCCAAGTCATTTGAGCTAGCATTATTTATAGTGATAGAAAAAACACTTTGGATCCCCCAAGTAATCAAACATTTCTCAATTGCTTTTCCTATTATCTCAGCAAAATGACCTGAGATCTGACAAAAAATTAATATCTTCTTTTGCAATTTCCAATCGGCATCAATAAAATGAGCAGTTAGACACATATAACTTAAGTTTTGACAAGATGTCCATGTGTCAGTTGTTAAACATACTCTAGGAGATGTCTCAGAAAAATATTTCTTCAATTTACTTATTTCCTCTATGTATAAATCATAACAATCATGCTTCAATGTGTTGCATGACGGGATTAAGAATTTTGGGTGGATTCTATTCACAAATCGACGAAATCACTCATGCTCTACCAACTTAAAAGGCAACTCAATAAGAATAAACATAATCGCTAATTCTTTTTTGCTAGCATCTTGATCAAATTTCCAAGGACTTGATGAACTACCACCCCCAACAACTTGACTCGAAGCACTTTTTTGCCTTTTTTCGATGTCTGCATATGGATGTTCCTTACATCTAACTAGATGATGATGCATTGAACTAGTCCATTGATCACTAGCACAACCAATAAGGATGCTACAATATAAACACTTAGCATTTTCTTGACCAGGAATCTCTTTAAAATGTTCTCACATTGTAGATCTCTTCATTCTATTTATGACTTAGAACCACCCGCTGAAGAGATCTAGTAATCTTTCTATTTATAACACTTAGAGCCTGCAAATTATTATTTCAATAATTTATAGTAAGCTAGCATTCGGAAGGCATAAAAAAAATAGTCATAGGTTCATCCTTTGTTGTAGATTACAAGCATTACTATTTTTTAAAAGATTGAAACACATTGTCAGTTTGTACCTCTGATTTAACACAATTTTTCTCCTTTTGCCCCTGGTAATAACAGCTCATAAAATCTTCAAATACCGAGCAATAGAATCAACTTAAAAGAAAAACAAAAATTTGAAACAACAATGTGCAAAGAGCACAAAATTCATGAATTTGAAGATCAAACATCAACTTGAAGACCTGAAAATGCAAGTCCAACATAATCAACATTATATGACTTTGTTATGAAATATCCGATGGAGATATGCTGAAACTTGAATTTGAGAGTTACAACAGAGAAAGTAAGGCTTAATTAAACCCCGAGTTAAATACACAAATATTCACCACGGCATCATCATATATAGAGAACTTGGACACACTGCAACCCTCAAAGATGACTCCACCAAGTGCTTCAATGTCGTCTATAAAGTTATGTACAAATATATCTTAGTCTAATATTGTGATGCTGCCAAGTGAGGAACCACTAAAAATCAGCTGCTCACCACTTAAAGATAAGCAGGTCACTGGGGTATAATGCATTTTACAGTCAACTAGAATTATCATTAGCAAGTCATTACAGTATCATCAGCTCCCTAGTGCATCATAAGAGGATTGATATCAGACTTAGGTTTACTGAAAAATTTCAATCACAGAAGTTACATTTCAACAAGCAAAGCAGAATAACATACCTACTAATTCGAGAATATTTTTAACTGTACATGTCAAACACACGAATAGTATCATCCTCACATCCAATAATTGCCTCGGGATCAAGGTAACTGTAGATTAGATGTCATTCTTAAAATAAACAAATCTGTCATTATACCAACAACTACACTAAGATAAAACATAAAGAAACCAACTTACTAGAGCCTATATTTCAAAAGGTATGCATCCTAGAGACAAATGACAGAATGATTAAGAATAATAAAGCAGCATTAATTGTACTGTGTCTTCTTATAAGATCAAAAAAATTGCTCTTTAATTATTCGATGCTTAATAGGTATCACTATTTTGCCACATTCCTGGTGAGGGATAGTCCATAGTATTTCTTAGTGTTTTTGATAAGAATGAAAGCTCAATCTGTTCTCATCTACATAGAGTTAGAAGATGCCGATCCACATGGTCCACAAGAAAGACATTCCAAATTCATTTCCAATATGAACATTAGATACTGACCCAAATGACAAGTCCATAACATTGGAATGCCTATTTCTATGCAATCACATGAAAACGTCTCTGTTAATAAGACTATTTCCCATGGATATTGAAAGTATAGCTGGTGCTCATGAACCTGTTGCTCTGAGAAGGAAAATAATATCCAAGTGAATATATTTCAATACACCGCAAATACAAAACTTTAGATAACGTTCTTTTATAGAAGGGAAATATGCTTCTTTCGCCCCCACGCCTCCATATGTCTGTATGAGTACCAATCAAGCGAACAATCTACATAAAGTCAATAGGAGACTTTTAGAATGATAAACTCAAGATAAACCATAACCTCGGAAATGTCAAATTGAAAAATGAAACTTCCCTAGTCAATTCAACAACTACATACTCGACATCCATTTGACATTCTGTTTTTCACTATCCACCTAGCTGCGAAACAGGACTACAAGACATCTAAAAGAAGAACAGACACAATATCACAAAAATTCTTGAGAGGACGAGGTGGCCATACACATTGACGCTACTCCAATGGCTCACAAACATAAAAAGAGCAAAAGGAAACAAGAAAAATTCGAATTAAGTAAAGCGCAGGCTTACAATCCACCCAACAAGAAGAGAAGTTGACGAACTCACGAGAATTCTCCCCTCCCGGAGACCAAGTCAACTCAATCAAACTAGCGTACAACAAGGCAAATTCATCCTTATCGAACGAAATTCGCCAACAAGACAAGCAACCAAAGAACTCATCGTGCCTCTCACTTCATCCGTCACGTTTAACAATCACAACATGGTCGAACAAAAGAGCAGGTAATCAATAGCGAGCTAAAGAAGAAAAGAACAAAAAAAAAAAAAAAAAAAGACAGAGACATCGAGCCCCCCAAAAAACCTAGAAATGAAAAGATCGCTCGAAGCACAAGAATCCTCAAATCCGAGAGAGTAAAAACGGCCGGAGTCATGGAAGTCAAACCAAAGTCGTCGACGCTAGCAACGAACGCGGATCCAACCGAAGACGACACAAGAACGACCGTAGCTTCCAGCTCCGGTCTTTCACTGACGAGATCAGATCGAGAGGAACCCTAGAATGCGAGGAGCAAAGAAGAGGGCAGCGGAGTCGACGATCGGAGAAGTAAAGAGTCTTGTTTCGTGTCTTGGTTTGGGTGAAGACCGAAGAGTGAAGAGTGTTTGGGTTTGGGACTATGGGTGAGAGGCCAATAATGTGTTCGGGGCCGAACAATGTTTTGACCCTAACCTGACCTAAAACATGTTTGTTTTCTTATTTCATGATAATTACCCAAACAATTTGAAGACCCGAAACATGTACTCAAGTTGTTTTGTGTTTGGGGTGTTTGGGTCGTGTTCGGGTCGGGTTTTTGGACACCCCTAGATCTTGCCATTCAATTTCAGTTCTCTTATACACTCATTTCACCAGAAGCTTGAGGAGGGAGTGGAGCTTGAAGATTTGAAAAAAGAGGGAGGAATTCGGAGCAGGTTCGTGAGTTCCTTTTCTTTTCTATTCTTTTCCTTTCCTTTTTATGTTAGAGAACGAATGTTATGCTAGTAATCGTAAGTTGATGTGATCACCATGCGGCCGTGCAATCAATCTTTTAAGAGTTTGATGCCCAAATTTGATTTGTCAAGTACATTTTATGTGGTGTTAAATTAATTCTAATACTTAAATCCACTAATCTAATCAAAGCCTACTTTTTTTTTGACCAACTTTTCGTTTTTTTCTAAAATATAACAGAGGTAAAATGAAGCTACGTTTTTGGTGACGAGATGGGGCAATGATTTATTCTTGGGCCTTGTCCTAGTAACGGCCCAGACTCAAAAGTCCTATTCAATCACTCAATTAGGCCCAGTTGGATTTATTTGAAAAGAAGTTCGTCCAAGCCCATGAAGAAAGGCCCATGAAGTCCAAATTCTACATCCATGAAGCCCATGAGACCCATTAGGCCCTAATGGATCAGGCCCATAAAAAAGAGCCCACAATCGAATCCGGGCTTTGTTTCTTTAATGCCTCTATTCACAAAAATTCCCCCGAAGTTAATGAAAATATAAAACTAAGTTTAGGAGCATGTTAATAGTTTAAGTTTACGAGCATGTTAATAGTTTTCTTTATACCCTTTTTTCTAACATTCCATTGCGATTCTATTCCGTAAAATATTATTTAAACTCTGATACCACCTTCCTATGTCCAGCTTCACAAAATGAATGAAAAAAATTCTATATTTTATTTACTAAAAATTGATAACAACCTCAAATGACATATAACAATATGGATATATGCTCAATATAGATTAAATTATATGTGATATCATGTCCTCACAATGCACGGACCATGTAACTAGTTAAAAGTAATAAATGCCACGTCCCATCACCATTCGTGATAGCTTATCAAAGTGAAGGTCATAGTATATCATATTATTTAAAGAAAACAATAAAAAGACGAGGCCAAATATTTTAGAAAACTTTGGCATGACAACGATGCCGCTCCGGTGTGAATCAAAGAGAGCACAGGAAAAAGTCTTGTTGCTATTTTATGATCAGTAATAAGCAAGTCCCTTTCTCCCATACAAAATGCGCGGGTTGGTTGAAATTTCCAATTAAAGAGAATCAAAATATCAACCTTTATCAAGAAAAAGTAAATTATACACAGTAGGTGATGCTAATAAAATGCATTGTTTTTTTTTTTTGAAAGGGCTTATATAGTATGTAATTCCATAAAAATGGCTTTAAATTTTCAGATTTGGAAGATGATCTTATCAAGAGGGTTAGAAAAGGTGAAAAGAAGTGAATATCACTCAAGCTAGATCGAGATGGTAAAACAGAAGAAGAAAGATACAAACAAGCTAGTGCCTTCATAGCTAACTCCTCATTCACACTCTCTTCACTTATAAGCCAAGCAAAGATAATTAATTATTAATTTTCCCCAAAAGAATAAGATATGAAGCCTCAATGATTAAAAAGAACTAAAATAACGGTAAATGATATAAATGGTCTCACGACTTTAAATTTATTCAATATGCTTATTAAATTATATCCTATTTGCAATGTCATCTTTGGATTTGTAATTTGTTTGATACAGTCATTGTATAGTAGGCCTTAGACTATATGCAATTGTCCAATGTTGTATCCCGATGTTCACATTAAACAAACTAAAAATTCACGGAACGATATTATATGTCAAGTTAAAGTTTATATATCAGATTAAATACGGGTTAAAGTTGGGAGACTATTTGTGCAATCATTTCTTAAAAAAAAAAAAAAAAGAGACAGGTTGAAAGAGAAAAAGAAAAGTAAAAATTTTAAGAAAGCAAACGTTGGCTTTTACCAAAACCCCCATGGCAACGGGCGCTAATCACCATAACCCCCTCGACCTCGGATCATCGTACTTCCCCCTGTGGTTTTTGACTGGTCTTTCGGAATTCATTTCCTCGGCTTGGCTCCCCCCTGCTAAAAATTTCCAAATCTCTTCCCCTCCCCTCCCCTCCCCTCGCGCTTCCGCCGCGTTGCTCTCGCAATTCGCTCCGACTCTCCGATCTCCATCTCTCCTCCATCTCTCCTCGCCGCAGCAGCATTTCCGTCCCCCTCAATCCGATTCGTCGATCGCGCATCCCGTCGACCGGCGACCGGCGACCTCTAATCGGATCGGCGCCGCGCCAGCCTCTCGTCCACCCGGTAATCGCTCGGCATTATCGCTTTTCGCCTTCGTCCGAGTGCATCGATCGCGTTCGTTTGCATGATCTCTTTGACCGGGCGCCGCTCGATCCCGCGGGATCTGCGGAGCTCGAATCGGTTTTGCTCGTCGCCCCGCCGCCCCGCCCGGGGGGTGGGGCGTCATTGCTCGTCGAATCTCTGGATGCTCCGAATGCTTGAAGTGTCAGGCGGCTTGCGTGTCCTGCAATCGGTTGACTTCGGTTTCGCGTGCGGTTTCGGTGTCGTCGACTTTTTTGTCGGCCGGCTGAGGGGATGCGCTTGCCTGCCCCCTCCAGTGAGAAATGAAGGCGCGTGTGATTGGATCTGTCGAAATCTTTTCCTTTGTTTTTTTTTTTCTTTTGGAAGCTCCTTGCTGTAGTTGGCGGCTTCTTTGTTCTCTCGCGCTGTAATGGCGTCGAGGCTGTTGTGTTCCGGCGGTCTTATTTGGCTAAGTTTTTCCTGTTTGATTAGTGGTGGCGAGGAGAGTGAGCTTTGAAGTTTGGAATTTTGTTTCGGGAGGTGGTTTTTATTATGGCGGTGGGAACTCCGATTCGAGAGTGCAAAGGAGCTGTGGTCGGCTGTGTCTTAAGTACGCGAGTTGAGTTAATCTAGGAGACACATAGTGCTTTACTTTTGGAAATTGCTAACTGGGAGAGGGTTTATGAAGCCTTTGTTTTCTTGGTTTTACTGTAGTTGTGGGAGAAACGCCCATAGCAAAGGGATTTTCAGGTCTCCTCTATAGTGGTTCTGCCAATTTTGGCTCCTGAAAGACGATGAGGAAAGAAATGAATGCTTAGGTCCTCTTTGGTATGTTGGAATGAGGATGAAAGAAGAACTGTTCCTTTCCCCGTACCTTTTCATTATGTTTAGTATGTTTTATTAGATAAGATTCCTTCAGTAGAGAGTGCACATTTCATTCCCTAAATGAAAGTTTTGAAAATTATATTTCCAAAGTGTACTGTTTCCTTTATTTCTCTCGTGCACGTCCTTTCTATGTCACAACCTAAACTAGGAATTGAAGTCACCATTACTCTTTCTATTCCATTATTTTGTTGTTCCACTTTCACCTTATGCCTTAGGTAAGAGCTGCTATAGAATGGATCATAATGTCTTAAGGATATTATAGCCGACCCAGCATAGTGGGATAAGACTTAATTGATGTAGCTGCAGCTGCTGTTCTAGCTATCGTAAGAACACATTTTTGCTAAGAGGGGGACTAATATTCCATTGATTTTGTTTTCAAGATTTTATGCTATTTAGGTTTAAGGACTCAAGTGCTTTGATTCTCCTTTATTCTATTTGTTAGAGCATGTAACTATAAACTACTCCTTTGCCTTTAGCTACTTAGACTTTTAAATCAGTCAGCATTGGTTTAATATATACCTGATTGGAGTAGTATTATCCTGTTCCACGCTTTAGTCTTCGGGAAATCCAAGTCTATGCATAAGGGTGAGTGTTAGAGCATGCAAATATCGATCCAAGTGTTTGTTTAGGCCTTTAGATTATGAATAGTGATTTCTATTTCTATACAATTCGATGAATTTGCTTGGGTATGCTAAGTTATTTGCTTATGTCATCTATAGCAATATTTCTTGGAGATTCTTTGTGGTCTGAAGAACTTAAACACCTAGGGAGTTCTGAAAACCGAGAAAATCTTTGAAAACTAGAAAATCTTTATTCTGCTTTTGTTTATGTGGAATGTGGACTGATCTAGACAAACATTTTTAAAATTTTTTTTTTTTAAAAATTTTTTGGTGGTGGAGTTTGAGAGAAAGAATTTCTTTGTATATGTTTATGTGGAGCATAATGAGGATGGAAATCATACAGGTCACTTTGGTGCCATAACTTTTGTAAGACGCTCACCTTTTTAAGCAATTATTTAAGTGCTGCATCTTTTAAGAATTGATCACTTAAGTTACATCGGCAATTTTCTTGCCAGAAAATCCTTTTTGAAAATTCTATGTGGGCTGGAAATTAATGTCAAATAGGATTTTCCGACAAGGAAATCGCAGATGTAACTTAAGTGATTTGATTTCAATAGTTATTGACACTTAAATGATTGCTTCCAAAATTACGGCACCAAAGCGAGCGCTGTACAAAAGTCATGGCACTTTAGTGTCCTTATCCAGAGAAAATATTTTGTCTATGCATGTTTGGATTGTGTTGGCAACGGGAAATTATATAGCAAATATCTATTAAACTATATTGTTGTGCCCATTTGATGTCATTCATATTATAAAGGTTACTTGTGTCTCCACTTCAAATCTGTTTCCATTTCTAAGTGCGTGGAAAAAGAGAGTATGCAACCCTGTTGCACTCTGTCATAGAGGCACAACATTCTTATTCATTTCTGTTAGTTCCTCTACCCTTCGCTCATTTTTTTATTTGTGTCTTATTCTAAGTGGAGTGATAGGCAGATGGAGTGAAAGTTGACTCAGTCTATGGACAACACAATGGAAGAAGAAGAAGAAACTAAAGAGCTAAATGAACTGCCTGCCAAAGATTTGGGTGATATTGGACAGATAGAGGAAATCGCAGGACCATCTCATCAAGCTGATGATATAAAGAAAGATGGTGCATCAGAAGTAGAAAGTAACAATGTCATTGAGGAAGGAATTGATTCTATAGCTGCAATCACTGACGAAGACCATTTTGAGCAGGTTTCTTTGAAAGATCAAGAGAAATCTTTTGGCCAAGACCATGACACTTTAGTGGATTCAAACAGGTCATCAACTTCAGACAATGCGAGACACACATCTGTGTCATACTCAGCAGAGTTTGACTCTTCACCTGCTGCTGAAATGCACCATCACCACTCCACATCAAGTCCTGAGCCTGAGAGGCAGTTGGTTGATGCCATAAAGCAGTCATCCTCTGCAACCAGTCTTGATTCAGCTTTTCATGAGGATGTTGGATACTCTGCTGTTGATTCCCCACAAAAGAATAAATTAAGAGCCGTTATGCCAAATGTATCTCCAGAGTTGTTGCATTTGGTGGATTCTGCAATCATGGGAAAGCCTGAGAGCTTAGAAAAGCTGAAGAATATTGTTAGTGGTGATGAGAATTTTGGATCTGGAGATGAAATGGATAGTATCGCCTTCTTGGTAGTTGATTCTCTTATTGCCACAATGGGTGGTGTAGAGAGTTTTGAAGAGGATGAAGACAACAATCCCCCAAGTGTGATGTTAAACTCGCGGGCGGCCATTGTGGCAGGTGATCTTATTCCTTGGCTTCCTTGGGTGGGTGATAGTGATAAGTTTATGTCTCCCAGGACAAGGATGGTCAGAGGACTACTTGCTATATTACGGGCGTGTACTAGAAATAGAGCAATGTGCTCCATAGCTGGTTTGTTGGGTGTTCTATTGATATCTGCTGAGAGGATTTTTCTCGAGGAAGATAATTTAACTGAGGCAATGACATGGGATGGAACTCCTTTATGCTACTGCATTCAATACTTGGCTGGGCATTCACTTAGTGTTGTTGATTTGCATAGGTGGTTTAAAGTCATCAATAGAACGCTGAAAACTGAATGGTCAAAAAGGTTAATGCTTGGATTGGAGAAGGCTATGAATGGGAAGGAGTCAAGGGGGCCTGCATGTACATTTGAGTTTGATGGCGAAAGCTCTGGCCTGCTTGGTCCTGGAGAGAGCCGTTGGCCATTTATGAATGGTTACGGTTTTGCGACGTGGATATATATTGAATCTTTTGCAGATACATTAAATGCTGCAACTGCTGCAGCAGCAATTGCTGCTGCAGCTGCAGCTAAGTCTGGCAAATCATCAGCCATGTCTGCAGCTGCTGCTGCCAGTGCACTGGCTGGTGAAGGCACTGCACACATGCCAAGGTTGTTCAGTTTTTTGTCGGCTGATAATCAGGGGGTGGAGGCATACTTTCATGCCCAGTTTCTAGTTGTTGAATGTGGTAGTGGAAAGGGAAAGAAGGCCTCTTTGCATTTTACTCATGCATTTAAGCCGCAATGCTGGTATTTTATTGGTCTCGAACATACAAGCAAGCAGGGGATTCTTGGGAAAGCAGACAGTGAGCTCAGGTTGTATATTGATGGATCTTTGTATGAAAGTCGCCCTTTTGAATTCCCTCGAATTTCTAAGCCCCTTTCTTTTTGCTGTATTGGAACAAATCCTCCTCCTACTATGGCTGGTTTACAAAGACGTCGTCGCCAATGCCCTTTGTTTGCTGAGATGGGGTCTGTTTATATTTTCAAGGAACCGATTGGCCCTGAGAGGATGGCACGCTTAGCTTCCAGAGGGGGGGATGTGCTGCCTGCATTTGGCTCAGGAGCTGGGTTGCCTTGGCTGGCGACAAATGACCATGTGCGAAATATGGCTGAAGCAAGTGCAGTTCTTGATGCTGAAATTGGAGGATGCATCCACCTTCTCTATCATCCCAGTCTACTCACTGGCCGATTTTGTCCAGATGCTTCTCCCAGTGGCGCTGCTGGTATGTCATGCATCTCTTTGTTAACTATCAAGAGTAGGTACTCTACTTGGTATTGTGCTTCAATGGTATTGCGGTGATACTTTATAAGAGTGTTCGTGCCTTGCCATCTGAATATGTGAAATCCTAATGACGGAGGTATAGGTTGTTGTACCTGTGCTAGAATAATAATCTGATGGTTTCCTTGTACTTGTTGGAGATACCTGTCTCAATACGTTAATACAAATGGAAGAATTGCTTCTATTAGAAAATATGGCCTCTCACCATTACCTTGTTTTGAATATGCCCCTAGGAATTCAGTATTGTGTTTGGTCTTAGCATTGCCACTAATCAAGCGAGCCTGGTCTCTTTTGGTTTCTCTCCATGGTTATGCCCTTGCAAGCTGGTATACATGTAATGAGAACAGCTAGAAGTTCATGAAGGTGTTTCTTATGGAGATATCAGCAGTATACAGGCTATGCCTCTTATGAAGCAGATGAATTAGCAAAATTGTGTTAGTTTGAAAGTTGGATGAAGGGTGATGATATTTTGGAGTGGATGGAGAAAATTTCATGTATGGTTCTTAAGAGGCAAGGGACATAGAAAAGGTAGGAGGAGAGGGAATTTGTCACATATTCAATTTGAATAACAAAGTCTGCTAAGGCATGTCCGTCTAGATCTCATGTTTATCACTAGGTTGTGTGTTTAATGTAGGTACCTTTTGGGATCTATCAAAACTCACCAATAATAATTTCTTAAGCTTGGCTTAGTTTGTTGCAACTATTCATCGATTATGGAATGCTTTGTGTTACATCCTGTCATGCATCTTGATGGAGCATGATTTATGAAATTTCTTTTTGGTTGTTCAGGTACACTCAGACGACCAGCGGAGGTTCTTGGGCAAGTTCATGTTGCGACTAGGATGCGGCCAGTGGAGGCATTGTGGGCCTTGGCTTATGGTGGTCCCATGTCTTTACTTCCTTTTGTGGTTGCCAATGTTGATAAAGATAGCCTTGAACCGCAACTAGGGGATCCTTCACTTTCTTTGGCCACAACTAATCTTGCCGCTCCAATATTCCGTATAATAGCTGGAGCTATTCACCACCCTGGGAACAATGAAGAGTTGTGTCGTGTCAGGGGACCTGAAGTTCTCTCCAGACTTCTGGACCACCTTTTGCAAACCTTGTCAGCAATCAATGTTGGCCAGAGTGATGGTGTAGCAGATGAGGAACTTGTTGCAGCGATTGTCTCCTTATGTCAGTCTCAGAAGATAAACCATGCTCTCAAGGTGCAGCTTTTTAGTAGGCTGCTGTTGGATCTAAAAATTTGGAGCTTGTGCAACTATGGTTTGCAGAAGAAGCTTCTTTCTTCACTAGCAGACATGGTTTTTACAGAGTCATCAGTGATGCGAGATGCCAATGCCATTCAAGTGCTTCTTGATGGCTGCAGAAAATGCTATTGGATAATCCGCGAAAAGGACTCTGTCGATAACTTTTCTATAAACGATACAGCCCGGCCAGTAGGTGAAGTCAATGCTTTAGTAGATGAACTCTTGGTAATCATTGAGCTTTTAATTGGTTCGGCACCTCCATCAATAGCTGCAGATGACATTCGGTGCCTGCTTGGTTTCTTGGTTGATTGTCCCCAGCCCAATCAGGTAAAGTGTTGTCCCGGAAGATTGAGTTTGTACAAAAAAAAGAGCAAATAATTGAGTGAACATGTAGTCTCTTTGTTGAGTACTGATTCTAAGTTCATTTATTGAATATACCAAATTAAGTTTTGAGTTGACTAGGTAAAAACTGTTAACCAGCAACAGTTTCTGCCTGTCGATAGTCCTAAATTCAAGTTAGCAGTGTGGTCAAGTTCTTATTTTCTATGCTACCTTCTTGAACTGTTAGGTACTTTCTTTTTGTTTGCTTAGATGAATAGTCAGATAAAGTTTCTGGATTCTTTGTATTGCTGGTACACTGTAACATGGAGATAAATGCTCATAATGAGTACTCTAGTTTTAGAACAGGAAAAATGGTGACTTGATATTCATCTGTACTTGGGTTCTAAATCTGATTATCTCCAATCTTTCTGGTGTTTGTCATGTGAAGTAGTATGTTACTCCTGCTACTGTATTTTGAAATTTTTGTGGTAAGTCTTGCTTGATGGTGGCAGTGTTAGTTTGGACGTTACTCATCCACTGGATTATGTGCTGCATAGTCGACTTTATCATTCACTACAGAGGGAATCCTTCTCAATTTTAATGTCCCAGAAATAAATGTTTCGTCTGTACAATGATTTGTTGTAATATCTGTTCAGGTTGCCAGGGTGTTGCATCTGGTCTACAGATTGGTGATACAGCCTAATACATCTAGAGCTCACATGTTTGCTGAGGCATTCATAGCATGTGGTGGCATAGAAACCCTTCTTGTTTTGTTGCAACGGGAAACAAAGGCTGGTGATGAGAGTATTCCAGAATTGTCGACTGAAAATAACAAAAGTCTGTCACCTCAGGGATTGCAACTGGAGAGCAGTACTGGGTTTTCTGAAGTTAGCCAAGACAATGAAGTAGGTGCTCTGGAAGTGAATGAATCGATTTCAAATGAGATGCATCATGATAATTCCCCCAATGGTAGTAGTGGCACTCCCGTTTCTTCAGGCTTGAAGATTGAAAGGATGATATCTGTGTCTGAAAATCCTTTCTTGAAGAATTTGGGGGGTATAACCTTATCAATTAGCGCTGATAATGCGAGGAATAATGTCTACAATGTTGATAAGATTGATGGAATAGTTGTTGCAATTATTGGGTTATTAGGTGCTTTGGTATCTCTGGGCCTCCTGAATTTCGGTTCTCCTGCCCCCTCGGATATGACGACTAATCTTGTGGGTAGTGGATTACATGAAGGAGGCAGTACAATGTTTGACGATAGAGTTTCTCTTTTGCTTTTTGCGCTACAAAAAGCAATTCAGGCAGCACCCAACAGGCTACTGACGAACAATGTGTACACGGCTTTGCTGGCAGCCTCGGTATTGCATAGAAAACCTCTTCTATCTTGTTCTTCTTATTAATGAAAATGGTCCATCAACAATGAGTACTCCAAAACTTGCCTGAAAGAACCCGGACATAAGTAATCTAGCCAACAAAAATATCTGGAAATCCTTGTAAAGTAGGCAATATGCCATTGGCTTGACAACCGGGAAAGAAAAGGCCTTTGATCCTGATTAACATGAACAAACATTATTGAAGGGTTGTCCTTTTTGCATCGCATGGTGCAAACTGGAGTAGTGTGCAATTGAAAATTTTAATAGACATGTCTGTTTTCCCTTTTGCTTTGAGTGGATTCTTACCTTTCTCTTCTCAAGTCTTCATATGCCTTTCCTTGTGGTCCCTTTGCTTTACTTTCATGGTGTCACCCCATGTTCAGTACTTAAGAAATTGTGATCCTTGCGATAATGATGGAATTTCCACCAAAACCATGTGCTGTATTCTAGGTCGGAGATAATAACATCTGTAGTATCTATACTGACATATCAAGTACCGCCGTCCATGCTCTCTATCATTTCCAAATGTCCCCAATCAGAGATATAAAGCAGATAAAAGTTGCACTGAAAACATTGCTGTGTCCAAGTAAAAGTCTTGCTGCTAGTGTAGATTCGTGCAGATGTGCAATTGGTCTACAAGCGCAAGAGCACTTTCTGTATAATGAGCATTGATTATGGGTATGGTACTAATAGAGTTCTGCCTGAAATACAAGTTTGGGTTGTGAAATGAACTTCCAGCTGCACAAAAGATTTTTCCTGCCACCATGTCCACACATTGAGTCAAAATATTTGGTACAGGCACAGTCGGATTATTGTAACTGGGTATATCTGGTTATTTAACATAAGCAACAGGTATGATATATGATTTAGAGTTGCTTAATCGAACATCTTTTTTCATTTCAGATAAATGCTTCTTCATCAGATGATGGGCTGAATTTTTATGACTCTGGTCATCGCTTTGAGCACTCCCACCTTCTATTGGTCCTCTTACGGTCACTTCCCTATGCTTCTAGGTCCTTGCAAAGCAGGGCCCTGCAGGTAACATTCATTTATACTTTATTCACCTCAATGGCTAAATCATTTTGGCTTCTTTTCCCTTTGAAATTGATATTTGAAGCTTGTGTGAGTTGATCATGCACTTAAGTTTTTTACTTGAACCTTCATCATGAAGTTTTAATATTCAGAATTTCATAGAGCTTGTTGAGGAACATGCAGAATTCTTTTGTGTGCTTCCTGACAATAATTGTTGGACTAGTTCTTCTGAGGAGGGATTTTGATTAAAGGATGGGCAAGTGGGTGGTATTTCATCATTCTTCATATTTAGGAAGCCAACGCTCACTTTCTAGTGTCATACTTTCTATGCTGGTGCAAACTATGGTTGGATAAAGTAATCTATCTGCTGAATGAGGTGGGATTAAAGATTCATCTCTTATTTTTGTTGCTTAATTAGGTAGAAGACCTTTTTTTTAATCATAAACTAAGATAATACCTACTGGATATGAGCTAGAAGCTTCGGTTTTGCAAATGATAAATGCAATTTTGTAGAGATTATGCAAGTCCAATGTTAGTCTATGATTCCTTGAGCTGTTCAACAGTGGTGGGTCTTTTTCTGTTTGATTTACATTGTGCAAAGGCTTGTTCAAACTTTGGTGGTTCTGCTCACTGAATATATTACTGGATACAAGCAGTGTATGTCTCAATAGCTTCATTTAATATCGTAGGATTTCTTCCCTGACATCTTGAAGCTGAGCCCATTTTTGGTAGTTAGCAGCTCAAGATGTTCAATCAAGTTGCATTTACCCCTTACTTGTTGGCTAGATGCAACATATTGGGTGCTGTCACAGTGTTTCTAGAATCTTTTTCTCCCATTGTTATCCTAGAAGAGTCGATGATATTAGAAAAAATAGTGTTTCTGATTCTCTTGCCTGAGCAATTTTCTTTTTCTATATGATTTCAGGATCTTCTGTTTTTGGCTTGCAGTCATCCAGAAAATAGAAATAGTCTGACTACAATGGAGGAATGGCCTGAGTGGATCCTTGAAATCCTAATCTCCAATTATGAGGTACTATTGGCTATTTCAGTCGAGTTGCTTGCTAGACAAGCAGTCTAACTTATCATGCTTGCACCAGCATAGCTATCTTGCTGACAAGAAATTCTATTTTATTCCTATTTTATTTGAAGAAGCAAGATGGAGGTATTTGCAGAATTTAAGAATTTGCATAATTCAGAAAGACAGTTTTTCAACTTTTAGTTCACTATTTCTTGTTTCTAGCGATGCCTTCTCTTTGGCAGATGATGCCTATCCTAATTACTTCATTTTTCAGATGGGTGCCGTTAACCACTCTACTTCACCAAGCTTAGGAGATATAGAGGATCTTATACACAACTTCTTGATAATCATCTTAGAGTATTCAATGCGCCAGAAGGATGGTTGGAAGGTTTGTCTTATTATATAACCTGATGACGCCTATTTTTTACAGCTTATTATAAGGTTCTTCATGTTGATCTTGCATGGCATTTCATATATTTCAGTGTTGGGGCCAGTGGCCCTTGATAATTGCATCCTTGCTGTTGTTTCTTGGCATGCTATGGCACATTGTGCTTAGATAATGCTGGATCTTTATTGTTCCAGGTGGTCCTTTACTTAATTTGACTCAGCCAAGGACTCACATTTCTTTATACTTTCAATAGTGCTTCCATTTTTGGAACCCTTTCCCAAATTTGCCAAATGATCTTTTACTTGTATGAATTACAACTTGCGGTTTTTATGTCTTTTCATGTATTATATTGTAAATGTTGGCAAGAAATATTGATCATTATATTCAAGTCAATCTTAGATATGTTAGTCTCTCACCTTAATTTCCATAAATACTTGGTGAACTTTTCTTTAAGGTCCCTCTCGTTAAAAGTTCGATCTGCCTACCTCTGCTATATTCTTCAGCACTTCTATGGTGACGTCGGTTGATCCAAGCTCTTTTCCTGTCATCTTTACCAAGGCCTTTTATGTTGTAGTGTGTACATATTCTTCGGTTAAACTGTGATTCTGATAATTCTTCTATTTACATAAATCCCTCCAAGATGTTTAATTTCAATAAATGTGGTGTACTGTATTTAAAATGTAGCAATCAAGGTAGTTTGCTTTGTTGACAAGGATGGTGAGGTCTTATCTTAAATTTCACCATACTGAGTGTATCAGAAAACTCCAAACAAAAAATTGAACAAGAGAAATTTAATTACACAATTCTCATAGAATCAGCTCCTCTGACCATGTCATAACAAATGGAAAAAATAACCATAACATTATATACCTTATTCCTGCAAGTTCAAATCAGAATAATTGCATCACATAGCTAAAAATGCTAAATTCCATTCAAAATGTAAACGTAAATCAAGATGTCAAGCATTATCTTATTTAGGGCGTCATTTACTTTTGAAATATCATTTACTGCAGAAACAATGTCTACCCCTTTCAAAGTGAAAAAAAAAACAGTAAGCAAGGAATCAAGGTGGTACGCAACTACCCAAAAGAAAAGAAAAGGGGAAAGAAACCTCCAAGTCTAACCAATTGTCCTCATTGGAAAGTGGTTTTGTTGAAAAAGGAAACTCAATAACTCAAAACATGTTGACATCTATTCTGTACATCTAAGAATTTGATTCTAAACTCTCAAAACCCCTCAGGTATCTCTTCCTCCAAGTAAGACAGAGCATTGCTGGAGGGATTGCAGAAAACATTGTTCTGCAGTCTTTGTTATTTACATAACAAACCCATTCCGAGCACAAAGTTCTTCCCTAACCATAGAATCCTCCGCCCAATGAATTGTTGATGGTCCCCACGCGGTTTACCCTAGTTTTCTCACTATGGGGCAGTGAATTAGGATGTGGACATCTGACCTAGATTCACACTTACAGGACTTTATTGTAGAAGTGAACTTTTTGTAAGTATATTTGATTGTTCTGGGAGTGTCGATCATTTTATTGTAAAGCTTCATCAATGATATTTTCATCCTTGCGTCGCAAGGCGACCTATTTTATGACTTGTTTGCTTGGTTGGTTGTGCTTTAGAAATAACCTTCCAGGAACTATAGTAGTGTAGATAGCATGCCAAGGTGATTTGTTTGTGTTGCTACCAAGAGATGAGTATTTCTCTTTGTTGACTGGTGTATTAGTGTATTTTACATGTTTATGACTTAAAGCAGTTTCTGTTGTGCAGTTTGCTTAGTAATTCTTTTTCTTGCAGGATATTGAAGCTACAATTCACTGTGCTGAATGGCTCTCTATAGTTGGTGGTTCTAGTACAGGAGATCAACGAATTAGGTATCGGTGTTTTAGTGGTTGCTTTAGTACTAATTTTGTTTTTTTTTTAAGGATCTAAAATGGAGGATTCACGGTTAATTTTCCTTGAATTGACAAGTTAGTGTCGTTTCTGATAGCAGCAACAACTTTACTTTCACACCTTATGCATAGTGACAGTGCTCTGCTTATGCAGCTGCCTTTTTCGCCTTTTGGTTTGACTTCATTGGTAGGGAGTGGTCTTAACATAGTTGAATTGATTAATTAACTATATCAGTGATTTTCTGCTTCTCAAATGCTTATCTAGTTCTTGGTGATTTTTATCTAGTTCTTGGTGATTTTAGACTCATATGTGCAATTGGAGATGCATGAAATATGTATTATTCTTTAAAAAACAAATTGTTTCTCACTCTTGTGACGTAGCTTACAAGAGTAGGAAAATCATCAATGACTGAGTGTAAAGTGCACTAAAATACGTATCTTCTTTATAATGTGATCCTTTGAGTGATAGACATTGTGATGATCGGGCAAAAATTGACATTACCAATTAAAACATAACTATTCATTTTGACAGAGATTTTGCATTTTCATTATCTGACAGAAATTAGTCACTGTGGATCAAAGAAAAATCTTATAGGTTTAACTAAGCTATTGAACAATCCTCATGCTAATATTGGGGAATCTTATTTGCTTGTATGATTTGACTTAAATGGAAAATGGCCTGAATATATTTAATAACAGAACACTTTGTGTTCTTTTTTGTCAAATCATACTTATTGGTTCCCTTGCATGCAATGTGTAACTTTTATGGTTCTCTGAAGACGCGAGGAATCCTTGCCTGTATTCAAGAGAAGGCTTCTGGGTGGATTGCTGGACTTTGCTGCTAGAGAATTACAAGTTCAGGTAAAGCCTAGAAGTTTGTTTCATCATTGCATCTAATTTTCTTAATAAGCTGAAGTCATTATCTGTTGACTAGAGAGACCTCCCCAATTAACGTGATGTGAGTTGCCATATCCTCAGTATCTCATCTCAAGCATTCTGTCTTAGTTTTTCAAGGCACTGGTGGAATTCACTGATAATGTTTTTGTGCTGCTTTTCCTCTAGCATAGTTATATATGCTTTAGAACTTTTAATGAAGAATAGGATTAAAAATTTACATCTTTTCTAATGTGTCGCTTATGCAACAGACTCAAGTTATTGCTGCCGCAGCTGCTGGTGTTGCAGCCGAGGGGTTATCCCCAAAAGATGCAAAAGTGGAAGCAGAGAATGCTGCACAGCTCTCTGTGGCTCTTGTAGAGAATGCAATAGTGATGTTGATGCTCGTCGAAGATCATTTACGATTGCAAAGCAAATTATCTAATGCATCAAGGGCCACTGATATTTCCCCTTCTCCCCTTTCTCTTGTATCTCCATTGAATAACCGCTCAAATTCATCAACAAATGTTGGAGAATCATCAGCACCTATGGATGACCGTCGATCTTTGTCCAGTGATTCTGCCGGACTCCCTCTTGATGTATGTATTATGTCAAGATTTGCAAGAACAAATGGTTTCACTTATATATGTTGTCCGTTCATGTACTTTTTTTCTTTTGCACCATTCTCTTTCTTATATATATATATATGAAATTGAATAATATCTGTTAAAAGCTGCAAAGCCAATTATTTTCCATAAATCAAGTGAACTGTCGGAAAGTCTGGGAAAACGAGCTGTTCTTCCAAACATTTGCCTGCTGATTTTGTGTTTTACTAAAATGTAAGAAGCGGTGCTGCAAGAATCCCTCCTAATTTTTTACTCAAAATGTAGGAAGAACCTATATTGAGTGTATCAGCTTTCCTGTTTCTTCTGTGAATAGTAGTTCTTTACCTCGGTGTATGCTGAAAGGGAGTACCATCGTCAATTACTTTTCTGTCTCTTTCCTGTTATTTTCTGGACACATTCCTTTATCTTATTGTGGAATTTTTCATCGTCTTCTTTCAGGTGCTTGCTTCTATGGCTGATGCTAATGGTCAAATATCTGCTACAGTTATGGAGCGTCTGACTGCTGCAGCTGCAGCTGAGCCTTATGAATCTGTTTCCTGTGCTTTTGTGTCTTACGGCAGCTGTGCAGTTGATTTAGCGGAGGGTTGGAAATTTAGGAGCCGGCTATGGTATGGTTTTGGTCTTCCATCAAAAGACTCTGTCCTTGGCGGTGGAGGTAGTGGCTGGGAACGCTGGAAGTCTGCTTTGGAAAAAGATGCAAATGGAAATTGGATTGAACTTCCATTGGTAAAGAAGTCAGTTGCCATGCTTCAAGCTCTATTACTGGATGAGTCTGGACTTGGGGGTGGTCTTGGTATTGGCGGAGGATCAGGCACTGGTATGGGAGGAATGGCAGCGCTGTACCACTTGCTAGACAGTGATCAGCCATTCTTATGCATGCTCAGAATGGTCCTTCTTTCAATGAGGGAGGAGGATGATGGTGAAGATAGAATGCTAATGAGGAATATCAGCATAGAAGATGGTATATCAGATGCATCAAATCGCATGGTGGGCAACCTCATGGCTCTAGATAGCAATTCTCGAATGTCAACACGGAAACCACGCTCAGCTTTGCTCTGGAGGTACACAGAAGATACAATTTGTCATGTTTCCTAAGCACTGCAGGATTGTTCCTGACTTTTACATATGTTCTCTTAAGAAAAATAAGGAAAAAAGAAGGTCCTCTAAATGCTCTTGCCTTTGCATGTTACTTCATAAAAATTGAAGCATTGTGCTTGAATTCTATGGAAGTTTATAGCAATGATTTGGCAACACCAATTATCAGGAAGCTTCATTGCGTTGAATGAGTCTTTAAATCATTAGATGGTGCACATCTTGGGTTTGGGTTGTAGATTTTGTAAAAATATGGGAATTTATCACCTTGAAAATTGTCTAGAAGTCATGTACCTTCACCATTTCAAATATTGTCAACCATAATTTATATAATACTTGTCTGATAGATTAAGAAAATGACAACACCTATATTGGCAAGACTTGAAACCTTTTTCTCTCTCTGTGGAGCTTGTGACATCCCAAGTGGAGGTTGCAAGCCCAGATGAGCGATGACAATAGATGGTAGTGTGAGGCTGTCAACCTGTGGAATTGTGAGTGGCAGGGTGGCGGTGAGTGACATGGAGGGTGGGACTGGGCAAATTGATGTGGGTGGCTCAGTGATGCTTAGTGGTGCAGTGGGGCTGTCTAGATGGTGGCCCAGGGTTGTCTTCACAGTTGCTGGCTGCGACTATTGACTAAGGTGATGAGTGATGGAGATGGTGGTTAGCTGTAACGGACGTGGTGCTGGGCTGAGAGGGGAGAGAGAGAGAGAAGAGGAAAATTGGGATTAGGTTTGGTGCTTTTTATGTGATTTTTCATTAAATATATGGACAATTTCGGTAAAGCTTGGGTGCTTTGGGTGGGATGGGTCAATTTAGTCTTTCAACTTGGTTGCTAATGTTTAGCTCTTTGAAATGTTGAATTTAAAATTTAAACATAAATTTATATATGTTATGAGTTACAAAATTAAAGCTACTTGTTAAACATTGTTATATTTAAAATTTCAAAATTCAAAATACCTTTTGCTTGATTGGATCTGACTTTTTTTTTTTTTAAAACAAACCTTAGTAATTGGAATGCATCGTGGTGAATTCACAATATTCCTGCTTGTGTTTGCTTGATGTGGAGCTTATTTGGCGCCACACCAACGCCAGAGGTCCATTTTGTGCCATGTTAGTGTGATGCCATGTTAGCAATTTGATGGTGTTTTTAACAATCATTGATGGAAGGACTTGATTGCACAAATTGAGATAGCTTGAGATTTGATTGCACGAGTACCAAAATGTACTAAAGAATAAACTTAAAAGATTAAAATTGTACTCAAACCTAAACTTCATAAACAATCAATAATATACTAGGAAATTTGAAAATGGTAAAATCATTTTTTCGTTGGTAAATGCCATACATCACTGGTAACTTATATTTGTAAAAGTGGCCTAAAGTTCGTAAGTTTGCCAAGCATTAGTATGTTTGAATGCATGTTGGTAATTGACTATGAATTGGTAAATTCTTTAATAACTTAGTAATTCATCTTGTAAGGTTTTGTTTCAAATGGTAAATATGAAGCAAGTTGATAAATTTCTACTAAATTTAAATTAGTTACATGATTAAGTTGCCAGTAACTTTTGACTGGAAAAGCGGCCTAAAGTTGGTTAATTTGCCCACCTTAAGAAATTCGAATATAGGTTGGCAATTATTACATATTGCTAAATTCCTTTGAAAGTTACTTAGACAGTTAAAATTGCATTTCTGATGGTACAGGGAAAAACGAGTTGATAACTTACGACTGAATTTGAGTGGTAACCTTATTGAATTGTAGGTAAGTTACAACCATAAAAGCGGCCACAAGTTGGTAAATTCAAATGCATGTTCGTAATTGGAAGTGAACCAAATAAATCTAGGTTGGAAGAGGTACAAATTACTAATTTCTTTGTAATTTACTAATTTGCCTTGTAAGATATTGTTTTTGATGGCAAATTTGATTACAAGTTGATAACCTACTACTGAATTAGTGTTGGTAAATACTTCAATGTCATTGGTAACTTATCAATGAGTTACCAGGTAAACAAGTTGCGGGTTATATTATTTTTACCAACGGCATTTGCTAGTTACCTATATTTATATGGATTTACCAACCACGGATAGTTTTCCCTTTTTACCCAAATGGAACACTCTAAATTTTGCTGTTTTGGATGTATGTTTTATGATTTCTGAGGAGGTTCATGGGCTTTTGTGTACAGTGTGCTTTCACCAGTTCTGAACATGCCTATTTCAGAGTCCAAAAGGCAACGGGTGCTGGTTGCATCTTGTGTTCTATTCTCTGAGGTCAGTTTCTAGTTCAGCCTGCTGGGATGGGTAACTCTCCCTCAAATTCTTATGTGGAACTCTTTTGGCGTTGTCATTGACTCCTTTTTTTTTGGCAATGAACCTTTAGGTATGGCATGCAGTGGGCAGGGACAGAAAACCTCTTCGGAAACAGTATCTTGAGGCTATTGTACCTCCATTTGTTGCAGTATTGCGGAGGTGGCGACCGCTCTTGGCTGGAATACATGAGCTTGCAACTGCTGATGGTCTGAACCCTCTAATTGTTGATGATCGTGCCTTGGCAGCTGATGCACTTCCTGTCGAGGTAATTGTGAACCATTCGCCTGTGAGGTGGCAACCCTTTTAAGTTTTAATCTCTATCTGGATTGTCGGTTCTTCTTTATTTTCTGGGAACCATAATGATGATTATATGGGGACATAGTACAGTTGCTTAACTAGTGATTGCAACTTGTGTAGCATCCTTGCCTGAGCACAGATACTTGCAAGGGCTATGTGGGATAATTCGGGAATTAAATGTCCCATAAAACAAAGAGCTTGTTTAATAGCTTCTATATCTGCTTACAATTAGAAACACAGCGGTTAGCGTATTCAATTTGTTTGACGACTTTGATAATGTACTATGTAAATGGAAAATTTCGTAAAAGAAATACTTAATAGCTTAAGCAGGAGCATGCCTACTTAATAATTTGTTCTGAGCATGCTAAGTTGACTTGAGTCAATATTAGTCATCACTTAATCATTATATCCCAATTTTTTTTGAAGCAATGCCAAAACTGTGAAACGTGTATGCCCTCAATGCATTTTCTGACACCACTTCTTTTGCCAAATGTTCAACGTATTCAATGACGGTTATGGTTTAAATGTGATCTGGTGGACAATTTGATGAACAAGACAAGGGCTAGGGTTGTTAGTGGGATGAGAAGTGGTGGAGGATGCAATGATGGTGGCGACTGTAATGGCTGACGTGGTAGTGGAGGATTTCAGAACAAAGTCCTAGTGAATCTGTAAAATTTTCTTTATTTCTTAATGTGTGTGCTGACAATGTTATTATTGAAGCTCACAAATGAAAAAAATTCTCATCTTGTATATAGAATCTATTCACAATAGAACTCAAATTGGAAAAACTAATCAGCTATTTGTGACCTATGAGCATACTATTCTTTAGTACTTCATCTTCTAAGGCGTAAGTTTCCATAGGCAAGCTCTTTTCCTGTCTTGTTTCTTTGCTCAACCAAATTGCCTGTGCATTGTTCGAAGGTGATGGAGATGGAGGAAAAGACAACAGGGATGGAGGCCATGTGGATGGTGGCTCTTGCATTTATCTAAGAAGAAACTCCATGCTCTTCTTATATGAGTTGTCATATGTACGAGCATTATAGATCAAACTTTACTGAAGTTCTTTTAGGAGGTGTGCTCGGTTGTTTGAACGAACAATCAGCTTACAATACGATATTTGGAATTTTCAAATTGTTAACAAATGGTGATCAAATGATGCAATCCCAGTTATGCTAAATTTACACAACTTCAAACTGATTCAACTTTTGCATTTCAGCACTCCACACTTAAATTTCAGTTAGTTTGATTGCATATTTACTTAAACTGTGAATAATATATGTTCTTGATTAGCATAATTTCTGCTTCATCTGAATGGAAGCAAATGTAAAGTACGGTGCAGGAGATTGTTGAAATCACCCATAATAAAACTAACTCGTGCAAGTGCATGTTCTTTTTTCTTTTTGGCTGTGTGAGGTGAAGGCATGCATCTGCATGCAAGTTAAGTTTCCCCTTAAACTGAAGCCAGTGTAAAACATTCACATGCTAGACTGTCTTTTGCAGCTTAGCTGCTGCTGCATCTTCGTACTTTATTTTTTATTGCATTAGCAAACACAATGAGGAAAGGTTTCCCTAGATAATGAAATAAATGCCAGTATTCTATGTAACATCCAGGAGCCCCTGAGAGATGATGTTGATGGGAAAATGAAGAGATATGATGATGGATCAATGGGGATATTGGGTGTTGATGCTACACTTTTTCTGAAGTCTTTTTCTTATAGTTTCCTGTCATTATTTTTGCATTTCTGCAAACAATCATAATTATGGTAGACAATTGCAGAAGTTTCCCTTACTCCAATTGGGATTTCCAAAATGTTTGCCATTGATTTCTTTTGATTACGCTGAGGAATATGTGCTATTGCAGCTTTTGTTTGTTCATAATTAGTTTTCATATGACTACTCAACTTGATGAATTTTGCTTTGTCGAAGGGCACAAGAAGAAAAGGCCTTCCTCTTCATTTAGTTCTATAGCATGATTTATTGAGTATTTGCCTAAATATATATGCACCAAGCAAGCTATTAATGTCTGTTTGTAATTTTTTAGGCTGCTCTTTCCATGATTTCTCCTTCTTGGGCGGCTGCTTTTGCATCACCCCCTGCTGCAATGGCGTTGGCAATGATTGCTGCAGGAGCAGCTGGAGGTGACGCTCCAGCTCCAATAACAAGTACTCACTTGAAGCGTGACTCTTCATTGCTTGAGCGCAAAACAGCTAGGCTCCATACATTTTCGAGCTTCCAAAATACTGGGGAGGTACCCAGCAAATCACCAGTTGTTCTGAAGGACAGGGCTGCTGCAAAAGCCGCTGCCTTGGCAGCTGCACGTGATCTTGAGCGTAATGCAAAAATCGGTTCAGGGAGGGGTCTCAGTGCCGTAGCAATGGCCACATCTGCTCAGCGTAGGAATGCTAGTGATATGGAGCGGGTCAGGAGATGGAATCTTTCTGAAGCAATGGGAATTGCCTGGATGGAATGTCTTCAATCAGTTGACAGAAAATCAGTGTATGGGAAGGACTTTAATGCTCTAACCTACAAGTTCGTTGCTGTTCTTGTTGCAAGTTTTGCTCTAGCAAGAAATATGCAACGGTCAGAGGTATGGTCACTGCTTGTTCTGCTGATTTTCCCACATCTTGTGGCACTGCATACCAGTCTTACTTTGTGTCTTTGCTGTTCTAGGTGGACCGACACACACAAGTTGATCAATTCGCTAGGCATCATCTGTATGCTGGAATTCATGGATGGCGCAAACTCATCCATCGTTTGATAGAGATGAACAGTCTTTTTGCACCATTTGGAGACCGCTTGTATGACTCTGCTATGGTATAAACAATATCAGGCTCATTATCTATTGTTGACAACTGTTATAGCTTGTGCATTCATTTAGAATCTCATCAGTTGATTCTCTCTCTCTCTCTCTCTCTCTCTTTCTCTCTCTCTCATATCAAGTTCATTGTTATAGTCCGGGATTGACCTGATATATATTTGGGTAGGTTTTCTGGAAGTTGGATTCCTTGGAAACTTCCTCCAGGATGAGACTGTGTTTGAGAAGGAACTACAAAGGATGTGACCATTATGGTGCTGCTGCTGATCATGAGGATCCAGTTGAAAAGAAACTAGATCAAAAGAATGTTATGGATCCACCTGGTGCTCCGGCTCTCACAACTGATGCAATTTCAATGGAGCTTGTGAATGAGGATGACGAACAGGCAGAAATAGACAATATTGAGGGTAAAACCAGTAATGTTGATCAGAGTGAGGAAAACCAATCAAGTTTGTCTGGAAAAACACAGCAAAACCTGCAGGCGGTGGCAGAATCCGGTGATATTCAATTTGGTAGTGAGCAAGACTTGGTTCAAAGTTCGTCTGCTGTTGCTCCTGGCTACGTGCCTAGTCAAGTGGATGAAAGAATTGTGCTTGAACTTCCTTCATCTATGGTCCGACTTCTGAGGGTTGTCCGAGGAACCTTCCAAGTGCGTTCTCGATCTTACTTGCAGCATTCTGTCTGCATAAATGGATATCATGCATTTTCTGTTTAATTATATTGAAATGAGTGTGGGGTGTGTGTGTGTGTGTGTGTGTGTGTGTGTGTGTGGAAAAATGATTGAATTCGAAAAATTATTGTGTATGGAAAAATGATTGAATCAGAAAACTTATATTATTCCTTTTGTGTTGATTTGATTATGGGCCAAGAATTGGTATTCTTTTTGCTTTGAGTTCAAGTCGCAGTGGCAGTGAACCAAAGTAACCTGGATATTAGTTTTTGGGGGAACTCTGAAGATATGCAATGGTCCAGAGAGGATTTGTGGTTTGGTTATTTTATTTTATTTTTTTCATTACATGAAGTGGGGAGGGGACAGTGACACTCAAACATGAGTCTATTGCCTAGGAAAGGTTGACCTGTACCACTATGGCTTGGTCTTGAACTCATTTTGCCTTTGCATTTGGAGTGGCGTACTTTCTATGAGTAAATAGCCTTCTGTGTGCTACATATCGCTTAGTGGTTCTTGCTGCTGAGTTACGGTCGTAGATGTTCAGTTTTTCATATGGAAATCTTGTTATTAATTTATGGTGCATTTAGGATGAAACTTAATTTAATGATGTGTAAGTTTTCCTTCTTGTTTTCTATTGGTAATTTATGAAGAAATTTTTTCATTTTAGGTAACAACCAGGAGAATAAACTTCATTGTCGAGCATGTTGCGGACAGTAATTACACAGATGATATGGAAGACAAATCTGAATCAATGGAGGATGAAAAAGATTACAGCTGGCCGATATCTACACTTCATCAGATCTACAGCCGAAGGTCAAATAACATCTACATTTTAATGCCTTATTGGCTCTCTTTTAGCAAACATTGTGCAGCTCTTTCATTTATGTCATGAAACATGTGTGCTAAGCAAATAAGGCCGAATGGCATATAATTTGGAGTTGGCTCAGGTCAGATTATAATGGAGTGCCTCATGTGGTGCTGTGCATTCATTTGACATTTAGGTTAGATTACATTGATCGACTATTCGAGTCATAGATTGCTCTTCAAACTAGCCTGTTGAAACTGTTCAGCTGGTTGAACTGTGAAGCAGAGGCCTAAACAGTTATGGTTCTAAACATTGTCCTAGTCTGGAAGAATCTCATCATTTTGGCATTAAGGTCTATTTTGCATCCATCTTCTCATGCTAACATTTTACTAGCTTTGCTTTAGAGAAAGAGGGTTAAAATTGATATATTAAGGTAATTATCTTTCCTAAATCAAGCGATTACGTCCAGTGCATGTGTCACCCATTAAATGGTGAATATGTGAAAAGTTTTTTACACTGGCAGTGACCCTAATAAAGATCCTAATTTAATGCAAATTAAAATGGGGTTATAGGCTTTAGTTCTTGTTCCTTTTGGTCTTGGGACTTTGGCTTCTCAGCTGATTAATTCTTATTGATATGTTTCTGTTGCAGATACTTGTTAAGACGAAGTGCTCTGGAATTATTTATGGTTGATCGTTTGAATTTCTTCTTTGATTTCGGGGTATCTCTTATCTTTTTCCTTTAGTTTATGTTGTGAAAAAAACAATGTTATTTCAAAATTTTAGGGCTAACTTGCGCTGTTTGTGCTCATTGTGAATTTGTGTTTCTCTTTCCGCAGAGTATAGAAGGTAGAAGAAATGCTTACCGAGCCATAGTTCAAGCACATCCTCCTCATTTGAGCAACGTTTATCTTGCAACGCAGGTTTGCCCTATGTTGTTGTTGTTGTTTCCTTTCTCTTCCTTTTCTCTCTTTCTATTTGTCCCCTCTTCTAGTGGGGGGACATGGTAGGCATTCTGGGTGCAATGAATTTCACTCAAACATTCATTGGAGTGAAATAAGGGTGGAGGTTTCATAGATATGCAAGGACACTTTACTAATGCTTGTGATTATAACTTGATTTTCTTGTTGTTGCAACATTTGATTGGAATTTACTGTGCCCATGTTGTTTACAATCTATAATTCTTATTTATTTATATCAGAGACCAGAACAACTTCTCAAGAGAACCCAGCTGACGGAGCGTTGGGCTAGGCGAGAGGTGAGAAAGGGTGGAAAGGTTTAATTGGCCTTTTCTTATGAAAATGCTTGATTTTGTTTTATGCTTGCTCTTTCCTTAGCAGTGTGGTGTATAATACATAGTATCGGAAGACTGCTAATAGAAAAGTGTTAACCTGCAGATTAGCAACTTTGAATATTTAATGCATCTGAATACTCTGGCAGGACGCAGTTACAATGACATCACTCAGGTGACCTTTTTCATTTCTTCCATTTTACAATGAACTTCTACTGCCATTTGTTGAACTTCTGTGCTTCTTAACTTCCTTTCTTTCGTCTGTAGTATCCAGTTTTTCCTTGGATTCTTGCTGATTACACTTCAAAGAATTTGGATCTTTCTGATCCTTCTTCCTATCGAGATCTATCGAAGGTGATTGAGAAAACTTGAAGTTTTGCTTCTCCTGACTATAGAAACTTAGTTTGGGCCATTAAAGGGAATTATCTTTTTGCAGCCTGTTGGTGCCTTGAACCCTGATCGGCTAGAAAAATTCCAAGAGAGATATTCTAGTTTTGATGATCCCATTATCCCTAAATTCCATTATGGTTCGCATTATTCCAGTGCCGGCACAGTAAGTCTACTTATCCTTGTGTTTTTTTGTGTGTCCTACTTACCTCTTATTAGTTACATCTATTGCTGTACATCATTCTTATGCCTATCCTTTTTCTTTGCTATCAATTCTTGACGCCAATGGATCTTTATTTCTTAACCCTAGCCATTATCTCACTTTAAAAAAAAAAAACAATGGTTGCTGTTATGTTAAAATGTTAATATGTCCTGCTTTAAAGATGGCCCCATGCAATGGGGTTTGACATCCATGGTACAGAAGCATATGCGAAGATCAAGTCTTTTGGCAATAAAAGAAGCGCTATAATGACCTGACCTCTCGAAGTATTATATCCAGTCTATTTTCCACTTAACATCTCTGTTAGGATAATATGTGGTGTCTTTCATCCTACTTACACAAATGACCCTCCCATCTCTGGTGATTATATGCCCTAATATCAGATTGTCGGGACAAGATATTAAGTTGAGGAGTTTTCAGTTCACTATCCTATAGCCTTTTTATATAGAAAATTCCTCTGGCTTCATACGAGAACCTTCATCTCATGTCTGTCTATTGGCATGAGGATTTTAACTCTTCAGATTGCTCTAATCTCCTTGCTTTTATCCTCAACATTCATGGCCCATTAATGAAACTATCCTATGAGGTCTTTGACCTCATCTAAAATCCATGCAGCACATCATTGGTTGACTATTCTATGAACGGGCAAAGTTGTAAATGGTAGATCTATGTACAACATAGAATACGTAGGATGCCCTCGCTGATCCTTCAGATTGATGTTACATTTCAAATTTTGAGCATACCGTTTCTTGTTGGATTTCCAGATTTTACATGGTCTGGTAATCAAGGTCTGTGGTTTCACTTTCTTATCATGCATAGATTGAACCAAGATTTGTTGTTTCATGACCTTCCCTTCTTTTAGACTTGCCAGGTATCTAGAAAGATATATTTGCTGGCCCTTTTGGTGAATGTGTTTGAATATCCTTATGTTCTTGCCCTTCTATATATCTTGTTGGCACCTGTGCATATCTCCTGCTTCCAGTCTAATGTGTAGGCAGTGTGAAGTAATGCTTTCTGGTCGCTTATGTTTCTTTACAGGTGCTATATTATCTCGCAAGGGTTGAACCTTTCACGACTCTGTCAATTCAACTGCAAGGTGGTAAGTTCGACCATGCGGACAGAATGTTTTTTGACATAGCTGCTACTTGGAATGGAGTTCTTGAGGACATGAGCGATGTGAAGGAACTGGTATGTTTTTCTATGGATGTTTTTCCCCTGTATCATGATTCACATGAAAATCTGTTTATCCAACTTTGCTTTATGAGGAAGTAAAGGCTGATGTCCTTCTTGTCAGGTTCCTGAGCTATTTTACCTTCCTGAGATTTTAACCAATGAGAATTGCATTGATTTTGGTACGACACAGATGGGGGACAAGCTTGGTATGTACCTGAAGTATGTGTTGATGGCACAAATTCAAAATTTCTAAACTATAGCTTGTGATTTATATTTTATTGTTGGTACAGATAGAGTGAAACTTCCACCTTGGGCTGAAAGCCCAATTGACTTCATCCATAAGCATCGGATGGCTCTTGAAAGTGAGCATGTATCAGCACATTTGCATGAGTGGATCGATCTTATATTTGGGTATACTCCAAATGTCTGTTGTTTATTTTGCTTTTTCTCTATTCCATCTTAACCTGTGGATGGAACACATGACATTTTTTCAAATTTTGAGGTAAACTCCAGGTTTTCATAAAATTATGAATCTTTACAGTTATAAACAACGTGGGAAGGAAGCTATATCAGCAAACAATGTCTTCTTCTATGTCACCTATGAAGGAGCAGTTGATATTGAAAAGATCTCGGACCCAGTAAAATAATCTTGTTCTTCTATTTTTTTTTTAGTACTTTTCTGTGCTGGTTTCTATTTCTTATATACTACCATTTGTGAAAAAAATAGGTACATCAGCGTGCTACACAAGATCAAATAGCTTATTTTGGACAAACGCCATCCCAGCTCCTAACAGTACCACATATGAAGAGGCTACCATTAGCTGATGTTCTTCATTTACAGGTAATTTCAGGGATGCTTTTATGCTATAATGCTGATGTTTTTTTGCATGAATAGGGTTCAGGATACCCTAACTGGATATATTCTACTTTCCATTTCATCTCAAATGTTGTTGAAGATCATTCAGCGCTTTTTTTTATTTTTATGTACTGAATAATCAATTGCAATTATTGACTGTTAAGGAAAATGATTGACTCAATAACGTATCTTTGGGCAAGTTCAAATTCACTTGAAAATGTAATGTCTGTAACATTTTGTTGCATATAGTTTCTAACAAGGTCGTAGAAATGCAATACGCAAGTTTAGTTCATTGGAAATTCAAAACCAACAAGTGTAATTTTAGTTATTTTGAAAATTAATCAGTTATTGTAGTTTATTAACATGCTGCTAAGTAGGAAGTTAACTTAGGTTATGGAGGCTACTTTTAATCTTTAATGCTCCGTATGATACTGATACTTTTTCCAATCTGCTCATATAGCCACATTGTTCTAAAATGAAATGATTTTTTAAATAAGCAGCCTAAATTCGCAGTAGTTTGTCTTGCTCTTTTTTCTGTCACAAAGAGGAATACAAATTAGTTTGGTTCGTAGTGTATATGTTGTCCAGTTGGAAGGCTCTGTGGGTGCTTATTAAACTATTTCATCATTGTCAAATTGACACTCTTTCCTCTATGTAGACACGAAAAGCCTGCAAATAAAGTTTGTACATGATTCTTGTTCACCGAGAAACTTATACTCGATTTTAGTTTTTGTGGATTTTCTTTCTTGTAAATGATTTAGTATGGGGTGGTACCTTCTTGCTACCTATCTAGTGAATCTTTTGTTAAAGATATAGATGACATCTTTCTGCCCCAAAATCTGCACCTTTTATTCATTAAATGTAACGGCTTTGCAACATTTATAGATTCACATGCTTGTATACACGTGCTGTACGAATCCTGTTGCTAACAGTTTTAAGCATTCATTCAGCAAGCTCTGCTTTTGCTTGCTGTTGGGTGGATTATAAATCATCAATCTCAGTCATTATCCATTTAAAGAAATACAGACTTCTGCCTTAATACATGTTTTGGTTGTGCATGCAGAAAAGTAGAATGTCGGAATTGAATTTTTTGTGGAGCATGGTATCAATGACATCATTTGGTAACTGTAGAATGATTAGGCATGTACCAGCTTAAAGCGTGTCAGGAGTGATAACACAAGTGAATATTCCTCATTGCAATTTTGTCATGCATCAGCTGATAACATGTCTGTACATTAGTTCACCAGAAAACCTTTCAATCTCAGTATTGATAGCTCAAAAGCCCATTCCAAATCATTGACGGTACAAATTTGGAATAATGACATCTCGATGTCTTGCACTGGATGGGAATGGCCTGTTTGAGTAATTAAGACCCACACCCAAATGGTCACCACCTTGTGTGGTTCCACTTGACGACAACTTTTGGGGTTTGGCCCATGTGGAAAGGGCTGGGTCGTTACAAGAATGATACATAAGGTGCCTTCCTCGCGAGAGAAGGTGAGCTAAACAGAGGAGGGAGGACAGTCATGTTCTGGAGCAGGGGGTGTTAAGTTAGTTCTCTTGATTGTCAAGATACATGTCATAATAGGCATCAGTAGAGATATTATGTGGAGATGCCACCTGGCATAACGTCAGAATCCAATAGACATAGTTCCAGGATGTGAAAATGGAACCTGCACTTCCACTGATCTGTTGTAGGGAATCGGTAGGCTGAGTAGTAAATAATCTCCAGGCTGAGCTGAAATTTAGAAGAAAAGAACCTTGTTCGTTTGCTGAAGATAGAGAAATCTGGTTGAATTGGACTCTTTTACATCTTGCATAAGTGATATTGCCTTAAGTGGTATTCATGAACCTTTTTTTTTTCAGACAATATTTCGGAATCCTAAAGAAGTCAGACCTTATACTGTCCCAACACCTGAGAGATGCAATCTGCCTGCAGCTGCAATGCATGCATCTTCAGATTCAGTTGTCATTGTTGATATAAATGCTCCAGCGGCACATGTTGCGCAGCATAAATGGCAGCCAAACACACCTGACGGTCAAGGAACTCCATTCCTCTTCCAGCACGCAAAGGCTGCTACGAGCTCCACTGGTGGAACATTCATGCGCATGTTCAAAGGGACGGCTGCACCTGGTTCAGATGATTGGAAATTTCCCCAGGCACTAGCATTTCCAACATCAGGAATTAGAGGCTCAGCAATAGTTTCCATCACATCTGACAAAGAAATCATCACAGGTAACCAACTTGTGCAAATGTCATTTTTCCAATGGATAATCATTTAGTCCCAAAATCCGGAGGGTTTCATCGTCTCCTTGCTTCAAATATGTGAAGGAAAGGAGGAACAGAGCAAAAGGAAGTAAAAACAATTTAAGAACTTTTAAAGATAGTTGTGTGCTTCTCATTATCAAGGATAATTACAGGGGTTAATTATGAGTGAAGAGAGATTATGTGGACTTGATGTTTGAACATCATATACCATAGAATTTGTTGTGAAGAAAGCACAGCTTGGCAGTGACATCAACATGTCTTACTTTTCTGCAAATGTCAGTGTTGGAAGCATCTTGTTTATTGATTTTGATATTCTGTGTCATCACATGGATAATCGCAACTTCCATTATCAGAAAGACTTACTGATGAATCAATAATAATTTTGCCGGCATGAACTCCAAAATTTATGCAGTGGTCCATGTGCCTGAATAGATAGTATTATTCAAGAAAGAGCAAGTACACGTTAATAAAAAGTCTCCAGGACCTTTACTGTGTTATTCTTCCAAGGGTGAGGTTTTAGATAGCTCACAAGCTTGTAATGTTATTGATGTGCTGGGTAATGGTCTCTATTCTTAAACAGCAGTATGATTGAATGGTGCCGGGGTCTGGAATCTTAGGGAGCAATTAGCGTGCTTTTATTTCTAAATTGTTTGGTGTTTTTGGCTGTATGCTTTTTAATACGGTGAAATACCACAAAAGTCGGTTTCTCCATGGACATGAGTTCCTTATAATATGTTACCCTAATAAATGGTAATTTGTTGACATATTGTCTTGAGGTGTCTAACTATGGTCATCCTAAATTCTTTGGTTTTTGTATAGGTGGACATGCGGATAATAGTATCAAGGTAATATCTTCTGATGGAGCAAAAACACTAGAGACGGCAATTGCACACTGTGCTCCAGTGACTTGCCTTGCTCTTTCACCAGATAGCTACTACCTTGTAAGTGGCTCGCGAGATGCGACAGTTTTACTTTGGAAGATTCATCGGGGCTTTGGTACTGGTTCAAGTAGCATATCAGATCTTCCTACCAGTACAGGCACACCAACTTCAAGCACCAACAGTACTCAAACCATCTTGGCTGACAAAAGCAGAAGACGTCGTATTGAAGGTCCCATACATGTTCTCCGAGGCCACCTCAGGGAAATAAGTTGCTGCTGTGTTAGCTCAGATCTAGGGATTGTTGTGTCATGTTCCTATTCATCTGATGTTTTATTGCATTCAGTGAGGCGGGGCCGATTGATCAGAAGATTGGCCGGGGTTGAGGCACATGCTATTTCCCTTTCAGCCAAGGGAGTTATTATGACATGGAACGAATTAAGACATACACTCAGCACATTTACTCTCAATGGTGTACCAATTGCTACAGCAAAACTCCCTCTTTCTTGCAACATCAGCTGCATGGAGATTTCTCTGGATGGGGAAAATGCTCTGCTGGGAATAAATTCTTCTTCAGAAAACTCTGAATCCTTTAATAGTAACAAGGATCTGAACTTCAAATCCTCTGTCCTTGAAGAGAGCGATATGGAGTTGGATGAAACTGGTCAAATGTTAGATATTCAGTCACCTTCACTTTGTTTCCTAGATCTCCATACCCTTAAGGTAACAAATAAGTTTTGATTTTCAGATTAGCATATGATCATCCGCATTAATTGTCATGCCATAGGCGGTGGCTTCAACAATGTGAGGGATGAGGTTTTGTATGGACCTAAGTTTAGGAACTAGGTAAACAGTTATCACTGTGCCCTCCATGTAATCACATAAATAGCATTTATGCAATTGCCGTAGTGATCTCAATACAGTTAGATATGTGCTGTAACGGAGAAATATAGCTCAGGTTTCTAAGTTTTCTGGTTTTTGTTAGCTAGAATTTCTCTATTATGCAATGCCATCCAATTCAGTGCAGCATGTAATTAGTTATCAAGCCCTAGCTGGTCTTCAATATCAGTTTGCTTTTAACCTTGTAGCTGTTCTTGTTTTTGTTTTTCCTATCAGAACTGTTCTGTGCTTCTTGGATGTTGTTTCTTTAAACTTTCAGTTGCTCATGGTTTCTCCTTCATCTTTTAAAATTTTTTCTGCAATTTGATCTTGCAGGTGTATCACACTATAAAACTGGTGGATGGACAAGATATTACAGCCGTGGCGCTGAACAAGGACAACACAAATCTTTTGGTGTCTACTGCGGACAAGCAGTTGATAATATTCACTGATCCAGCAGTAAGTAAAACTCATCTTTAATCCTCATTCTTTCTTATTGATCTGCATAGGTTGATTGGATCTTCTGATCCTTGTGTGGGAGTCAGTTGATGTGAAAGAAATTGATCCAACATATAATTCGATTAGCATTTTTAGCATTTGAAGTCGATACAAATATTAAGAGTCATTGGACTTGCTGGTAGCCATGGTTAGGACATTTGCCTTGCAGAATATTGGCTTATGTCTTCTTTTTAATCTCTCTCTCTCTCTCTCTCTCTCTCTCAGTTGAGCTTGAGAGTCGTGGATCAAATGCTCAAGCTGGGTTGGGAGGGTGACGGGCTCAGCCCTCTTATAAAACCATAGTCGGAGATTGAACTATGTCCAACTGGTGAGTCAAAGAGGACAGCTGCACAGCTGGACGGAAGAGCAAAGGTTGCAAACACAGATTGAGCGGCATTTGGGACATTTTCGTCAATGCTGGACTCGGGGCTTTGCTAATTTTTGGAGTTTACAATGTTGTATCAGGCAAGCGGATCAACCTGCAACCCTTTTGAGTATGCGATGGTTTTTTGGGACTGTTTAGTCATTGTCATTTATATAAGTTGAAGCTGTGAGAGAGAGAGAGAGAGAGAGAGAGAGGCTCAATAGATCGAGCTATTCATTTTTGTCAACTTTTTTTTTTTGTTTTTTCATTAGAGTAGAATACGAGAGTATAGCATTTTTTAATTCATGTAATCCTTTTCTTTTAATTGGCTGTAAATGGTGAGACTACTGGGTGCTTTCCAAAAGGTCTTGTAAATTAAATCTTCATATTGATCAAAACTCATCTGTACACCTAAATATGCAGAAGCGATTTGCCTTTTTCAGCTTCCATGGTAATGAATATTTCTGTTCTTCTCTTTTGAATGAAATTCGACAGAAGTTTCCACCGTCCATCGCCCAAGCCTTCACATCTCATGAATTTAAGATGAAGCAATTATGCCGAGATAATGCGAAAAAGGAAATATTTCTGGAGGAAATTCCTTCTCTTATGCATATTAATACTTGTCCGATGCCTCCAGTCTCCAGTAACAAACAAAATAGCACCGAAGTAAGGATTTTCCACATGAATCATCAGCTCCTTAATGCATGAAGGAAGCCACAGACACCGGAACTACCAAAACGAAGCCACGTACCCGAGACGACACGACTTGACTTAGAATTTATCCATTGCCTCTCACTTGAGCGCAAAAACACACCGATCAGAGAACCAATAATCGCCACAAAACTATCCCTTCGAGCCATCAATTGTCGAGAGAGAGCGCTTGCAACGGCAGCCGTAGTGTCGGTGCCGACGGAAGCGAGAGCTTCAGAACAGAGTGAAGGCGAGAAAATGGTGCAGAGAGGGAAAGTAGTGACGAAGACACCATGAGAGAGAGAAGACACAAGTCAGTGTTCACTGATCACTGAACTTCAGCCACTCCAGCTTTCTGCTTCTACTTTTCCACCTTTTCGTGTTGGTAAAAAAATTCATAAATAGTCCTGAACTTTGACCCATGCTACAATATCATTCCCGGACTATTAATTTATTTAATGCGATTACTCAACTTTAACCAAATATGCAATATCATCTCTGAATTTTAATTTAATCGATATTGTCCATGAAATTTCGATACGATCATGTCCTACACAAAATGAAAATGTTCAATCCAGTCGTTCCATTGAACAATATTAAACATGTATCAAAAGTTTATAGATAAAATTCAATAAATTAAAAGTTATTGCATATTTGACCAAATGTCCAGGGACCATTTCTATAATTATCATTTATTATTTTCTATATATTTTTTCACTCATTATATATGCATTTGTTTAATAATTAAATTTTTCCGCATATAATATTCATCGACTCGAGAAAATAAATGATTCATTTTATGTTAATCGTGTTTGTGCAGAATGTATATCTACATTTTAATAACTAATGTGTAAGGTGCATGCATTTGTTAATTTTTTTCATGTAAAATGAACAGGTCAGAAACTATAGTAACTATATTATTGCCAAAAACCGTATATGTTGATCCTATGTTAATTTGGTGATAATTTCCAAGTTATCTATGTATTTTTGATTCAATTGTGAAAGTATATGAAGGCCTGTTCCCCATGAGGAACCATAGACTCACTCAAGAATATTATCCAATAACCTGAGTACGGAGCCTTCTAATTTGCATGCTTAAATCATAGCCCTTTTCTAATAAGAGCAAAATTTAAAGTTGTCGTGGAGGCAATTCAAATGCCAAGCAGGTATTCTCAAATACCGCTCATCAAAATGGCTTATTTGCACTTCCTAGAAATATGCTCGGAAATTGTCTAATACAATTTCCCCGACCCTTAGTAACTTGTCTGAGCTCTAAGGTCGGATCATTTGTCGAGGTGAGGATCCGCAGATCGCGAATCCACGCACATCCCTCCCAATTAACCCCAAATTGATCAGAAGTACCCATTACACGTTGAAAAACCATAAGGAAAAAAAAATAAATCCCTCAATAACTTTCTCTTAACCTCAATTTATTTCGTGAGTAATAAAAATAATTTTCTTTCATTCATTTTTCTAACCGTTACAAGTGATCACTTTTAGAAAATAAGAAATAATTTTCCTAATTATTCATTTTTTTTTTTTGAAATAAATGGAGCCTTATTATCGAGTCAAGTTCTCGTTTCATTGTAAGATTGCCACCTCTATCGATGAGATTGCCCCAATACCCGACAAGGGCGGGGGATTCGCAGCTCGTGGCAAATCCTCGCATCATTCCCATCCCTTCAAGCTACAAGTAACATCAAACGAGTAAAGGCAATTTAGTGACGTTTTCATTTGGACTTTGCTAATATTGGCGTCGATTAAATTGATTATTCAAATTTACCTTTCAATGGAGAAAACATAAATCCTTTTGGGGATGAACGGTTCCCGATCCGGTCTAGTCCCACCTAAGAATCGGCAACCGGACTAGGAGGACCGATTCCCCATTTTTGAAACAAGGAACTAGACCATCTGGTCCTAGGATCGGACCAATCTTGTCTGGCTCGATTCCCGTGCAGCCCAATAGAGCCGGTGGATTCGCATATCTTGAATTTTTAATCCGTAGCAACTTGAAACTAAGAGATGATGGGCCATAATTATAGGGGCACGCTCGAAAAAGAGAGTAGGATTCAGTGGATTCTTTTTTCTATAAACAACGGACTCACAAATTTAAGGAAGGTGCGAGTAAGCGAGGGAGGTAAAATTGATGAATCTTTGCCAAGAAAAGAAACAAAGTAAAATAACTAAAGAAGTAAGAGATAAAATGAGCAAGTTGGATGAATGGGTGCAACAATTTGAAAGAAACAAAGATTTGCTTTATCATCTGTAATAAGTGAGGCGCGAGAGAAGATTTGGGTTTAGGTTTACATTTTACTTTGTTAAGAAATAAAAATAAAAACATAACAATCGGTCCCGTCCGAGCAGTTCGGCTCCCATCTTGGAACTGAGAACCGGACCAAAAATAATTAGTTCCAATTTTGTTAAACCATGAATTGGAATTATCCTTCAAGATTGCGAAGAAGAACGAGATTTCTTTGAAATGCACTTAATTTATGTTATTTCCATATATCATTTAATTTTTCAAAAGTTGCTTTACGTGTGTGTACACATAGATAAGTATAAACATTCTCGATTAGGTAATCTTGTCAAAGAATCTTGATTTTTCTAATGAAAAATGGCTAAAATCAAATAGAAAAAGTTTAGCGTCGTTAATCTGACATCCCTACTTGATCACATAATAAAAATGAAATAGTTCTCTAAGAGGCAATGAAAAAAAATATAGTGTCCAAGGGTTTATCAATTCAAGATTAGCAACATGATTTCCTTCCAGAAAGTCATGTTGCATTTTGACTTTTAAGCGAGCGCTCAACTGTCTTATGATATATTTAAATAATTATAATTGAACATTTGATGGTAATCCAAAGAATATATATCCATATAAATAATTTATTTTTAAACAGTGGATAAGAAATAAATATTCTCGAAGAGATAGGTCGATTTGGCACTCTTATCGGAGAAAATGGCATTCACTTGGACATTATTTGGAATTCTGGTAATTATGGTAATTATGGCTGCGGGCAAGTCAATTAGGCAATCTTATCAGATTCAATGATATGTACTCTTATATATCGTCAAATAATAAATTCGGTTTGATATAATACCCTATATGAAATTTTGTCCATGTATAAAATGACCAATCCATTCTGCAGAAATACATTGTCTTCATAAGAAAATTACTTGAAAATCTCCATCTCCATGAAAAGAAAAAATGAATCATGCATTCTCAATCTCTTCCCTATTCCTGATCTATTTCCTCATGATCTTCCATTGCGTTCGATCCGCAAACAATATCGTTCAGGACACCTGTAAGAAGTTTGTAGCCGATGACCCAAGGATGAACTTCGACTTCTGCGTGAAGTCTCTTGGGTCAGACCCGAAGAGTCATGAGATGGATCTCGACGGCCTAGGACTAATCGCGGTCAAGTTGTTAGCCGCCAACTATACAGGTACGGTCGAGTACATTAAGCAACTACAGAAGCAAATATCGGAACCACGCCTACTCAAGGCACTCTCGCTTTGCTTGCATGTTTACAACTTTAATGATATCAAAGACCTAATCCCATTTTACAAGGCAAAGCGACATGCCGATGCAGGCATGCTTGTGTCTGCAATGCTAACTACTGAAGAGACATGTGACACTCAAGTTTCGAGGAAGAAAGGCATGGTTCCAGCTTTGACAAAGCATAATGCTGACATTTATCAATTGTCCGGCATAGCACTTAGTATTGTGGTTATTTTTAGAGATAGAGCATAAGGGATGTAATGAAGCGTGTGTTTGCCAGTAATTGCATTGTCTATGAATCTTCATGGCAACATGAGTCTTCTTTTCGTCCCCCCTCTAAGCTGTATTTCTTGCTAATGGATTGCTATGGATGGATATCTTCTTTTATTTCATTTTATTTATTTATTAATATTTAAAATACAAATAGCATATGAAGTAAATAAGCTTAAGGGCATCCCGACATTACAAATAGAGCTAATGATTTAGAAAGATAGGGGTAGGAAATCTCCACATAGTAGCCGATATAACATTTGAATGTAAAGGTATAATAATTTTGGTAAAGTGAATTTCTACCTCCTATATTTATACGTACGTTTGCCAAATAATATGGATGTCATTTGATTTGTTTTGAAATCGTCTGCGCTCCATCTAAATGCAATACATAGTTGCTAGGAAAGATACTTTGAGGAGTCTTGCTACCAAATCTTTGCCCTTATTAATTACCCATCCTCTTCCCTTTGGAGCATTTGGGTTCACAACACATAATGCAGAGGTACCCCAATTATACCCCTTGACATTAGGGGCATAATTGGGGTACCTCTGCAAAATAAGCGCAAGAAATATATTATATCCTCATATGCAAAATATATATCGCATGAAGTTGATTTTACTTTTTCGGCTAAATGTTATATATATTGTTTCATTTGTTAGTTTTGGGTGGATCCCCCCGTCAGTCCTAATTGAGAGCCGCACAAGATTATCACGTCCCTCGAAAGGAAGACGGAGCAAACCCAAGAACCTGCTACACAATTGGCCTGACCCATTATGAATACATATTCAAGAGTCCTGAAAGTTTATAGCAACACACCGGCCAATTATGGCCTCTCCGGAGTCTCATCGGCTGCCTCACCTGAGATCGCTAGACCTCATTTTTTATGAGCCAATTGTATAGCACATTCTTGGGAGCACGATTGTGATTGGGTTAGACCTATCCATATATGGCCAGCAACTATATTTATGAAAATGATAATTTATACATATCCGCATAATTTATACATATCCGCTTCTTGAGTGACAAAATCTAAAATAACTCAAGTAATGTTGGGATCTCAGATAATTAGTAGCGCATGAATGAGTGACAGCATGTGTCCACTGAGTATTAATGATCAGAATCCCCGATCACGGTATATAATCTCAATAAATTGGGCTTGTTTTCTCCCAACGAAGATTTATGGTGATCATCTTCTCGGGGCTGGTCCCCAACCCAAACCGATGAACAGTGTTTTGTCCATACGGTATAGCATATGGACAAAGCTAATGACATGATTGAAAAGGCTAAACCTACGAACTGAAACGGTTTTGAACCTCATCTAACAATTAGCCATGCTGCACTTCATGATATCATTGCCATACCAATCTGTTAATCAGCTCATTGGCTTCGGCTGAGCCGGACCTATTCTTAATTCTATATACTGAGAACAAGTTTTCGTGTTATGTATAACTAAAGCACTTGGTTATATGTCTACAAAATAAGGGAAAGAAGAATGGTTCCTCCTATGATAAAAGGAATGAAACATCCTACGACAACAACTAGATATCTCAAAACTAATACTATAGTAAATCATATAGGAAAAATACAGAATACCATCATAAATCACCCAAAACATATGGCCAAATTATGGTCCTGAAAGAAGGCCACAATGATAATGTAGAGCCTAGTGTTGAAGGCAGTTGGCTGCCGGGCTGGGATGCCCATCCTCTGCAATTTCTGTACGCCTTAATGGCCTGTAAACGAAGCCGCTGTCAGGATGCATTTTGTGGGCTCTTCAATGCCTTCACCCAAATCAACATGAAAGAATTAAAAGGGTATGCGGGAATGAAATAACCATTTTCGAAATCTGCAGCATTAGTCAATGGACCACAGAACATAGAATACTACCTTAGGGATCACGGCCAATTTGGGTGGGAGCTTCAACAATGTCTCCAAATTTGACCTTCTCATGTCCGGGAGAGTCCATGTCATCCTTATCAGTGGCCTTCTTGTGTTTCTTTTTTCTTGATTCTCTATACCTAAGCAGACAAATATAAGATCATACTCAGAATGCCTTGTGAATGACCAGAACATCTTTGTTCCAATGCCTTGTGAATGACCTCTTTCTGCCAAACAAAATTTAAAAGTCAGAACCCGACAAGCTTCCCGGAACATCTCGTGTAGGAACAAAAGAAAGAAGAACAATGATCAGAAAAGGCAGATCAGCAGGAGAAGGAATGAGGGGAGACAAAATATGAATTCAAGGTTTCCATGAATCAATGAGAACATTCAACGTTTGCTTGATAATTCGTCAGTTCCAGTTATGATCTGGCTAGAGGAAAGGGAGTGACCTCTAATCATGAGAACATTCTATTCGAACACAGAAGAAATTATCCCAATCATGAGCTCATCTAGAATTGTAGCGCACATATACGTAACCTAAACCGTTTTTATGAAGCGGATCATACCAAGCAGAAGCTTCTGTCTATGTAACTCCATAACAAATACGAGATAAGCATTTGGAAACCCCATTGAACTGCAAGGAACAATGAACACACGGCTTCGATATAAAAGAAAAATTTATCGAAAGGAACATCTCAAGGAGAAAACAAACATGAATACCGAGTTAATAAATACTCTGCAACAGATTCAAAACAACAACCAAAAGCAGCTCTTTAGGAGGAAAAGAAGCTGAATTCAACCGAACCCACTTCCACGACAACGTCACTTGGGAAAGAGATAAAGACTCATGAGGCAAGGAGTACCGTGAGCATTCCCCCAAAACCAATCGCATGAAGTCGCGGAACTGATAAGCACAGCTTACTTCATCGTCTCCCAACTCGCTCTTCTTGCGGGTTTTACAGTCTTTAGAATCCTTCGCGGCATCTGAAGAGCACGAAACGAAAGAGGGGAAAAAACAAATCATGTTTCAACAAAAGCAGCAGAGGTGGCGAGAGAGAGAGAGAGAGAGAGAGAGAGAGAGAGAGAGGGAGAAACCTTGAGGAGGTGGAGGTCGCGCGGAGGGGGAGGGCGGTGCTCCCGCCATGCGCCGCCCTGTAGTTCTTCTCTCTCCGCCGCCTCCCTTTGCCCACCATCTCTCTCTCTCTCTCTCTGTGTCTGTGCTGTTGAGGAAGTTCGCCGGCGGAGGGCGCTTGGAGAAGCAAGCACAATAACTCTCTTTTGGGGGAACACAAACGATCAAATTGATTGTTTGGTCCTGTATTTTGCGTGTAATTCAAGTGATCGTCCCTACTGTTTCATTTTATATTTATTTTAGCCCCAAACTTTTTAATCGCTTTCAATTTAACCCCTCTATAAGTTTGGGTGACCCTTTTCGGCAAGAAAATATTCAGCTCCAGAACCCACATCATCAGGGCTGACGGTCCTTTGAGGGTACCTAATATTTTCTCTGCCGCACAGCCCATCTAGGGTAATGCTGGAAATGCCATCGTGGACGGATTCTTATCCTTTTTTAAGAAGCTTGCTTTTGAAGTTCCAGCTAGGGAGGTAGCTTTACTTTTACATACGATAGGGAAGCCTTTCATGGAGAATTACAGCACATGACAGTGACAATTTACATAGGAAATAGATCAAAAGGGGGGTGATTTTAATATTGGAAGGCCATGTAAGATGATAAGTACATTATGCTGAGCAATGTGGTTAGTTGGCGATATCATGTCAGCCGTGCACTCAACACTTAAATTACCTTGCGTGAGCAAGTTGGTAAGTGAATTCAATTCTTCTAATCGGCGATCGATCGAGTTAAATGATTAGCATAATCAATCGATGATATAAGTGATTTGGTCGCTTTTTAATTTCAACTTTCCACAACAGTGACCATACTCATAATTGCCAAATTGAATTGATTTAACAAATGCTTGAATACTCGTTAAGCATATTTGATATGAGATCATTTGATTTTTGAAATGTATAAAAAAAAGGGGTTAATATCATCAAAACTTTTAAATTGATCCACTTGAGATCTCAAATTCTCTCAAATCGTACAACAGCGACAAATTCATTTTCCGTTAGTTTTCGTAATTTGTTAATGTCACATTACTGAATTTAATAACATGCGGTAATTAATAGATTTGTCAATTTGGAGTTTTATTCTCTATTTATCAAAAGTGTATTAATTTGTGACTTTTATTATATTAATTTAATTTAACAGAAATTAATGAATATAATGAATATATATATTATTTCTTAAAGAAGTAAAGTGTAAACCTAAACTCTAATCTCCTTTCACGCGGTCGCTTATCCTGGATGATGAAGCAAATCTTTTTTACTTTTATATTGCTGCACCATTCATCCAAACTTGCTTCTTTTGCCTATTTGCTTCTTTCTTTATTTTCTTGCAAAGATTCACCAGTTTTACCCCTCTCACTTACTTGCACCTTTTTTTTAAGTTTGTGAATATGTCATTTATGGAAAATAATCCACCAAATCCTCATCCTTTGCCCTTACAATCATGGCCCCATCATCTCTTCGTTTTTTTTGCAAATTTTGTACGAAATCTTGATTTCGAATTGCGACATGTTAGCAATTCAATTAATTTAAAATTTTCGGCTAAGATATATGAATCCACCAATTATATTGGATCATGCGGAACTGGATTGGACCAAATGACCCACTCGATCCCAGGACCAGTGGTTTGGTTCCTAGATGAGATTGGATTAGATCGAGAACCTATCATCCCTATTCATATCTCACTTTCACCTCGGTTAGAGTATGGATTTACCTAAATTGGATTAAATTTAGTAGTATTTTAGGAATATAAATTGGGTCTGGTATGAGTTGGATATGGGTCGGGTCATTAAATTTAACTTACAATAAATGGGTCATAAACAGGTAGAATGAATTCATTTGGGTAAGATAAGTTATCACCTAACTCAAACTAGATTCAATCTATTTATTTGACATGTCTAGTTATGACTGATTACATTAAAGCCATCCTCGCGAAAGATGACTTGTCATTCGAGAAAGGGAATGTAAAAGCAAGTACTTTCCGGATGATGGTAAGTTAAAGCAGTAATGGTCGCCGAGGTTGCGCAAACTATTGTCTGGTATGTGGTACTTGAAGAATATTAACTGTCTTGAAATGTGTAATTGATAATTAAGTCGCGATCAACGGTCATCTTATATTGCTATTAATTCATTTGCCGAAATTAAGACAAATATTTGATACGGACGTTGGCATCCCGTTTTATTTGGCGAATGTCATCATTATTATATTCGAGTGTCAGCCGTGGACAAGTCATTTAGGCTTAGGCATATAATGTTCTAGCAAGTCACATGGCAATACACGTAATCAGTTAACATCGATCGCCATTATTCAACGATGGCCACAAGCAAGGCTTAAATAAACGTTAATTATATGTGGATTGCAATGGTTTTTCAAATGGTGAATTCAGTGTCAATTTCAATTTGTCCTGAGACAAGTAAAAATTAAATGTATGCCGTCCACTTTTGATAGTATACAGATGAACATGCATTGTAACCAAATTATCGGGAATGACGACATTAATTTTATGGCGGGCAATTCTCATGCGGACCGGTCCATTATCTAGTTCGGTTATTAAATTGTCTAAATCTTAGTATTAATAACAAGTGTGAGTTGACAAGTAGATAGGTCAATGAACTTATCAGTAATATATCATGCGCCAATAATAATAATAATCTATTTTAAGGTTAATACTACCAAATTTATTCAAAATTAATTTTTTAACTACTAAAAATTCCAAACCGATTCATTTATGATAAATTTACTCTTTATTAATTTCTATTAAATTTGATTAATATTACGAAAAATAACAAATTGGTACACATGTAACATACGGAGGGTATCTTAAACTAGTGCATCTATCAATTGCCATGTATTATTTAACTAAGCAATTTGTCGGTAAACATTAACATAAACCAATAAGGATAAATTTATCATAAGAATACCAGTTTGGGATAAGTTTATCACAAATGTATCGGTTTGAGATTTTTAGTGATATCACCCTTTATTTTAAAGTAGAAATATAATCACTCAACTCCAAATAGGGCTCATAAGGTACTAAGGCGGATGAATTTCTAATGCGTTAAATGCATTAACTTTATGACAAACGCTTGATTGTTGCTTACCAAAATGTTTGTGTAATGTATACGACGAAATAATCAAGATCTAAATAGTACACCATCTTTGGAGCAATTATATCTTGATTGGGGATGAATTGGTGCTTCATCATCCTTTGAATAAAGGAACAGATGTCAATTGGTAAATTGAATAATTCGTTAATTCCCATTATAATGTTTGAAATGTAACTTAATGAGCCCAGTTGAAAATGAATATAGCAAATAATTGAAAATAATCATCATATTGGTTGATAACCGTGTGGGGATCCTTCAATCGAATATCGCATAATGACGGCCCAGTTAAAGGTTAATCGCTTACTAATACTCAACTTCAATCATATTAATCTTTTAGACAGAAATTACGAATATATTGATAAATTGATCACTACCGACTCATAAATTTACTTAGATAATAATGATTGCCCCTCATGAGTCCTTGGCTAAGTCCACAACAATTGTTTATTTATCGATGTGTTATTTTCTTAATAACACGTGCGATATTAAGAAAATGGGCCCAACCTCACGAACCTCAACGGGTTTATCAATCAAGAAATATTTACAATGAAATATTATGATTAATATCATAAAATTATCGGCCAGGTCCATTGAGGATCAATTTATATCCACTTAGGCAATTTCTAAATTACTCCGGATGAATCTCTAGCGCCTCGGCGGGGGTCACCGCCCTTAGCAATGCACCGCTAAACCTGGAGACATCCGTTAGCATATGATCAATTGCAACATTGGCCATTCTGAAAGTCTCCCACCTGAATTTATTAGTAGCAACATTTAGTAATCATCATTCAGTTGAAATGATCCGATCCATGTGTAGTAAAAAATAATATAACTAACATTTTTATGGGGCTAATTCTCCAAAAAATTCTCAACTTTAGGTCCATTCTCAATTTTGTTCCAAAATTTTTTTATTGTCTCATAAAAAATTCCCAACTTTTATTCTAGTCTCGAATGTACTTGTGTGTTCCTAAATTGCCTCTGATTTTTTCACATTATCAACACCAGGACGTTGGTATTGTTTATTACAAGGTAAGGGTGTTGATGAAAATGCAGGTTCTAATAATGAACTTCTAATTGGTACTGGTCCATAATTTTGAATAAATTAGTGGCGATTTTTTTATGTGGTTAGATTTTGGATTATAGTGAAAGGTGGAGATTTTTTATGATACGAAAGCGAATTTGGACAGAATCGGTGCTAAACATATAATTTGGGGTTTATCAGGGAATTGGGCCCATTTTTATGGGGACAATGTTCAAAATAATAAGGACACGAAGGCAGAAATCTTTTTTTATCTACTATTATTCAATAACAAGTGGCAGAAGTCTTTAAATGGTATAAGTAGCAAGATGAGGATCGTTCTTTAGTTATTCACCCCCTAATGCTCGAAACCCTGGGTGGGGTGGGATAAAATATCTCACCCCAAAACTTCGCCCGAAAAGATTGGTATGTTCATGGAAATTAACCGAAGTAAAAATTGCGATGGTGCTGATTAGGTTGCTTAAAGAACCAAATCTAAATAGGGTTTACATGAACATCGATCGTATGGGACCTATTCCACTTGAGGTCCCGTGACCTCGATCGGTTGCCTGGGCTGCTTGAACACTGCGGTTGTCGGCTGGGTCGTCTGAACCTAGGTGACGACTGCCTAGGTTCGAGCAACCCCAAGCACCGGTTGCCCGGTTTTGTGAAATTAAATCCCATTAAATTCATTAGAATATCTAGCGACGGCGTAGATTTGGTGTCAAGAACCACCGTCAGATTTCAATAGATATGAAAGTAATTGCTTGAGCCAAATTAAGGTAAGTTGTTACCATGACATTACTACGGAAATTACATTGGTGCGGCTTCGTGTTTTCCATGGCGAAATGTTAAAGTGTCACGGGTGGTGACATACAACCGATAGTAGTATATGAGAACCTCAGCGGTCAAATCAAAATTATAACTGCTTTCTCGGTTGATTTTACCTCCTTTGGCGGTTCCCATGGACGTAACTCCTAGGTCATATGAACTTGTTACAGCTCCATTTGAGCCAATAAAGAGTACAACCTCAATCCGCACACACGCCCTAAAATAATCCATGATTAGATTGGTTAGATTAAAACTATCTTTCTTTGATTGTGGGTGTATTGTAAACACCCTTAATTTCATTTCTTCCCACGTGTAATGCTTTTAGTAGTATTTATGATAATAAATTTTGTGTTTGGATTTTACCCAAAAAAAAAAAAAATTTGTGTTTGGATGAAATTAATTACATCCCAAAATGTGTTTCGTGGAGGAATTTATAGTATGGGAGTAACTTCCAGAACGCCTATTATCATTAGGGAGTCCGCAGTTGTTGATTAAATCAGTATTGTCGACCTAAATTACCGCCCCGGGGTGACATGTTCATTTCAGTGATCCGGCCCACCAGGTACTAAAACCAGCCAGTTCCCATTTAAATTTTACCCATGCCGGTGGAATTTAAACAGGTAAATTCCACATGACCGATGACCGGTCCCTATAAATGAAAGACTTTGGTCACACACATGGTTCTCGAGAAGTGATGCTTTGGGGACTAATGTCTCCTGATCTAACAAAATATAAACATTTTGTTCGTTATAAGTTTGAGAAAACCATATATTTAAGTTCCCCGTGAAGATGGCGTGCCTGCATAACAAATCCAATATTCTTCAAGTGTAGGATGTCCTATGGCTTATACACCTTCACTATAATCCGGACCATGTTTAGAATCCCGATTCCTATTTTGTGGAATAAGTCCTTAGTGGGCAATTCCTGATTCATAGTGAATTACTCGACTAAATTGCGCATTAGTTCTGGACCCACCCAGGAGTGATGTAATTTTGAAGGAGAAATCTCGGTGGCCAAGGACATGCCGGTTGAGCCGACAAGTGCTGGCTCTCCTCCTCCTCGCCATATCTGGCAAGGGGGCCCTAGTAGGCCCTAGCTCTCACATGGTTTGACCTTTTAGTTGGGGAAATTTTTATATATAATTAGTCTAAGAGCTTGATCAATTGACGAATTCTCATTCGAAACCCTCATGAGTCGGCTTATAGCTCTTAAATTCTGAGGTCAAAATCGCTTCTTACTGTCGCGGGCAAATTACTCAGTAAAAGTCTAAGATCACAGAAATCTAAAGCACATGTTCATTCTTGTTGACCATAAAATTGAGACCTACCGCAGAAGAAGATGTCAACTCTATCCTTAATCAAACAGATTTCTCGAGCACGAACAACATCCATCTTTGTAGCTTCGAGTTTTTGAGTGTTTGCCTCCTTTATTAAATGCGATTTTAGGTTAAAATTACAATGATGGACGGTCACTAATTGATGGTGCAATTGATCTCAAATGGTCATGATTTTATTTGTGCGAAATTTAAAGTCATTTATATCAATTCACGGAACGAAATGATGGACACCAACATAATATCAAGTTTTTGGACTTTAAATATTATAAAATATGAAAAATGCCACTATTCATTATTTGAGTGTTTCAATAAATGATAACCAATAATTCATTTTGTCAATGAAAGTAGTGCTTCCACTTTTGTCTCATGCACAACTTCCAAGCACACTGTGACATTCCCATGCGTGATATTATCCATTGAATTTAAAAATAATAGCCCAGTTAACACTGGGTCGAAACGAATTCAATGTCACTCGTCCCAAAATTCTTGACTGGTGCAATGCATGGCTGCAAAGGTGGTGGAAAGAGGATGATGTTGAAGTCAGACGTGAAAGTGCCTTCCATTTTTTAAACGAAAGCACAAATTCTCTTGTTACTTGCTATTACTGGACGTTCCGATTCAGTGACGATGTTGGCGTTCTCTTCGACTTCCTGCAGCTTCATGTTTAGTCAGGCTTGAGAAAGCTCTTGTTTAAACTTTACAACGGACTGGCCAAGGGCAGAAGCTAGCTGGGCGAGAGTAATGATGGCAAAAGGAGACGGGCGGGCGGCAATTTAGATCATCAACCTTTGTAGATGTTCCTAACAAGTGTTCCCTAACTAGGTTTTATTTTCCAGCTCAACGATATTCCATATCATATTATCTTGTGGAGTTGGTAATGGAAAATCTTTTATATCTTATAAACTATGATTAACTTCTTTTTATGCTTCTGGGTTACATTGTATACACATGCACATTCTTGGTCTAAAATGGGAAAAAGAGTGTTTCTTTGCCTTAAAACCAATGGGCACCACCTTACTTCCGAATGAGGTAACAACTTCGTCTCTAGGATCATACCCCCATTAAACCTCGAATTTGTGGGTATAGGTCCGCATCAAGAAACTACATAATTTGGTTAACAATTTTGACCCTTGCTTGCACGTACCCACACACGTCTAGTGCATTTGATTTGTGAATTGATGTCGTCTCGTACTCCATTCATTTCCCAAGTGGGGCTTTTTATGAACTTTGCCAATTCTAGGGCAAGTTCAAACGTGGAAGGAAGACCAAGTTACCATGAATGGAAATTACGGTTACGAGAGTTTCCATTTTTCCAAACGGCAAAGTACGTGAATTTGATGTGGTAGTGCCTATCAAGCTTCAGGAAGTGGGATTGGATCAACCTCTTGCAAGGATATACCAAATTTATCACATCTTCTCTTCCACCGTCCAAAAATTCTCTTGAGTTGCTTCTAACATCCCAATATCGACCACATAATGAAGGATATCTCGACAAAAGTCTGATCTTGCTTTCCTTTTCTAAACAAAGTCAAGTGCAGAGAAACTTCTCAAGGACCTTCTATTAGAACTTGCTTGGAAGTTTGTCCATCGTATACAACGCGGAGAAACATATTTGGCAATTTCTCCTCGATCAAATTTACGTGCTCATGAGATGGCCTTAGTCACCACTTACGTTAATCCAAACACACCGCTTCTTTCATCACACGCTTTGCCGTAGCTGTGAGTTCCATGTGCCTGTCAAGCTTAAGGAAGTGGGGCAAGTTCAAATGTGGAAGGAAGACCAAGTTATCATGAATGGAAATTACAGCCACGAGAGTTTCCATTTTTCCAAACGGCAAAGTACGTGAATTTGATGTGGTAGTGCCTATCAAGCTTCAGGAAGTGGGATTGGATCAACCTCTTGCAAGGATATACCAAATTTATCACATCTTCTCTTCCACCGTCCAAAAATTCTCTTGAGTTGCTTCTAACATCCCAATATCGACCACATAATGAAGGATATCTCGACAAAAGTCTGATCTTGCTTTCCTTTTCTGAACAAAGTCAAGTGCGGATAAACTTCTCAATGACCTTCTATTAGAACTTGCTTGGAAGTTTGTCCATCATATACAATGAGGAGAAACATATTTGGCAATTTCTCCTCGATCAAATTTACGTGCTCATGAGATGGCCTTAGTCACCACTTACGTTAATCCAAACACACCGCTTCTTTCATCACACGCTTGGCTAAATTCCATCTTCTATATAAGTAACGTGAGTTTCCATTTTTCCAAACGGCAAAGTACGTGAATCTTATGTGGTAGTGCCTATCAAGCTTCAGGAAGTGGGATTGGATCCAAACACACCGCTTCTTTCATCACACGCTTTGCCGTAGCTGTGAGTTCCATCTTCTATATAAGTAACCTCGTCCCCTTCGCAAGTTACTCCATCCAAAATCTTGCACTATCTCCACTCGACGCCCGTCACCATAGACCAGCCAACATGTCCAACTGGAATCTTACTGCCGCCTTTCTCCTCCTCCTCGTCGCCATCACCACCACCACCACCTTTGTCAATGTCGTCGCCACCCCCGAGCATGAGGCCCTTGACCATGACCAAAATGGTGGCAGGAGAGGTAATCCATTGCTTTCTTCGTCTTATTCATTTTTTTTTTTAGCTTTTTATTTTGTCCAATAAATTCATTTATGTATTAAAATTACGAGGTTGTTACTCTTGTTTGGTTACAGGGGCACTACCAGACCCGTCCAACGGGCTTCTAGCATCTTGGAATGCGAAAACTTCAAAGGCTGACTTCATCGTGGCCCAGGACAATTCTGGCTCCCACAAGACGATCAATGAGGCTATGGTTGCACGCCGTACAATTGGTACAAAACGGCCCGAAAGAGTGGTAATATATGTGAAAGTGGGAGTCTACAATGAGCAAGTAGATATTGGAGTGGACATGAAGAACATCATGTTCGTTGGCGATGGCATGGATCGAACTGTCGTCACTGGCAGCAAAAATGTTCAAGATGGTTTCGACACCATCACTTTAGCTACGTTTGGTAAGATATTAAACTCTCAAAATGTGGCCAATTACTAGCCCACTAATATAATAGCTCTCAATCTAATCTCTCAAAATTCATGCAACTGTCTCTGGGGAAGGTTTCTGGGGAAGAGACATCACTTTCGAGAATACCGCTGGTCCCCAAAAGGGGCAAGCCGTTGCACTTTTGGTCAGCTCGGAACAATCCGTGTTCTACCGGTGCAGCAAGGCTTACTAGGACACACTTTTTACGTACTCCAAACGGTAGTTCTACCGTGACTGTCACATTTACGGCACCATCGACTTCATTTTCAGCAACTCGGCCGTTGTCTTCCAGAATTGTGACATCTTCATTAGGAGGCCGGGGGACGAACAAGGCAACGTGGTGACGGCTCAGGGTCGAGAAAATGAGAAGGAAAACACGGGGATTTCGATCCACATGTCGCGGATCGTCCCTGCCCCCGACTTTGAGCCTGTCAAGGGCTTGTTCAAGAGCTACCTAGGACGGCCATGGAAGAATTACTTGAGGACGGTGATAATGAAGACAGATATTGGTGGATTCATTGACCCGGAGGGATGGGAAAAGTGGAACGGTGATTTCCTCACGACCCTGTTTTACGGGGAGTACCTAAACTCGGGCCTCGGTGCGGCAACGGGGAGGAGGGTGAATTGGACAGGTTTCCACATCCTTCAGAGCCCTCAAGAAGCTGAGCCATTTTCGGTGAGAAGACTCATTGGAGGAGATTTATGGATTCCCAAGACCGGCATACCGGTTTCATTTGATGTATGAAAAATAGTTAGTAATAAGCTTGACATATGATGAACACATACTAGTTTCATTTGAATAAACTCTTCGAGCTTTACGATAGGGTTTGGATTTTTTTTTTTTAAGATGGATGTTCTTGATTGGACACTTTCAATATATTGATTATGATTTCCTTTCAGCCTAGTTAAGATTAGCATTTTTCTTATTTCTTAGTGTTAAATTCTTGTTTTTCCTTGCAATTTATTCAATGCTTCCTTGATTGCTGATCGTTATTTCAATTATTACGCACTTGCAAAATATTTGAGGGTGTTGACACCTAATTTTTATCTTTCAAAGGGTATGTATATGAAAAAAAAAAATCAAAATAAAAAATCTTAATTATTAATTTTCCCTGAAAAAAAAAAAAAAGAGTGCCGCGGGGGTCGGGTCGGGCCGGATCCGGCCTTGGCCCGGCCCGGCCCTCTTCCTCTTCATTTCCTCCGCATGGGCCTTCGGCTCGTTCCCTCTGTTTTCCTTTTTCTTTTCTCCTCGCGCGGCCCAGCCCCTTTTTCCCTTCGGCCCGGCCCGCGCCTCTGCCTTCTCCCTCAGCCGTCTTCCGCATGGGGAATCGGCGAAGGCGAAAAGCAGAGCCGACAAGAGGATCTCGAGCGGCCGCAGGGGGCAGCGCAATCCGCAGGAGAGCCGGCTGGCAGAGGCGGCTGATTGGTCGGACGAAGTCACGCGCAAGCCGAGCAAAAGAAAAGAGAAGAGGAGAAGAGGGGCGACGAAGGGAGCAGGAAGCAAAAAAAAAAAAAAAAAAAAAAATCAGAGGGAAGAGGAGAAGAGGGTGCGACGGAGGGAGAGGGAGGAGAGATTGAGATAGCCGCTGGAGGTCAGCCAAGGTGCAGGGAGCCCCCAGAGGCTTTATAAGATAAGATTTTATTATCACAAAGCCTGTCGAACTTATAACTCACAAATTATATATGGAATTTAAGCAAAACACCTTAATAGTCCAATGTTTACATGCAATAGTAAGATCTTGTAGTGTACATGCTTACTTATAAGTGAAAACCACTAGCATCCAACATTAGAAATCCATATATCGTGATGGACCATACTTAAATGATGGTCCAGTTCTTACGAAGCCAATCTGGGAACAACACGAAGATGTAAGCCATTGTTGATGTGAAGGGTCAACATGACCTTGTAGGTTACAGGTCTAGTTTCATCAACTAATCTGAAATGGAAGAAGTGAAGGAGAGCTATTGAAACTATTTTCATCTGGCGATAAGCGAAATCCTTCCCAAGGCAGATCCTAGGACCAGCCTGCAAATAGGAAAGTAACAGTGTCACTTGAAGATGATTCGAATCGTAACCACGCTTCGAATATTCAATTCATGAGGACATAGGGTAGAGAAACAAACATTGAATGCAACAAATTTGAAAGGTGATTCGTTTTGGAAAATTCCATCGTTCAACCATCTTTCTGGTTTGAAATCCTCAGCATCTTCTCCCCAGATGTTCTGCATTCTTCCCATTGAGTAAGCCAAGTAATAAACGCAGTCCCCTTTTTTCACGTGGAAGCCATCTGGGAGAATGTCATCTTTTTCAGCACATCTTCCATCCTGTTGTGCAGAAGTATGAAAAATCAAAGTTAGCATGTCTACACAAAGCTGAATCTTGTTAAATGCGTCTTCTCTTTGGTTTGTGCTTGATTTGTAATTGCCAATCTGATGGATTTATAGCATCTGCATTGTAACTGATCATGTTTTCTGCGGGAGAATATTGACCCTTTTGCATGGGGTTTTACATTCAAATACAGCTTAAGAACTAGTTGCATGATCATGCAGTCAAATGGGTAGCACTAGTATTTTTCATGAATTTATAGATGAATGAAAAGCTAGCATTTGATCTATGATGGAAATATTTGACCTGCATAGTTGTCATAAATACATCTCAATAATGCATCGTAGCTTCTAAGTGTCAGGACATTGTGCAAGGTCAATAGCGGTTTACACAGACCCACTGTGATTAGCTCTCTTCAAGCTCTAACGTTCTGCAGATGTATTGATTTGAGTTCAAAATCTCTTATGCTTAGTTTGACCTTCTTTATCTTTTTCTGTGATGGATTAGAGGTCTGAAATATAATTCTTGCAAGTGAACAGAAGATTACCGTTGGAACTGCAGGATAGAGCCTTAATGTCTCTGTGAGCGTGGCATGAAGATAGTGCATTCGGTCGAGAACATGGTCAGTAATTCTTTCCACGAAACAATCAGGGTTAGCTTCACTTGCTTGATCTCCCATCACTTCCTTTATTTCATCAGCAATCTTTTGCTGCACTAGGGGGTGTTTGCAGAGCATGTAAAGGAACCATGATAAGGTATTTGCAGTAGTATCTTTTCCAGCGATCATGAAATTCAGAATTATATCCTTCAAGTACTTATCATTCATATTCTCGGGATCTTTCTCACTCTCGAGCAAAAATCTTGAGAGAATGTCCTCCTTGTCATTCTTGTAGAAAGAAAATATGGAAAAGGAATAATCAATCAGAGGAATTGCCTAGGAAAAAACCTGGAAAATAGTACAACTTTGTGATGAAAACAATTTTTAGATGGCGCCACAAGTTATTCTAGCCAGAATTCCTCTGAAACCTAAACTGTACTTGAGCTTCTACAGAATTCTTTCAAAGTTATTGTTACTAAAATCTTCCCCAACATCACATGCCCTAATGCCTCTTCCGAATTTGCATTGTGTCTTGACAGAAGAAGAGCGTAAGCGTAAAAAATTGAATAGCTAAATGTACGCTAAGTACTCACACCTTCACTAATAAAAAAAGAAGAAGAAAACACTCACATGCTCTCGCTGTCCTGGGAGTTGATTCCTCTTGGTTCTGATTAGTTGATGCACGAAATTGTCCATGAGTGTAATGTTATTCCGAAGACGGGCTTCCGAACCGATGTTGAAAAGTCTTTTGAGCTTCCAAGAGGGATCGATGAATCGCCAGTAGATTAGTGCATTCGCCTCATCAAATGCTTTCATGAAAGCTCTTCCCTCTTTGCTTGATCCATCCAAGCAATTCAGTTCCACACCAAATCCAACTTTGAAGATGGAATCCAAAGTGCATCTCATCAATATATCCTTAGACACGATGTAAGACAATACAATAAGCAAACTAATGTACAATTTTCCATTACCTTCTTTCTTCTACTGTTACGGTCCTTCCCCCCCCCCTCTTCTCTCTCTCTCTCTCTCTCAAACTGTTTGGGTGGAGAATGAGGAAGACTGACGACTACCGCGTGATGGTTGCTACTATGGTCGAGTATGACGGTTTTCGTCTATCCTAGGTTCTCTTCAAGACTAGCTATTTCCAACTCTTTAGATTGCATACATATCGAATTATTTTTCAGACATGGTTACAATATCTATCAAATCCAGATGACCGACTTTAGGATATTTTGATATTCTACTGCAGATATGCAGTCCTTATGTTCGGTTCCATTCGGCTTATCTTTCTTTCACAGTAGTTTTGATCATCTGGAGTCTCACAATTCAAAAATTGAAACTACTCACTTGCATATCAAATCCCTCGGAAGCAGCTGATAACTCCTCCAATACCTTGACCAGCTTCGCAGCATTCTTCCTGAAGACGCAACAGCTAAAATCTCTGAGCACCCTCATCGCAAACTCGAAGCTTGCAACCTTTCTCTGCTTCTTCCACTTCTCTCCATCCACCACGAAAATCCCCTCCCCGAGCAAATCCTTCATTATGTCTATGTTGTACTTGCCCTTCGTGTACTTATCGAAGTTGGTCTTTAATATGTGCTCAATATTTCTCAGATCGACCGTGTAGATCACACTCAGGTCTGGCTCGAGGAGACGGAATGTTGGAGATCTCCTCACGAGTTTGGTCATGTAGTCGTAGAGCCGGTTGAAGTAGATGAGTTGACCGAAGACCGTCCCGTGAATGGGCGGATACTTAGAGGAAAGGAGGGACTTGCCGGCAAAGGTTTTCAAGAGGAGAAGCGCAAAGGCGACGAAGAGAGCAACTGGAATGAGCGCCGTGGAGTAGAGCATCACGGAAACGATGTTCATGTCCATTTTTTTCTTTTTTTCTTTTTTTGTGAAGAAGATGGAAGGTAACGAGGATGGAGATCAAGTAGATGATATCCTTGCCTAGGTTTATGTCTCAAGACTCTTTTGACTTTGTCCATCTGTTTACTTAGCATTTGCAGTTTTTAATTAAGGGGGAAGAAAGATTAAATTAGTGTTTGTGATTGAGGTGTGGTTAGTTGGGAAGCGGAGATTACGCACACGTACGAATTGATGGGCAAGTTTTGGTTTGACCAAAGAAAAAAGTTCTGGTTTGATCCATGTGCTGTGGGGGAAGTTTGAGATCTCGGGAGTAGCCAGTGGGAGCGAGCGTTGCCATTGGCTATCGAGGTTGATCTTGCTGGATCTTGCTTGGAAGAAGGAAGGAGGAAAAAAAAGAAAGGACAAAGAAATGAAAAACTAAAACATTAATTAAAACATTCAAAATAAATAAAATATTAAAGTCTACATTAGTATTGGTCGGATGTCTTAGGGGTGAGCATGGTTCCTGGTTCTAAAGGGACCGGTTCCGGTTCCGGTTCCCTTTTCGGGAACCGGCGTTCCCAGTTCCGGTCAGAAACTAAAAAAAAAAAAAAAACCTTAGCCTTTCACTTCCCCCAATGTGATTTTCCCCCTTTCTGCCGATTTTCCCCCTTCCCTTTCTCTCTCTCTCTCTTTCTTTTCTCCCCTTTTTCCTCCTCACGTCACTTCCTGCCCCCCCAACTTTTTCTTTTCTTTCTCTCTCTCTCTCTTCTCTTTCCCCCTCTCTCGGCCGAAACCCCCTTCTTCTCCTTCTTCTTCTTCCTTCCACTTGCTGGCTGCTACTTCACCCACCACCACACCGCTGCCCCACGCCCTACTCACCACCACCTCTTGGCCACCGAACCACCACCACCCACCGCTCGTCCGATGAGCCGTCTCGCCGTTGAGCCTGACAAGCCGTCGCGCCGTCCGCGCCGCCCCTCGATGCTCGCTCGACCCCCTCGACGCCCTTGACGCTCGCTCGACGCCTCTCGGCCCCTCGACGCCCCCTCAACGCCGCACGGCCCCCTTGACGCCGCCCGACGTCCCTTGATGCCGCTTGCCACCCTCGACACCGAAGAAACTCGCCTCCTCCAGCTTTGATCGCAGGTCTAATCTCTTGTTGTTTTTGCTCTTAACTGTTAGATCTAATCTAACATTTTAGCTGCTTTATTTGGTCGATTTCTGAGATGTGAGTGTCATGCTTGCGTGCCATGATCCAAGTACATACATAGTGAGGGAAGGGAATTTGTGGGGGTTGTCACGTAGGTTCTTCCGTATCCCAAAATAAGACCAAGATGGCTGTTCGGGATCTTCATCTTGCTGTTCAAGTGGCTATTGTTGGGGCTGTTCTTGTTTTGGTTTTGAATGGGGCTGATTTCCTCCGAAATATTAATTTTTGGTGCCTGGTCTGCAAAATTTGGTAAATGTAGCTGATGTTTATTCCGTTTACTTGCAGTACAACGCTAAATACTATTATGAGGTTGGAATTGGACACACGGTCCAACAGTTCTAGTTCATTACTCATCCAGAGGTTGGCCCTGATGTTTCATATACTTTCGGTCTCATAGGTAAAGTAAATCATATTGTCATGCATAGATAGTCAATGACTCAGAGTAGCTTCAAAAGCTCATTCCTGTGTATGTACTATGAGTCTTTGTAGAATCATTTAGTTTTGATAATCATTTTCATCAATAAGTCGCAGCAAATTTAGTTACTGTCGTAATTTACATGCATCCATGGTTCTACTTCTTTCTATGCTCAGCATGCCGATGACCATTGCGGGGATCTTGGTCAGACTTTTGATTCAAACCGAAGCATTAATCCGCAGAAAGGACATACTCTATTGTATGTTGGAGACTTGTCATACGCAGATGATTATCTCGACCAGAGGCGGGAGGTTTATCCATGGCAACATACCTTGAAGGTTGCATCTTAGAGTTTGGCCTGACTTCTCTAATCCGCACTCCTACAAAGTGCCTCCTAGAACTAGAAGTGCAGGTTATCGGGCTCCCGAAGTCATGAAAACTCGGAAACCCACACAAAAATTAGACATCTACAGTTTTGGAGTACTTGCTCCTTGAAGGATTGTCAAGGTGTCGGACCCCGTTATGGTGAGTTCAAGCTATTTTTATGTGTTAATCATTGATTTGAAGGATAAGCTCAAAAAAAGAGTGAGGATTAACAGGTATAAGATTGTTTATTATTGTTGCGTTCATTTTCGTTTTTTTAACTAAAAATGAAAAAAAAAAAAAAAAAAAAGAACCTGTTGGAACCTAGAACCGACCCCGGAACCTGTGACAGGGTAGGTTCTAGGTTCTTGGTTCTGACGGGTAGGTTCTAGGTTCCAAAAAATGAAGAACCTGTACCCGAGGGTAGGTTCCAGGTTCCATGCGGAACCGAACCGGAACCGGGAACCGCTCACCCCTAGGATGTTTGCTGTATACGTTAAAGCTAGTCGGCCAAAATTGGCCAGATGAACTAAATTGATACAAATACAAAAAGTTTAGGATTGAATTGATAAAAAAAAAGTATAGGACCGAATTGACATAATTGCAACAGATTTAAAGCGTTTTTGGTAATTATGTCATTAAAATTAGGAAAACAAACCAAAAAAAAAAAAATCCCACTTTCTCAACAAATGAAATTTCCAATCATAGCAAGTCTCTTCACCAACGCTTACTTCTTACTTTTTTTAATATCCGTTATTTCAAATGAGATTTAAACACCTTTTCAATATGCAACCAAACAAATGAAAATTATCAATTTTCTTTGAAATTGATTATCATGAAAACCTTTTTCATAAATTTTTACATGAAATAAATACATCCTAAGTATGAACCATCCAATATGAGAGTTAATTTTTAGGATTTTCTTGAGTCATGTGTTAAGCTACTAAAACTAAATCAACTAAACCTCATAATATGATTGTTTCTCTTTTTTGCTTCCCCTTTGTCATGCTTAACATAGGTGATATCGTACAAAAATGCATTTCAACTTTAGGGTTTCACTTCTAAGTAGGTGAATTTAAACCACTTTGAAGCTAGTAGTATTTCAATGGATGATAAATGGTATTCTCTACACATTTTTTTTCTTTTTGCTCAAGAGATTCAAGATCGGATGAATGAGAAACATAGATATCATATCCATGACATCTTGAATTTTCGACCCCATCTTGATAATATGAACTTGGTTTTTCATCGACGCGCTTATAATCCTTTTTTTCCTCTAAGTTGATCACTCATGAGTTAATTGATCTATCAGATGAAGCCAATAAGGGATATAAATGAGACAGACTTGAGAATTCGATCAGGAATCGACTGCTCGACCGTGATAATTGGCAAGGGTCAATACCGCACCATTATAATCGATTAGTGATCGGATATTGGTTGATTCGACGGAAGCATGTAATTGAATTGTCATTAGATTGCAAAATTCGCGTCGAACGGCACTAACCTGATTTTTGTCAATTCTGTACTCGGTACCCATAATTAAAACCTTGAGATTTTTACGACAACCGAGTATTGCCGACGAGTCGAAGATGCACAAAAATGGATCGAAAATTATCGACCACGGGTTAAACGCGATAAAATATCTAAAAACTACCCGGTAGGTTGGGTCGCGCTAAAATCGCTTCCGATCGATTTTAACCACAAAATTGAATTCGATTTTGCGAATCGAACGTTCGAGCATGTCACAATTTATTTTTAGGATCTCGTCTCATCTTTTGAAGAAATTTCGTCGAATCGGGAATTTTTATGGAAAATCAATTTCGGTAAATTGGAAAATGAAGAAAAATTCGTATGGGCTGCTTTGGTGTGAATTTTGGCCACCAAATTAGTTTGTTTGTGAAGAAATGGAAGCTAAATTGCCATTGGAGGGTTCCTAGACTTTGTGGTCAAAATTAAGGGACTTCTTAGCTTTCAAATTGGATTAAATGGGTGAGCAATTGGAAGGAAATTTGAGAGAAATTCGTATGGCTGCTGAAGAGGGATTAATTGGCTACCAAAAGGCTTTATTTTGTGAAGAATTGAAGAGAAATCAGCTATTGGTTGTTGCCAAGACTTTGTGGGCAGAAGACTTTGGTGCTAAGAACACTCAAGTGCTTAGATATTTCCTTTAAAATTCCATTGGCCAGCTTGAAGACTTTCTCTCCCCCTTGTTCCCCCTCCTTCCCTCCTACTTTCTTATGCGTGAGCTAGCCGAACCCCCCATTTCTTCTGTTTTCTTCTTCTTCTTCTTCATCTCTTCCACTTGTTGTTGCATTATCTCCATTTCCAGCATCACTAGCTCAAGGCTAGCATCGAACCAGCCACCGCCAGCAACCTCGTCCGAGCTTAGCCAGCTCGCCAGCCTCGCCTCTTCGCCTTACGCCCTCCATCCGCCCGCTTGCCTCCAGCTCGCGACCAGCCCGTCCTGAGCTCGTCCATCTGCTGCCCGTCCAGTTGGTTGGCCACTAGTCCCAACTCATTTAGCCACTAGCACCTGTCCGACCCTCGCCAACCGCCCGTTTAGTCTCAGCCCAAAATTGAAACCAGCAACAAACCGTGAGGCTTGTTGGCTGTTTTTCAGCCTTGTTCGGCCCTCCGTTGGAGACGCCATAGTCATGGGATCTCACCGCTGTCCCGCCGCCATCACCATGGACCCGTTACCTCGCTAATTTGGTGAGTTAACGCCTTAATCTTGGATTAGGAAGTTAATTGCACTTAGTAGGATTAGTTTAGGCTTAATTAAGGATTATGGGGATTATTTAGCCTTAATTAAGATTAGTGTAATTTAGTTAGAGTAACTTAGTTAGTTAGGTTAGTTGGTTAGTGTAACTAGATAGTTAGATGGTTAGTTTGGTTAGGATTAACTACCCTAGGTTAGTTTACTTGACTAGGGTTAGTTAGTTAACCATGGTTAGTTAACCATGGTTAGAAAACCAAGGTTAGTTTATTTAATCGTGATTAGTTTATTTAAATAATTTATTTTCCCGATAATTTATTTAATTAATTATAATTAGTGTAAATTGTGCCGGGATAGCCGGTTAGTGAAATTTTATGCCGATCATCATGGATGTGTTCATTTGTGAAATTGATTGCTAAATTATGCAATTGAGTGCTTGGTGGTGATTTTTTTATTATTATTGCAAAAATATGATTTTATGGTATTTAATTAGAAAAATACCAAGTGTCGATTTTTGACACAAAATATTTTATGTACTATAAAATTGTGGGATTTTGAAATGGGGGAGTATCACATTTATGGATCAATTTAAATGTGTGACCATGCACAATTATTTTATTGGGATGATTTTTAATACGAAAAAAATTGGCTAAGTTCATTATTTGAAATTGAGGCATTTGAGTGCAAAGCACGATATTTTTAGCCAAGTATGTGCTGGTGTGTGATCACCTAATACCCTGATGCGATTATGCGGGACGATACATGATTAAGTTCGGATGCCCCATGTCAACGGGTGCCGGTCGTAGTGGAGGCTGGGCCGATACTCCTTATGGTATGCCGTCCTGATGTGTTTACGCGGGATGATGTTGTGCTTGATGGGGCGAGACGATGCCCGGTTATGCCGGATGACTGCTGACTATTGAGTTGGACATGGTTGATAGGTTGTAATAACTAGGACACGCTTGAGTGATTGAGATAGCCGTGTCTGATTATGGGACAAAATTGTGTGGCACAAAATGGGACGTGTCATAACGGTTTGGCCTTATAATCGGGACCCTTGTAATTGTTTGAGATTGAATCGATGTGTTTCGGTTATTGAGTTACGCATGCTGCGTTCATTAGTGCATATGTGTTGAGCTAATGTGCAGGGAGGTGCTGAGGCGAGGTAAGTCCTATATGATGCATGTTTAGGCTGCCTCTAAGTGAATTCTTGTTCTAATGGAGGTTTAGGGTATAGACTCACTGAGATTTATCTCATCCCGTCGTTGTTTAAATATTTTCAAGTCCTTAGATGGAGGTACGACACGTTCGTTTTGGGTGTCCACGGGAGGTGGAGACCGAGACTACCCTTCTCCCCATCCATGGGACCACCTAGACCCGTGAGCTCGTGGTGACCACCATTTGGGTCGATGAGTGCCTACCTCACTTGATACCTTATCGCTTCAAAGCGTGGTTTTGTAACGGGCCTAACGGGGTTCAAGATGGTCCTTTGGAGGGTTTTGACAAGCCTGCCATCAAAATTGAGTATGAGGAGGTACTCCACCTTGTGTATGATATCGATATTTTGGAAGATATCGCGCGAACCCGGGGCCTAAGGCTAAAGGGCTTGGAGTAGAGGTAGCTAACCCTTTTGACATTGACATCCCAGATGGTGTCGTGGTAGACTCAGATCTCAGTAGGTAGGGTCTAGGGTAGAGTTGGCTTGGTAGCTTCTTTTTGGGTCTAGACCTTTTGTATATAACTCTGTAGGGCTAACGTGGTTTGTTTATAAAATATGGTTTGTGATAATTGACTGTCTTGCTTTTATTATCCCTGTATTTGATTGTTATTTGGGGTTTTGTGAGTTCGCTTTTGCATGTGCATAAAATAAATGGGTTGGTGATGCGTCCTGGGAACGTCACAATTTAATTAACTACCTGAGGGATGTGCGCATACTCGGGGTTCGGGGCATGACAATATCATTCGACAATATTTATATCTAACTTTAACTTGGCATATTGAGATAGTGACAAACATTCTATATTCATATTGTAAGTGTAACGACCCCAACTCCATTTTCAAGATCTTAAGTGGTAGGGATTATTTTCACGACGTCCCAAGCTCGTCACCGTCCCGATTCTTGTTATTTTGTTAATAACAACATGCAGAAATGTGAACAAACTCCCCAAATAAGTAATAACCGGAAGACTAGTAAATACATCACACATAACACATTATTTTATATTACAATAGTACATTCATAAGCCATTTCTCCATGGGCCTTTTTTTCCTTTTTATATCATACTATAAGGGCCTATTTGTTAAAATCTGATCTTGTTCCCCGGAACAACTATTTTTGTTCTTTTATTTCGGGGAACGAAAAAAGAATAGAAACCTATTTAGTAAAACTTTTGTTTTCGGGAACAAAAAATTTATTTTTTTGTTCCAGGGAATAGATTTGGAACAGAAATAAAAAGTAGAAAAAAATAGTTTCTTGTTCCTAGGAACGATTCCTAGAATATATTTTTCTCTTTTTTTTTTTTTTTTTTTTTTTTTCTTCTTCTTCTTTTTGGCCGGTCGCCGGCCTTAGCCATGGCCAGCGTTGGTGATTGGCCAGACGAGGGTTGGCGACCTCGCTAGAGCGTCGCCGGCCCCCGGAGACGCCAAGTCATGGTGAGGCTCGTTGGCCTGAGCCTCTCTGTGGCTGGGTGAGGTCGACCTTGCTAGATCTGGGTGAGCTCGAGCTCGTCAGGCCAAGGCGAGGCCGACCTTGCGCCTTTGGTGAGGCCGAGCCTCGCGGGGGCTAAGTGAGCCTTTGGCGAGCTTGTCGGTCCTCGCCCTGGCCTAGCGAGGCTCCGGCAAGCTCGCCGGACCTCGTCCAGCGGCGACCGGCCACAAAGGAGGAAGAAAGAGAGAAAAGAAAAAAAAAGAAAAAAAGGAAAAATATAATAAAAATATTAAAAAATTAAAAGAAACAACAAAATTATACAATTTTACCAAACACATTTCTTTCCCGGGAATAGAAATTTTGTGTAGTTACGAAGCGTGTTCTTATATTCAGAAATTGTTCCCAGAAAAAAAACAAAAAAAATCATTTTTGATAAAAAATTATTCTTGGGAATAGAAGCGTTACCAAACATGCCATAAGTATCCACATAGGTTAGGAAAATTCTTATCTACTCTAGCTTGATTATAGCTCTAAAAATAATATGAGACTTTCATGCCTACAAGTTTGAAAGATAAGAGAGCGAGTTAGGGGACTTAATAAGTAAAATCCTTAATTCTCTACTAGGAGAATATCTCATCATTAAAATCTAGCAGGTATATTAGTTGTAATACAATGTCGATGGTAAATTAATAACACACTTATTGCTACACATCGACAACATGCAGATATCTATTACAACATATGTTACGCCCCAAACCTTGAGCGCACGAACATCCTTCGGTGGTCGCTTAAATTGCGACATCGTAGGACGCGTTGCCAACTCATTCTTTTTATCTTTCAATTAAACACATGCAGAAACAACTCAAATAAACATTCAGTCAATCAAAAACAATAGTGATAGCAAAGCACAACAGACGATTTCCAAAAGTGGCAATTTATTTATCAAATTGTTAACCCTAGGAGTTTAACATATATAGGCCTACAACAAATGGTAACTCCTACATGACCTATGAGCAAAAAATGGTCATAAATGTCGGGGTTAACTTAAACTTCACTAACGGCAAGGTCAGCCAAAAAGTATCGCATCTCACACCCACCACAACTGCACTTAGCAGTTCTCCATGCTACAGCCTTAAAATAATTAACAATAATGGGGTGAGAAAAACCTCAGTGGTTCAATTTCCTAAACATCGATTAGGAAGCTAATTCGTTTCAGAGATAGCCTAAACACGCAACGGCATACAATCTTACCTCACCTTGGCATACCCCTGCATATTAGTATACCTCACATGACAATATTAGTGCAATACACATAAATAATAATCAGAACACAATCCATAATAGCCAAGCACACTATCAAACATACATGTTCCAATTATTACGACCTCTCGGGCCATGGCCAATACAAGAGTCGGTGGTCTTCCGACATGATCGGGCATCGTCTCACCCCATCGGGCACGGCATCGTCTAGAACTCCTGCCTAGATGGCATTCCATAAAAGAGTATCGGTTCGGCCTTGACCGCAACTCAACATCCGGACTTCCACCGGGCATCCGATAAAAAGCGGGCATCACCCCAAAACTCCCATTGGGTGATGGGTTCGATTAAATGACAACTTAAGCACACCATCAATCAAGCCAATTTTTGTTGCCATTAATTAGCCAAGAACAAAATAGTTCGTTTTCAAATAATCACTTTGGCAATTTTTCACATTTAAAAATCCTAGTAAAATATTTATACGTGGGTCATGTATTTGAAATCAACTTGTCAAATTTTGCACACTTCTATTTTAAAACCCCATGGTTTTATTTAGCACACAAAATTCGACGTCCAAACCTGACATCTCATATTTTTGTATTTTCTTGCCCATAAAACCCTTTTGAAAATAATAAATAAAATCTATAATTGGGCAGTCAATAACATGGCATCACACATGCAAACGGTTGGAGTTATGCACAAACTCATCCAGAAAAACGGGCATAAAATTCTACTTAACGGCTAATCCGTCATTAATTACACTAATCACGATTATTTAGGCTAATTACGATAAATTAGGCTAATTACAATTAATTAAAAAAAAATAAACTCGATTAATTAGGATAATTATCGAGTTTATTTTAAATAGGCTAATTACAATTCAGTTGATGGTGAATCTCAATTCAGTTGTAATGGTCGATCGTGGATAAACATAAAGAACCCTCGATTGAACCTGTTGGCGCTTCCAATTGCTTCATTCCCATTTTTGCTATGTTTCTTGGGCGAGCAAGGTTGAGAGGGAGGAGAGGAGGCATGTAAGGAGATGAGGAAGAGGAAGTGAGTCAATGGTAAGAATGAATGGGGTGATTTTCCTACTTATAGGTTCAAACCTCATTACTACCTTTTCAAGTGATCCAATGAACATCTTTGGAGTAACAAGCCTAGAATGAGGAGGTGGCCAGTCTATTTTGGAAGAGGTGGCACGTCTAAAGCCCTAGGAGAACACTTTCCATTTTCTTATTGGACCACCTATTCCATGCCATCATAACTTAGCCTACTTATCCATCAATGAGAATTTAAGTATAAAGATGACCAAATCTCTATAGGGACACCAAAGTTGGTGACAAAGTTTCTTGCATTTAATACTTAGATTTTGTGTAATCTTTATGTTTAAATTAAAAAAAAATGGCTCAATTAAGACTTGCTGTCTAAGTTTTTAGCATTCTAGAATCTTTCTAGGACACCTAAGCATGAGTCACTAACTTCTTCGCTAGGGTAAATCTTTTGGCCATTATTACATAATCTTTATAAGGCCACCTAATAAGAGGAAGGTTCTAGAATCCATGAGGTATCGCTCTCATTTAATGTTTAAGTATTCTAGACCTTTCTATTTTGTTCTCTTTCAAGAAACATAGCAAACATGGGAATGAAGCAATTGGAAGCGCCATCATGTTTAAGTATCCACGATCGACCATTACAACTGAATCGAGATTTAGGGTCAAATCACCATCAAACGAGGCTAATACGTGATCAAATTCTCCTTACGTGGCTAGGCCGGTGGCCCACCTCGTAAGCTCAGTGGTTGGCACTTTGGGCAGCACTAGCTGAGCAAACTAGGTCTATGACTGGCTCAAGGCTTGGTGCCAAGCTTGGCGCGGGTTGTGCTTTTGGCTTGGTTCGTAGCCTTATGAAAGGGCTCAAGGCTTGCTCCAAGACTAGTTTATAGCCTAGTACTAGGTTGGGCTAATGGATTGGCATAAGGCCTAATGGGAAGGTTGCGAGGCTAATCCGAGAAAGTCGTTGGGCCAATTTGGGACCTATCACTGATCTATGATTTATCGCAAGGGGCCCATGGCCAATTCTCGACTAGTCCATGGTTGAGCATATTTGGTCCATGGTCAGCTTATGGTTCTCATGTGGTTACGTGGACTCAATCATTCCGTGACCGACACCCAATCGCATAGATCTATCCATGGTTACTTGCGGTCGGTACATGACCAAGTCGAATCACCCGTGACTGGAATATGATCATGTGGAGTCGACCCATGATCATTCATTGATTCGTGGTGATATGGGACCATCCTACTATCAATCCTTATGGCTAAGCAACCACCCCATGGTCGAATAGCTTAGGTCCACTTGCGTGATCATTAGATTACTCCATAGCCAATCCCTCGATCAGTTCATGGCCAATTTTTCAATCAAACTATGGCCAATCCCTTGGTTATCCTTTCGATCGGGCCAATCAATCCATGATCTATCCTTGGACCAGTTCATGGCTGATCCTCACCATCGGTACACCGATTCCACATCCAGTCCTCATGGGGTCGGAATCATGGATGTTATAATAAGCATTGGAGACAAAAGTCATTAGTGACATCCTTTGGTTAATAGATGATTTAGAGGGAAAAAATCAGTTAAAATAAACCAAGAATCGGCGATTCCTATGTGGCACATGAATGTTATAAGACAAACTTTGTTACTCACCTTTTCTTCCCTATGCCCAAAGAGGCCACCAAAACCGACTAGTGGGTGAAATCGAAAGCAATAAGAAAGTATGGGGGTCAACCTTTTCTTTCCTATGGCTTTATTGTAATTAGTCATAAATAGACTTGTCAAACAAGTGGGTTGAATCTGGTTTGGGTTGGGTCATAACTTGTCTTACCCAAATGAATTCATTTAACTCATTTATAACCCATTTATTGTAATTTAAATCTAATGACCGCCCTCATCCAACCCAGACCAAACCCAACCTACATTCCTAAAATACTTCCATATTTAATCCAATTTAGGTAAACTTATATCCAAATTGAGGTAGGATTTCGATCTGGTCCAATCCCACCCAAGAATCAAACTACTTGGTCTTGGGATTGTATAGGTCGTTTGGTCCAATCTAGTTCTTGGGTGGTCCAATAGAATTGGTGATTCACATGTCTTAGCCAAAAGTTTTAAATTAATTGAATTGCCAACATGTCGCAATTTAAAATTAGGATTTCGTCCAAAATTTTCAAAGAAAACCGAGGGATGATGGGACCATGATTGTAGGGGCAAAGGATGAGGATTTGGTGGATAATTTCCCATAAACAACGGATTCACAAATTTAAGAAAGGTGCAAGTAAGCGAGAATCTTTGCAAGAAAGAAAGAAAGAAAAATAAAGAAAAAAGCAAGAGACAAAAGAAGTAAGTTGGATGAATCGGTGTAGCAATATAAAAGAAACAAAGATCTGCTTCATCATTTGGGATAAGTGATGTGTGAAAGGAGATTAGGGTTTAAGTTTACACTTTACTTCTTTAAGAAATTATATATATAAATCGGTCAAATCTAGGTAGTCCAATTGAACGAGTCAAGAAGGCTGCCATAGTGGAGGACCTTGGAGCATAGGTTGTCGTCGAGTGGGTTGGGGGTCGAGGAAGTGCAAGGAGATCTTGGGGGTCTAGTCTAGTAATGGTAATGATCCCATTTCAGGTTCTTGACGGGCAAATCCGTGGTGGGTTGGGCGAAGGTGTAGCACCGGGAGGGCTAGTGCTTTGGAGGGTTTGTCATTGTGCATGGCTGCACCAACCGCATGGATAGCTTCATCACGACAAGCTAAATGTGCTTATTAATGCCGCCTTTACGGAGAAATGAAGAATCAAGAATCCGGCTATATCGTCCAAATTGGCATCGCCAATGTCTTCTTCGTCCTTGGCCACATAGCTTGAGCTCAAGCCATGGAAGCTCGAATTTTGAGCGCATGGACATTCTTTGTCTTTTTTCTCTATATTGCTAGATCGCTGCATTCAAAGAGCCCATGGACAATTAATATGTGATATCATAGCTCCTATGGCTGTGGAGCTTGGGCTCGAGCCTAGAGCTCAAGGTCACAGCAGCTATGGTCGCTTGAGGACGAGCTCACGATCGTGATTGTCATATTTCGAGCTTACAACCATGGTTACTCGAGGTGGAGCTCCCTAGCCATGTTGGCCGTGAGCCTTGGACTCATGCTTCTTGGCCGTGGTGGTCGTGAGCCTTGGGCTTGAACTCTGCAGCCATGGTGGCACGAGGGAAAAAAAAAAAAAGAAAAAAAAAGCTAGTGTAGCAAAGGAGAGAGAAGGATGAGTTATAAGTGGGCCCGTGATGACATGTGTCGCCACTGAATAGACTAAAATTTTGCTGACATGGCATAGCTAAGGTGAGAAAATATTGGCTGGGTCTTATACTCCACGTAGGCTTAGGGTAAGACCATTCAGCGATCGACACGTGGCTCCACGTAGGTGACGGCGTCAGAGGTTTAAAATTTGCACGCGCCGCTCCTAGGGCCCACCACTTTGACGCTCTCTCTCCTCTACTCTTCTCTGCGACTTGTCGACTCGTCCTCTCTCTCTTCTCTCTCTCTCTCTTTCCCCGTTCTCCGTTCCGTTGCGGGGGAGAACAAAAGTCGCAGGTGTGCTTGCTCTTCCCCTCCTTTGCTCTCTCTTCTCCACTACTTGCTTCCATCTCCCCTTCCACCCTCCCCCACCCGACGCCAACGCTCCTCCATGACGCTGACACCCCTCCACCTCCGCCTTCACCTCCGCCTCCACAGGTTGCCGGCGATGCCCCCGACTCCGATGCCCTTTCTAGTGAACCGTGACGCCAACGCCCCCGTTGCTTGCCTCCGTTGCCCCCGACTCCGACGCCAATGCAACCTTCGCCTCCGCCCCTAAACCCGACTCTGATGCTAACGCCCCTCCGCCGGTTGCCTCCGTCGCCCCCGACTCCGATGCCGACGCCCCTCCGCCTCCGCCTCTGCCGCCGACGCTTCTACCTCCGCCTTCGCCCTCGACGCCGACGCCCCTTCGCCTCCCTCTCGCGACCTTCGCCTTCATCCGTGTCTGTTTTGACAGTATTATTGCTTACTGATATGGAGGGAAGAGCATTGTGGGGTGAAATTTTGAAGATTTTGTTGCTTTCTTTTCATTTTGAGAAGAATATTGTTTTTACAACTACATGAGAGGCACCGTTCATACTATTTCAAGTGTTGCAGATTCATTATGCATCTTGATTGCTATTTCACACTTTTTAATGGATTTGATGTTCACTAGCAAATGGTTGTCAACTACTACTTTGTTCCATCCATGCAGAGTGATTAAGGCTACAAAGAATGTCTCAGGACCAACATTATCTAACCTCCAGCTTGCTGAAGGAGAGATTATTCTTGATATAGATGGCATTGTTCCTTTGCAACTTGTATTGTAGCACATTGGTATCTCAGCTTGGCCTGGTGAGTTCTATCATGACAATCGAGTTGTGGGAATTTATCTTAGGTTGGGTTCCCTGGTTGATTGTGTGGATCATCATCTGTTAGCTGGTGGGAAATCAATTCCTGAAATGATGATTTGACTGTATCGTAGCTATTGGAGTTTGATAATCATGGACCTTTTACGTGCAAGATTACTTCTGACTGAATATTGAATTCTTCAGCCTTGGAAACTTTTGCTTCTCATCCGTAGCTTCCATTTGTTATGGGCAGAGCAAATTGAATTTGAATTTGCCAAATGAAATATATGTCCTACATACTTCAGCTTTAAGATGATTTCACCCAATTATCTTCTAATTTGCAGCAAAGTCAGGATTTAGGAAATGACAGAGGTAATAAGTGGGCAATTTTTATTTATTTATTTAATTTGGTGGTTTTGTTCCCATATAGTAGTTATGGATTTTGAAACACAGGTTAAGGTACAACTCTACTAGCAATGTTGCTTCAAACTTCATATGGTGAATTCAAGGTGGGGGCCTAGATTTTAGGGCTGGTTTGCCTTAACTACCATAAACTCTGGCTAAACATCTCATGCACTGTTAGGACAGAGACTAGCTTGTCAGTTTTAGAGACATGTCCAAGATGGAGAAACTGGAACTTTTTTCTAGGTTACTTAGTGTTGCTAGTTAACTATGTACTATGTGAGCTCAAGAACATGTCAAGTGGAATTTTGGGAAAATGAACCTTTTTGTGCCGTTTCTCTACATCAACAAGGCTCTCAGTTAATTCTGTCATGGAGCTCCTGTTTTACTATGGTACACTAGTAAGATCAGCTGTTTGATCTTGAGAATCTTGTCTTTTCATGTAAAAACACTACTCTTTCTGGTTTTTTTGAGAAGTCATATGCTTTTTTTGCTTGGGTAATATAGCAAGTACTAAATGGATCAAGATCATTATAGTAAGTACCGGCACTTCCATGGATAGAACGGGATATGAGTGCAAACTTTGGGGTATTTTATTTGGACAGCCACATCTATCTATCTGAATTCTTCCTCTTCTTAGTTCTCATTTCATGTTTACTTCATCACTTATCTGACTTTAACATGTTATCTATGTAGTTGCAGATGAGGAGCAGAAAGGACCCGTGAATCCTTATGATGGCAAAGTGTATGTTCGACAGGATGCCATGTCAAATAAAGTCAGTGGCTTCTTTTCCCTGTTGAGATGTCTTTGTTGTTGTTGTTGTTGTTTGAACAATAAAGAAAATTCCATTAAGAAGGTATCAAGGGGGTACCGCCCCTATACAAAACGGCTGCAAAAGAAAAGCCACACATCTATTAAGGTAAGTATTTGAGTTTGATATTGCATTTTCACTAGTTAGTTTCTTTTGCTTTATTTGATTGGTTAAGCAGCACCTCTTCTTTTCTCTTTTCTTTACCAACTTCTCTTGTTTTTTGTTTGGAAGGCGGAGAAAAAGAGACAAAAGAAAAGCTTTGTCGAGAAAAAGAAGCGGAGAGACGAAAAGCTGTAGTAAAGAAGGCCATTGCTAGCAAAATTACTAAGGAATCCATGGAGCTTATGGAGGATGAATAGCTGGAGCTGATGGAATTGGCCGCTGCAAGCAAGGGGTTGTTCTAGAGCTACCTAGGATGGCCATGGAAGAAGTACTCAGGACAGTGATAATGAAGACGGATATCGATGGATTCTTTGACTCGGAGGGATGGGACAAGTGGAACGTGATTTCCTCACGACCCTATTTTACGAAGAGTACCTAAACTCGGGCCCCGGTGCGGCGATGGGGAGGAGGGTGAATTGGACAGGTTTCCACATCCTTCGGAGTCCTCAAGAAGCTGAGCAATTTTCGGTGAGAAGACTCATAGGAGGAGATATATGGATTCCTAAGACCGGCATATCGGTTTCATTTGATGTATGAAAAATAGTCAATGTAATAAGCTTGACATATGATGAATAGGTTCAACAGGGATCGAGCTTTGAACGATGCAGATTTTGCTCAAGGATGTGTTTTGGTCATTGAATATGATTTTAGTGAATTTCTCATTGTTGTTTCGCTATTAGAGGTGTCTTCGCTTTCCGAGGCATTGTGTGCATGACGGCTAGTGTCGTGATGGTCATCGGATGAGTGCTTTTTTTCTTGGCGATGCACCAAGGTGATAGTAAATAACAATGAGCGTTTGCTTAATATCTTGATATCTTAAGACCTTTGTCTACAAGTGAGGTTTTCTTGTGTTCTCCTTTTATGCCTTTAGCGTTGGAATAAGGGTGCATATGGCAACGTTTCTATTCCGGGAACAATTTCTGAGTAAAATAAGGTGTTTGGTAATTACACAAAATTTCTATTCTAGGAATAGAAAAAGAATAGAAATGCATTTGGTAAAAATTTATAAATTTTTTTATTTATTTGTTTTTTCTTCTTACTCACGGACCGCGCCCGCTGCCGCACAACCACCGCACGATCGTTGCATGGATGTTGCACGACCGTCGCACGACTGCCGCACAAATGCCGCACGACCATCACACGATCGCAGACCGTCGCTGTAGGATTGCCGCCCACAGTCCACCGGCTGAATTCTCAAGTTTATTGCATTAAAATTTCGTAATGGCTTTCTCAGATAGTCTAGTTATCTCGAAAGTGATCAGCTCTGAGAACAGCCTTATAGACACGTTAATGAAATGCCCGATTAATTTAATTGAAAGCAGAAGTGAAAAATTCAGGATGTCACACACTCCCCCATCAGAATCACACGCTTTGCCATTTCAAAAGATTGAAACTGTGGCAGTTGTGATTTCTATCTTGTATATAAGTAGATGAACCTCGTCCCCTTCACAAGTTACTCCATCTAAAATCCTGCACTGTCTCCACTCGAAGCCGTCACCATAGACCAGCCAACATGTCCAATTGGAATCTCACTACCGCCTTCCTCCTCCTCCTCATCGCCATCACCACCACCACCACCTTTGTCAATGCCGCCACCACCCCTGAGCACGAGGCCCTTGACCATGACCACGATAGTGGCAAGAGAGGTAATCCATTGCTTTCTTTGTCTTATTCATTTTTTTTTAGCTTTTTCTTTTGTCCAATAAATTCATTCATGTATTAAAATTGTGAGGTTGTTACTCCTATTTGGTTACAGGAGCACTACCAAATCCGTACAACGGGCTTCTAGCATCTTGGAATGCGAAAACTTCTAAGGCCAACTTCATCATGGCCCGGGACAATTCTGGGTCCCACAAGACAATCAATGAGGCTATGGTTGCACTCCATACAATTGGTACAAAACGGCCCGAAATAGTGGTAATATGTGAAAGCGGGAGTCTATAATGAGCAAGTAGATATGAGAGAGGACATGAAGAACATCATGTTCGTTGGCGATGGCATGGATCGAACTGTTGTCATTGGCAGCAAAAATGTTCGAGATGGTTCCACCACCATGACTTCAGCTACATTTGGTAAGATATTAAGCTCTCAAAATGTGGCCAATTACTAGCCCACCAATATAATAGCTCTCAATCTAATCTCTCAAAGTTCATGTAGCTATCTCTAGGGAAGGTTTCTGGGCAAGAGACATCACATTTGAGGATACCGCTGGTCCCCAAAAGGAACAAGCCGTTGCACTTTGGCCGGCTCGGAACAATCCATATTCTATTGGTACATCTTCAAGGTTTACCAGGACACACTTTATACGCACTCCAAACGGCAGTTCTACCGTGACTATCACATTTACAGCACCATCGACTTCATTTTTGGCAACTCGGCTGTTGTCTTCCAGAATTGCGACATCTTCGTTAGGAGGCCGATGGACTAATAGGCCAACATGGTGATGGCTCAGGGTCGAGAAAACGAGGAGGACAACATGGGGATTTCGATCCACATGTTGCGGACCGTCCCTACCCCCGACTTCGAGCCGGTCAAGGGCTTGTTCTAGAGCTACCTAGGATGGCCATGGAAGAAGTACTCGAGGACAGTGATAATGGAGTTGGATATCGATGGATTCATTGACTCGGAGGGATGTGACAAGTGGAACGGTGATTTCCTCACGACCCTGTTTTACGGAGAGTACCTAAACTCGGGCCTCGGTGTGGCGATGGGGAGGAGGGTGAATTGAACAGGTTTCCACATCCTTCGGAGTCCTCAAGAAGCGGAGCCATTTTCGGTGAGAAGACTCATAGGAGGAGATTTATGGATTCCCAAGACCGGCATACCGGTTTCATTTGATGTATGAAAAATAGTCAATGTAATAAGCTTGACATATGATGAATAGGTTCAACATGGATTGAGCTTTGAAAGATGCAGATTTTGCTCAAGGGTGTGTTTTGGTCATTGAATCTGATTTTAGTGAATTTCTCATTGTTATTTCGTTATTAGAGGTGTCTTCTCTTTCCGAGGCATTGTGTGCATGACGGTCGGTGTCGTGATGGTCATTGGATGAGTGCTTTTTTTCCCAGCGACGCACCAAGGCGATAGTAAATAACAGTGAGCGTTCGCTTAATATCTTGATATCTTGAGACCTTTGTCTATGAGTGAGGTTTTCCTGTGTGCTCCTTTTATGCCTTTAACGTTGGAATAAGGGTGTGTATGGCAACGTTTCTATTCCGGGGAACTATTTCTTTTCAAAAATTGTTTTTTTTTCTATTTCTACTTCGGGAACAATTTTTGAGTAAAATAAGGTGTTTAGTAATTATACAAAATTTATATTCTAGGAATAGAAAAAGAATAGAAATGCATTTGGCAAAAATTTATAAATTTATTTATTTTTCTTCTTACTCACAGACCGCCGCCCGCTGCCGCCCGACCATCACACGACCGTCGCACGAATGCTGCACAACCGTCGCATGACCGCCGCACGAATGTTGCACAACCGTGAAAAATCCAAGATGTCACACACTCCCCCATCAGAATCACATGCTTTGTCGTTTCTAAAGATTAAACTGTGGTAGCTGTGATTTCCATCTTGTATATAAGTAGATGAACCTCGTCCCCTTCGCAAGTTATTCCATCCAAAATCCCGCACTATCTCCACTCGATGCCGTCACCATAGACCAGCCAACATGTCCAACTAGAATCTCACTACCGCCTTCCTCCTCCTCCTTGTCGCCATCACCACCACCACCACCTTTGTCAATGCCGTCACCACCCCCGAGCACGAGGCCCTTGACCATGACCACGATGGTGGCAAGAGAGGTAATCCATTGCTTTCTTTGTCTTATTCATTTTTTTTAGCCTTTTCTTTTGTCCAATAAATTCATTCATGTATTAAAATTGCGAGGTTGTTACTCCTGTTTTGTTACAGGAGTACTACAGACCCTGTACAGCGGGCTTCTAGCATCTTGGAATGCGAAAACTTCAAAGGCCAACTTCATCATGGCCCAAGACAATTCTGGCTCTCACAAGACAATCAATGAGGCTATGGTTGCACTCCATACAATTGGTACAAAACGGCCCGAAAGAGTGGTAATATGTGAAAACGGGAGTCTACAACGAGCAAGTAGATATTGGAGAGCACATGAAGAACATCATGTTCGTTGGCGATGGCATGGATCGAACTGTCGTCACTGGTAGCAAAAATGTTCGAGATGGTTCCACCACCATGACTTCAGCTACGTTTGGTAAGATATTAAGCTCTCAAAATGTGGCCAATTACTAGCCCACCAATATAATAGCTCTCAATCTAATCTCTCAAAGTTCATGTAGCTATCTCTGGGGAAGGTTTCTGGGCAAGAGACATCACGTTTGAGGATATTGCTGGTCCCCAAAAGGAACAAGCCATTGCACTTTTGGCCGGCTCGGAACAATCCATGTTCTATCGGTGCAGCTTCAAGGCTTATCAGGACACACTTTATACGCACTCCAAACGGCAGGGTAGTTTTTTTTTTTTTTTTTTTTTAAAAGTGCAAAAATCTTTGATAAAAAAGTCATGCTCAAAATTGAATAAACTCTTTGAGCTTTACAATAGGGTTTGGATTTTTTTTTTTTTTTTTTTTTTAAGACAAATGTTCTTGATTGCACACTTTCAATATATTGATTATGATTTCCTTTCAACCTAGTCAAGATTAGCATTTTTCTTATTTCTTAGTGTTAGATTCTTGTTTTTCCTTGCAATTTATTCAATGCTTCCTGTATTGCTGATTGTTATTTCAATTATTACGCACTTGCATAATATTTGAGGGAGATAAGTAATGTAGTGGCACTAGAACTAGTCAGCCTACAACATGACATTTGCAGAAAGAGGTCATGCGCAAGGCATTGGACATTGGGTAATTCTCATACAGTTTAGGGATGAAAGAAACCTTAGTGATAGACTTAAATGAGAGGGCTACAAAATTTTCAAATATAATAGTAGTTGCATAGAAAACTGATATGTAAGAATCCGTTATTGGCACTTTATACACAGATTTATAAATTAAGAAAAGAAAAATATTTTAGAACTAAAAACAGATAAAAGTCTTGTAATGTCATTTATGCGAGATTCCTAGTCTTGCCCAAATTAACACTCTTTCCTATGAGTTCTGCAAAATCCGCATGCAGTTGCAATCTATACCTGTTAATCCTGGCTGTGCATCTAGTGAATGTCGGACGAAATGTAACGTGAATATGCAAGAGCTAGTTGATATTCTAGTTAAACTCATATCTGACTTGCTTCTTTGCTAAGGAGTCATGGTAGTTCCAAGATGCTTTTGTTTGCATAGATCTTATTCAGACTGTCTTTCTGAGTATGATCTTATATTTGTCTGTTTAGGTATAGAGAATCAAGAAAAAAGAAACACAAGAAGGCCACTGATAAGGGTGACATGGACTTTCCTGGACATGAGAAGGTCAAATCTGGAGACATTGCGGAAGCTCCGCCCAAATTGGCCGCGATCCCTAAGGTAGTATTCTATGTTCTGTGGTCCATTGATCCATTGACTAATGTTGCAGATTTCGAAAATAGTTATTTCATTCCCGCGTACCCATTTAATTCTTTACATGTTGATATGGGTGAAGGCATTGAAGAACCCACAAAATGCATCCCGTTAGCGACTTCATTTACAGGCCATTGAGGCGTACAGAAATCGCAGAGGATGGGCATCCCGGCCCGGCAGCCAACTTCCTTGAATACTAGGCTCTACATTATCATTGTGACCTCTTCTTTCAGGACTATATATTGGCCACATGTTTTGGGGTGATTTATGATGGTATTCTGTATTCTTCCTATATGATTAATGTACCATTAGTTTTGAGACATCTAATTGTTGTCATAGGATGTCTCATTGCTTTTATCATAGGAGGAACCATTCTTCTTTCCCTCATTTTGTAGACATATAACGAGGTGCTTTAGTTATACATAACAGGAAAACTTGTTCTCAGTAAATAGAACTAAGAATAGGTCCGGCTCAGCCGACGCCAATGAGCTGATTTACAGATTGGTATGGCAAGGATATCATGAAGTGCTGCTTGGCTAATTATTAGATGAGCTTCAAAACCTTTTTAGTTCTAGGGACATATTAGCTTGTTAGCCTCTTAGAGGCTTTATAAGGATAAAATTTTATTAGCATTATCACAAAGCCTGTCGAACTTATAACTCTCAAATTATATATGGAATTTAAGCAATATAGTCCAATGTTTACATGCAATAGTAAGATCTTGTAGTGTACATGCTTACTTATAAGTGAAAACCACTAGCATCCAACATTAGAAATCCATATATCGTGATGGACCGTACTTAATGATGGTCCAGTTCTTACGTAGCCAATCTGGAATAACATGAAAATGTAAGCCATTGTCAATGTGAAGGGTCAACATGACCTTGTAGGTTACAGGTCTAGTTTCATTAGCTAATCTGAAACGGAGGAAGCGAAGGAGAGCTTATTGAAACTGTTTTCATCTGGCGATAAGCGAAATCCTTCCCGAGGCAGATCCCAAGACTAGCCTGCAAATAGGCAAGTGAGAGTGTCACCTGAAGATGATTGGAATATGCACCCACTCTTCAAATATACAATTCACGAGGACTTAGGATAGAGAAACGAGCATTGAATGCAACAAGTTTGAAAGGTGATTGTCATATTTCGAGCTTACAACCACGGTTACCCGAGGTGGAGCTCCCTAGCCATGTTGGTTGTGAGCCTTGGACTCGTGCTTCCTAGCCGTGGTGGTCGTGAACTCCGCGGCGATGGTGGCATGAGGGAAAAAAGAAGAAAAAAAAAAAAAGCTAGTGTAGCAAAAGAAAGAGAAGGACGTGAGAGATCTTGCTTTTTTATAAGTGGGCCCATGATGACATGTGTCGTCACTGAATAGACTAAAATTTTGCTGACATGGCATAGCTAAGGTCCGTAATATTCTACAGCTTGTGGAAGCGAGCGCCACGTCAGCCCTGACGATGTAGCACTCTAAAGCCGAATATTTTCCTGCCAGAAGGGTCACCCAAACTTATAGAGGGGTTAAATTGAAAGCGATTAAAAAGTGTGGGGGCGAAAATAAATATAAAATGAAACGATAGGGTGCGATCACTAGAATTACACGCAAAATACGGGACCAACAATCAATTTGAAAAGGTTTTGTGCTTTCTTCCCCAAGCGCCTACCGACGGCGGAGCGCGCAGAGAGAGAGAGAGAGAGATGGTGGGCAAAGGGAGGCGGCGGAGAGAGAAGAACTACAGGGCGGCGCACGGCGGCGGCACCGCCCTCCCTCCTCCGCCCGACCCGTCCCAGGTCGACGCCCTGCCTTCGAAGCTGCGCAAGCTCATCTCCTTCGCTTCCTCCCCTCAACCTCCACCTCCCCAAGGTCCCTCCCTCTCTCTCTCTCTCTCTCTCTCTCTCTCTCTCTCTAGCCAACTCCGTCGTATCTCTGCTGCTTCTGTTGAGACATGATTTATTTTTTTCCCCTCTTTCGTTTCTTGCTCTTCAGATGCCGCAAAGGATTCGAAAGACAGTAAAACCCACAAGAGGAGCGAGTCGGGAGACGATGAAGTAAGAATGGGTCTTTATCTCTTTTCCAAGTGATGTTGTCGTGGAAGTGGGTTCGGTTGAATTCAGCTTCTTTTCCTCCTAGAGAGCTGCTTTTAGATGTTATTTCGAATCTGTTGCCTAGTATTCATTAACTCGTATCCATGTTTGTTTACTTCTGAGATGTTGCTTTCGATAAATTTTTCTTTTTTATCGAAGCCGTGTGTTCATTGTTCCTTGTGGTTCAATGGGTTTCAAAATGCTTATCTCATTCTTGTTATGGAGTTACAAAGACAGAAGCTTCTGCTTGTTATTACCCGCTTGATAAAATCGGTTTAGAAATTTCGTTATGTTTATGCGCACTGCAATTCTAGATGAGCTCATGATTGGGATAATTTCTTCTGTATTTGAATAGAATGTTCTCATGATTAGAGGTCGCTCCCTTTCCTCTAGCGGCTTGTAACTGGAACTCATGATGGACACGCTTATCCAGCGATTTTGAATGTTCTCATCCCTTCTCCTGCTGATCTGCCTGTTCTGATCATTGATTCTTTTCTTTTGTTCCTGCACAACATGTTCCGGGAAGCTTGTCAAGTTCTGACTTTTAAATTTTGTTTTGCAGAAACACTCTTGGAAGGGTGGGCTTGACTCAAAAGCTACTACAAGTGAAGTGGGAGTTGGTGATGGACAGTTGACTAAACCTTGGAACGACAACGATGAAATCAGTCAGAAGAATGCAGGTAAAAAGAGAAAGAGGAAAGGAAAGAGAGGGCAACCTGAAGATCTTCGATTTCAAGCAGTGGAGGAATCAAGCACTGGTTCTAGAAGGAAGGAACGAAAGAAAATGTATCCCCTGATAAGTTTTCTCTACAAACATGTGTTGCTTTTCATTTTTTCATTATTGATGGCATCTAGATTTCAGTTTCCACATTTCATAAGCTAGTGATGATGATAGGACATACTCGAGATTATTGCCACTAGAAGAGATTTCGCCTTTTGTAGGGATCTCGTGATTGAATAAAGATGAACATGATGAGATGTGGCTCGTACCAGCCGGTCAATCTGCTACTTCTGGGGGCCGATGTGAGGCAGATAAGCAATGTATAGGCACTAGAACTACTCATCCTATAACACGGCATTTGCAGAAAGAGGTCATTCGCAAGGCATTGGCCATAGGGAAATTCTCATACAGTTGGGGGATGAAGGGAACCTCAGTGATAGACTTAAATGAGAGGGCTACAGCTTTTCAAGTATAAGAGTAGTTGCTTAGAAAACGGATATGTAAGAATCCATTATTGTCACTTTAGACAAAGATAAAAGTTAAATGTCATTTATGTGAGATCCCTAGTCTTGCCCAAATTAGCAATCTCTTTCCTGTGAGTTCTGCAAAATCCGCATGCAGTTGCTGTAAAATCTGGCTGTGCATCTAGTGAATATTTCGGATTATATGTAACGTGAATATGCAAGAGCCGGTTGTAGTCAATTTAAACTCATATCTGGCTTGCTTCTTTGCTAAGGAGTCATGGTAGTTCCAAGATACTTTTGTTTGCATATGTCTTATTCAGACTGTCTTTCTGAGTATGATCCTATCTTTGTCTGTTTAGGTATAGAGAATCAAGAAAAAAGAAACACAAGAAGGCCACTGATAAGGATGACATAGACTTTCCTGGACATGAGAAGGTCAAATTTGGAGACATTGTTAAAGCTCCGCCCAAATTGGCCATGATCCCTAAGGTAGTATTCTATGTTCTGTGGTCAATTGACTAATGCTGCAGATTTTGAAAATGGTTATTTCATTCCCATGTACCCATTTAATTCTTTTCATGTTGATTTGGGTGAAGGCATTGAAGAGCCCGCAAAATGCATCCCAACATCGACTTCGTTTGCAGGCCATTGAGGCGTACAGAAATCGCAGAGGATGGGCACCCCGGCCCGGCAACCAACTTCCTTCGACACTAGGCTCTACATTATCATTGTGACCGTCTTTCAGGACTATATTTTGGCCATATGTTTTGGGGTGATTTCTGATGGTATTCTGTATTTTTCCTTTATGATTACTATAGTGTTAGTTTTGAGATATCTAGTTGTTGTCATAGGATGTCTAGTTTCTTTTATCATAGGAGGAACCATTCTTCTATCCCCTAATTTTGTAGACATTTAACCAGGTGCTTTGGTCATACATAACAGATAAATTTGTTCTTAGTATATAGAATTAAGAATAGGTCCGGCTCAGCCGAAGCCCATCAGCTGATTACATATTGGTATGGCAAGGATATCATGAAGTGCTGCATGGCTAATTATTAGATGAGCTTCAAAACCTTTTTAGTTCTAGGGACATATTAGCTTGTTAGCCTCTTAGAGGCTTTATAAGGATAAATTTTATTAGCATTATCACAAAGCCTGTCGAACTTATAACTCTCAAATTATATATGGAATTTAAGCAAAACACCCTAATAGTCCAATGTTTACATGCAATAGTAAGATCTTGCAGTGTACATGCTTACTTATAGGTGAAAACCACTAGCATCCAACATTAGAAATCCATATATTGTGATGGACCATACTTAATGATGGTCCAGTTCTTATGTAGCCAATCTGGGAACAGCACGAAGATTTAAGCCATTGTTGATGTGAAGGGTCAACATGACCTTGTAGGTTACAAGTCTAGTTTCATTAGCTAATCTGAAACGGAGGAAGCGAAGGAGAGCTATTGAAACTATTTTCATCTGGCGATAAGCGAAATCCTTCTCGAGGTAGATCCCAGGATCGGCCTGCAAATAGGAAAGTGAGAGTGTCACCTGAAGATGATTGGAATATGCACCCGCTTCGAATATACAATTCACGAGAACTTAGGATAGAGAAACGAACATTGAATGCAACAAATTTGAAAGGTGATTCGTTTTTGGAAAATTCCGTCCTTCAACCATCTTCCGGTTTGAAATCCTCAGCATCTTCTCCCCAGATGTTATGCATTCTTCCCATTGAGTAAGCGTAGTAATATATGCCGTCCCCTTTTTTTCACGTGGAAGCCATCTGGGAGAACGTCATCTGTTTCAGCGCATTTTCCATTCTGTTGTGCCGAAGTATGAAATATCAAAGTCAGCATGTAAATTCTACACAAAGCCGAATCTTGTTAAATGCATCTTCTATTCGGTTTGTGCTTGATTTGTCATTGCCAATCTGATGGATTTATAGCATCTGCATCGTTACAGATCATGTTTTCTTCGGAAGAATATCAACCCTTTTGCATGGGGTTTTACATTTGAATACAGCTTAAGAACTAGTTGCATGATCAGTTTGTTCTTTATCTTTTTCTGTGATGGATTTGAGGTCGGCAATAAAATACTTGCAAGTGAACAGAAGATTACCGCCGGCACTGCAGGATGGAACCTTAATGTCTCTGTGAGCGTGGCATGAAGATAGTGCATTCGGTCGGGCACAGGATCAATAATTCTTTCCACGAAACAATCGGGGTTAGCTTCACTTGTTTGATCTCCCATCCCCTCCTTTATTTCTTCAGCAATCTTTTGCTGCACTAGGGGGTGTCTTCAGAGCATGTAAAGGAACCATGGTAAGGTATTTGGGGTAGTATCTTTTCCAGCGATCATGAAATTCAGAATTATATCCCTCAAGTACTTATCATTCATATTCTCGGGATCTTTCTTGCTTTCGAGCAAAATTCTTGAGAGAATGTCCTCCTTGTCATTCTTGTAGAAAGAAAATATGGAAAAGGAATAATCAGTCAGTGGAATTGCCTAGGAAAAAACCTGGAAGATAGTACAAATTTGTGATGAAAACAATTTTTAGACGGCGCCACAAGTTTTCTAGCCAGAATTCCTCTGAAACCTAACTGTACTTGAGCTTCTACAGAATTATTTCAAAGTTATTGTTGCTAAAATCTTCCCCAACATCACATGCCCTAATGCCTCTTTTGAATTTGCATTGTGTCTTGACAAAAGAAGAGCGTAAACGTACAAAATTGAATAGCTAAATGTACGCTAAGTACTCACAGCTTCACTAAAAAAAGAGAAGAAGAAAGTACTCACATGCTTTCGCTGCCCCAGAAGTTGATTCCTCATGGTTCCGATAAGTTGATGCACGAAATTGTCGATGAGTGTAATGTTATTCCTAAGATGAGCTTCCGAACCGATGTTGAGAAGTCTTTTGAGCTTCCAAGATGGGTCAACTTCTCGCCAGTAGGGAAGAAGTTTAGCCAAAATTTAGCATTGGAGACACTTAAGTGATAAAAGTTAGGAAACTGATACTTAAATGCCATTTTTTTTGAAAATTTGGATACTTAAGTGTCACCTCCAATGAATACCATCGGAAATCCTACATGATAATTTTTTTTTTATTAGTTTTGCTCATCTACGTGGCTCGCCGGGAGTTGACTTAGCTTTGGCTCACCCAAAACGACGCCATTTTCATAGATGGCCATAATAAAAGCCCTAAATCAACCCAAATGATGTAATCTCCCAAATTGCCTCAAATTTAAACCCTAAATTGGCCAAAATCCCCATTGAAGTGCTTGAACCCTAATTCTGAATCCTAATTTTGATTTGCCCAAAATTCTACTGTCGAATATTGGAAATAAAGAGTAGAACTTTCAGTAGTGCCTCAAATTCCTTTTACTGAAGAGAATGAGAAGGCGAGCAATTCTATTTTTGTGGGTTACCAAGTCTAAGAAGAATATCGTGGAATCGAATGAATCCTGGTAGAAGATTTATGGATGCTCCTGATATAAAGAAGGGTTGAAGTGCAAATACTTCAAATAGATCGATACGAAATTCTATCATCAAGTCACGGAGGTGATGTTGAACCTACTTGATGAATGACATCAATATCCATCTATGTTCATAGACGATTTGGACGATGTTGACTCAATGCAAGCTAAAGTATTTTTGGCTAAACATTTGAAGAATGAAGTTTTAATGATGAAATTGAACGAAAGTGTTACCAAGCATTTATTATAGTGTTGTTTTGTTTTCTATCTTACATTATGATGAAATGTAAAGCACTTAAAAATGAGAAAAAGTTTCTTCGGTTGCCATAGTTGAAAATGAGGAGACAAATGTAATTGTTTTGGATTAAATGTAGGTTTTTTTTTTTTGAAGATGAGAAGAAATTTGTGTTGTTCCATAAGATCGTTATAGTTTTGTTATTGTTTGTGTTGTCATATGTATTATGGATTACTTCTTGTGCTTATAGGGAGGTCAATGAAATGGAATGAGTGAATGAAATGCTACTTATAGTATATTTTTGCTTGTTCTTGAATATAAACTAGTAAAAATGGATGTGTATTAGGTCAATGTGTTGTGGTGGCTCTTTTACTTGAATTGAATATAAACATAAATATAAACTAGTAGCAAACATTGAATTGAATGGAGTTGCCATAAATTGAACTGAATATAAACCATTAGCATCCCTGTTTTGCTACAAACTAGCATATACATAAGATAGACATTAGTGATTACTCGAGTGCCATAAATTATATTTAGTGATAACTTAAGTACTAATTGTGATGAAAAAATAATCACTTAAGTATCAAGTTATTATTAAAACTGATTATTTAAGTATAACTCATGGTTAAAAATAAATACTTAAGTGTCAAGTTTTTTAGAATATGATCAGTTAAGTGCCAATTTTTGTAGATTTCCCCTAAAAATTGCGCCGCCACCAAGCATCACTAGTCACCACCATTGGCCACCAGCCACACCAGCCACCATCTCGAGCCACCACTATGCTGGTGGTGTGCTGCTGTAGAAGGTGATTGTGCAAGCCGAGCTTTGCACTAGTACCACCTGATGCACACTACACACTTGTACTAGGTGTAGCATGAGCCCTCAACCCCCACCATAGACTCACCACTATTAAGCATCACTAGCCACCAACACTTGATCCACCATACCACACCAACCACCACCATAGACCTACCACCCAGCAGCCATTGTGCTTGTGGTGGGTTTGTTGTAGAAGGTGTTGGTGCAAGCTAAGCCTTACACCAGCATCACCTGGTGCAAGTGTGCACACTACACACTTGCACCAAACGCAGCACGAGCTACCAATCGAATCTCCACAATAAACCCACCACCACTAGGCATCACTAGCCACCACCACCAACATCCCAACTATCACCACAAACCCACCACCAATAGCAACAAGTGAAAGCATAATCAAAAAAATGAAAAAGGCAAAAAAAATTGACAAGCAACAAGATCGTTCCATTGATATTAAAATTAAGTTTCACAAACTTAATGACAAACTAAAAAAAAAAAAAAACCATTCATAGCAAGTTATAAACAAAACTGACTCCTAAGCTCCACCAATCTTATCCCGTCCCATTTCATTAATCAATATACACAATGGTCCCTGTTTGTATAGATGAACTTTTCACTTAATTCATAATTCTTGCACTTTTTTTCTAATTGGACGTGTAACTTCTTCTTCAACCATCTTAGGATGCACTGATTCAAATGGAGCCGCAACTCTCCTAGGCCGAATTGATTTAGAAGGAGCTACAACTATCTAGGCTGAACTGATTCAAATGGACCTACAACTGGGTTCTTACTCTTCTTTTTTGTTAGTCCAGCCGATAACTTATTCTTTATTGGCGCATCCATTGATTCTTGAGTTGGGCCTTGAGAGAAAAAATCTCAAAACTTGTCCTAGGCTATAAAAAGACAAATAAATTGTCAGCAAAAGTTTGCAACATAAATTATATTAAATGTAGCCAAATAAAACTTATATTAAGAATGATTGTTCCATTACGCTCATATGTATAAATGTCATAACTATATTGTCTTAGTCTTTTTCCAATAGTTCTTCTTGTTCAAAGGGGAGTGTTACTTTTAGGAACCTGTGATTTGTTGGCTCTTTTTCTTGCCTGTAATTTATTAGGCCATTCTTTTGGTCCTTTAGCTACATCAAGAGCTTCTTCAACCGATTCTTCAGTTGGGCATCTTCTAGATGGCCTTTTTGTTGATGCCCCTTCACTTGGCTTTCTTTTAGTTGTTCTTCCATCTAGCTCTTTAGGTTTAGTGATGCCTTTTGTTGGCCCTTTTGGTGGCACTTGTGGTAATTCTTCTGGTGACTTTTGTGATGACCCTTGTGATGACCTTTCAGTTGGCCACTCTGTTGGCAGTTGAGCTCTAACTTGCCTCTTTCGAATATGAAAAAGAGGTAAAATGCATCATAGATAACATAAAGGAAAACTAAACACAAATTATTGAACTTATTGGGTATTTTTAAATTATTGAACTTATTGGGTATTTTTTCTCCGTAGCTGAAGAACAGTCGACTGAATTGGCCCTTTAGCTGCTTCGGCCAATCCGTCAGCTGGCCATCTTTAAACTTGCCTTCTTCGAACATGCCATTCAGTTTAAAGTACAGCAGGGGTTTCGACCAATCCTTCACATGTCCTTCTTGTGATCTGACAAAGACATTACATACAAGACCAATTGGAGTTATGTACATATTTATAATATACCATAAAACAACATAAACACAAATTCCATGACTTATTGGATTTTTTGTTATTGATTGAAGAACAGTCGACTTACTTAGTCCTTCTATTTGCCCTTCTTCAACTGTCCCTCAGTTGGCCTCAATTGATAATATTTAGTATTGTGCCTTGCTACATGGCAATAACAACACATCATCTTTGTACATGTCCTACTCATCCTTTGTTGACCCCATACTTCCCCCTCTGCCATTCTTCATCTTTGTTTTGGCCTTTCCATTTTCTTCTTTAGTGGCAAAGGTTGAGATGCTTCACGATCTATTGGCTCTTAGAACTTGCTATTTTTAATTGGATGCATCATGAATTGGTAAGAAGTAAGGTATTTTGATTTTTTGTAGTAATCATCAATGTAATCCTCTGCATTATGGCCCCTCAACTGGATAACACATATGATGTGTGCATGGAATTCCACTTAGCTGTCATACTTTAGATGAACACTTCATCGTACATAAATGGACAACATACTTATTGGAACCTTTCCTTATCTCATATCCTTCATCCCCATTCCAATTGGGATAACAATACCTACTTGTAGCCAAGTTTTCATCCGATTTCTTGGCAATCCTACGACTACATTGCCTAGTCCACTTTGTAGCCTCATCTCTTTATTTGTGTAGCTGATTCATGACCATAACTTGTATATTTTCAAGTATCGAGATGATTGGTTTGCATCTGACATCTATTATCTTCCCATTGAATTCTTCGAAAATGTTGTTGTCAATGTTATCGTACTTGCATTTTTTGTTGAAAATGCTTTTCTATTATGTTTGGAATAGTATAGCAGAACTTTCCTTTGTCAACTAAAGTAGTCATTCTTTGGCCATCCTAAAGTCAACTAGGTTTGTGCTATTTGCTAACTGCCAAAATTATGATTGTAGCTTATCTCTTTTATAGGTCTTTGCCCAATTTTCGTAAATGTATTGTGCACACATTCAATGTTCGGCATAGGGTAACAATTCGGCTACTGCCACAACTAGTTCCTGCAATAATTCAAAGTAAGAAATGTAAGCAAATAACATGTTGATATTAAAAAACACACAGTTGACAAGATTTTTCAAAAAGCAAATAGTACATTTTATTAGTTGCTCATGAACACCCACCATTCCACATTTGTTATTTTTAGGTCAGCCATTAGATTTTTCAAGAACTAGGATCAATTGTTCTTGTTCTATACCCTTATAGTAGCCTAAGCAAGTGAGGACATTTGGTTATTCACATTTCTTCCAATTGCAGCCAACAATTCTCCCTTACACAAGCCCTTTAAGAAATAGCCGTCCAATCCTAAAATCCATTTACAATCAGCTAAAAATTTCTGTCTGCATGCATCGAAGTACACATAGAACTTATTGAACTTGGTCGCACTATTAGAAAGTGGCTTTTCCATGACCTCTACATATACCCTACTTGAAGGGTTTTGCAATCTACATTCCCAAACATAATCCCACATTTACCCATATTCCTTGCCGTACTGACTAATGAGTATCCTCATCACCTTTTACTTCTATTTTTTATACTGATTCCTGGATACATTGATGCCGACACACTCCTTTACCAGTATCCTAAAGTCAATACTTTTTATCTCGGGCATCAACTTGATCAGATCAAAGAAATGCTTGCACAACCATGCACTTGTTACCCTTTTGTTTTCAAAATTAATGGAATAAGTATGTTCATCTTGGTATGCTCTAATTTGGAATGATTCACTCTTCCTAACAAATGCACCGTAGATCTTCCAAAGACAATTTTGCTGTGAATATCTAGCTCTTACAATGATCTTAGTGTTTCTAATGAAGTCAATATTTCTTTGTGTAGCAATGGAATTCTTCAGTATAGCTTTCTTAAATTGTTTTGTGTTTTTGAATTTCATACCTACTGATAAAGTAGGAGAAGCAAATGATGGATCATAGGATTGAAACTTACTTTTCCTTTTATACATAACTCATTGATCTTTTTTAAGCTCATTTGAGGAAGTAGCATTCTTGACGCTTTTTTTTTTTTATAATCAATCTCATCGCCAGCAACACTAGCATCTGTAGGGCCTTCACCCCTGTTTGGAATTTCATCAGTTACCTATAAAGCTGCAAACCTATATGACAAAAACTTTCTTTGCTTTTTTTTTTTTACTGTGCAAGCTTATCGTCGTCGTCGTCATCACTTAAGAAATTTTCAACAATTAACTCTTCATCGTCATCATCACTTAAGAAATTTTCAACAAATAACTCTTCATCGTCATCATCACTTGATTTAGCTATTTCTCAATCTAATCTAGTGATTGTGACATCACCTATGTCACAATCACTCTAGTGAATTGCATCTACGCCCCTCTCCTCCCCGTCCTATCTATCTTACCCTATTTTATCCCTAACATCAATACTAGCTTGAATACCATCTCCTCTTTCTCGTACTTGGTGCTCTCTCCATCATTATCTTCGTCCTCACTATTACTATTGTACTCAATGTATACTTTCGTCTTTTCTCCATGAGGATAATGGTACAGCACATCCCTAAAACTATTATCATCTTCTAAGCTTGTCAAACCATCTCTCAAGCCTTTCCCAGGAATATCATACAGTAACTTCTGGTACTTTACAAGGTAAATAAGTCAATATATCCCTAACAAATTCAATATAAGATGTCTTCTTTATATCGACAAAGATAGTGCCATCATTTCCCCCTCATACTCCCACTTATCCTCTCCAATCGTAAAATTCGCACCATAGTAAATAATGATAGCAACATAATCCTTATCATATGCCATTTTTGCAACCAAGGAGGAAAAAAACAATTAACTTTTGGGACCACATCCACAAAAGACAATAGAAAATTGCATATGGAGGTCCCCACACTCTCATAGACTTTATTAAAGAAAAGAAGGAAGAAGGAAGAGATGCACATGTTAGACCATTTACCGGAAAGATGCCCCAATGACAAACAAAGGTCTCCACATTGATTGCCACTTCGATTATGTTGCATTCCCTTAAAATATTGACCAACGAAAAGAGGTCCCCATGATAAGCATGAGTCCTTACGACACCCATTTCAATTTTAAAAAAATGCCCAGAATTCCCTACGACAACCACTTTAAACCTTAAAAATTGCCCTCGCACATCACATTTCACATTTGACCCCTTAAAATTGCCATCGCACATCACAATACCATATTTGAGCTCTAAATCACACATCACAGTAGCATATGGCCCATAATTTTCCCCCTGCCAAGCCTTATATTGTGAGGCTGGGCCCTAAATTGCCAATCCAAACCCCTATTAGGGTTCTAGCACTACATTTGAGCCATAAATCTCACATCAAAAGACCTTCCAAGCCCCATATTTCCTAGCCAATCCTTACATTTCCTAGCCATGCCATTTTTTATCAGATTTCTAATAGACGAGTCCGAGCCCTAATTTCACCACAGGGGAGGGGGAGAAGAAAACAAACTTGAGCGAACGATGACGGTAAACTACAACGGCGACCAACGACGAGGAGCAATGACCACCTCAGTGAGTGTGAACGGCAACCATGAGCGGTGATGGAGAGAAGGACGTCAGATCTAGTGTGAACACGAGTGTGAATGGAGAGAAGTGGTGATGACCAGATCTAATTAAGACAAAAAAATAAGCTAAACGATGTCATTTAGCACCAAGAAAAAATGATGTCGTTTAGGTTGGCCAAGCCAGCATGGATGGGACGACGTTGTTTTCGTCGTCCATGTGCGCTTTTTTATTTTTTAAAAATTTTGCCACCTTAGTAAAGCATGTCGCTAGAAAGTGCCACGTATGTAATTTGGCTAGCTTTTCTCACCCTTGGCCCTTAATTGATCCATTTTGATCCAATTTTGATATTTAAGTGTCACTTTCCTAACTTTTACACTTAAGTGTCCATCCGTATCAAGTTTTGATATTTAAGGTGTTCGGCACTCTCGCCAGTAGATTAGTGCATTTGCCTCATCAAATGCTTTAATGAAGTCTCTTCCCTCTTTGCTTGATCCCTCTAAGCAATTTAGTTCCACACCAAATCCAACTTTGAAGATGGAATCCAAAGTGCATCTCATCAATATATCCTTCAGACATGATGTAAGACAATACCTTATTGGTTTAGTAACCATTCTATTTTCGAAAATAATTTTCTTTCAGAAATAATTCTTTTTTATTCTATTCCCTAGAACAATTTCTAAGCAAATAAAAGCGTTTGGCAACTGCTTAAATTTTTTGTTCTCTGAATAGAAATGTGTTTGGTAAGACTCTTAAATTTTTTGTTTTTTTTAATTTTTTAATACTTTGATTATATTTTTCTTATTTTTTATTTCCTTTTATCTTCTTCTTCCTCCTTCTTTGTGGCTAGTCGTCGGCCGTCACAAGGTTCAACGAGCTCGTCGAAGGCTCGCCTGGCCACTGCGAGCCTTAGCCTCATGCCACTTGGGCGAGGTTGAGCTTCGCCTAGCCAGGCGAGGCTCATCCTCCCCTAGATTCGACGAGTTGGCCGGACCTCTCTTAATTGGTTGTCGGTGACGTCGATGGCGGTAGGCATATGGCTGGTGATCGACTGGGAGGAAGAAGAAGATAGAAGGATAAAAGAAGAAAATAAAAGAGAAAAAAGAAAAATAGGTTAAGTTTGATTCTGTCATTATTCTCGGGAACAAAAATAGTAACATTATTCTACTTTTTGATTTTGTTTAAAATCTATTTCCGGGAACAAAAAGATTATCAAATGGAATTATGTTCCAAATTTATTTTTAGGAACAACAAAATAGAATCAATTACTATTTAGCCTATTAATAAACATGCCATAAGCAAACAAATGTACAATGTTCCAATTAGGAGGAAGCATGTCGAATCACCCAAATTGGGAACCGCCTGGACTGGACTGGACTAGATTAGACCAACCATTGTGGTCCGATTCCCAGTTTCGGGGGAACTGAATCGGACCTGATTAACAAACTGGACTAGCTCTTTTTTTTATTATTAAAAATATATTTTTAATTTCTTAAAAATAGCCATAAAACCTAAAAATAGTAACAACTCCAGTATTTTTCTTAATTTTTAATTTTTTTTTGCTAAGTAATCGGTTCCATGGGACCAATCCTTGGTCCTAGGACTGTCTGGTCCGGTTCCTAATCCTAAAAATTGGGAACCAGTCTTTCCAATCCAGTTCTCGATTCTTGAGTGGAACCGGATCGGACCGAGAACCGATCACCCCTAGTTTCAATACCTTCTTTTGTATCGTAAAAGGCCATTATCAGGAAATGTTCTTTCTTCTACTCTTATGGTTCCACCCCCCCCCCCCCTCTCTTTCTCTCTCAAAAACTGTTTGGGTGGAGAATGAGGAAGACCGACGAATACTGGGTGATGGTTGCTACTATCGTCGAGTTACCACAATGGTTTTTGTCTATCCTAGGTTCTCTTCGAGACTAGCTATATCCAACTCTTTAGATTGCATACACATCCAATCACTTTTCAGACATGGTTAGAATATCTGTCAAATCCGGATGACCGACTTTAGCATATTTTGATATTCTACTGCAGATATGCAGTCCTTATGTTCGATTCCATTCGGCTTATCTTTCTTTCATAGTGGTTTTGATCATCGTGGAGTTCTCACAATTCAAAAGTTGAAACTACTCACTTGCATATCGAATCCCTCGGAAGCAGCTGATAACTCCTCCAATACCTTGACTAGCTTCGGAGCATTCTTCCTGAACACGCAACAACTAAAATATCTGAGAACTAAAATCTCTGAGCACCCTCGTCGCAAACTCAGAGCTTGCGACCTTTCTCTGCTTCTTCCACTTCTCTCCATCCACCACGAGAATCCCCTCCCCGAGCAAATCCTTCATTATGTCTATGTTGTACTTGCCCTTCGTGTACTTATCGAAGTTGGTTTTTAATATGTGCTCGATATTTCTCACATCGGCTGTGTGGGTCTCACTCCAGTCCAGCGTGAGGAGACAGAATGTCGGAGATCTCCTCCCTAGTCCGGTCATGTAGTCGTAGAGTTGGTTGAAGTAGATGAGTTGAGCGAAGGTCGTCCTGCGAACGGGCACATGCTTAGAGCTACAGAGGGGCTTGCCGGCAAAGGTTTTCAGGAGGAGAAGCACAAAGGCGATGAAGAGAGCAAGATAGAGAGCAACTAAAATGAGCGCCGTGGAGTAGAGAATCGCGAAAACGATGTTCTTGTCCTTTTTTTGTTTTTCTTTTCTTTTGTGTGTGTGAAGATGATGGAAGGTAACGAGGATGGAGATCAAGTAGATGATATCCTTGCATAGGTTTATGTCTCAAGACTCTTGACTTTGTGCATTTGTTTACTTAGCATTTGTAGGTTTTAATGATGTGGCAAGAAAGATTAAATTAGTGATTGTGATTGAGATGTGGATAGTGGGAAGCGGAGATTACGCACGAAACTGTTTTTAGTTTGATCTGTGTGTTGTGGGGAAGTTTGAGAACTTGGAAGTGGTCGGCGAGGCAAGCCGGCCAATGAAATAATTATTAAAAATAAAATAAAATAAAATAAAATATTATAAAAAAATTTGTTTATGCTAGCGTCAACTAGACTGTTGGCCATGTCAATGCTAGCCGGCCAAAAATGTCAACGCCAACCAGTCAAAATTATTTACGTTAGTGTTAGCCGAATAGTTGGCCATTAAACACCAACTGGCCAAAATTGTTCACCTTAGTGTCGGCCGAATAGTTGGCCGTATGAGCGCCAACCGGCCAAAATTGTTCACGTTAGCGTCGCCGAGATAGTTGGCCATGTTAGTGTCAGCTGATAAAAAAAATGTCAGTGCCAACCAACTAAAATTGTTCACGTTAGCGTTAGTCGGACAATTGGCCATGTCAATGCCAACTAGCCAAAATTGATCAAATGGACTAAACTGGCAAAAATATAAAAGATTTAGGATTGAATTAATAAAAAAAAATTATAACTAAATTGACATAATTATAATGTGTTTAAGATTTTCTTGATAATTCTCCCCTTAAAATTAGGGAAATGAATTCCAACTTTCTCAATAGATGAAATTCATTTCCCAACCATAACAGCTCTCCTAACAAATGCTCACTTCTTACATTTTTCAACATTTGTTATTTCAACCACTAGGGGTTTGCCCCAGTGACCTATGTAGTGTACAGACACGGACACGCGACACGAGACACGGACACGCGACACGCGACACGACACGCCGACACGTCATTTATTAAAAATAGAGAACTTCGACACGTTCGACACGTTATATATTAAATATATTTTTATATATAAATACATAAATAATAATAATAATAATAGCCTAGAATTAATTTACACCAAACATATTAAATAATATCATTCATTATTTTAATTTGTTACAATAATACAGAAAACTTAAAGGAAAAAAACATTGTTTAAAGAAAAATGCTGAATTGATTTTTTAAATTTATTTATTTATCATATATAGCATTTTTTATTACTTCTTTCATAGTAAAAGACTTTTTAAAAAACTAAAACAATTCTAAAAAAACAAAACTGAAAAAAAAAAATTGACCTCGTGCATGTATATGTATAGCATTTTTATTACTTCTTTTATTACTTCTTTTGTGTATATTTATATTTTGACCCCACAAGTATTAGAAATTTTTAAAATTGACCCCGTGCGTGTCGGAATCGCGTGTCAAAATTCTGGATTCGCGTGTCGGAGCGAATCGAAGAGAGTTGACCACGTGTCGGATTTTTCGACACTCGTTGACCGCGTGTCGAAGCGTGTCGGGACGTGTCGGAGCGTGTTGGATACGTGTCGGAGTGTCAGACACGACACGAAGGCTTCCGGAGAGTGTCCGTGCTACATAGCCAATGGCCACCCTTCCAATATGGAAGGGGGAGGTGGGGAGTTCGAATCCCAACCTTCTCGGGGGGATTAGGATGATGACGATATAGTTTCAGATGTGAGTTTCGATTCTCATGCCTTGTAAGGAGGTAGGGTAAAAGTCTGAGAGTGAGAGTTAGAATATGATTAAAGTATGATCAATAAAAAAAAAAAAAAACATTTGTTATTTCAAATGAAATTTAAACACTTGAAAAAGTTTTCAAACACCCCTTTTCAGTATATCATTAAACAAATAAAAATTATCAATTTTTTTTAATGATTTCCACAAAAATCTTTATCATTAATTTTTTACACAAATCAAACACATCCTAAGGAGAAACACCCAACAAGAGAGTTAATTTTCTGGAGTTTCTCGAGGCATGCGTTAAGCTACTAAAACTGAATCTCATAATATGATTGTTATCCTTTATTGCTGACCCCCTCTCCTGCCTGTCAGAGGTGAGATCGTACGAAAAATGCTTTTCAACTTCTAGGGTTTCTCTTCTAACCAGGTGAACTTGAACCAACTTCAAAGTTGGTATTATGACAATGAAAGATAAATAGTATTCTTCACGCATCTTTTTGCATGAGTGATTCAAGATCGGATGAATAAAAAATAAAAATATCTTTTCATTCGACAGTATTCATATCTAATTTTATCCCAGTACATTGAAATAGTGACAAACATTACAAATGAATATTATAAGCATCGAAAGTCAACCGATAACATCCTTTGGTTAATAGATGATTTAGAGGAAAAAAAATCAGTTAAAATAAACCGAGAATTGGTGCTTCCCATGCGGCACATGAGTATTGTAGAACAAACTTTCTTGCTCACCTTTTCTTCACCACGCGCGAAAAGGGCCATCAAAACCAACTGAGGGGTGACATCGTAAGCAATTAGAAAGTTTGGGGATCAATCTAAAATAAATGAAACAGTAGGGACTATCGCCAGAATTACACCCAAAACACAGGACCAACAATCAATTTTCTCATTTTTAATAGAGAGAGAGGGGGAGTGGGGGAGTGAACACGATGGTGGGAAGGAAGAGGGAGGAGGACGCGGCGGCTTACGGCATCCGGTGAATATCTGGGATGGAATCCATAGTCAAATATGCAAGAGCTAGCAGACAGTCGATTTAGACTCGTGTCTGCCTTGCTTCTTTTCCTAGCGAGTCATGGTAGTTCCAAGATGATTTCTTTGGAGAAAAGTTTTAAAAAAGTCCTAAACCTTTTGCATTTGTGTCAATTTAGTCATAAACCTTTTTTCGGTGTTAATTAAGTCCTAAACATTTTTACATTGTGCTAATTCAGTCATTTCCGGCCAATTTTGGCTGGATAATGCTGATTGGACGCCGGCCGACTGATGTGGCCTGATCGGCATTGACGTGGACAACTTTTAATAATATTTTAATATTTTTATTTTTATTTCTTTTTCTTTTTTCCTTCTCCTCCTTCTTCCTCGAGTCGGCGAGGTCGAGGTCGACCTCATCGACCACCTCGTCGCGGGCCGCGAGGGCTGTCTCGCGCTGGGCGGCGAGACTCGCCCACCCGGCGTGAGGTTGCCCTCGAGGCCCGGGCGACAAGGGTCGAGCCTCGCCCATGGCTGGTGAGGGGGAGCCCCGCCAGCTCGGCGCGAGGCCCGGCGGCCTTGAGCTGGCCTTGCACTAAGCTGGCAAGGCTCGCCCTCGCCGCCCAAGCCTCAAGGGCGGCCTCGCATTGGGCGGGTGAGGCTAGCCCTCGCGACCACCGGTGAGGTGGCTGGCGAGGTCGACCTCGACCTCGCCGACCGTCGCCTCGGCCAATCACCAAGGTCCAAATGACTATCCGGAGGAAGAAGGAGGAGAAGGAAAAAAAAAAAAAAAGAAAAAGAATTAATATACTATTAAAAGTTGTTCACGTCGCCCGATCAGGCCATGTCAACCGGCCAGCGTCTAGTCAGCAAATTTCGGCCAAAATTGACCGGAAATGACTGAATTGGCACAACGTAAAATGTTTAGGACTTAATTGGCACAAAAAGATTTAGGACTAAATTGCACAAATAAAAAAGGTTTTGGATTTTTTTAACACTTTTCCCGATTTCTTTGCATATACCTTATCCAAACCGTCTTTCTGAGTATGATCTTAGATTTGTCCATTTAGGTATGGAGAATCAAGAAAAAAGAAACTTGAGAAGGCCAATGATGAGAATGGCATGGACTTTACCGGAGATGAGAAGGTCAAATTTGGAGAGGTTGTGAAAGCTCTTGCCCGCATTGGCCGCGATTCCTAAAGTAGTGTCCCATGTTTTGCTGGTCAATCGACTAATGGTGCAGATTCCGAAATTAGTTGTTCCATTCCCCCTACACATTTAATTTGTTTCATTTTCATTTGGGTGAAGGCATTGAAGACCCCGCAAAATGCATTCCAACAGCAACTTTGTTTACTGGCAATTGAGGCATACCGAAATCGCAAAGGATGGACAATCACGTCCGGCAGCCAACTTCCTTTGACAATAGCTTCTTCATTATGATCGTGACCTTCCTTAGAACATATTTTAAAGCAAATTATGATGGCATTCTGTATCAGTTTCGAGAGATTAGTTTTTGTCATAGGATATCTCTTTTCTTTCATCACAGGAGGAGAACCCTTCTTCTTTCCCTAAATTTGTGATAGTTTAGACATTTAACCAAGTGCTTTACTACACCTAACAGCAAAACCTGTTCTCAGTATGTATTCTTACGGATAGGTCCAACTCAGCCGAAGCCAATTAGCTGATTATCAGATTGGTATGTCAATGATATAATTAATTCTTGGATAGCTGATGATTGGATGAGCTTGAAAACCGTCTTTAGTTCTAGGGACATATCAGCTTATTAGCCCCTCAGAGGCTTTACGAAAATAAGATTTTATTGGCATTGTCACAGAGCCTGGCGAACTTATATTACAGACCGAATATAAGCAAAACACCTCAATGTTCCAATCTTACATGCAATTGTAACATCATGAGGTGCGCATGCTTGCTTATCAGTGGAAATTGCTAGCATCCAACGTTAGAAATCCATATGATGCGATGGACCATACTCAATGATAGTCCACCTCTTATTTAGCCAATCTGGGAACAGCATGAAGAGGTAAGCCATTGTCAATGTGAAGGGTGAACATGACCTTGTAGGTTACTGGTCTAGCTTCATCAGCTAATCTGAAACGGAAGAAGCGAAGGAGAGCTATTGAAACTATTTTCATCTGGCGGTAAGCGAAATCCTTCCCGAGGCAGATCCTAGGACCAGCCTGCAAATAGGAAAGTAGGAGTGTCACTGTAGATGCTTGGAATATGTACACACACTCTGGACATTCAATTCACGAGGACTTGGGATAAAGAAACGAACATGGAACGCAACAAATTTGAAAGGTGATTCATTTTGGAAAATTCCATCCTTCAACCATCTTTCAGGTTTGAAATCCTCAGCATCTTCTCCCCAGACGTTATGCATTCTTGCCATTGAGTAAGCCAAGTAACTAACGGTGTCCCCCTTTTTCACGTGGAAGCCATCTGGGAGAACATCATCTGTCTCAGCACATCTTCCGTCCTGTTGTGCAGGAGTGTGAAAGATCAAAGTTAGCATGTACAGATACAAAAGCCAAAGCTTGTTAAATGGGTGTTCTCTTTGGCTTGTGCTTGATTTGTAATTGCCAATCTGATGGATTTCTAGCATCTGCTGGGTTGCTGATCATGTTTTGTTCAGAAGAATATTGACTCTTTGGCGTGGCAATTGACATTTGAATACGAATTAAGAACTAGCTGCAAGATCGCAATGCAGTCAGAGTAGCACTAGTATCTGTTCGTGAATTTAGAGATGAATGAAAAGCAGGCATTTGATTTGGGATGGAAAAATGTGACCTGTGATTAATGGAAATGAAAGGATTCCCAGTCATGCAAGCAAAATTTTTAGTCTGTCATAAATACACTTGGATGATGCATCGTAGCTTCTAAAGTCAGGAAAATTGTGATGTCTTGTGGTGCAACTCCAATGGCAATTTACTCAGAACCGTTATGATTGGCTCTCTCCAAGATCCAATGTTCTGCTGATGAATTGATTTGAGTTCATAATATCTCAAGTTAATTTATTTTTTATTTTTTGTTCTCTTCTGGGATCAGTCAGGGGGTTGAACTTCAATTCTTACAAGTGAAGAGTAAATTACCAGCGGAAGTGCAGGGTACAGCCTCAAAGTCTCTGTGAGTGTGGCATGAAGGTAGTGCATTCGGCCAAGCACCGGATCAGTTATTCTTTCCACGAATTCATCTGGGTTAGCTTCACTTGCCTGATCTCCAATCACTTCCTTTATTTCGTCCACAATCTTTTGCTGCACCAGGGGTTTTTACAGAGCATGGAGAGGAACCATGATAAGGTATTTGCACTAGTGTCTTTTCCCGCAATCATGAAATTCAGAATTATATCCCTCAAGTACTTCTCGTTCATATTCTTGGGATCTTTCTCGCACTCGAGCAAAAATCTCGAGAGAATGTCCTCCTTGTCATTCTTGTAGGAAAAAGATGGGAAAAGAAAACATCAACAGGGAGAATTGCCAAAGAAAAATCCTCTAAAAAGTAGTATGGCTTTGTCATGAAAACAATCTTTAGATGGTGCCACAAGTTTTTCTATTCAGAATTCTTCCTCTGAAAATAGTTTCAGCTTCTACAGAATCCTTCCAGTGTTCTTGTTATTAAAATCTTCCGCAGTATCACATGCCATAATGCCTCTTCCTAATTTGAGTAGTGGCTTGACAAAAAAATCGAACAGCTAAATGCACACTAATAAAATTTAAAAAAGTACTCACCTGTTCTCGCCGCACTGCGAGTTGATTCCTCTTGATCTCGATAAGTTGATGCACAAAATTGTCCATGAGGTTAATGTCATTCCTAAGACAAGCTTCTGAACCGATGTTGAGAAGTCTTTTGAGTTCCCAAGAAGGATCGATGTATCGCCAGTAGGTTAGTGCATTCGCCTCATCAAAAGCTTTCATGAAGGCTCTTCCATCTTTGCTTGATCCTTCCAAGCAGTTCAATTCCACACCGAATCCAACTTTAAAGATGGAATCCAAAGTGCACCTCATCAATATATCCTACACATAAGATTTAAGACAATATGATGAGCAAACTAATGTACAGTGTCCTCTCACCCTCTTTGCTACTGTAAAGACCATTTTCAGGAAATGTCCTTTCTTGTACTGTTATGGTTGCCATATATATATATATCAAATTGTTTGGGTGGGGCCTGAGGAGGACTGACAACTACCACATGGTCTATATATATATATATATCTCAAATTGTTTGGGTGGGGGCTGAGGAGGACTGACAACTACCACATGGTCACTCCTATCGTTGAGTGACCCCAACAGTTTTCGTCTATCCTAGGTTTCTCTTCGAGACTGGCTATATCTAATCCTCTTTAGATTGCATACATATTCAATCATTTTCAGACAAAGGTACATATCTATTAAATCCGGATGACCAACTTCAGTATAGTTCGATATTCTGTCGGAAATATGCAGTCTTTTCCATTCACCTTATGTTTCTTTCAGAGTGGTTTTGATCATCGTGGAGTTCTCGCCGTTCAAAATTGAAACTACTCACTTGCATGTCGAATCCCTCTGAAACAGCCGATAGCTCCTCCACGACCTTGACCAGCTTCGCAGCATTCTTCCTGAACACGCAACAACTAAAATCTCTGAGCACCCTTGTCGCAAACTCAAAGCTCGCGACCTTCCTTTGCTTCTTCCACTTCTCTCCATCCACCACGAAAATCCCCTCCCCGAACAAATCCTTCAGTATATCTATGTCATACTTTCCCTTCGTGTAATTATCAAAGTTGGTCTTTACTATGTGCTCAATGTTCCTTGGATCGGTTGTGTAGATCTGACTCCGGTCTGGTGCAAGGAGCCGGAACGTCGGAGATCTCCTTGCGACTTCGGTCAGGTAGTCGTAGAGCCGGTTGAAGTTGAAGAGTTGAGCGAAGACTGTCCCACGAACAGGCGGATACTTAGAGTCCCAGAGGGACTTGCCGGTGAAGGTTCTCAGGAGGAGGAGCGCACAGGCGAGGAAGAGAACAACTGGAACGAGCGCCGTGGAGTAGAGCAGCACGGACATAATATTGATGTCCATTTTTGTGTGTGAAGAAGATGGAAGGTAACGAGGATGAAGAAAAAGTAGATGATATCCTTGCCTTGGTTCACGTCTCAAGACTCTTTTTACTTTATCCATTTGTTTACTTAGCATATGTAGGTTTTAATGATGTGGCAAGAAAGATTAAATTAGTGCTTGTGATTGAGATGTGGTTAGTTGGGAAGCAGAGATTACGCACGCGTAGAAAATGATGGGCAAGCTTTGGTTTGATCTGTGTGTTGTGGGGAAAGTTTGAGATCTTGGAAGTGGTCGGCGAGGCGACCCGGCCAACAAAATAATTATTAAAAAATCATATAAAAAAATATTATTAAAAATTTATTTACATTAGCATCAGCTAGACAATTGGCCATGTTGACGCCAGCCAGTAAAAAATGTCAATACTAGCCGGCCAAAATTTTTCACATTAGCGATAGCTGAACAATTAATCATGTTAGTGCTAGCTGGCAAAATTGTTAACATTAAACAATTAGCCATATCAAATTGGTCGAATGGATTAAATTGTTACAAATACAAAAAGTTTAGGATGAATTAATAAGAAAAAAAATTATAATTGAATTGACACAATTACAATAAGTGTAAGACTTTTTTTGATAATTTTCCATTTAAAATTAAAAGAAGGAATTCCCATTTTCTGAAAAGATGAAATCATTTCCCAAACATAACAACTCTCTTAACAAACGCTCACTTCTTACCTTTTTCAATGTTAGTTATTTTAAATGAGATTTAAATACTTGAAAATGTTTTCAAATAATACCTTTTCAGTATATCATTGAATAAATGAAAATTATCAATTTTTTTAGATGATTTCCACAAAAACTTTTATCATAAATTTTTAACCGGAGCAGACACATCCTAAGAAGGAACCACCCCACGAGACAGTTAATTTTCTGGAGTTTCTTGAGTCATGGTTAAGCTATTAAAACTAAACTTCATAATATGATTGTTTTCCTTTTTTGCTGAACCCCTGCCCCGCCTGGGAGATGCGAGATCGTACAAAGAATGCTTTTCAAGGGTTTCACTTCCAACTAGGTGAACTTGGACCACTTCGAAGTTGGTATTATCACCATGAATAAAAAATACAAATATCTTTTCATTTGACGGTATTCATATTTAATTTTATCTAGGCACGTTGAGATAGTGACAAACATTACGAAATCACATTGTAAGCATCGAAAGTCAAGTGACAACATCCTTTGGTTAATAGATGGTTTAGAGGAAAAAAAATCAGCTAAATAAACCAAGAATCGGTGCTTTCTATGTGGCACATGAGTATTATAGAACAAACTTTCTTGCTCACCTTTTCTTCACCACGCGCAAAAGGGCCACCAAAACTGACTGAGGGTTGACATTGTAAGCAATTAGAAAGTATGGGGGTCAATCTAAAATAAATGAAACAGTAGGGACTAACGCCTGAATTACACCCAAAACACAGGACCAACAGTCAATTTTCTCATTTTTGAGAGAGAGAGGGGAAGAGAGCGCTATGGTGGGAAGAGGGAGGAGGACGCGGCGGCTCACGGCATCTCGTGAATATTTGGGATGAAATCCCTAGCCAAATATGCAAGAGCTGGCAGATAGTCGATTTAGACTCGTGTCTGCCTTGCTTCTTTTGCTAGAGAGTCATGGTAGTTCCAAGATGATTTGCTTTGCATATACCTCATCCAGACCGTCTTTCTGAGTATGATCTTAGATTTGTCTATTTAGGTATAGAGGATCAAGAAAAAAGAAACATGAGAAGGCCAATGACGAGAATGGTATGGACATTACCGGAGATGAGAAGGTCAAATTTGGAGAGGTTGTGGAAGTTCTTGCCCGAATTGGCCGCGATTCCTAAAGTAGTGTCCCATGTTTTGCTGGTCAACCGACTAATGGTGCAGATTCCAAAATTAGTTGTTCCATTCCCCCTCAACCATTTAATTTGTTTCGTTTTCATTTGGGTGAAGGCATTGAAGACCCCGCAAGATGCATCCCAACAGCAACTTTGTTTATCGGCAATTGAGGCATACCGAAATCGCAACGGATGGACAATCAGGTCCGGCAGCCAACTTCCTTTGACAATAGCTTCTTCATTATGATCGTGACCTTCTTTAGAACACTACTTTGGCCATATATTTTAAAGCAAATTATGATGGTATTCTGTATCAGTTTCGAGAGATCTAGTTTTTGTCATAGGATATCTCATTTCTTTCATCACAGGAGGAGAACCATTCTTCTTTCCCTAAATTTGTGATAGTTTAGACATTTAACCAAGTGCTTTACTACACATAATAGCAAAACCTGTTCTCAGTATATATTTTTATGAATAGGTCCATTTCAGCCGAAGCCAATTAGATGATTATCAGATTGGTATGTCAATGATATAATTAATTGCTGGATGGCTAATTATTGGATGAGCTTGAAAACCATTTTTAGTTCTAGGGACATATCAGCTTTCTATCCCCTCAAGAGGCTTTATGAAAATAAGATTTTATTGGCATTGTCACAAAGCCTGACGAACTTACGTTACATACCGAATATAAGCAAAACACCTCAATATTCCAATCATTTTCAGGCAAAGGTACATATCTATCAAATCCGGACGACCAACTTCAGTATATTTCGATATTCTGTCAGAAATATGCAGTCTTTATGTTCGATTCCATTCGCCTTATGTTTCTTTCAGAGTGGTTTTGATCATCGTGGAGTTCTCGCCATCCAAAAATCGAAACTACTCACTTGCATATCGAATCCCCCTGAAGCAGCCGATAGCTCCTCCACGATCTTGACCAGCTTCGCAGCATTCTTCCTGAACACACAACGACTAAAATCTCTGAGCACCTTCGTTACAAACTCAAAGCTTGCGACCTTCCTCTACTTCTTCCACTTCTCTCCATCCACCACAAAAATCCCCTCCCCGGACAAATCTTTCATTATATTGATGTCATACTTTCCCTTCGTGTACTTATTGAAGTTGGTCTTTAATATGTGCTCAATGTTCCTCGTATCAGCTGTGTAGATCTGACTCCGGTCTGACGTGAGGAGACGAAACATCATAGATCTCCTCCCGAATCCGGTCACGTAATCGTAGAGTCAGCTGAAGTAGACAAGTTCATTGAAGACCGTTCTACAAATGGCCGGATACTTAGGCTCCGTTTGTTTCATGGAAAATAACTTCCGGGAAAACGTTTTTTTTTTTAATTTTCCAACTTCGTTTTACGAAAAATGAATTGTTTGGGGAAAATATTTTCCATTATGGGAAAAAAGTCTTCTAAACTAGGAGGAAATGTTTTCTACTTTTGAAAAGTAAAAAACGTTTTCTTCACTTAATCTCTTTTATCAGATACTTCTATAAACTCTCACTTCTTCCTCCTCCTCATCCTCCTTTTTTTTTTTTTTTTTTAATTCGAATTATTATTTTTATTTTCTTTGTGTTCCCTCTTCCTCTTTATTTTTTTGTTTCCTTTTTTTTTCTTTTTTAAAAATTGAGTTTAATTCTTTTTTGGCTACTCGCCGGCCGGCGACTAGCCATAGGCCAACTCAAGCCTTGCCCAATCCAAGCGAGCCGCGTCCGTTGGCCGGCGAGCTAGTGGCTTGCCGGGATTGGTTGAGCCTCAAGCTCATCGGATCTAGCGATTGTGTCTTAGTCGGCTGCCAAGCAGCCAACCACGTTGAGGCACGCAACAATGGAGGAAGGAGGAGGAAGAAGGTGGGAGGAAAAGAAAAAGGAAAAAGAAAAATAAATATAAAATTCGATTTTTAAAAATAAAAATTATTAACAATTCAATTTAAAAAATATAAAAAAATAAAATTAATTTTTTTGGTCAATTAAAAATATTAAAAATTAATTTTTTTGGTAAATTTTCCCAAAAAAATCAAATTAGATAATGAATAATGGAAAATAATTTCTACTCAAATTTTAAGTTTCGGCTGAATATCGAAAATATAGTTATTTTTTGGAAAATGACTTCTTAGAAAATATTTTCCGGAAACATAATATTTTCTGTCAAACGAATGGACCCTTAGAGTTACGGAGGGACTTGCCAGTGAAGGTTCTCGGGAGGAGTGCACAAATGACGAAGAGAGCGACTGGTACGAGGGCTGTGGAGTAGAGCATCACAGAAATGATATTGATGTCCATCTTTTTGTGTGAAGAAGATGGATGGTAACAAGGATGAAGATAAAGTAGATGATATCCTTGCCTTGGTTCATGTCTCAATACTCTTTTGATTTTGTCCATTTGTTTACTTGGCATTTGAGGTTTTAGCGATGTGGAAGGAAAGAGTAAATCAATGTTTGTGATTGAGATGTGGTTAGTCTTTTTTTTTTTTTTTTTGGTTAATCTTATTCAATTCCTACTCTTACTCACCCTCGACTTTTACCTTGCCTTTTTGCAGAGCATGGGAGTCGAAACTCACACTTGAAACTAAATTATCCCCACAAAAACTCCTCATGAGAAGGTAGGAATTCAAACCCCCCACTTCCCCCTTTCATGTTGGAAGGGTGGCCACTAGGACAAACCCCAATAGGGGTGATCGGGTTCAGGGTGGGTAGGATATAGACCTGGATCCTGTACCCGACCTTGTTATAACCGATTCCTCTTTTATAGACCCTATACCCGACTCTCTTTGTATTGGACCCTGTACCCAACCCACCATGTTTTTCCGATCCGGTTCCAAAGTCAACCCTATTTCCACTGGAACCTGTTTTGCAATCTCTCAATATCCTATACGACTTCGAATTTTATATTAATACACGAGAAAATAACGTAATCCTCTTAATTTCTATTGAAACATTAAGCACTTGTAATAAATAAATACATGAACTTTTTGACTAAACGAAAAATTAAGGATCCACAAGGCTAATTATAATAAATAAAATCATAAGGTAAATAATTAGCAATGAACATGGGTCTAATATTAGTCTTATTCCCACAACTACTACATGAAACTACTCATTTATGCAAGCATAACTCCTTCTACAAAAGAAAAATTAGGTGAGTCAATCCATGTGATACACAAAAATTTGGCGGCAACGAACACGGTCCATCCATCGGACGGTGCGAGAGGGAGCCGGTGAGGGAGGGAAGTAAGTGAGGAAGAGGAATGACAAAGGAGGAGTGCCGTGTGTGTTTAAAATAGCCAAGAGGAAAAACGTTGTGTGATTGTGGGAGTAAGAATAGAAATTGGGGGAAAAAAAGAGTTTTGGACCTCTACTTACAAAACCAGTCTGCAAACCGGTTCCAAAACCAGTCCAGGAATTAGTTTCCGGGTGGATAATCACTGAAACCTATTCCCGGACCGGTTTAAACCGGTTCCGAATTTTGGAAATTGGTTCCCCGACCAGTTTCAATGGGAACCGACTCCCGACCCTATTTTCCGGGTGGGCCGGTCTGGGAACCGAGTATACCCGATCCGGTTGCACACCCCTAAACCCCGGTGGTTAGATGTGGTTAGTTGGGAAGTAGAGATTACGCATAGGAATTGATGGGTAACTTCCAATTTTATTGTGTCCTGTGGGGAAATTCAAGATCTCGAAAGTGGCCGGTGGGGCCAGCCTCGCCATTGGCTAGCGAGGCTAACCTTGCCAGATCTTGCCTAGAAGAAGAAAGTAAGGTGGGAAAAAGAGAGAGAAAGAAATGAAAAAGTAAAACATTATTAAAAAATTCGAAATAAATAAAATATTAACAAAAAATGTCTACGTTAGCGTCAATCGGATGGCTGATGCCAATTAGTGTTCATGTCAATGTCGATTGGTCAAAATTGATCGGATGGACTAAATTGACACAAATACTAAAGGTTTAGAATCGAATTGGCAAAAAAAAAATTAGAACCAAATTGACATAATTATAATATGTTTAAAACTTTTTTGATAATTATATCCTTAAAATTAGGAAAACAAACCAAAAAATAAAAATTCCTACTTTCTCAATAAATGAAATCATTTCCCAAGCATGGCAAGTCTCTTCACAAACGCTCGCTTATTACCTTCTTCAATGTATGTTATTCAAATGAGATTTAAACATCCGAAAATGTTTTCAAACAAACCTTTTCAATAAGCCGCCAAATAAATGAAGATTATCAATTTTCTTTGGAATTGATTTCCACGAAAACCTTTGTCATAAATTTTTACATGAGACAAACACATTCTAAGTAGGAAGCACCCAACTATGAAGCACGGACACATTGCCGAGGCTTCCGTGTCGGACACGCTCGGACACGTTTAGACACGCGGTCAATGCGTGTCGAGAAATCCGACACGTGGTCAACTTTTCTTGACACGCGTGTTCGAGAGAGAGATTGTTGAAGAAGACGATGGTGGGTAGAGGTGAGGCCGAGGAAGCGGAGGTGAGGCCGCAACGGCGAGAGGAAGAGCATAAACTGAGGCGACGCTGCGATGGAGGGCCGACGGTGAGGCTGCAGCTGTTGCGAAGGAGGAAGGACCGGAGGCAATAGCGATGAGGCGACCGAAAGAGTTGAGAAGATCGTGAGGAAGAAACTGAGGGGGCGCGGGAGCTGGTTGTGGCGTGAGGGGAAGGGGAGGGAGAGAGAGATAGTAGGGAAGAAACCGAGGGGGTGATTGATGGGGGCGGGGAACAGGTGGTGACGTGGGGGAGGAGAGGGGGGAGAGAGAGCAGGGGAAGAATAGGGATGGAGGGGATTGATGGGGGTGCAGCCTCGCAGGGGAGCAGGTGGCGGCGTGGGGGAAAGGGAAAGGGAGGGGGCGAAGAGAGGAGAGAAGGGGAAGAAACCGAGGGGGATGGGGACAATTGATGGGGGCGCAGGGAGCAGGTGGTGGCGTAGGGGGAAAGGGAGGGGGAGAGAGAGAGAGAGAGAGAGAGAGAGGGAAGAAGAAACCGAGGGGGCTGGGGGTGATTAATGGGGGCGCAGGGAGCAAGTGGGGGCGTAGGGGGAAGGGGAGGGGGAGAGAGAAGTGGGGGCAGATCCACAAAATCGAAGGGGGGAATTTTGGGGTGGTGGCGTGGGAGAAGAGGGGGAGAGAAATGAGGAGAGAGAGTTTGAGGGGAATAATTTTTGTTAAAATAAAAAATTTTTTTAAATATGCACATGTATTAATTATGAATATATTTTTTTTTTATAAAAAAAATTATGAATATGTTTTTGAAATTTTTTATGAATAGATTTATTAATATTATTAGTGTAAATTTATTGTAAATTCTTATTTATTTATTTATTTATTTATTCTTGAATTTGAATCAAATTAATTAAAAATAAAAATATTTATTTAATATATAATGTGTCGGAACGTATCGGAATTCTCTATTTTTTAAGAAATGACGTGTCGCGTGTCATGTCGCATGTCGTGTCGGTGCTACATAGCCACCCAATAAGAGAAAGTTAATTTTCAGGATTTTCTCGAGTCATGTGTTAAGCTACTAAAACTAAATCAACTAAACCTCATAATATGATTGTTTCCCTTTTTTGCTCCCCCTCTCTCATGCTTATTATAGGCGATATTGTACTAAAATGCATTTCAACTTCTAGGGTTTCACTTCTAACTAGGTGAACTTAAACCAGTCCAAAGCTGGTATTATTTCAATGGATGATCAATGGTATTCTCTACACATCTTTTTGCTCGAGAGATTCAAGATCAGATGAATGAGAAACATATATATCATATGATTCGACGATATTTATATCTAACTTTAACTGGACATGTTGAGATAGTGACAAACATTACATATTCACATTGTAAGCATCGGAGATGAAAGTCATCAACGACATCCTTCGGTTAATAGATGATTTAAAGGGAAAAAAAATCAGCTAAAATAAACCAGGAATCGGCGGCTCCTATGCGGCACATGAATGTTATAAGACAAACTTTATCACTCACCTTTTCTTCCCCATGCCCAAAGGGGACACCAAAACCAACTGAGGGGTGACATCGAAAGCAATTAGAAAGTATGGTTGTCAATTTAAAATAAATGAAAAAGTAGGGACTGCCGTCATAATTACGCACAAAACACACGACCAACAATCAATTTTCTCATTTTTCGGGGAGAGAGAGAGTGTGTGATGGCGGGGAAAGGGCGGAGGCGGAGAGAGGAGAACGACACGGCGGCTCATGGTGGGGCCACCGCCCTCCCTCCTCCATTGGATGCCTATCTGGTCGACGACGCATTACCTTTCCGAGCTTCTCATCTCCTCCACTCTCACTCGACCTCCGCGTGTTGCATTCAATTCTCACGTCATTGATGGCGCCTTGATTTCAATTTCCATGTTTTGTCACCACCCCTTTCAAGCTAATGATGATGGTAGCATATACATACTCGAGATCGTTGCCGCTGGAAGAGATTTCGCTCTTTTGTAGGGATCTTGGTGTTGAATAAAGGCGAAAACGATGAAATGTGTGGCTTGTTCCAGCAGGAGGTCGTTCTGCTACTTCTGTTGGGAGATCCATTCTTGTAACTGTCTAAAGCAAGCAATCAAAGTGAGTTCTAGAATGACAGAAGGTTCAGTGAAGCAATGTACTTGCCCCGGAACCTGTCATCATATAATGCAGCCTTCGGAGAAAGAGCTCGTTTTCATTTGGCTTTGGCCAGGGGGAAATTCTCGTACAGTTTAGGAATGACCGTTGGAAACCTTGGTGATAGGCTTAAACGAGAGGTGTCACATCCTAAAACCATCAAGAAAGGGGATGACATGGCTGTTCTTTTACCCCAAGGACACGGCCTTAAACCACCAAAAACCCATCTCTCCAAAAGTCCCCTCGTTGCTATCACTCTTGTACTACTTATCACTAGCTAAAGAAGCTGAAAAGATTGGAAAAAAATAGAGAGATGAGTAACCACAGCTCAGTGAGCAGTGCATATATCTTCTAAGTAGATCGAGCACCCTACTATACACTTTATAAAACCAAATCATAACTCATTTAACCCAAATCTACAATATAATGCATATACTAGATAAAAATATGTTATATTGCTTTAAAATAATCATATACATATCAAAAATATTTGTTAAATCAATAATATCATATCAACTATCAATGGTCCAATCCATTAATTAATTTCATTAATTCACATGCCAATGATCCATTTAATTACATGCCAAGTATTAATGGTTTATTCCATTGATCTATCTCATATGAAACCACATGCCGATGGTCCATCCATCGACCAACCCTTTGCTTAATATTAAACCATGGTCACGACACAACACTTAGTGACAATGCAACCACAATTCCCTCTTTGGCAAGGTCTCTACCTATTATTAGTATGTGGCTCGGCCCATAAAGATATTTTAAACTAGTATGTGCGTACCCACAAGCCTCTCATTGGGCTCACAACAATATCGAATACTAAACCCACATTCTCTAATATTCAGAAATTCAATCCATAATCAATCTCATAATCCACAATACATTTAACAAACCAATTATATAACCTTTCGGAACTCCGTTCCTTTGATAGAAATAGTTTCTTTTTTTTCGGAAAATATTTCTCATATCATTTCATAGAACAAATCCACAATAAAGACCTTGATCCATTTCATAACCTAATTTTGCAAACCAAACCGAATCAACTTTTGCAACTCAATTTATCAAACATAATGTGTTTCTTAGAGCATTTCACGAATCCATACCCATAAATTTTGGCAATTCTTTCACAAAATATTTGATCAAGGTATTTACAAATAATCATTTCAAGTTATTTCAAACAATGCCTTTTTCAATTCCTCACAAATCCAAACATAAAACATGTAACAAAAGAATTATTTTCATAAAGAATTTCATCAATCCATCGCATAATGATCGACTCATAAGCCATTTCCAAAAATGTTTTACCATGCCATTTCAAAATCAACAAGGTAGTAAATGCTTGATTCAACTTTTATGCAACAACAATGCAGATAATATTTTAAAATATGAGTTTTACAAACTCAAAAAAGAAATAGTTCCACCGACCTGGATATGCCCTAAACCAAATAACAAGACTCACTCAAATCAACGAACTCATATTCTTATCATATAACCGAAAAATAGCACCAAAATCAAGTAAAATGCTATCTCAACTAACAATTAGACTAAATTATGCATAAAACGACACCTACATGCTAAAAAAATTGCACATCTAAAGTGATTATTCAAGTCATCCACAATTCGGAGCTTAAGCACAAAACTTGATCATGCCATAACTTTCTCCACCTTACAATCAATAGAAAGTTCTTTCAACAACTACAAGGACCCTAACTCAACCATTCCAAAATCAAGCCAAAAGGCAACAAAATACGGCCCCGAAATTGCTAGACAGACATTCTTTATCATGTACGGAAACTTCGAGTTTTTGTTTTCGACAAACTGTAAGCTCAAATCAAAATCTATAAAATCCAATAGTTTCATGACATTCTAAACTATCATACACGCGTGTAGCTTACTGGCTCAAAAATCGGATTTTGCGGCTCAAATTTCACATAATTTTGAATTTCTAGCACTAAATCCAAAACTACTTTGATTGGATGAATGAGGGATGTGCGCACTTACTAGGCGTTGCTAAATGAAGCTGATTTGGGTTGGTGAGAATTCATGACATGTGCGTGCCAAACCCCTTTCTTTCTTTCCTTTTCTTGCTTTTCTTTTATCTCTTTTCTTTCCCCTTTCTTTTTGCGCTCATGAGAGCTCACAGCCTCTTCATTTTATTCTGCTGAATGTCCCCTTTTCTTCTCCTTTTGTTGACTAGGTCAAACATCTTTTTCTTTCCCTTTTGTCTTTCTTTTGCTTGTGGACCCCACCTTCATTTTATTTTTCTTACTTGCTCCAAAATATCCAAATATTACAAGAGGGGCCAAAGCTCTTCAAGTATAAGAGCAGCTCCTCAGAAAAGGAATATGTTAGAATCAATTACTGTCACTTTAGACACAGATTTTGTCACACACCAAAACCAACATGAATGGGGTGACATGGCCATCCTTTCACCCAAAGGAAGCAGCCTCAAAGCTCTCAAAATCCAACTCTCGAAAGTCCCCTCATCACTATCGATCTTGTATTACTTATCATTAGTTGAGGAACCAATTCCCACTAGGAAATGATGGCCAATAAGATGGAATTCAAACATTTTGTATCCTATTCTTTATTGCCAATATTTCCTTAAAAATAGAATGACAATGCATTTCAATCTAAGGAAACTTTCCACTTTTGTAAGCGCAAAGGTGTCGCTTACCTTTAATCTCTTCAAACAGTATGGCTACCCAATATGCGTAACTAGCAACGGTCTAGAGGATTCTCTTCCTAGTGCATGATATTTGCAATGGGGAAAATCTATATAACTTCTTTTAACTCTACAATTGCTTTGGTTTGAGCTATACTCCAAGGTGGATGATTCTTCTTTACAATCAATTGTAATGAAATCAGCAATTTTGTATTGTTAGGAACAAAATTTGTAAGATAATTGATTATCCTAAGAAATTACTGAATTTGCTTTGTCATGAAATTTTATTTTAGAAATTTCAACAATTCCCGAGCAATGTGCGATCTTGGATAGTATGTACTTTTGTTAAGGTGCATACTAAGAAATTTAATTTTTATCTAGCTAATGTTCATTTTTCTTTGAGAAAGTGCGATTCTATATTTTTTCACGATATTTACAAACTGATTGAGGAGTCGGCAGTGAAATTATTTATCAAGGTTGTAACGTAAGATATCATCAACGTAAATTGCTGCACTTGATAAGATTGGCTGAAAGATATGGCATGTGGTCTTTTGGAATAAGGAATGGGCTATTTTGAGGCCAAAAAGGAGGACCTTCCATTGGAAATACTGGTTTAGAATGCAGAACTTTGTCTTGGGTTTGTCTGCAGGATGAATGCTCAATTGCCAATATCCAGCTTTGGTCAAATTTGGAATAGATGTGGGCTTTGGATAGTCTAGTAAAAAAAGAATTTCAAAAGAGCAATGTGAATTTTTCATCTTGAAGGAAAATGTTGAGGGGCTAATAATTGATCACTAATCACATCTTCCCTCAATTTTACTCGCTCGTTTATTGACATAAAATGTTTTGTAGATCTATTGGGAATTTGAGATTTTAATAAGGCACTGATGTAGTAATTTTGAGCATTCCTTATGAGTAACAACAAGATGTTTTGGGTCTATTCCTATGTGACTCGCCTTGGTGGGATTTATGCCTTCATTCTTTTTAAAGGGGAGGCAAGCAAAGAACTCTAGATTTTTTCACAAAAGATGGGGACACTTTCGAGATAAGTCAGAGTGAGATTCCGAACATGATTCTAACAATTTTTGCATGATTGGATCTAGCAGACTCATTTAAATGGAAAAGAACCGTTAAATATTGACAAATTTAGAGAATTAGTCTTTATACTTAGGGCATTTTCTAGGAATAATTCGAAGTTAAGGAATTTGAGTCATAACATCTCAATCAATGATCAAATCTTTGTTGGGAAGACTAGATCCTAAATTTTTGTAGTTATAGAACACTGAGGAAAGAGTTGGATAGTTATTGGTGTGGTTCATATATTTGTAGAAAAGATATCTCTTGAGGTAGAATTGAAATATTAAACATAGGAAGTTCAGTATTCTTTAGGAAGAACCTTAGTGTCTAGAATCGAAGAACTAGTACCATAATCTATAAGAGCAATGATTGTGATTGGTTTAACAAACTTTAAGGTGAAGATTTTTACAAAAAAATTGGGACAATGAACTTGACTAGAATATATACTGGGGTCTTGTTCTAAAGAGATGAAAGATATATGAAAAAGGTTTTCGTAGTCTGAATCGAATCAGTTTCACTAGAGGTTTGATAGCAAGAAATAACACAAAGAATTTGCTCGAGATGGGTCTTCATCAATGGAAAATAATGATTCGACATCATCATTTTTAGGTGATAAACCAGTTTCTATTTTAATGTGGTGTATTAAGTGATTCTGACCTTTCTTCTCTTGGGAGAAATTTTTGGTGAAATGATCCATTTTGTTGTGGATGAAACATCTAATTGATTTGTTGTAGTCTAATCGTCTTTCTTTCTTTGCAGGAATTGTCATTTCTTCTTTCTTCAAGGGTACTTAGGTCCATGCTTGGACCTTCCAATTTTGTACTTTTTGAAATGCTTCTTCTTCTTCTTTTTTTTCGAAATATTTTCCACAGGTGCCATCGTAATCTTTTTTAGAGTATTTGATCTTTAGATGTTGGCAAGAGTAGACACCATTAAGCTCTCGATTGTCTCTAATGTAAGTTTTCATCATTTAATGTCTAAGACATAGATCATTGAGGCAGAGATAGATTTCTTGTTGTATTTCTCCAAAAGGAATATCCACAATTCTTCTTTGTTTGTTGAGAAAGGATCTCTCGCCTTGTTGGAAAAGCTCTCTAGGAATAGACGTTAGGAAAACCTACTTCAGGTTTGCATTAGCTTTGAAGCTATAAAATAGTTTGATCATTTCTCGATAATGTTTGTCAAGATGTTTTGTTTTGTTTTTGTTTTTTTTTTTTTTTTTTTCGGAGAGAATGGTATTTTCTTTTAAAATACTCTCTTTTTGGGCTCATGGAGATTAATGGGTGGGTTTACAAACGAAAAGTAGTAGATAAAGGCAATAGCTGGGCCAAAATCTATAAAGAGCAGAAATTGAACTTGGTCTTGCTCTGGAACTTATTGCCACTAGTGTTTAAGGCCTTGTTTGGTAATCGGCTAAATAGTAAAAGTTTCTATTCTTTTGTTCTCGGGAGTAGTTATGACAATCTAAATTTTCAGATTTTATTTTTAATTAAATAAATCAGGTCTTTCATCGACGCGCTTATAGTGCTATTCTCTGAGCTGATCACTCATGAGATAACTAGACTATCTAGGAAAGCAATTAAGGGATTCTAAACGTAATAGACTTGAGAATTCGACCAAGAATCGACTACTCGACCGTGTTGATCTACAAGGGTCATTACAAAGATCACAAAATCGATCGAGACCGAAGATAGGTCGATTCGATAGAGGTATGTGACTAGTGTGTGGGTGATTCCACCTAATTGTAAAATTCTCGTTGATTGGTACTAGATCGATTTTTCTATTGTTTTGAATACCTTGTGCCCATATTTGAAACCTCAAGATTTTCATGACAATCGAGAGTCGCCAATGTGTCGAAAATGTACCTTGTGGCTCAAAAATAATTGACCACGGGTCAATTGCACTAAAAATTCCAAAAAACTACTAAGTAGGTTAGGTCACGCTAAATCGCGTCAAATTAAAATTAACAGCGACTTTGAACCCAATTTCAGAAATTGAAAGTTCTGTCATGTCACGATTTATTTTAGGAACGTCAACTCATCCTCTGAAGAATTTTCGGAGAGTTCGAGATTTTTACGGAAAATCATTTTGAACGATTCATAAAATAATGGAAATTCGGATGGGCCAAATCGAATGAATTTTTGGCCTCCTTATCGAGCTATTTGTTGAAGGGGACTTGTAGAAATCTTGGGACTTCTTCTTCATCAAAATTGGACACCAAATTGGGGAAATTTGGTAAGGAATTGAAGCTCAAGTGTGAAATTCGGATCCTAGGAAGAGGGCTGGAATTTTGGCTTCAAATTTGATTTAATTGTGGGTTAAATTGCTAGAAATAAATAGGGGACAAAGCAATTAAGGGGATGGATAAAGATGTCTGACTTTAAGCTCTCCAAGCTTGCCAAGCATGCCGCAAACTGCCCCTCCTCCTTCAGCTTTTTCCTTCTCCCCTTCAACGCCGACTCCATCCATTTCTACTTTGCTTTTCGTTTTCCTTCATTTCTTCCTTTGAAGCAGCTCCGTCGTTCCTCTCTCTCTCTCCGCCAGCACCCGCTTCCCTTTCCCTCCTTCTCGGTCTTGCTTCTTTGCTCTATCACCACCACTTATCTCTCTCTCCCACCAAAGCCATCCCAGCTGCCACGTCCCAGTCAACGGCCACTGATCCTTCTCTGCCTCAGTTTCCTTTGATTTCCTCAACTTCTGCCAGCATCCCATCGACAAGCCCACGATCGCCCCCTCTCTGCTCCGTTTTCTCTACTACTAGCACGCCCGATCAACTCTAGCTCCACCGAAGCCCCATTGTTGACCCTTGCAGAGCCTGTGTGCGCCAGCTGCCACCTTTGTCCGTGTCTTCAACCCCACTTGAGTCAACCTTCACCTGCCGAAGCCCCATCGTTGACCGAAGTAACTCCTCTCGGCCTCACAATTTAGCCCAATAATGGCCAACCGTCTGCGACACCACCCACCGAAGCTTCTGCTTGATCTCTTCAGCCCATCTCCATCGAAGCTAGCCCATTACTAGCCCGCGAGCCCAGCCCACAATTTGGCCAGAATCAGCTCAGCAGCCCACCAATTTCTAGCCCACAGCTCAGCCTACACGAGTTTCAGTCCAGCCCGTGAATTTCAGCCGTTGTAACAGGCGGAATCAACCCAGCCCATGCGTCTTAGCCCATCAGTTAAGCTCAGCCAAGCCCAGTAGTTGCTGTGGGCTTGCAAGGTTTTTCGACCCAGCCCAAGTTCCCCTCGGCATTGCCGTAGGCCCAAGCTTCGGCCGCCGTCACGGTAAACTGGTTTTCGTGCTTAATCGGTGAGTTTATGCACTAAACTCTATTTAGTAGGCTAATGACATTTGAGGGGTGTTTAGATTAATTTAATATTAGATTAGTGTAGTTTTAGTTTATTTAATTAATTTAGGTTAGTTAGATTAGTGAATTAGGTGGTTAGAACTTAAAATTAGTTAGCCTATTAGGTAGCCTTATAGTTAGAATGGTTATGATAATTTAATTAGTTCAATAGGTGGTAGATTAGCAATTTTTGGCCTAAGTTTATATTTTTTGTATTTAAATTGATTGATTTAATTAATTTTAGTAATTAATTAATTAATAAATATTTTTCGAAAATTAGACCGAGATAGTCAATGACCTAAATTTCATGTTGATTGCAATGGTGTGTTTAGTTTATATAATTGGATGCTAATTTATGCAAATTGAGTGCTGATTGGAATTTTGAGTATTTAATTTCAAAATTTGTGAATTTCAATGTTTATTCAGAAAATCCCGAGTGTCGGGTTTTAACACCGAAAATGGTTTTATATACTATATAAAATAGTGAGATTTTAAAAAGAAGGTTATGAATTTTCCGAATTCAATTTGACCATGTATTCCCACACACGACTATTTTCATCGGGTTTCATCGGGTATTTTAATACGAAAAAATAGGCCAAGATCACTATTTTAATTGAGGCATTTGAGTGCAATGCACAATGTCCTGGGCCGAGATTGAATGGTCGTGTGTTAGTTAAAAGAACCTATCCCGAACTTGTGTCGGATGGACGTTACCCTATACGGGTTACCCATTCATTGGGTTTTAAGTCGCAGTAGATTCTGACCTATATTCCTTCGGAAAAGCCGTCTTTAAGAGACGTAGCCATGCTCAATGGAGAAGAGATGATGCCTGGTTACGCCGTGACCGCCGAACTTCAAGTAGGCCGTACCCTAAAGAGGCGAAATTAATAATTGGAACGCATGATTGTTGGAGTTTGATACGCCTGATTATGAGACAAAACTATGTGGTATGGTATGTGACGTGTCATAATGATTTAGCCTTATAATCGAGACCCTTATGATTTATACAGTTGAGTGAGGCATTTCAATTGTTGTGTGCATCGATTTTATGCATGACGAATGTGAATTGTGTTAACCTGTAGGGTGGATTTGAGACGAGGTAAGTTTCTATGGTTGTATGATTGTGTGGTAAGGACGCTGCTGAGCGTATTACCCTCCTAATAGAGGTTTAGAGACCCCGTCGTGGACTCAATTTTCAGAGCTGTAAAGTGAAAGGTTTGGAGTCGAGCTGAGGTGACCTGAAGAGTAGGTCAGATAGGATAGCCTTTTTTTTTTTTTAGAACTAGTCTTTTATAGGCTTGTGGTTATTAACTTTTGTATATGACTCAGTGTGTATATAAAAGCATATTTTGTTTGTGAATCTGTTATCCTACTTTTCTATCCCAAGATTGTTACTGTTAAGAGATTTATTATTCGCTTCCGCATGTGCAATAAAATGAAAGGGTCGGCAACTTGTTTTGGGAAGTCGCAAATTTTATCGACCACATAGGAATGGGCACGCGCTCGAGGATCGGGCGTGATAGTAGTTTTGGAACAGAATTGTGTTTGGTAAAATTTGTGTTCTCGGGAACAAATTTATATTTTTTTTGTTCAAGGAAATAGATTTGGAACAGAATCAAGAATTAAAAAAAAAAAAAATTGATTCTTGTTCCCGGGAATGATTCTAGAATTAAGCCCATAGTTTGTCTTTTTATTTTCTTTTTCTTGTTCCCTTTTCTTCTTCTTCATCTACTACCACCACCATTGCGGTTGCCATCAACCGCCGTCCATCGTCCGTCGCCCACTATCGCCGATCGCCGACAACTAGTCTGGTGAGCTCATTAGAGGCAAGCCTAACCATTGGCGAGGCGGGCCTCGACCAGCCTCGGCGAGACCCCCCTGGCCACTGGTGAGGCTTGACCTCGCCAAATCCTCGTCGACGGCTGGGTGAGCTCGGCCTCCCTAGATCTGGCGAGGCCAAGCCTCGCCCAGCTGCCGACAAGGGCCGGCAACACTTCGGTGAGGTTGTCGGCCCTCATTTGGGCGATCACTAGTCATCCCAAAGCCGGCGACCGGGCACTTGAAGAAGAAGAATAGGAGAAAGAAAGGAAAATAAGAAATAAGAAAAAAAAAAAAAAAAAGGAAAAAAGTAATAAAATTATTTAAAAATTAAAAGAAAATGATTTGGAGTGGAAATTTTGAGCACGGTACCAAACGCAATTCTATTCCAAGAATTGAAATTTTGAACGGTTACTAAACGACTTAAAATGCTTAGAAATTGTTCCTAGGAACAGAATAAAAAAGAATCATTTCTGATCAGAAATTATTCTCGAGAACAGAAGCGTTACCAAATGTGCCCTAAGACTACTTGTAAACTTTGTGACAAATACAAAAAAGGACATCATTCTTGTTTTGATTGGCGAGAGCTCTAATGTTTAACCAATAATAGAATTCTTCAAATCTTGCTAGCCATTTGGAATAGGGGTATCATCAAGGGTGAAAAATTATTGGAGAAAGCATGAATCTTGGATGGGTTATTTGGTTGAATAACTTATGGTTTAGAAGGATTTGAGTCCGTTTTTTGATCTGGAGGATCAACCACGAACATTGAAGAAGTAGCCGGTACAATGAGAAAGGATTCAAGAACAGGGATGGAAAAAGAGGAGGATGAAAAAGATATTGAATCTAGTTCTGAGCCTAATTCTGAATTGATCGGAAGAATCGGATCTGGAAAATGTTGAATTTGATCAAAAGCCTGAATCGATCTTTCAGACAATAGGATCAAGTTGTCTTTCCTCTTGATTGCTCGAGATCTCTTAGGAATAATTCCAATGGGTTGGATATTATCATTTGGTTTGGTTTCTCCTTTGTAAAAGTCGAGGATTCCTTGGGAATCTTTTCTTTCCCCTTTTCTTTCCTTGGCTTATTCATTTCTCTAAGGTGATTTCGCAACTCTATCACATCAATGCTGCTTCGGTTAGAGAAAGTTCCTACAATTGTAGCAAAGATTGAAGTATTTAGGGGTGAAAGAGAATACTCGATTCTTGACAAGGTAAGGAATGGATTAGAAGGTTTGAATTTTTTTTTCAATGAGCTGAATTTGCATTTTGAGTTTTTCTATTTTAGCCTTTGGGCTTTCAAGATGATGATATCTTATGTGTTGTTCAAATTCCAAAGTGTAAAGCATTTTTTAGAAATCTGAAAGCATTTTCTTGGTAGTTTTATCATATCTCTTGAGATCTTTTTGTACTTCAACAATTTTGGAGTCAATCATTTTTGAAAACATTGTTGTGTGTTAGAAGAGTTTTTGATTGCTAATTCAAGACAGTTTCGGCAACAAGAGTTCTCTTTTGCCTTTTATGTCCGTCCACATCAATTAGAGCAGGTATCTTTAGGATGTGACAGTACCTCTCTTGTGGATCAATAAATTCTTCTGTGGTGGGGAAAAAAAGCCTAGAACTTTCCCGGACAAGAGAGGGAAAATCTACTTCTTGGAACGTGGAAATAGAGGAATTATCCTTCTTTTCCTAGTTGGGTGGTGTTTCATTTGGATGTGCAAGTGGGTATGAGTGTTTCTTTGTCTACTTAAGGAATGACTAGTAAAATGGAGAAATAGCTGATTTTTTATGAGGGGGTGAAGAAGAAGGTGAAGGTGGCAAAGTCAATAATGATGAAGCATATGATGCTAGTGGAGATAGAGCATAAGAAACAATGAACTGAAATTTATCTCTTTTTCGAAGGGTGCCAATGGAGAGATTTTTGTTTAAATACCTTTGATATACACCATCCTTTAATTTACAAGGTTTTCACCTAGGCCTTATAGTCGGGTCCACCTCATCAGGAGAATTTGTACAATAAGAACACTGGCAGAAAGGATCCCAACAATGGTCTATTCCATCAATCTATCTCATATAGAACCACATGTCGATGGTTCATTCCAACGACTCATATTACAAGTCACATATTGATAGTCCATTCCATCAATTAAACTCAAATTATATGTTAATGGTCCACTTCATTGACTAAACTTATATTACATGTCAATGATCCACTTCATTGACCAATCTATTGCTCAATATCAAACTATGGTCATGACACAATACCTTATGACAAGGTGACCAAGATTCCCCATTGGTAATATCTCCACTTATTATTAGCTGGTGACTCGACTCATAATGACATCTATGCGCATACCCATCAGCCCTTTACTGGGCTCACAATGATATTGAGCATCAATACCAATGTAGAACAACGCTATCCATAATTCACAAAGCCAACTTCATAAATCATTTCATATATCACCAAAAGCTTTCGCAATTCAATTCATCCGCCAGAAATACTTTTCTTAAAATATTCTCAAATAATTTCTAGACTCCTCTCATAAACCGGTTTTTACAAACCGAATTAAATAAAATGCATATCATAAAACATTTCACAAATTGTATTTCTATAATATTCGATAAACCATTTCAAAATTAAGAGCTTTTTGTAGAAAGGTTTTGCAAATCCTAAATATATAATATTTCTCAACTTCATTCCTCAAACAAAATAAAATTTCCACTAATCATTTGTTATACCATTCACAACTACCAAAATGTAGCATATGCTCGATCCAAATTTTATTTAACAAATATACTTATTCATATCTCATAACATATCGGATCTTTATAATTTTGAAAACGTGAATCTACAAATTCTAAGGAAAGATAGCACTACTCACCTGGGAGAGCCAAAAATCAACATGCGATGGTTACTTGAGCCAATGCACTTGTATTCTTATCAATTAATCGAAAACAATATCAAAACCAAGTAATATGCTACTCTCTAACTAATCTCAACTAAACTATACTTATTTGTCGATAAAACGACACCTATGTGCTAATAAACCATATATTCAAAAACCATCCGTAATGCGGATCTTAAACATGTAATTTGGTCACGTCATAACTTTTTCACCGAACCTCGTTTCAAACGTTCTTATAGTTTATAGAAAGCTCTTTCAACATACTAGAAGGACCCTAACTTAAGGGCCTGCCGTGTACAGCCATCGAGTAGCCTTCGAGTAGCTTGTGATGTAGCCTTGTAATGATGATACTGATTCAAAATGGACCGTTGGATCAGAGGGATAATCAACGGCTGAGATACAACCCGCATTTGTATAAATAGGGATCCCCCTCCCTCATTGTAAACAGTTCATTCACAAGTGAATATACACTCTCTTTGCCCATCCGACTCGTGTTCGAGTGTGTGTGCGTAAGGCTGACTTGGAATCGATGATCCTAAGGCCGCACGGTGTTTTGATCGATCGTAATCGACTGACCTGTGACAAGTGGTCGATCGTTCCAAAATCAATCCGAAAACTGACAGAATAAGGCCCTGAAGTTGCTGCATGTGCACCGTTCATCATGCTCGAGAAATTTTGAAATTTTGTTTCGGGCAAACTTTAAGCTCAAATCAAGATCCGTAAAATGCTACAGTTCCAAAACACCCTAAACTATCATGTCTATAAAAATACGTAGCTCAACACTTAAAAATCGGACTTTGCTACATAAATCTCCAATAATTCTGAATTTCAAGCCCTAATTGCGATGATTCATCGAATAGATTATTAGAGACTTCAATCACTTACCAACATTACAAAACGGAGTTGACTCGGCTTGATGAGGCATCTAGATCGTGAGCGTGGCAAAAATTTCCCTTCCTTCTTTCTTATTTCTCCTTTCTCTTCTGTTCTTTTTCTCTCTTCTTTCCTCCTCCTTTCTTCTGCCTGTGCGCTCCCTCTCTCTCTTTTAAAGCCGTAGTCCACTCTCCTTTTTCTTTTTCTTTTTTTTTCCTTTATTTTCTTTCCTTCCCTCTCTCTCTCTCCTTTTTCTTCCACCTTTTCTCCCGAGTGGGCTCTCGGCCTTCCTATGCTGAACGTGCCCCTTTCTTTTCTCTTCTTGTTGACTTTTTAACCTTGTCTTATCTTCTTCTTTTTTCGTCATTTTCCCTCTTTTTGACTTTTCAAACCCATATTTTACAGATTTCTGCTTTAAGAAGAGTAGAATTTTTTTGGAACTAAAGGAGATAAAAGTCTTACAATGTCATTTACGCGAGATCACTAGCCTTGCCCAGAATAGTAGTCTGTTTCTTGCGAGTTTTTCAAAATTCGCATGCGGTAACAATTTATACCTGTTGAATTTGACCTGTGTATAGTCAATTTAGACTCATATCCGACTTGCTTCTTTGCTAAGGAGTCATGATATTTCTAAGATGCTTTTGTTTGCATATATCTTACTCAGACTATCTTTCCGAGTATGATCTTATATTTGTCTGTTTTTTTTTGGTAAGAATCTTATATTTGTCTGTTTAAATATAGAGAATCAAGAAAAAAGAAACACAAGAAGGCCAACGATAAGGATGACATGGACTTTCCTGGACACGAGAAGGTCAAATTTGGAGACATTGTTGAAGCTCCACCGAAATTGGCTGTGATCCCTAAAGTAATATTCTATGTTCAGTGGTCAAGTGCCTAGTGCTGCAGATTTTGAAAGTAGTTATTTCATTCCTGCTTACCCATTTAATTCTTTATATGTTGATTTGGGTGAAGCCATTGCAGAGCCCGCAAAATGCATCTCAACAGCGGCTTTGTTTACAGGCCATTGAGGCATACAGAAATCGCAGAGGATGGGCATCCCGGCCCGGCAGCCAACTTCCTTTGACAATAGGCTCTTCATTGACATTGTGACCTTCTTTCAGGACAGTATTTTGGCCATATGTTTTTGGCGTGATTTATGATGGTATTCCGTATTGTTCCTTTATGGTTACTGCAGTGTTAGTTTTGAGATATCTAGTTGTCGTCACAAGATGTCTCGTTTCTTTTATCATAGGAGGAACCATTCTTTCCCTTATTTTGTAGACATTTAACCAAGTGCTTAGGTTATACATAACAGGAAAGCTTGTTCTCAGTACATAGACTTAAGAATAGGTCTGGCTCAGCCGATGCCAACTAGCTGATTAACAGATTGGTATGGCAATGATATCAAGAAGCGCTGGATGGCTGATTATTAAATGAGCTTCAAAACCATTTCAGCTCTAGGGACGTACTAGCTTGTTAGCCTCTCAGTGGCTTAACAAGGATAAGATTCTATTAGCATCATCTCAAAGCCTGTTGAACTTATAACTTACATATTACATACAGAATTCAAGCAAAGGACCTTAATATTCCCATGTTTACATGCAATAGTACAATCTTGTAGTGTACATGCTTACTTATAAGTGAAAACCACTAGCATCCAACATTAGAATCCGTATGTCGTGATGGACCATACTCAACGATAGTCCAGTTCTTATGTAGCCAATCTGGGAACAGCATGAAGATGTAAGCCATTGTTGATGTGAAGGGTGAACATGACCTTGTAGGTTACAGGTCTAGTTTCATCAGCTAATCTGAAACGGAAGAAGTGAAGGAGAGCTATTGAAATTATTTTCATCTGGCGATAAGCGAAATCCTTCCCAAGGCAGATCCTAGGACCGGCCTGCAAATAGAAAAATAAGAGTGTGACTTGAAGATGCTTGGGATAGGTACCCCCCCCTCCCTTTGAATATTGAATTTACGAGGACTTAGGACAGAGCAACAAACGTTGAATGCAACAAATTTGAAAGGTGATTCGTTTTGGAAAATTCCATCCTTCAGCCATCTTTCTGGCCTGAAATCCTCAGCATCTTCTCCCCAGATGTTATGCATTCTTCCCATTGAGTAAGCCAAGTAATATACGCCGTCCCCTTTTTTCACGTGGAGACCATCTGGGAGAACGTCATCTGTTTCAGCACATCTTCCATCCTGTTGTGCAGAAGTAGGAAAGATCAAAGTTAGCATGTATTGCTACATAAAGCCGAATCCTGTTAAATGTGTCTTCCCTTTGGCTTTTGCTTGATTTGTAATTGCCAATCTGATGGATTTATAGCATCTGCATAGTTATTGATCATGTTTTCTTCAGAAGAATATCGACCCTTTTGCGTGGGATTTTACATTTGAATACAACCTAGGAACTAGTTGCATGATCATGCAGTTGAAAGGGCTACATCAGTATTTGTTCATGAATTTAGAGATGAATGAAAAGCTAGCATTTGATCTATGATGGAAGTATTTGACCTGCATAGTTGTCATCAATACATCTCAATAATGCATCGTAGGTTCAAGCTCTCACGATGTCCTGATGTATTGATTTGAGTTCAAAATATCTTAATTCTCAGTTTGAACTTCTTTATCTTTTCCTGTGATGGGTTAGAGGTCCGAACTTTAATTCTTGCAGGTAAACAAAAGATTACCACTGGAACTGCAGGATAGAGCCTCAATGTCTCTGTGAGTGTGGCATGAAGATGGCGCATTTGGTCGAGCACAGGATCAGTAATTCTTTCCACGAAACAATCAGGATTAGCTTCACTTGCTTGATCTCCCATTACTTCCTCTATTTCATCGGCAATCTTTTGCTGCACTAGGGGTTGTTTGCAGAGCGTGTAGAGGAACCATGATAAGGTATTTGCACTAGTATCTTTTCCAGCAATCATGAAATTCAGAATTATATCCCTCAAGTACTTCTCATTCATATTCTCAGGATCTTTCTCGCTCTCAAGCAAAAATCTTGAGAGAATGTCCTCCTTGTCATTCTTGTTGGAAGAAAATTTGGAAAAGGAATAATCAGCCAAAGGAATTGCCTAGGAATAAACCTATAAAATAGTACAACTTCGTGATGAAAACAATCTTTAGATGGTGCCACAAATTTTTCTAGCCAGAATTCCTCTGAAATCAGACTGTACTTGAGCTTCTACAGAATTCTTTCAGAGTTATTGCTCCCCAACATCAAATGCCCTAATGCCTCTTCCGAATTTGCATTGTATCTTGACAGTAGAAGGGCGTAAATTTAAAGAATCGAATAGCTAAATGTACACAAGTACTCACACCTTCACTAAAAAAAAAAAAAAAGAAGAAGAAAGTACTCACAAGCTCTTGCTGCGCAGGCAGTTGATTCCTCTTGGTTCTGATGAGTTGATGCACGAAATTGTCGATGAGTCTAATGTTATTCCTGAGACGAGCTTCTGAACCGATGTTGAGAAGTCTTTTGAGCTTCCAAGAGGGATCAACATATCGCCAGTAGATTAGTGCGTTCGCCTCATCAAATGCTTTCATGAAGACTCTTCCCTCTTTGCTTGATCCTTCCAAGCAGTTCAATTCCACGCCAAATCCAACTTTGAAGATGGAATCCAAAGTGCATCTCATCAATATGTCCTTCAGACACGATATAAGACAATACGATAAGTAAACTAAGGTACGATGGACTGTCACCCTGTCTCTATTTTAAAGACCATTACCAGCAAATGTTTTTTCTTCTACTGTTAAGGTAGCCATCTCTCTCTCTCTCTCTCTCTCTCTCTCTCTCTTCAAACTGTTTTGGTGGAGAATAAGGACTGACGACTACCACGAGATGGTCCCTACTATGGAGAATGAGGAGGTTTCTTTTCAAGACTAGCTATTTCTAACTCTTTAGATTGCATACGTGTCTAATCATATTTCAGACATAGTTACAATATCTGTCAAATCCGGATCACCAACTTGAGCTTATTTTGATAATTTATTGCAGATATGCAGTACTTATGTTTGATTCCATTCGGCTTATCTTTCTTTCACAGTGGTTTTGATCCTTGAAACTACTCACTTGTATATCGAATCCCTCAGAAGCAGCGGATAATTCCTCCACGACCTTGACCAGCTTCGCAGCATTCTTCCTGAACACAGAGCAGCTAAAATCTCTGAGCACCCTCGTTGCAAACTCAAAGCTTGCGACCTTCCTCTGCTTCTTCCACTTGTCTCCGTCCACTGCGAAAATCCCCTCCCCAAACAAGTCCTTGACTATATCTATGTTATACTCTCCCTTGGTGTACTCATCGAACTTGGTCTTCAATATATGCTCAACGTTCCTTGGATCGACCGTGTAAATCTCACTCTGGTCTGGCGCGAGGAGCCGGAATGTCGGGGATCTCCTTGCGACTCTGTTTTGGTAGTCATAGAGCCGGTTGAAGTAGAGGAGTTGACCGAAGACAGTCCCGTGACCGGGCGGATACTTAGAACTTCGGAGGGACTTGCCGGTGAAGGTTTTCAGGAGGAGGAGTGCAAAGGCGATGGAGAGAGCAACCGCAATGAGCGCCGTGGAGTAGAGCATCGAAGACGCGATGCTGATGTCCATTTTTAATTTTTTGGTGAAGAAGATGGAATGCAATGAGGATGATGATCAATTAGATGATATCCTTGCCTAGGTTTATGTCTCAAGGTTCTTGACTTTGTCCATTTGTTTACTTAGCATTTATAGGTTTTAATAATGTGGAAGGAGAGTAAATTAATGTTTGTGATTGAGATGTGCTTAGGTGTTAAGTAGAGATTATGCGTAGGAATTGATGTGCAAGTTCTGTTTTTATCTGTGTTGAGGAGAAATCGAGAAGTCAGGAGGCTCACCACTCTTTTGGCTCCAAGTGCTTGATAAATGAGATCATGAGAGACGAAGTTATATTAATCATGATGAAGGGAAGCTTCTATTATCGTAAACAAAAGCATAGGAATATAAACCATGAAATCTTTGTTTTCTTTTATGGGAAACTTAACTTGACATAAAAGATATACGCATTATAATTACGTTTAGGAAGCACCGTGAAATTCTTGGGGAGAGCCTTTGCCTCTATCATTTACGTAAATGCAAAAGATTATAGATTAAAGGGTCTTCATAAAACGCAAATAGCGTCATTTGCTTTAGACTAAGGGTTTTCCTTAAAGCAAATTTTATTTTAAAGAAAGGAGAATGGAGAGGATCAACTAGTAAAAGCAATCGGAGCCGGCGAGGGCCAAACCGTCAAAAAGGCCAGGTGAGGTCCATTAGAGGTAGAGATTTGAGGCGATGTCGATCAGATTTGAGCTTGCAATCGACATTATGCTATCAGTCTGCACAGCAAGGTGAGGTTGAGTGTGAGAGTAAAATTGGAATTTAGATAATTTAGTGAGGGCAAAGCTGAAAGAATTCATTAACCTTCAAAGTAGCAATTTGAAAAGATAGAATGTGGATAATGGGTTGGAGTCGCACCGAGCTAAACAACTTTAAAGATGCTAAACTTTGGCTCAGAAGCCTTTGAAATGTGTCACCAAAAACTTCAATTTTGGCACAAGAATCTTTGGAAAAGGTGAACCAAAAGCACCCTTAATAAGAACCTTCCAACAAGAGACAGTTAATTTTCAAGAGTTTCTCGCCTATCATAAACAGGGTCATACAAGAATGCGCTTCAACTTCTAGGATTTCATTTCTAATTAGGTGAAATTGAATCACTCTAAAGTTGTTGGAATTATTTAAATGAGTGATCAATAGTATTCTTTACACATCTCTTTCTTGAGAGATTTAAGATAGAATAAATAAAAAATATAAATATTATCTTATTCGACGGTATCTATAAAAAAAATTTAACTAGGCTGTTGGGATAGCGACAAACAAATCACATTCACATTGTAAGCATCAGAGACGAAAGTCAATGACATCCTTCGGTTAATAGATGATTAAAACTCCATTTATCTTACAGAAAGCAACTTTCGGTAAAATATTTTATAGATTTTTCTATGTTCATTTCGCAAAAAAAAAAAAAAAATGAATTGGTCGAGGAAAACATTTTTTATTGACGAAAAGGTCTTTTAACATATGGGAAAATATTTTCCACTTTATCTTCTTTCTTCACTTTTAAACCAAGCTTTTTTTTTTTTTTTACCAAACACTTTTTCCTTTTATTTTTTTTTTATAAAAGTCGCATTTTTAATTATTTTGAATTTTTCCTTTCCTTTTTTCCTTCTTCTTTAATCAGTTGCCAGCCACGACAACATCAGTGACTTGCCATAGGCAAGCTCGAGCCCCCTAGCTCGTCGAATATGATGAGGCTAGAGCTCATTGGCAAAAAGCGACCTAGCCTTATTGGAACAAATGGGGCTCAACCTCATCGGTATCTCAGAAGCTAAAGTCTACTCGAGCTCACTAGTAGCCGATTGTTGGTTGTCATCATGGTCAGCTGTGGAAGAAGAAGAAGAAGAAGAAAAGAAGAAAGAAATGCAAAAATAAAATAATTAAAATTGATTTAAAAAAATAAAATAATAGAAAAATTATTGAAAGAAGTGTATGAAGGAGAAGATTTTCCTTAACAAACGGGAGAAAATATTTTTTATTTCATTTCAGGTTTTAGTTGAACATAAAAAAAAAAAAAGTCATTTTTCTGAAAAATGACTTCCTAAAACATATTTTTTTTTGGAACGTCTGTATTTTTTTTTTTTTTTTTTGCGAAATAAATAGAGCTTAAACAGCTAAAATAAATCAAGAGTCGGCGGTCCCGATGAAATGTTATAGGACAGACTTTGTTGCTCACCTTTTCTTCACCATGCCCAAAAGGGCCACCAAAACCGACTGAGGGGTGACATGGAAAGCAATTAGAAACTACGGGGGTCAATCTCAAAAGAATGAAACATTGGGGACCATCTCCGTAATTACACGGAAAACACAGGACCAACAATCAATTTTCTCATTTTTGAGAGAGAGAGGCGGTGGGAAAATGGAGGAGGCGGAGAGCGGAGAACGACACGGCGGCTCACGGTGGGGCCGCCGCCCTCCCTCCTCCACCCCGACGCCTCCCAGGCCGACGACGCATTGCCTTTCCAAGTTTCTCATCTCCTTCACTCCTTCTCGACCTCCGAGCGTGGCATGCGATTTTCCGCCTCATGGATGGCGCCTTGATTGACTTCAGTCTCCATGTTTCGTCAACACCCTTTTCAAGCTAGTGATGATGGTAGTATGTACACACTCGAGATCGTCATTTGGGCGAACATGATGAAATGTGTGGCTCGTACCAGCAGGAGGTCGTTCTGCTACTTCTGTGGGAGATCTATTCTTGTAATGTCTAAAGCAAGAACGAGAGATTGAGTTCTAGAATGACAGAAGGTTCAGTGAAGCAATGTACTTGCGCTGGAACCGGTCATGGTATAATTACAGCATTCGGAGAAAGTGGTCGTTTTCACTTGGCATTGGCCATTATGTAATTCTCCTACGGTATAGGAATCACGGTCGGAAAAGGGACATGTTGGAATCAATTGCTGTCATTTTAGACAGATTTCTGCTTTAGAAAAAGTGTAATCTTTTTGGAACTACAGGAGATAAAAGTATTTCAATGTCGTTTACGTGAGATCCCTAGTCTTGCCCAAAATAGCAGTCTCTTTTGCCGTGAGTTCTGCAAAATTGGCAAGCAGTAACAATCTGTACCTGTTGAATCGGGCCTGTGCGTGTAGTGAATATTTGGGATGAAATCCATAGTCAAAAGTGCAAGAGCTAGTAGATACATGGCAGGGAGTCATGGTAGTTCCAAGATGAGCTCTTTGCATTTACCTCATCCAGACTGTCTTCCTGAGTATGATCTTAGATTTGTCTATTTAGGCATAGAGAATCAAGGAAAAAGAAACAGAAGAAGGCCAGTGCTGAGAATGGCATGTACTTTCCCAGAGATGAGAAGGTCAAATTTGGAGAGGCTGTCTGAAGCTCTGCTCAAATTGGCCATGATCCCTAAAGTAGTGTTCTATGTTTTGCTGGTCAATCGACTAATGGTGTAGATTCTGAAATTAGCTGTTTCATTCCCCCCCTGCCCATTTAATTCGTTTCATTTTGATTTGGGTGAAGGCATGAAGACCCCGCAAAATGTATCCGACAGCAAATTTGTGTACTGGCCATTGTGGTGTAGCAAAATCGCTAAGTATGGGCAGCCAGGCCCAGCAGACAACTTCCTTTAAAAAATGGGTTCTTCATTATCATTGTGACCTTCTTTAGAGCACTACTTTGGCCATATGTTTTTAGGCAAATCATAATGGTATTCTGTATTTCTAATTTGGCTTATTTTAGTGTTAGTTTTGAGAGATCTAGTTTTGTCATGGGATATCTAATTCCTTGCATTGCAGGAGGAGAACCATTCTTCTTTGCCTAATTTTGTGATAGTTTAGACATTTAACCAAATGCTTTACTCCACATAACAGGAAAACTTGTTCTCAGTAAATATTCTTATGAATATGTCTAGCTCAGCCAAAGCCAATTACCTGATTATCAGATTGGTATGTCAATGATATAATGAATTGCCGGATGGCTGATTATTGAATGAGCTGGAAAGCCATTTTAGTTCTAGGGACATATCAGCTTGTTGGCCTCTCAGAGGCTTTATGAAAATAAGATTTTATTGGCATTGTCACCAAGCCTGATGAACTTATATCACACACGCAATATAAGCAAAACACATTAATATTCCAATCTTTATATCCAGTAGTAAGATCATGGAGTGCACATGCTTACTTATCAGTGAAAACTGCTAGCATCCACCATTAGAAATCCATGTCTCGGTGGACTATACTCAACGATGGTCCAACTCTTACTTAAGCCAATCTGGGAACAGCATGAAGATGTAAGCCATTGTCGATGTGAAGGGTGAACATGACCTTGTAGGTCACAGGTCTAGTTTCATCAGCTAATCGGAAACGGAAGAAGCGAAGGAGAGCTATTGAAACTATTTTCATCTGGCGGTAAGCGAAATCCTTCCCAAGGCAGATCCTAGGACCAGCCTGCAAATAGGAAAGTAGAAGTGTCACTGAAGATGCTTGGAATATGTACACACACTTTGAACATTCAATTCATGAGGACTTGGGATAAAGAAACGAACATGGAATGCAACAAATTTGAAAGGTGATTCATTTTGGAAAATTCCATCCTTCAACCATCTTTCAGGTTTGAAATCCTCAGCATCTTCTCCCCAGATGTTATGCATTCTTGCCATTGAGTAAGCCAAGTAAGTAACGGTGTCCCCTGTTTTCACGTGGAAGCCATCTGGGAGAACATCATCTGTCTCGGCACATCTGCTATCCTGTTGTGCAGAAGTGTGAAAGATCGAAGTTAGCATGTATTGATACAAAAGCTGAAGCTTGTTAAATGCGTGTTCTCTTGGGCTTGTGCTTGCTTTGTAATTGCCAATCTGATGGATTTCTAGCATCTGCTGTGTTGCTGATCATGTTTTGTTCAGAAGAATATTGACTCTTTTGCGAGGCATTTGACATTTGAATACAATTTAAGGACTAGTTGCATGATGGCAATGCAGTAAGGGTAGCACTAGTATTTGTTCGTGAATTTAGAGATGAGTGAAAAGCTAGCATTTGATTTGTGGTGGAAAAATGTGAGCTCTATAGTTGTTTAATGGGAATTAAAGGATTCCCAAACATGCACTTAAGCAAAATTTTCAGTCTGTCATAAATACACTTGGATGATGCATCGTAGCTTCTAAAGTCTGGAAAATCATGATGTCTTGCGGTGCAACTCCAGTGGCAATTTACTCAGACCCATTGTGATTCAATGATGTGTTGATGAATTTATTTGAGTTCATAATATCTCAAGTTAATTTTGAACATTTTGTTTTCTTTTTCTGTGATCAGTTAGGGGTTTGAACTCCAATTCGTACAAGTGAATAGTAAATTACCAGCAGGACTGCAGGATACAGCCTCAAAGTCTCTGTGAGTGTGGCATGAAGGTAGTGCATTTGGCCAAGCACCGGATCAGTTATCCTTTCCACGAATTCATCTGGGTTAGCTTCACTTGCCTGATCTCTAATAACTTCCTTTATTTCGTCCACAATCTTTTGCTGCACCAGGGGGTTTTTACAGAGCATGTAGAGGAACCATGATAAGGTATTTGCACTAGTATCTTTTCCCGCAATCATGAAATTCAGAATTATATCCCTCAAGTACTTCTCGTTCATATTCTTGGGATCTTTCTCGTACTCGAGCAAAAATCTGGAGAGAATGTCCTCCTTGTCATTCTTGTAGGAAAAAAATGGGAAAATGAAACATCAGCCGGGGGAATTGCCAAACAAAAAACCTGGAAAGTAGTATGACTGTCATGAAAACAATCTTAAGATGGTGCCACAAGTTCTATTCAGAATTCTTCCTCTCAAAATGGTTCTTGGGCTTCTACAGGATTCTTCCATTGTTCTTGTTATTAAAATTTTCCGCAACATCACATGCCATAATGTATCTTCCTAACTTGAGTAGTGGCTTGACAAAAGAAGAGCACAAACTTCAAAAAATCGAACAGCTAGATGCACACTAAGTACTTACAATTTACACGTTCACTAATAAAATTTTAAAAAGAACTCACCTGATCTCGCTGGGCTGCGAGTTGATTCCTCTTGATCTTTATAAGTTGATGCACAAAATTGTCGATGAGTTTAATGTCATTCCTAAGACGAGCTTCTGAACCGATGTTGAGAAGTCTTTTGAGTTCCCAAGAGGGATCGATATATCGCCAGTAGGTTAGTGCATTTGCCTCATCAAAAGCTTTCATGAAGGCTCTTCCCCCTTTGCTTGAACCTTCCAAGCAATTCAATTCCACACCGAATCCAACTTTGAAGATGGAATCCAAAGTGCACCTCATCAATATATCCTACACACAAGATTTAAGACAATATGATGAGCAAACTAATGCACAATGTCCTGTTTCCTTCTTTTCTACTGTAACGACCATCGTAAGGATATGTCCTTTCTTCTACTGTTATGGTTGCCATCTCTCTCTCTCTCTCTCTCTCTCTCTCTCTCTCTCTCTCTCTCTCTCTCTCTCTCAAATTGTTTGGGTGGAGGCCGAGGAGGACTGATGACTACCACGCGATGGTCGCTCCTATTGTCGGTGACCCCAACAGTTTTCGTCTATCCTAGGTTTCTCTTCAAGACTAGCTATATCTAATCCTCTTTAGATTGCATACATATCCAATCATTTTCAGACAAAGCTACATATCTATCAAATCCGGACGACCAATTTCATTATATTTCGATATTCTGTTGGAAATATGCGGTCTTTATGTTTGATTCCATTCACCTTATGTTTCTTTCAGAGTGGTTTTGATCGTCGTGGAGTTCTCGCCATTCAAAAATTGAAACTACTCACTTGCATATCGAATCCCTCTGAAGCAGCCGATAGCTCCTCCACGACCTTGACCAGCTTCGCAGCATTCTTCCTGAAAACGCAACAGCTAAAATCTCTGAGCACCCTCGTCGCAAACTCAAAGCCGGCGACCTTCCTCTGTTTCTTCCACTTCTCTCCGTTCACCGCGAAAATCCCCTCCCCTAACAAATCCTTCATTATATCTATGTCATACTTTCCCTTCGTGTACTTATCGAAGTTGGTCTTCAATATGTGCTCGACGTTCCTTGGATCCGTTGTGTAAATGCCACTCTGGTACGGCGCGAGGAGCCGGAACGTCGGAGATCTCCTCGCGACTCCAGTCAGGTAGTCGTAGAGCCGGTTGAAGTAGACGAGTTGAATGAAGACCGTCCCTCGAACGGGCGGATACTTCGAGCTCCGGAGGGACTTGCCGGTGAAGGTTTTCAAGAGGAGGAGAGCCAAGGCGGTGCAGAAGGCGACTGGAACGAGTGCTGCGGAGTAGAGCACCGTCGACACGATGTTGATGCCCATTTTTTTTTCTCTGGTAAAGAAGCTGGACGGCAACGAGGATGAAGAGCACCGTCGACACGATGTTAATGTCCTTGCGTTGATTTATGGCGCAAGGCTCTTGACTTTGTCCATTTGTTTCGCTTAGCTCTTTAGAATATAATAATGCAGGAATTGATGTGCATGTTCAGGTTTTATCTGTTTGTTGTGGAGGAAGTCAAGTAGTACTTGACAAGTACTCAGATGGCCTGCCACTCTTGGTGGTGAAGCTTCAAGCTTCATTTATCTTAATCAAAGTATATAAATATAAACCCTGAATTTCTTTTCTTTTTTGTTATGGAAAATTTACTGGGCATAAAACTATACGCATTGAATTACATTTGGGCAATATTCAATCAGGTATCTGTTTGTTTTGTGCAAATTAAATGATATGGAAAATATTTTCCTATAAACGAAGGTTTCTTTCGTTTTGCGAAAATATTTAGTCGTAAACTATTATTAATGAAAACATTTTTTATTGACTAATTATTTCAAGTGATATAGGCGATTAATTTTTTTTTCTAAATCATTCATTTTTTGTAAAAGAAATGGACCTATGTTATTAGACTAAACCAATTAAATGACATAATATGGTTATTTTCCTTATTTTTCCCTCCCTTTATCATGCCTACTATGGTCAAGATCATAGAAGGAATGTGTTTCTACCTCTACTAGGGTTTTATTTCTAGGTAGGTGAACTTGAACCGCACAAAAGCTAGTATCATTTCAATGAGTGATAAATAGTATTCTTTACAAGTCATTTTGCTCAAGAGATTCAAGGTCGGATGAATGGAAACTATGAAAGATCATTTCATTCGAATGTATTTTCATTTGATTTTAGCCGGACATGTCGAGATAGGCATGAGATGGAAGTCAACGGAGATAATCTTTGGTTTAATAAATTATTAGAGGAAAAAAATCATTTAAAATAAACCAAGATATGGTGTTGCCTACGTGGCACATGAATATTATAAAACAAACTTCGTTGCTCACGGTTTCCTCCCCCTTCGAAATGCCCAAAAGGGTCCCCGAAACTGACCGAGGGGTGCAATCGAAAGAGATTAGAAAGTACAAGTTTAACTTTAATATAAAATGAAACAGTTGGGACTATCACTAGAATTACACGCAAATCACAGGATTACGTGTGATTGAGATGTAATTAGTTGGGAAGCAGAGATTTCGCACGCGTAGGAAATGATGGGCAAGCTTTGGTTTGATCTGTGTGTTGTGGGGCAAGTTTGAGACCTTGGAAGTGGTCGGCGAGGCGAGCTGGCCAACAAAATAATTATTAAAAAATCAAATAAAAAATATTATTAAAAATTTATTCACATTAGCATCAGCTAGACAATTGGTCATGTTGACACCAGTCGGTCAAAAATGTCGACACTAGCTGGCCAAAATTAGAAGGGACATCGGATTACGGAAGTACGCTGAGTCAATGAAAATGACATCACTTCATCTTAGATTTCCTAAATTGTGTGTGGATTTACAGCATTCCTTCATATATTGTTCTGGAAAATTTTATATATAATACCTCCTCCTTTTTTTTGGCCAATCCTAGGTATCGTATCAAGCTCTTAAAACTGCAAAAGCACGCCGGGTCAATATAAATGAACTCCGGGCTACGGAAGCACGCCAGGTCAATATAAATGAATTATGGACTATGGAAGCACGCCGAGTCTATTAAAAGGGACATCGGGCTACGGAAGCACGCTGAGTTAATATAAAGGGCACCGAGCTACGGAAGCACACTGGGTCAGTGAAAAGGACTTCGGGCTACGAAAGCACGTCGAATCGATGAAAATGACATCGGGTTACGAAAGCACGCCGGGTCGGTGAAAAAACTTTGGGCTACGGAAACACGCCAGATCAATGAAATGACTCTAGGCTACGGAAGCACGCCAAGTCGATGAAAGGACTCTGGGCTACGGAAGCACACCAGGTCAGTGAAAAGGGCTTCGGGCTACGAAAACACACCGAATCGATGAAAAGGACACCCGGTTACGGAAGCACGCGGGGTCAGTGAACTATGTTCGAGATGTGACCCATATTAACTTTTTAGAACTGTGTTCTCAATCTTGTTGAGCAACAATTGAGCCAATTGATCTATCATCGCAACACGATATGCCTTTTCCAGATGCTTCCTCATCAAGCCAAAAAAATAATGCTCATGAATCATGTGCACTTGAGTTCTTCACCCTCCTTGGTCCTCAAGAAAATGAGATGGTTCAAAAGTCTCTTAGCTTTCTTCTTCAGGTCATAATTTCTCACTCGTTTTGATCTGCCCTTTTAGCTCTCAATCATGTACTGATGGGTGAGTGGGATCGCTCCATAATCACCTATTTCAAGGAAATGAACACACGTATAAGCACAAGCTGGAAATAGGGAACCAGTCCATGACAACAATCTGACTGATTTTTCATTTTCATTTTTTTTTTCATTTATTCATGAAAAGTTCGTACCAAAAGGGAATTTCCTCAAAAAAACTAGAAAAATAGACACCCTAATAAAATCAAATTTCCTAAACATGAACTAGGAAAGGCCAAAATTTGAAACTCCCTAATAAGAACAATAAAGACATGAATTGAAAACAAATTCTTCAAAGTTTTTTTTTTTTGGTTATTTTCCAAATGATTCATTGCATGGCAATTTCCTCATTTCATTCTTAATTGACAAAGGAATTAAATCAATAATTGACCTAGATTGTCATGGACAGACCAAAAGTATGACAAGGTAAGTAAATTGCATAGTATAGGGATAGAAGACTTACTTTACCAAAGAAAATCGATGGCAACTACATAGACATTCCATTTTTACTCTAGACAGGCTTAGCAAAGCGAAATCACAAGGATGATCGAACTAGCTGCGGGCGTACGAAGTAAGTCGGGTCCTCATGACTTCGGCTTAGTCAAAGAGCCGACCTAGGTCACGGGCATGCGGATCGAGGTGGGTACTCTTGAAGAAAAAAAAAACTTCGGGATTGAGATGGGCGACTCATACCGCGAGCATGTGGTCGAAGTGATATCCATCTCAATACCATCTTAAATGATCCTATGCAGCCCAAGTCCGGCGGCAGGTTGTGTGTGCAAAAGTGTAGTGTAAATGCATAAGCATGCACGACAGTTTATATCAAGCAACACTTCATAAATGAAAGTAAACCATACATCGCTACACCTCCCTGTAAAACAAAGGTCAACAAACACTTTCCCTTATACCTCACATCCCGCAAGAACATTTAACATCTTAAATGTTAGGGGCGTACCTGAGATCCTCGCTATCAAACAAAATTTTTTCAAAAGAAAGTAAATTGGCTTAAGTTCACTAAAAGTTTTAACTTAAGTTTCTAGTGGATTCACCAAGCTATCGTGACCAAATTTTGGGTGAACCACCTAGGATTTAGCTAATAGATTATTAAGCCTAAACTTAATTTAGGCTCTCACAAGCCCATACCAATTCGCGATTTAAGTTCAAGTTCTTAATATGCCATTGATTTTTCAATTAGCAATCGCCACTAATCTATTTTCGGTGGGTCAATTAGAAACCCAAGTAAAGTAATGGGAGATTTATATTACTCCTACGAACTAGAAATTATGAATTCGAGGACTTGGTTATGCAAAATTTCTCTAACGCCCTTTTGGTACACTTCTCTTTTATTTTAAAAAGAATTGTTTTGCAGGCAGCTTGAATCGATTTTAATTTATCTCCCTAACATATGAGGTTATCATGCGGGTACACAAACCACCAATTTAACACACAGATAAAGCAGTGAATAAATTGCAAAATTTACCTCAGGGCATTGAAAGCATCTGCAATATTAGATCATAATTCACATCGGCAGTCCTAAATATGATTTCTAATTAACACGTAATTCCTTTTTTTTTTCACTTATTTAATGAGAATCATGATTTATGCAATGCATGCTACTAATCTAACATGAAATAAAATGACATGACAATATAACCTAAACTATATGACGAAAATAAAATATAAGCATACAGTCTATCCTAAATAATGAAATTGATTTATTCAAAGACAATTTTTTGGTATTTTTCATTAAATTCGAATTAGAAAAATGCGAAAATTATCTATGTAGGTTAAGATATCATCCAATTTGTATTAGGAATTAGATTAAGCTAAATCCTAATTTAAACTAGAACATTATCTTAACCAAGTAATCCTAAAATGCAACTTATCTAGGAGAAATTATCTAAACCTATAATTAATTAAAAAAAATAAACATGCAATCTTATCCTAACATGCAATGACGTGCAAAGAATACCTAATTCTAGTTTTTCTTTTCTTTTTATTTTTTTATGAAATTCGAAATTAAAATTGACACATAATTAAACATGCAATTTAAAAAAAAAAAAAACCTAACATCCTAAATGAATGTATTTTTTTTTTTTTTGGATTTTCATTTTTCAAAAATTCGAAATAAATGAATTCCCTATGCAAAATAACCCTAAAACAATAAACCTAATCTAACTCAAAAAAATTTAGATTTTCTTTTACGAAAACAAAATCAATCAAACGACAAGACAACAAATCAGCAAAATAAGATTGATATCCATAAATCGACGAATCATATCTCGCGCATAGAATCGAATTGATCAATTTTAAATAAAACCGTGAATCGAATGCTTGAGCGTGAAATCGAAATGACGATTTTCGGTGCGGTGCGAGTCGAATTTCGAGTACGAAAATCGGACCATCAATCCCTAATTTAAAAGGCTCCTCGAGTTGCGAAGAATATATATTAAGCTTTAGACAAATGACATGTCCGGGTTTTTCAATAGGATACTTCAAGGAAAACTTCGGACAAAGAAACAAAATATTAAAAAATAAAAATAAAATAAAAAACCACCTAATTTGAATTTTCTCCGAATCCGGGTTTAAGGATCGGCGGGGCTCAAGGACGGGTGGCCGTGGTAGTGGACAGCCGAGGGTGATGGGTCGCCGTCGATCGGAGCTCCGGCGAGGGGGGCAGCAAGGACGGACCAGCAGCGGGCAGAGGAAGACACGGCAACAGCAGCGGCGTCGCTCGGATGGAGAGCTCGGAGCGGCGTGCAGGGGCCGGCGCTCGGACGACGGGTGGAGAAGGCGGGCAGCGAGCTGCTGTGGTGGTAGCGACGACGAGCAGATCGCGGGCGGAGCAGCGAGGCAGCGGCGGCGAGGCGGACGGGGTCACGGGATCTGCAGGTTGCAGGCGAGGCAGATGGGCTGAGGGCGGAGGCGCAGCAGGCGAGGCGGACGGGAGCAGCAGCGGCGAGCAGTGGCGTCGTGCGGAGGGGGGCTCGCGAGTGCTGCAGCGGTGGCGGTCGTCGGCGACGGAGCTGCACTGGACGAGCGCCGGGCGGTTGCGGACGGGCGAGCGGCTGCAACGTCAGCGCTCGGGTGGAGGGACAGACGCGGGCCGGCGCGGGCTCGCGGGTGAGGCGGTGGCGCAAGCTCGCGAGTGCGGGGGAGCTCCGGCGGTGACAGGCAGAGGCAGCGTCACGACTTCGGGCGCGCGGAGCGGCGGTGGCCGGCAGAGGAGGGCTCGAGGTTTGCTGGTGGAGCGGCGGTGAGGCTCGGTGGTGCGGCGCGGAGGTGCGGCGCAGTGGGGCGACAACAGCGGTCACCGGCGGGGAAGGCACACGAAGAAGAAGAACAGTGCTCTGTTCTGTCTCTTCTCTTTTTTTCCTTTTTTTGTTCTTTTCTTTTCTGCTGCCCTGTCGCACATGTCCTCTCTCTGTCTCCTCTCTGCAGCCGCCTCTCTGTTGTACTTTCAGCAGAAGCAAAAACCCAACTTTTTGTGCCTTCCTTGACTCAAAAGCCAAGGAAAACCCAGCGAACGAAAATAGAAGGGAAAATGTCACAAATTAGAGGTGATTGTTCCCGGTTCGGTCCGGTTTCACTTTGGAATCAGGAACCGGATTGGGAGCACCAATTCTCAAAATTGAGAATCGTGGACTGGATCGTTTGGTTCTAGGATCGGGAATCGGATCGGATCATCGATTTCAGTCCGGTCCGGTTCAGTCCAACAAAATCGGCTCTACTTTTTTGCACTAAAGAGTGATCGCGCTCCGGACCCGGACCAACCTGATTAATCCAATTCAGTTCTCGAGTGATTCAACAAAACTAATCACACATGTTAACACGTGCAAAATATTCAAACTTCACTTGTGTGATTCATACTTTGGCCACATTTGGTTCAGCATTTCTAAAAGGCTTTGAGCTCTTAAAGCCCATTAAGAAAAAAAATTTGTGTTTAGTTCAGCATTTGGAAGTCCCATTGGTCAAATGCTTGTCTTTGAAATGCTGAAAGCCAAAGCAAGTGGGGACTTACTTTGAGCTTTCAGCATTTTCGAAATGTTACTTAGGGGTTAAATGAAATTTTTTTTCAACTTTGCCCTCACTAATAATTGCGTTTTCCTCTTTTGCCCTAAAAATTTACTATTCATCGTATTCACAAGTGAAGGGTCGTCGGATCTGGTCGCCTGAGGTTAGGCGACCTCGGGCATCGACCCCCCGCACCGCCATTGCCTAGGTCGTGCGACCCACGCATCGTCGTCGCCTAGGTCGCGGCCTCAGGTGACGTCGGCTAGGTCGCGCGACACACGTACCGCCGATGCCTGGGTCACGTGACCTCATCTCCACCAGCTCCAGCTGCCTCCCGATCGTTCCCCTCTGCCTTCCTTTTCTTTTTTTCCTTTTTCTTTTCACCTCAAAGCTACTTTGCAAAATACACCAAAATAGAATATTCAAACACCTTTGCTTTCCTCAAATGCCCATTCCTCTAAAGATTCTTGAGGAAATACAAAGTCATTTCCCCAAAGTTGAACCAAACGGACGTCGTGTGTTTCACACTTAACCTTAACCATGAAGGCCATGAACAATTTGTCTAAAGGTTGTACTTAGCTTAAGTTTTATAGATAATCTCTCTTCTACTCTTTGAATGTTTAGTCGATATGAGATTCTTGGAGACTTGAAGTGCCTTGTGGGTCTCTTGGAGCCTTAGCTCCATATCGAGTAGAAGATGAAACTAACAAGTAGATTTTCTTTATAAATAAAAGAATAACAAGAAGGGTTTTAATGTTGTCTTGGCCACATAAGAGGTTGCTACCTCAAATTGCAATTTTGGTTATAATAAGTTATAATGTTTATATTTTTTATATATTTTATGTATATGAATTATATATAACAAAAAAATTGGTCTGTCGGTCCGATTCGGTTCAGTTCCCACCTTGGAATCGGGAACCGGATCGACCGCCACCGGTTCTAAGATTAGGAACTGGGAACCGAACCGCCGACCTTGGGAACCGCCCAAAACCGGCCGATTTGGTCCGATTCGGTCTAAGCGGTTCCCGGTTCGGGCGATTCCCATTGCACACCCCTATCACAAATGATTCTTGAACTTTCATCTAATGTTCAATTTCATTCCTAAACTTTCGATTTTCTTAATTTGGTCCCTAAACTTTTATCTAATGTTCAATTTTATCCATGAGCTTTCGATTTGCTCAATTTGGTTCCTCAACTTTCATCTAATATTCCATCTAGTCCCTAACTATTTGAAAATTGACCAATTTCTTTTTGTCTAAAAAATACCACATTTATGCAAAGTGATAAATGTCAATATTTCTTTCCTTTCTCCATATTAAAAACAAATGGAAAAAAGGGACAATAATAATAAACAAAGGTGAATCTTGCATTTTGATTTCTTTTTGTATATGCAAATTACTTGAATAATGTACAAAAACCCATCAATCGGTTTTTTTTTTTTTATGGACTTCACCAAAAAGGGAAAAATCAATTGATGGGCTTTTGTACATTATTCAAGTAATTTACATATACAAAAAGATATCAAAATGCAAGATTCACATTTATTTATTATTACTGTCTCTTTTTCCATTTGTTTTTAATATGGAGAAAGGAAAGAAATATTGACCTTTATTATTTTGCATAAATGTGGTATTTTTGACCAAAAAAATAAAAAAAAAAATTTGGTATTAAAAAAAAGGAAAATTAGTCAATTTTCAAATAGTTAGTGACTAGATAGAATATTAGATGAAAGTTCAGGGATCATTTATGACATTTTCCCAAAATAGAACCCCTTAATTTTTTCATGATTCCTCTCACACTCCTCTCTTTTTCACGAATTGTGGCCGTGTGTTTCTATTGTGTGGCCTCCCTCCTTTCTGTAGTGTAGTAGGTGAACGGACTAGTGTTTTAAATCAACATCCACACAATATTTCTTCACCGATTTTATCACATATTGATAAATATTCAAGATTGTGATAGAATTTTTCTCAAATCCCAAATCTTACAAAGATAAGCTCGCAATATTTTTTTATCACATTTGTCCTATCCGATGATATTGAAAAATCCTCATCATATACCGGAAAATTTCAAATCACTATTTCTCACAAGATAATTTTTGGTTATAAAAGAAAACGGGGTTGGGCCAATTTGCTCCCTTCGTGGGCTTAGTCCAATCTGTCAATTTAAAACTCGGAACCACCAATTCGAACCCAAATGTCATTAGTCCAATGCAAATGCAAATTAAAAATAAATGCACCTAAAATTATATGCTATGTAATTAATTAATTAATTTTAACTTTTTTAGGGATTAAAAATTAATCCTTAATTTTTTATGCAGTAAACAAATGATTAGGTCGCCAAAATTTATATGTCAACACTCAGTTTGAACTTCTTTATCTTTTCTTGTGATGGGTTAGAGGTCCGAACTTTAATTCTTGCAGGTGAACAGAAGATTACCGCTGGAACTGCAGGATAGAGCCTCAATGTCTCTGTGAGCGTGGCATGAAGATGGTGCATTTGGTCGAGCACAGGATCAGTAATTCTTTCCACAAAACAATCAGGATTAGCTTCACTTGCTTGATCTCCCATTACTTCCTCTATTTCATCGGCAATCTTTTGCTGCACTAGGGGGTGTTTGCAGAGCGTGTAGAGGAACCATGATAAGGTATTTGCACTAGTATCTTTTCCAGCAATCATGAAATTCAGAATTATATCCCTCAAGCACTTCTCATTCATATTCTCAGGATCTTTCTCGCTCTCGAGCAAAAATTTTGAGAGAATGTCCTCCTTGTCATTCTTGTAGGAAGAAAATTTGGAAAAAAAATAATCAGCCGAAGGAATTGCCTAGGAATAAAACTATAAAATGGTACAACTTCGTGATGAAAACAATTTCGTGATGAAAACAATCTTTAGATGGCGCCACAAGTTTTTCTAGCCAGAATTCCTCTGAAACCGGACTGTACTTGAGCTTCTACAGAATTCTTTCAGAGTTATTGTTACTAAAATCTTCCCCAACATCAAATGCCCTAATGCCCCTTCCGAATTTGCATTGTGTCTTGACAGTAGAAGGGCGTAAATTTAAAGAATCGAATGGCTAAATGTACACAAGTACTCGCACCTTCACTAAAAAAAAAGGAAGAAGAAATTATTCACACGCTCTCACTGCGCAGGCAGTTGATTCCTCTTGGTTCTGATGAGTTGATGCACCAAATTGTCGATGAGTCTAATGTTATTCCTGAGACGAGCTTCTGAACCGATGTTGAGAAGTCTTTTGAGCTTCCAAGAGGGATCAACATATCGCCAGTAGATTAGTGCGTTTGGCTCATCAAATGCTTTCATGAAGACTCTTCCCTCTTTGCTTGATCTTTCCAAGTAGTTCAATTCCACGCCAAATCCAACTTTGAAGATGGAATCCTAAGTGCATCTCATCAATATGTCCTTGAGACACGATATAAGACAATACGATAAGCAAACTAAGGTACGATGGTCTGTCACCCTGTCTCTATCTTAAAGACCATTACCAGCAAATGTTCTTTCTTCTACTGTTAACGTAGCCATCTCTCTCTCTCTCTCTTCAAACTGTCTCGGTGAAGAATGAGCAGGACTGACGACTACCACGAGATGGTCCCTACTATGGAGAATGAGGAGGTTTCTTTTCAAGACTAGCTATTTCTAACTCTTTAGATTGCATACGTGTCTAATCATATTTCAGACATAATTACAATATCTATCAAATCCGGATGACCAACTTGAGCTTATTTTGATAATTTATTGCAGATATGCAGTACTTATGTTCGATTCCATTCGACTTATCTTTCTTTCACAGTGGTTTTGATCATTGAAACTACTCACTTGCATATCGAATCCCTCAGAAGCAGCGGATAATTCCTCCACGACCTTGACCAGCTTCGCAGCATTCTTCCTGAACACAGAGCAGCTAAAATCTCTGAGCACCCTCGTTGCAAACTCAAAGCTTGCGACCTTCCTCTGCTTCTTCCACTTGTCTCCGTCCACCGCGAAGATCCCCCCCAAACAAGTCCTTGACTATATCTATGTTATACTCTCCCTTGGTGTACTCATCGAACTTGGTCTTCAATATATGCTCAACGTTCCTTGGATCGACCGTGTAAATCTCACTCTGGTCTGGCGCGAGGAGCCGGAATGTCGGGGATCTCCTTGCGACTCTGTTTTGGTAGTCCTAGAGCCGGTTGAAGTAGAGGAGTTGACCGAAGACAGTCCCGTGAACGGGCGGATACTTAGAGCTTCGGAGGGACTTTCCGGTGAAGGTTTTCAGGAGGAGGAGCGCAAAGGCGATGGAAAGAGCAACTGTAATGAGCGCTGTGGAGTAGAGCATCGAAGACGCGATGCTGATGTCCATTTTTAATTTTTTGGTGAAGAAGATGGAAGGTAATGAGGATGATGATCAATTAGATGACATCCTTGCCTAGGTTTATGTCTCAAGGTTCTTGACTTTGTCCTTTTGTTTACATTTATAGGTTTTAATAATGTGGAAGGAGGGTAAATTAATGTTTGTGATTGAGATGTGCTTAGGTGTTAAGTAGAGATTATGCGTAGGAATTGATGTGCAAGTTCTGTTTTTATCTGTGCTGAGTGGAAATCGAGAAGTCAGGAGGCTCGCCACTCTTTTGGCTCCAAGTGCTTGATAAATGAGATCATGAGAGACGAAGTTATATTAATCTTGATGAAGGGAAGCTTCTATTATCGTAAACAAAAGTATAGGAATATAAACCATGAAATCTTTGTTTTCTTTTATGGAAACTTAACTTGACATAAAAACTATATGCATTATAATTACGTCTGGGAACCACCGTGAAATTCTTGGGGAGAGCCTTCGCCTCTAGCCTTTACGTAAATGCAAAGATTATAGATTAAACGGTCTTCATAAAATGCAAATGGTTTTATTTGCTTTAGACTAAGGATGTTCCTTAAACCCACTAATAAAAGCAATCGGAGCCGGCGGAAGCTGAACCGTCAAAAAGGCCAAGTGAGGGCCATCAAAGGTAGATTTGAGGCGATGTCGGTCAGATTTGAGCTTGCAGCCCACGCTGTCAGGTCTGCACGGGAAGGTGAGGGTGCGGGTGAGAGTAAAATTGGAATTTAGATAATTTAGTGAGTGCAAAGCTGAAAAAATTTATTAACCTTGAAAGTAGTTTTCTGAAAATATAGAATGCGAATAATGAGTGGGAGTTGCACTGAACTAAATGACTTTGAAAACGCCATATTTGGGCTCAAAGGCCTTTGAAATGTGTCTCCAAACACCTCAAGTTTGGTACAAGAATCTCTGGAAAAGGTAAACCAAAAGCACGTAAGGAGGAACCTTCCAACAAGAGAGTTAATTTTCAAGAGTTTCTCGCTTATCATAGGCAGGATCATATAAGAATGTGTTTCGACTTCTTAGATTTCATTTCTAACTAGGTGAGTATGAATCAATCCAAAGTTGTTGGAATTATTTAAATGAATGATAAATAGTAATCTTTACACACCTCTTTCTCGAGAGATTCAAGATTGAATAAATAAAAAATATAAATATCATCTCATTCGATGTTGTCTATATCTAATTTTAACTAAGCCTTTTGGGATAGTGACAAACATGTCACATTCAAATTATAAGCATCAGAGACAAAAGTCAACGCGGACATCCTTCGATTAATAGATGATTGAGGCTCCATTGTTGTATAAAAAACAACTTTCAAGAAAATGTTTTTCATATTTTCTTTTGTTCATTTCGCAAAAAATGAATTGATTAGATAAAATATTTTCCATTGATGAAAATAGTCTTCTAATATAGGGAAATTTTTTTGCTTTATCCTCTTTCTTTCATTTTTAAACCAAGCATTTTTTTACCAAACATCTTTTCTTTTTATTTTTAAAAATCAAAATTTCAATTATTTTAAATTTTTATTTTAAAAACTTTTTCTTTTATTTATATCTTTCCTTCTTCTTTAGCTGGTTGCCAACCACAATGACAATCGACAGCTTGCCACAGGTGAGCTTGTTGGCTACAGACCGGCTCAATCTCATTGGATCGAGGCAAGGCTTGAAATTGTTGGTATCTAGCAAGCTAGAGCCTTGTTGACCTATGACGAGACTCAAACTTGGTCGTAGCGGGTTGTTGGTTGTCACCGTGGTCGGTGCGGAAGAAGAAAAAAAAAAGAAAGGAAGGCAAAAATAAAATAAAAATAAAATAATTAAAAATTGATTTTAAAAAATAAAATAAAAGAAAAATTATTGAAAGGTGTGCAATGTGGAAAAAAAAATTCCTTAACAAATGGTAGAAAATATTTTTCCCTTCGTATCAAGTTTCAACTGAATATCGAAAAATATTATTATTTTCTTAGAAAATGACTTTCTTAAAATGCTGCATTTTTTTGCAACAAATGAAGCCTTAGAGAGCTAAAAAAAACCCAAGAATCGGCAGTTCCGATGCGGCAAATGAGTGTCATAGGACAAACTTTGTTGCTCACCTTTTTTTCACCATGCCCAAAAGGGCCATCAAAACCGACTGTCGACCGAGGGGTGACATGAAAAGCAATTAGAAAGTATGGGGGTCAATCTCAAATGAATGAAACATTGGGGACCATGGCCGGAATTACATGTAAAACACAGGACCAACAATCAATTCTCTCATTTTTGAGAGAGAGAGAGCGACGGCGGGAAAAGGGAGGAGGCGGAGAGAGGAGAACGACACGGCGGCTCACGGTGGGGCCACCGCCCTCCCTCCTCCACCCCGACGCCTCCCAGGTCGACGACGCATTGCCTTTCCAAACTTCTCATCTCCTTCACTCCTTCTCGACCTCGGAGCGTGGCATGCGATTTTCCGCATCATGGATGGCGCCTTGATTTCAGTCTCCATGTTTCGTCAACACCCTTTTCAAGCTAGTGATGATGGCAGTATGTACACACTCGAGATCGTTATTTGGGCGAACATGATGAAATGTATGGCTCGTACCAGCAGGAGGTCGTTCTGCTACTTCTGTTAGGAGATCCATTCTTGTAATGTCTAAAGCGAGAACGAAAGATTGAGTTCTAGAATGACAGAAGGTTCAGTGAAGCAATGTACTTGCGCTGGAACCCGTCATGGTATAATTACAGCATTCGGAGAAAGTGGTCGTTTTCACTTGGCATTGGCCATTAGGTAATTCTCCTACAGTATAGAAATCACGGTCGGAAAAGGGGTATGTTGGAATCAATTGCTGTCATTTTAGACACAGATTTCTGCTTTAGTAAAAGTGAAACTTTTGGAACTACAGGAGATAAAGGTATTTCAATGTCGTTTACGTGAGATCCCTAGTCTTGCCCAAAATAGCATTCTCTTTGCTGTAATTCTGCAAAATCTGCGAGCAGTAACAATCTGTACCCGTTGAATCGGGCCTGTGCATGTAGTGAATATTTGGGATGGCATCCACAGTCAAATATGCAAGAGCTAGTAGATACATGGCAGGGAGTCATGGTAGTTCCAAGGTGATCTTTTTTGCATTTACCTCATCCAGACTGTCTGAGTGTCATCTTAGATTTGTCTATTTAGGCATAGAGAATCAAGGAAAAAGAAACACAAGAAGGCCAGTGCTGAGAATGGCATGAACTTTCCCGGAGATGAGAAGGTCAAATTTGGAGAGGTTGTCGAAGCTCTTGCCCAAGTTGGCCGCGATTCCTATAGTAGTGTTCCGTGTTTTGCTGGTCAATCGACTAATAGTGCAGATTCCGAAACTATTTGTTTCATTCACCCTTACCCATTTAATTTGTTTCATTTTCATTTGGGTGAAGGCATTGAAGACCCCGCAAAATGCATCCCAACAGCAACTTTGTTTACTGGCAATTGAGGCATACCGAAATCGCGAAGGATGGACAGTCAGGTCCAGCAGCCAACTTCCTTTGACAATAGCTTCTTCATTATGATCGTGACCTTCTTTAGAACACTACTTTGGCCATATATTTTAAAGCAAGTCATTCTGTATTAGTTTTGAGAGATCAAGTTTTTGTCATAGGATGTCTCATTTCTTTCATCACAGGACGAAAACCATTCTTCTTTCCCTAAATTTGTGATGGTTTAGACATTTAACCAAGTGCTTTACGAAAATAAGATTTTACTGGCATTGTCACAAAGTCTGACGAACTTATATTACATATGGATTATAAGCAAAACACCTCAATGTTCCAATCATTAAATGCAATAGTAAGATGATGCGGTGCGCATGCTTACTTATCAGTGGAAACTGCTAGCATCCAACATTAGAAATCCATATGTCGCGATGGACCATACTCAACGATAGTCCAGCCCTTATTTAGCCAATCTGGGAACAGCATGAAGAGGTAAGCCATTGTCGATGTGAAGGGTGAACATGACCTTGTAGGTTACAGGTCTAGTTTCGTCAGCTAATCTAAAACGGAAGAAGCGAAGGAGAGCTATTGAAACTATTTTCATCTGGCGGTAAGCGAAATCCTTCCCGAGGCAGATCCTAGGACCAGCCTGCAAATACGAAAGTAGGAGTCACTGGAAATGCTTGGAATATGTACACACACTCTGGATATTCAATTCACGAGGACTTAGGATAAAGAAACGAACATGGAATGCAACAAATTTGAAAGGTGATTCATTTTGGAAAATGCCATCCTTCAGCCATCTTTCAGGTTTGAAATCCTCAGCATCTTCTCCCCAGATGTTATGCATTCTTCCCATTGAGTAAGCCAAGTAATTAACGTTGTCCCCCTTTTTCACGTGGAAGCCATCTGGGAGAACATCATCTGTCTCAGCACATCTTCCATCCTGTTGTGCAGAAGTGTGAAAATCAAAGTTAGCATGTATTGGTACAAAAGCTAAAGCTTGTTAAATGTGTGTTCTCTTTGGCTTGTGCTTGCTTTGTAATTTACAATCTGATGGGATTTCTAGCATCTGCTGGATTGCTCATCTTGTTTTGTTCAGAAGAATATTGACTCTTTGGCATGGCATTTGACATTTGAATACGAATTAAGGACTAATTGCAAGATTGCAATGCAGTCAGGGTAGCACTAGTATCTGTTCGAGAATTTAGAGATGAATGAAAAGCTAGCATCTGATTTTTGATGAAAACTCGTGACCTGTATAGTTGATTAATGGAAATGAAAGGATTCCTGGGCATGCACTTAAGCAAAATTTTTAGTCTATCATAGGTACACTTGGATGATGCATCGCGGCTTCTAAAGTCAGGAAAATTGTGATGTCCTGTGGTGCCACTCCAATGGCAATTTACTCAGACCCATTATGATTGGCTCTCTCCAAACTCTAATGTTCTGCTGATGAATTGATTTGAGTTCATAATATCTCAAGTTAATTTTGAACTTTTTGTTTTCTTTTTCTGTGATCAGTTAGGGGTTTGAACTCCAATTCGTACAAGTGAATAGTAAATTACCAGCGGGACTGCAGGATACAGCCTCAAAGTCTCTGTGAGTGTAGCATGAAGGTAGTGCATTCGGCCAAGCACCGGATCAGTTATTCTTTCCACGAATTCATCTGGGTTAGCTTCACTTGCCTGATCTCCAATCACTTCCTTTATTTCGTCGACAATCTTTTGCTGCACCAGGGGGTTTTTACAGAGCATGTAGAGGAACCATGATAAGGTATTTGCACTAGTATCTTTTCCCGCAATCATGAAATTCAGAATTATATCCCTTAAGTACTTCTCGTTCATATTCTTGGGATCTTTCTCGCACTCAAGCAAAAATCTCGAGAGAATGTCCTCCTTGTCATTCTTGTAGGAAAAAGATAGGAAAAGAAAACATCAGCCAGGGGAATTGCCAAAGAAAAATCCTCTGGAAAGTGGTATGACTGTCTTGAAAACAATCTTTAGATGTTGCCACAAGTTTTTCTATTCAGAATTCTTCCTCTGAAAATAGTTCTTGAGCTTCTACAGAATTCTTCCAGTGTTCTTGTTATTAAAATCTTCCGCAACATCAGATGCCATAATGCCTCTTCCTAATTTGAATAGTGGCTTGGCAAAAGAAGAGCGTGAACTTCAAAAAATTGAACAGCTAAATGCACACTAAGTACTTCCAATTTACACATTTACTAATAAAATTTAAAAAAGTACCCACCTGTTCTCGCTGCGCTGCAAACTGATTCCTTTTGATCTTGATAAGTTGATGCACGAAATTGTCGATGAGTTTAATGTTATTCCTAAGACGAGCTTCTGAACCGATGTTGAGAAGTCTTTTGAGTTCCCAAGAGGGATCGATATATCGCCAGTAGGTTAGTGCATTCGCCTCATCAAAAGCTTTCATGAGGGCTCTTCCCTCTTTGTTTGATCCTTCCAAGCAATTCAATTCCACACCGAATCCAACTTTGAAGATGGAATCCAAAGTGCACCTCATCAATATATCCTACAGACAGGATTTAAGACGATAATGAGCAAGTTAATGGACAGTGTCCTGTTACCTTCTTTTCTACTGTGAAGACAATAATCAGGAAATGTCCTTTCTTCTACTGTTATGGTTGCCATCTCTCTCTCTCTCTCTCTCTCTCTCTCTCAAGTTGTTTGGGTGGAGGCTGAGGAGGACTGACAACTACTACGCGATGGTCGCTCCTATCGTCGAGTGAACCCAACAGTTTTCATCTATCCTAGGTTTCCCTTCAAGACTACCTATATCTGATCCTCTTTAGATTGCATACATATGCAGTCATCTTCAGACAAAGCTACATATCTATCAAATCCGGAAGACCAATTTCAGTATATTTCGATATTCTATCGGAAATATGCAGTCTTTATGTTTGATTCCATTCACCTTATGATTCTTTCAGAGTGGTTTTGATCATCGTGGAGTTCTCGCCTTTCAAAAATTGAAACTACTTACTTGCATATCGAATCCCTCTGAAGCAGCCGATAGCTCCTCCACGACCTTGATCAGCTTCGCAGCATTCTTCCTGAACACGCAACAGCTAAAATCTCTGAGCACCCTCGTCGCAAACTCAAAGCTCGCGACCTTCCTCTGCTTCTTCCACTTCTCTCCATCCACCACGAAAATCCCCTCCCCGAACAAATCCTTCATTATATCTATGTCATACTTTCCCTTCGTGTACTTATCGAAGTTGGTCTTCAATATGTGCTCGACATTCCTTGGATCCGTTGTGTACATCTCACTCTGATGCGGTGCAAGGAGCCGGAACGTCGGAGATCTCCTCGCAACTCCGGTCAGGTAGTCATAGAGCCGGTTGAAGTAGACGAGTTGAACGAAGACCGTCCCACGAACGGGTGGATACTTAGAGCTCCGGAGGGACTTTCCAGTGAAGGTTTTCAGGAGGAGGAGAGCGAAGGCGATGGAGAGAGCGACGGGAACGAGTGCTGCTGAGTAGAGCACCGTCGACACGATGTCGATGCCCATTTTCTTTTCTTTTTTTTCTGGTAAAGAAGCTGGAAGGTAACGAGGATGAAGATCAAAGCAGATGATGCCCTTGCGTTGATTTATGGCTCGAGGCTCTTGACTTTGTCCATTTATTGCACTTAGCTCTTTAGAATATAATAATGAAGGAATTGATGTGCATGTTCTGGTTTTATCTGTTTGTTGTGGGGGAAGTCAAGCACTCAGATGGCCTGCCACTCTTGGTGGTGAAGCTTCCAGCTTCGTTTATCTTAAACAAAGTATATAAATATAAACCCTGAATTTCTTTTCTTTTTTGTTATGGAAAATTTACTGGGCGTAAAACTATACACATTGTAATTACATTTGGGCATGTTCAATCGTGCATCCGTTCATTTCGTGCCAATTAAATGATATGAAAAATATTTTCCTAAAAACAATGTCTTCTTCCATCTAGGAAAATGTTTAGTCATACATTACTATCGATAATTAAAATATTTTTCATTGACTAATTATTTTAAGCGATACAAATGATTAAATTTTTTAAAATCATTAATTTTTCGTAAAACAAACGGAGTTATGTTATTAGACTAAACCAATTAAACGACATAATATGGTTATTTTCCTTGTTTTTCCCTCCCCCTACATGCCTACGTCAAGATCATACAAGAATGTATTTTATTTCTAGGTAGGTAAATTTGAATCGCACAAAAGCTAGTATCATTTCAATGAGTGATAAATAGTATTCTTTTACATATCATTTTGCTCGAGATTCAAGATCGGATGAATGGAAATTATGAAGATCATTTGATTTGAATGTATTTTTATTTGACTTTAGCCGGACATGTCAAGATAGTAATATAATAATTAATATTATAGGCATGAGATGGAAGTCAAGCGAGATAATCTTTGGTTTAATAAATTATTAAAAGGAAAAAAAATCATTTGCGATAAACCAAGGTATGGTGGTTCCTAAGTGGCACATGAATATTATTATAAAACAAACTTTGTTGCTCACCTTTTCTTCCCCACTTCTAAATGCCCAAAAGGGCCACCAAAACTGACCGGGGGGGGTGCAATTGAAAGAGATTAGAAAGTACAAGGCTAACTTTAATATAAAATGAAACAGTAGGGACTATCACTAGAATTACACGCAAATCACGGGACCAACAATCAATTTCCTTCTGGTTCTTCGTCGACAGTCATCCCCTGCAGCAGCAGAGCAGGGCAGGGCAGGGCAGAGCAGAGCAGAGAGAGAGAGAGAGAGAGAGAGAGGCGGAGAGAGAAGAATTACAGGGTGGCTCGCGGTGGCGGAAGCACCGCCCTCCCTTCTCCACCCGATCCCTCCCGGGTCCGACGCTTTGCCTTCCGAGCTTCTCGTCTCCTCACTTCCTCTCTCAACCTCCTCGTGTTGCTTTCGGTTTTTACATTATTGATGGCACCTAGATTTGAGTCTCCATGTCTTGTCTATACCCTTTTTAATCTAGTGATGATAGCAGCATACGCTCGAGATCGTTGCCGTTAGAAGAGATTCCGTCTTTCGTAGGGATCTTGGAATTGAATAAAGATGAAAAATGATGAAACGTGGCTCGTACCAGCAGAGGGTCATTCTACTTCTTCTGGGGGCGGATATGTGGGGAATCCATTCTTGTAATGTCTGAAGCTATATTGTCATAGGGAAAATTAATCTTTTTCTTGAGTTGAAGGAACAAAGTGAATTTTAGAGTGACACAGAAAGAGGTCGTTTCGCATGGCATTGGCCAATGGGTAGTTCTCATAAAGTTTAGGGATGATGGTGAGAGCTCTTTAAGTATGAAAGTAGTTACACAGAAAAGGGGTATGTGAGAATCAATTACTGTCGCTTTAGGCACAGATTTCTGATCTAAAAAGAAGAATGATTTTTGAGAACTGAAAACAGATAATAGTCTTTTGATGTCATTTGTGCGAGATCCCTAGTCTGGCCCAAAATAGCAGTCTCTTTGCTGGGAGTTCTGTGAAATCCGCATTGAGTGACTATCTATACCTGTTGACGTGGCCTGTGCAACTAGTGAATATGTCACATATGAAATCAAAAGTCAAATATGCAAGAGCCAGTAGACTCATATCGGACTTGCCGCTTTTGCTAGGGAATCATGGTAGTTCCAAGAAGCTTTTCTTTGCATAGACCATTCAGACTGTCTATTTGAGTACAATACTATGTTTGTCTATTCAAGTATAGAGAATCAAGAAATAAGAAACGCAAGAAGGCCAATGATAAGGACGGCATTGAATTTCCTGGACATGAGAAGGTCACATTTAGAGAGGTTGTTGAAGATCCGCCCAAATTGGCTGTAATCCCTGAAGTAGTGTTCTGTGTTTCGCTGGCCAATTAACTAATGCTGCAGATTTTGAAAATAGTTGTTTCATTCCCGCCTGCCCATTTGATTCTTTTCATTTTGTCTTGGGTGAGGGCATTGCAGATCCTGCAAAATGCATCACAACGGAGACTTCATTTACAGGCTATTGTACAGAAATTGCCAAGGATGGGCAGCTAGGTGTGCCGGCCTACTTCCTTCAACATTAGGTTCTTCATTATCATTTTCATGGTGACCTTCTTTCAAACAATATTTTGGCCACAGTTTAGGCCACCTTTATGATTATTGTAGTGCTAGTTTTGAGATATCTATTTTTGTTGTAGGACATCTCATTTCTTTTATGGCCGGAGGAGAATCATCCTTCTTTCCCTTATTTTTGGGATAGTTTAGACATTTAAGCAAGTGCTTTACATGAGAGGAAAGCTTGTTCTTGGTATATAGAATTATGAATAAGTCCAGCTCAGCCAAAGTCAATCAGCCGATTATCATATTGGTATGTCAATGACATCATGAAGTGTGGGATTGCTGAATGTTGGATAAGCTTGAAAACCATTTCAGTTCTAGGGACATATCAGCTTGTTAGCCTCTCAGAGGCTTTATGAGAATAAGATAATAATAGCATTGTTGCAAAGCCTGACAAATTTATAACGTCAAATAATGTACAGATTTCAAGTAAGCATCACTTTACCATTCCAGCATTTACATGCAACGGTAAGATCTTGCAGCACACATGCTTACTTATTAGTGAAAACCACTAGCATCCAACATTAGAAATCCATATGTTGTGAGGGACCATACTCAATGATAGTCCTGCTCTTATGTAGCCAATCTGGGAACAGCACAAAGATGTAAGCCATTGTTGATGTGAAGGGTGAACATGACTTTTTAGGTTGCAGGTCTAGTTTCATCAGCTAATCTAAAACAGAAGAAGTGAAGGAGAGCTATTGAAACTATTTTCAACTGGCGATAGGCGAAATCCTTCCCGAGGCAGATTCTACGACCAGCCTGCAAATAGGAAAGTAAGATTGTCACTTGAAGATGCTTGGAATATTTATACATGCTTCAAATACTCAATTCAGGAGGACTTAGGATGGATAAACGAACATGGAATGCAACAAATTTGAAAGGAGATTCATTTTGGAAAATTCCATCCTTCAACCATCTTTCAGGTTTGAAATCGTCGGCATCTTCTCCCCAGATGTTATGCATTCTTGCCATTGCGTAAGCCAACTAATATACGCCGCCCCCTTTTTTGATGTGGAAGCCATCTGGGAGAACGTGATCTGCCTCAGCACATCTTCCATCCTGCAGTGCAACGGATGTATGCAAGATCAAAGTTAGCATTTATTGATACAGAAGCCAAATCTTGTTAAATGCATGGTCTCTTTGGTGTTTGCTTGATTTGTAATTGCCAATCTGATGGAATTATTGCCTCCGAATTGTTACTCATCAAATTATTTGCAGAATTTAAGGAACACACCTTAATATTCCTACCATTACCTTCAATAGTAAGATCTTGTAGTGTACATGCTTGCTTACCAGTAAAACCACTGGCATCCAAAATTAGAAATCCATATGTCATGATGAAGCATACTCAGTCCTGGTTTTTTTAACCAATCTGGGAGAAGCACAATGATGTAAGCCATTGTTGATATGAAGGGTGAACATGACCTTGTAGGTCAGGTCTAGTTTCACCAGCTAATCTGAGACAGAAGAAACGAAGGAGAGCTATTTTGAAATTATTTTCATCTGGTGATAAGCGAAATCCTTCCCAAGGCAGATACTAGGACCAGCCCGCAAATACAAAAGTAAGGATGTCACTGAAGATGCTTGGAACATATACACATGCTTTGAATATTCAATTTCCAAGGCCTTGGGATGGAGAAACGAACATGGAATGCAACAAATTTAAAATGCGACTCTTTCTGGAAAATTTCATCCTTCAACCATCTTTCAGGTTTGAGATCCTTGGCATCTTCTCCCCAAATGTTATGGATTCTTGCCATTGAGTAAGCCAAGTAATTAATGTCATCCCCATTTTCACGTGGAAGCCATTTGGGAGAACATCATTTATCTCAGCACATCTTCCATCCCGTTCTGCAGAAGTGCAAAAGATCAAAGTTTGCATGTACTGATACAGAAGCCGAAACTTGTTAATTGCATGTTCTCTTTGGCTTGTGCTTGATTTGTACTTGCCAATCTGATGGATTTGATTGTTACTGATCATCTCTGGTTCAAAAGAATATCGACTCTTTTGTGTGGCATTTTACATTTGAATACAAATTAAGGACTAGTTGCATGATCATAAAGCAGTCAGAAGCGTAGCACTAGAATTTGTTCCAGAATTTAGAGATGAATGAAAAGCTGGCATTTGATCTGAGGGAAAAACGTGACCTGTATAGTTGTTTAAAGCAAACGATAGGATTCCTGAACATGCACTTAACTAAAATTTTTAGTCTGTCATAAATACACTGCGATGATGCATCATAGCCTCTGAAAGTCAGGATAATTGTACGTCTTAGATTTTTGTCATGCAAGGCCAGTAGTAATTTACTCAGACGCGCTGCAATTAGCTCTCTCCAAACTCCAACGTTCTGCTGATGTATTGATTTGAGTTCATAATATCTCAAGCTCAATTTGAACTTTTTTGTTTTCTTTTTCTGTGATTAGAGGTTTGAACTTTAATTCTAACAAGTGAACTGAAGATTACCAGCAGGACTGCAAGATACAGCCTTAAAGTCTCTGTGAGTGTGGCATGAAGATAGTGCATTCAATTGAGCGCCGGATCAGTTATTCTTTCCATGAAAAAATCAGGGTTAGCTTCACTTGCTTGATCTCCAATCACTTCCTTTATTTCGTCGACAATTTTTGGCACTAGGGGGTGTTTGCAGAGCATGTAGAGGAACCTTGATAAGGTATTTGCACTAGTATCTTTTCTGGCAATCTTAAAATTCAGAATTATGTCCCTTGAGTACCTATCATTCATAATCTCGCGATCTTTCTCGCTCTTGAGCAAAAATTGCAAGAGAATGTGCTCCTTGTCATTCTTGTAGTAAAAAAGGGAAAATAAAAAACCAGTCAGAGGAATTGCGAAAGAAAAAACCTGGAAGATAGGACAACTTTGTGATAAATTAGATGGTGCCACAAGTTTTCCTATCCAGAATTCTTCCTCTGAAAACTAACTGTACTTGACCTTCTGCAGAATAAGTTCATGTATTTAAAATCTTCCGTAGCATCACATGCCATAATGCCTCTTCCAAATTTGACTGGCGGCTTGACAAAAGAATTGCGTAAACTTAACAAACGGAATAGCTAAATTTACAGTAAGTACTCACATGCTCGCTAATAGAAATGGAAAAAAGTACTCACACGTTCTCGCTGCCCTACAAGTTGATTCTTCTCGGTTCTGATAAGTTGACGCACGAAATTGTCAATGAGTTTAATGTTATTCCTAAGACAAGCTTCTGAACCGACGTTGAGAAGTCTTTTGAGCTCCCAAGAGGGATCGATACATCGCCAGTAGGTTAGTGCATTCACCTCATCAAAAGCTTTGATGAAGGCTCTTCCGTCTTTGCTTGATCCTTCCAAGCAATTCAATTCCACACCAAATTCAACTTTGAAGATGGAAATTAAAGTGCATCCCATCAATATATCCTTCAGACTCGATTTAAGACAACACGATGAGCAAAGAATTGTACAATAATCTGTTACCTTCTTTTTTTATTCTAAAGACCATTATTAGGAAATGTTCTTTCTTCTACTGTTATGGTTGCCATCTCTCTCTCTCTCTCTCTCTCTCTCTCTCTCTCTCTCTCTCAAATTGTTTGGGTGGAGGCTGAGGAGGACTGCCGACTACCACGTGATGGTCACTGCTACTGTCGAGTGACCACAAAGGTTGTCATCTAACTGAGGTTTCTCTTCAGGACTAGCCATTCAAATACTTGTTAGATTGCACACGTATCCAATCATTGATCCTAGCAATGGCACATAGAAAGAGGCCATTGTCAAATTGAAGCGTGAACATGAATAGCTCCGGCTCAGCCAAAGCCAATCAGCTGATTATCAGATAAGTATGTCAATGATATTATGAACTGCTGGATGGCTGATTATGAGCTGACCCTCGGAAATCATCTCAGTTATAGGGACATATTAGCTTGTCAGCCTGTCAGAGGCTTTATGAGAATAAGATTTTATTAGCATTGTCACAAAGCCTGACGAACTCCTAACATACAAAATATTTATCGAATATAAACAAAACACCTTAATATTCCAACATCTAAATGCATTAGTAAGATCTTGCAGTGCACATGCTTACTTATCAGATAAACCACTAGCATTTAACATTAGAAATCCATATGTGGCGATGGACCATACTCAATGATTGTTCAGCTCTCATGTAGCCAATCTGGGAATAGCACGAAGATGTAAGCCATTGTTGATGTGAAGGGTGAACATGACCTTGTAGGTTACAGGTCTAGTTTCGTCAGCTAATCTGAAACGAAAGAAGTGAAGGAGAGCAATTGAAACTATTTTCATCTGGCGATAAGCAAAATCCTTCCCGAGGCAGATCCTAGGACCAGCCTGCAAATAGGAAAGTAAAAGTGTCACTGAAGACATTTGGAATATGTACACATGCTTCGAATGTTCAATTCATGAGGACCTAGGATGGAGAAACTGACATGGAATGCAACATATTTGAAAGGTGATTCAATTTGGAAAATTCCATCCTTCAACCATCTTTCAGGTTTGAAATCCTCGGCATCTTCTCCCCAGAGGTTATGCATTCTTGCCATTGAGTAAGCCAAGTAATATACGCCATCCGCTTTTTTCACACGGAAGCCATCTGGGAGAACATCATCTGTCTCAGCACATCTTCCATCCTGTTGTGCAACAGAAGTATACAAAGATCAAAGTTAGCGCTTATTGATACAAAAGCCAAATCTGCTCAAGCATGGTCTCTTTGGCTTGTGCCTGATTTGTACTTGCTAATTTGATGGATTTATCACCTCCGCATTGTTACTCATCATGTTCTGTTCAGAAGAAAATCAACTCTTTTGCCTGGCGTTTTACATTTAAATACGACTCAAAGGACTAGTTGCATGATCATATCGAAGTCAGAATGGTAGCAGTAGTTTTTGTTCATGAATTTAGAGATGAACAAAAAGATAGCTTTTGATCTGTGATGGAAAAATATGACCTGTATAGTTGTGTAATGCAAATGAAAGGATTCCGAACATGCACTTAGCTTCAACTTTCAGTCTGTCAAAAATACACTTCGATGATGCATTGTAGCTTCAAAAAGTCAGGACAATTGTGATGTTCTAGATTTTTCGTGTGCAATGCCAATGGCAATTTACTCAGACCCACTTTGATTAGCTCTCTCCAAGCTCCAAGTTCTGCTTATCTAATGATTTGAGCTCATAATATCTCAAGCTCAGTTTTCAACTTTTTTATTCCTTTTTTGTGACAGGTAAGAGATTTGAACTTTAGTTCTTACAAGTGAACAGAATATTACCAGGGGCACTGCAGGATACAGCCTCAAAGTCTCTGTGAGAGTGGCATGAAGATAGTGCATTCGGTCGAGCACTGGATCTGTTATTCTTTCCACGAAACAATCAGGGTTAGCTTCACTTGCTTGATCTCCAATCACATCCTTTATTTCGTCCACAATCTTGTGCTGCACTAGGGGGTGTTTGCAGAGCATGTAGAGGAACCATGATAAGGTACTTGCGCTAGTATCTTTCCCGGCGATCATGAAATTCAGAATTATATCCCTCAAGTACTTATCATTCATAGTCTCTGGATCTTTCTCACTCTCAAGCAAAAACCTTGAGAGAATGTCCTCCTTGTCATTCTTGTAGGAAAAAAGGGAAAAGGAAAAACCAGTCAGAGGAATTGCCAAAGAAAAAACCTGCAAAATAGTACGGCTCTTTGATGAAAACAATTTTTAGATGGCATCATAAGTTTTTCTAGCCAGAATTCCTACGCTGAGAACTAACTGTACTTATGCTTCTGCAGAATTCTTCCAAAGTTCTTCTTACCAAAATCTTCCCCAACATCACATGCCATACTGCCTCTTCAAATTTTGAGTTGTGGATTGACAAAAGAAGAGCATAAACTTCGGATGGCTATACGTACACTAAGTTCTCTCTAAAGGAAAAAGAAAAGAATATACTCACGCATTCTCGCTGCGCTGGGAGTTGATTCCTCTTGGTTCTGATAAGTTGATGCACAAAATTGTCGATGAGTTTAATGTTTTTCTAAGACGAGCTTCTGATCCAATTTTGAGAAGTCTTTTGAACTTCCAAGAGGGATCAGCATATCGCCAGTAGATTAGTGCACTTGCCTCATCAAAAGCTTTCATGAAGGCTCTCCCCTCTTTGCTTGATCCTTCCAAGCAATTCAGTTCCACACCAAATCCAACTTTAAAGATGGAATCCAAGGTGCATCTCATCAATATATCCTACAGACATGATGTAAGACAAGATGATGAACAAAATAATGTTCAATTTTCTGTCGCCTTCTCTTTATTCAAAATTCCATTATCAGGAAATGTTCTTTCTTCTACTCTTACGTTGCTCTCTCTCTCTCTCTCTCTCTCTCAAATTGTTTGGGTGGAGACTGACTGATAACTACCACAAGATGGTCGCTACTCTCTTAGAGTGATCACAGCGGTTTTTGTCTCTCCTAGGTTGCTTTTCAAGACTAGCTATTTCTAGTACTCTTTAGATTGCATACATATTCAATCATTTTTCAAAGTTACACTATGTATCAAATCCGGAAGATCAACCTTGGTATATTTCAATATTCTATTGTAAATATGCAGTCTTTATGTTCGATTCAATGCAATTTATCTTTTTTTCACAGTGGTTTTGATCCTTGTGAAGTTTTCCTTCTAACATTGAAGCTACTTACTTGCATATCAAATCCCTCAGAAGCAGCCGATAACTCCTCCACAACCTTGACCAGCTTCGCAGAATTCTGTCTGAACACACAACAGCTAAAATTTCTGAGCACCCTTGTTGCAAACTCAAAGCTCGCAACCTTCCTCTGCTTCTTCCACTTCTCTCCATCCACTGCGAAAATACCCTCCCCAAACAAATCCTTTACTATATCTTTGTTATACTCTCCCTTCATGTACTTCTCGAAGTTGGTCTTCAATATGTGCTCGACGTTTCTTGGATCGGCTGTGTAAATCTCACTCTGGTCTGGTGCAAGGATCCGGAATGTTGTAGTTCTCTTTGCAACTCCGGTTTGGTAGTCGTAGAGCCGGTTGAAGTAGAACAGTTGACCGAAGACCGTCCCATGAACGGGGGGATACTTAGAGCTTCGAAGGGACTTGCCAGTGAAGGTTTTCAGGAGAAGGAGAACAAAGGCAACAGAGAGAGCGATCGGAACAAGTGCCACAGAGTAGAGCACCGCAGACACGATGCTGATGTCCATCTCTTTTGTGAAGAAGTGGAAGGTAATGACTATGAAGGTCAAGTAGATGATATCTTTGCGTTGATATATGTCTCAAAACTCAACTTTTTTCATTTGCTTACTTAGCTACAGATTTTAATATTGCGGAAGGAAGAGTAAGTTAATGTTTGTGATTGAGATGTACATAGGTGTTTAGCCGGGATTATGCGAAGAAATTGATACGGGCAAGTTTTGGTTCTGAGTGCTTGATGGATCAGATGAGAGACAAAGTCATATTGTTCATAAAAGCTATATGCGTTCTAATTACGTTTTGGAATTGGTCCAAGCAGAAACCGCCCAACAAGAGAGTTCTACTCAAATTTTCAAGAGTTCCTTGAGTCATGTGTTAAGCAACTAAACTAAACCAATTAAACCTGATAATTGGCGGTTTCCATGCGGCACATGAATTTTATAAAACAAGGTTTCTTGCTATTCTAGTGAAAAGAATGAGAAAGATGGCAGATTTAATAGTTTACTGTTCAGAATTAACTGAGTGGTGAAATCTTCTAATGATATTTCTAGATAATAGAGCTTCATTATGATAGACATTTTAGACAAAACCACGCACAGCCCGGTGATTTTAACAGGATCAACTGGCTTCTGATAGGCTTAAGCACAAGCTTCCCAATATTCTTTTATGTTGGCCATTCTCATGCTACCAGATGTCACTTTTATAGAAGTACAAATGTCTGGTTCCCCAAAATGACCGGAATTCATACAAGTACATACTCTTCGGCAAAAATATTAGGTAGGTTATCCATTTTTCAATGCTATCAACAGCGCATGGATGGAGCCTGTTGTCAATTTGATGCGTGAGCATGAATTGGTCCGACTCAGCTAAAGCCATCTCAGTTCTGGATGGCCACTATCAGAGAGGTTAGTCGATGATATCATAAAGTTCTGGATGGCTGAAAAACAGATGAGCTTGAAAACCATCTTTGTCCTAGGGACATATCAGCTTGTTAGCCTCTCACAGGCTAATATTTATGTTAAACTTTCCCTACATGTGCTTATCGAAGTTGGTCTTTAATATGTGCTCGATGTTCCTTAGATCAGCCATGTAAATCTCACTGTGGTCCAGTGCGAGGAGCCGGAATATTGGAGATCTCCTCACGTCTCCAGTTAGGTAGTCGTAGAGCTGGTTGAAGTAGATGAGTTGACTGAAACTGTCCCGTGAACAGGCGGATACTTAGAACTTCGGAGGGACTTGCCAGTGAAGGTTTTCAGTAGGTGGAGAGAAAAGGCAACGGAGAGGGTGATGGGAACGAGTGCTGCAGAGTAGTGTGCCGCATACACGATGTTGATGTCTATCTTTTTTTTTAAAATTTTGAAGAAGAAGAAAATGGAAGGTAATGTCGTCGAAGATCAAGTAGATGATATCCTTGCGTTAATCATAGCTTAATATTCTTGACTTTTCCTTTCTTTTACTTAACACTTAAGCATCTGAGTTCTTGACTTCCGCCACAACAAACCAATAAAACCAGAACAACGCACGAATTCCTACGCATGATCTCTGCTTAACACCTAAGGTTTTGACATTTGGGACAACCCTTGCTTCCTATAGGCTTAAGCACGAGCTTTGACATTAGTCTTTTACGTTGGCCATTCTCATGCTACTAAAGGTCAACTTTATAGAATTAAAAATGTCTACTTCCCTCAAAATAACCATATCCGTATAAATACATCTTTTTCAGCGAAAAGATTAGGTATGTTGTCCCTTTTTCAATCCTAACAACAGCACATTGATGGAGGCCATTGTCAATGTCAATCGTAAACATGAGGTATGTTGTCCATTTTTCGATCCTAACAACAGCGCATAGATGGAGGCCATTGTCAATGTCAAGCGTAAACCTGACCCCCTGTAAAAATTGACATCATATTTTTTCACTATGAATTTTCCATTGTCTAGCTTTTCAAGCAATAGACAACAAAACTCCGTGCTTATGCACAGGCAGACCAGCAATATGTGTACGGTGTGAAACCTGGGACAAGGACTTGACATATATTCAGTTGAAAGTGTTAATCCTCCCATGTTTCGGTCAGTCGGGAAGAATACGGCTCAGAGTTTCATTTCAATAGCAACACCATTGAATTCTGATGCTTTTGCGCTTGATGCACTACATCGTCTTTCTTTTTTCGCCAACCTCTATTTTAGAAAGCTTACAACGAAGTTAATTGTTGCAGAGATAGCTTTGTGCTTCAGTTTAGTAGCACAGAGGGTCATTATACTTGTATTGTGCTTTGGTCGTCACTCATTTCCTCAGCATGTCGAACGAGAATAACTGGAAAAGGGTCTAGATGCTCCACAAAGGAAATGTAAAATCCATATTTTGGGGGTTGAAATCAAAAGTCGATGATCCAATATCAAACTGCCTCATAGCAATATCCTAGCAACTTTGCATTAATCAAAAGCCGACAACCCTGAAAAACTGGCGCGATGGTTCATGAGGCGTCAATAAATTACAACTCTAAAGCAGTACATCGATGTCAGAGAAGAATTTTCATTTCATAATCTGATTACCGACATACATATGCTTCTAGATTGCAAATAAAAATGAGATTTTCCAAAAGGCTGTGATGTCACAATACCAAAGCTATCAATACCAGAAAACAAGATGCAGGGTATGTTATAGATGAAGCCAAATATTTGTTTTTAGGGATTTTTTTTTGTCTTTTCAATCAGATTTGCTTTTAGGTTAAATGTATCATTAGCGATGGCAAGACGCTAGCCACACTGAAAAAGAAAATAGAGAGGCAAGAAAAAGAGAGAAAAAAAAAAGTGAATTTTTTCTTTACGGGGTTCTCAATCTCTTTGTGCCCTGATCTTGAGAAAAGATCATCATTGTATTCCAAATTTTTTTCAAAGTCCAGTGGATTCAAAGAGTGCCTTTGCGCAGAAACGTAGCCCAGGTTTGGGTGAACTTTGATAACAAATTTTCTAGCATGTTCATCTGATTCTGTTATTTTATTATTATATTATGCCCGGTAAATTGTTTGCGAGCGTTATTTTTCTGAAATCGAGGTGCAATTTCGTAACAATGTACTCAGCAAACGGATGTCCCTAGAGCGACCCTTTCAGGCATTTGGTTGCTTCGAAGCTCCCGTGACATGAACCGTGGAGCATTCTCTGTGGGGAATGGAGAAATGACGACTTTTCCTCGAGCTCTGCCTGTTTCTAAGTATCGAAAAGCTTCAATGACATCTGTAAATGCATAAGGTCCGGTGGGATCGATGATGGCCTTGAGCTTTCCGTTCTCTAAATAAGGTCTAATCATTTCCAGGTTTTCTCCAGAAACAGTCAAGCTTGAATAGACTGCCCTTGGATGTGACGGAGGCCAGGTTATGTCGATAATTGGAGCTTCATCCTTGGCGACTACAAAGAGTTCTTGCAGTCCCCTGAAGAAGTCAGGAGATAACGTCAAAATAGCATTTGGAAGCAAGTGTCATTTTAGTAACTGATCTTCTGGTGGTCAAAGCAATCTCTAGAACCCACACAACCTCTTTCTTATCCATTCAAAAAACTACATGGGATTTATATTTGGCCCACCGTCACTGGAGACATAAGTTGATTGCACAGACATAAGACATAAGTTGTTTAAGGTTCTTGAAATTTTCAAGTCTCCTCAACTAATGGTGCTCATAAAAAAAGAACTACTCCACCACCAGTGAACGTGATAAATTTCAGATGACATGAAATATTCAAAAAACTGGAACTGTCATTTAGTATGAAGAGATTGCCTGAGCAGTATGAAGTACTAAGGTAGAACTAGCAAATGAGAATTGGTTGTTCACGGAACTCACCGATGGTATCATAAAGAAAGTCAAATTTCTCCTTGATTTCTTCATATTTGGTATTTGTGTAGTCGATAACTTTGTCGGCACCCAGTTTCTTGACAAACTCCACCTTTGCCGAGCTACACGTTGCCACAACATAGGAAGCATTGTAAAAGTTCTTGGCCAGCTGAACAGCTAAAGTCCCAACACCACCTGCACCTCCAACAATGAAAACTGTCTGTCCCTCTTTGAAATCTGCTGTTACAAACCCTTCTATTGCAGTCTGAACAGCTAATGGCAAACTTGCGGCTTCCTCAAATGACAGGTTCTGGGGCTTCATTGCTACCAGGGTCTCCTCCACCGCAATAAATTCTGCCAGTGTCCCAAGCTGCTTCAGCTTTCCAGGAGCATTGAAGTCCTGAATATTCCCATAAACTGCATCGCCTAAATCAAACTTGGTGACACCAGTGCCTTTCGCCACCACCACACCTGCCATGTCACAGCCTGGAACCACCTGCATCCCATATCAAGCAATGAATCTAGATTCACAACACCGCTTGTTCTAAGGTACTGATCTGTTCAGGACTTTTATCAAGTATGAATATTCATCACTTGTTTTACTAGTAAAATCAACCTAAAGGTGAACTCGTTAACAAGCGTTGCCTGATTTACAATAACTAAAATAGAAGTGTCCAAACAACATGCCGTTTTCATTCCACAAGCAAATTTCTCACTCTCTGGTAAAACTAGTAAATTCAAAATTAGTCACAATCAACCTACATGCACATAAAACTAGCCAGCTTAAAAGGAATGCCGCCAACACAGTACTAGAGCAAAGTGTGGCCAGAGCCAGCAAGAAAGGAAAACAATAGCGCATCAGTAAGTATGAGAGAGAACCACATAAAAGTAATATCTCTTTGCTTTACTCCCTTTCTCTCTCACAACATGTTCAATCATCTTACTCACAGGAAAGTCTGAAGGAAAGATGGGACGCTGGCGTCTTTTAAAATCGATAGGATTCAAAGCAGCAGCTCGGACTTGGACAATTATTTGATTATGTTGGGGAGTAGGAAAAGGGAAGTCCCCCAGCTTGAGAACTTCCTTACTTCCATACTCTTCATAAAACCAAGCTTTCTGCATATTTGCTCTCCCAAAAAATAAAACATCTCCTTGCTATATATAGAGGAATCTATACAACTATACGAGATTATCCTAAAAATATTGTGATCTGACCTGAGATAGAGTAGGTTGTCATATTAATGGTGTAAGATGATATTGGATAGTGGATAGTAGATAAGATAGTGAAGGCAGCCTCAATGAGAATCACTAATATCATGACAATGTTATCTTGTTAGAGATATTACCAGTAATGGGGCAAAATCTATTTTCTTCTTAATTGAAAGAGACACTGCCAGTTGGGGAATATATTTATTGTGGGAGATAGCTGCGTGAAGAGAGCTCTTTCAGTAAAATATCTTAATGATTAACTAGACACTTTCATTGTAATATATGGGCTTTTAAAAAAAAGGGAGAAAAAAAAAAGGAAAAGAAAGAGTTTGAAAAGTAAAAAAAAGGAAGCTGAAGGAGATTTGTGGAACCTTCGGCTGTGCTTTAAAAAGAGAGAGAGAGAGAGAGAAAGAAGAGCACGGGCAGCAGTGAAAGAAACGGGAGAGGAGAGAAAGGAGAGAAAGGAAAAAGGGAAAAAGGGAAAAAGGAAAAAAATTTAACGCGCTCGTGATCCGGACACCTCATCAAGCCGACTCAAGTGTGTTTAGCAACACCAGTAAGAAATCGAAGTCTTTAATCACTTACTTGAAGCAATCACCGCAATTAGGGCTCGAAATTCGGATTTCTTGGATATTTGTGTGGCGAAGCCCGATTTTTGAGTCGTTGAGCTGTATATTTTTGTAGAAATAGTACTTTGGGATGTTGTGAAGCTATAGCATCTTTTGGATCATGATTTGAGCTTGCGGTTTGTCCGAAACGGAATTTTGAAGTTGGGGGCACATTCTAGTACTGTAGCGAACAGTAGCTTTGAGCCGGTTTTTTTGTTATTTCTGATACTGTTTTGGGGCGGCTGAGTTGGGGTTGTTGTTATACGTTAAGAGAGCTTTCTAAGATGGCTTGAAACGGAATTTTGTGGAGGAAGTTATGGCGTTATGAAGTTGGTGCTTGGGTTGCACCTAGCGGGAAATGATGGGTTTCCGTTAAAATGAGAGCTTTTGTGGCGCATAGGTGCCGTTTTATCGACAAATAGGCCTAGTATAGATGAGTCGTTATGTGAATATCCTTTTTACTCAGCCTTTTGATATTGTTTTTCCGTTAATTATTAGGGATCCGAATGCGTTGGTTCGAGCGAGCATCGTAGTTGATTTTTGGCTTTTCCAGGTGAGTGACACTATTTCTTCTTTGTATTTTAAACTCGTGTTTTGAGAAACGTGGTGGATTACATATTCCATGAGTTGATAAAAAACATATTTTGTTGCATAAAACAGGATCGAGCTATTACTGCCATTTTTATTGTTCGAAGGGAGTTATATTCCGACTTCAATTTGAATGGTTGTTTGAAAAAGGATCTGTGAAATTCTTTGTGAAAAAATCTTGAAATGTTTTGGAGAATGCTTTGATATTTATATATCAAATTTTGAGTTGTGATATAACTTCATTTCTGATGTTGGATTACTGGATATTGTGATTGGTGGTTAGTGCTCAATGTCGCTATGGACCCTGAGGGGTGTGTGGGTATGCGCATACTATTCTAGGATATTCTTGTGGGCCGAGCCACCGGCTAATAATAGGTGGAGACCTTGCCAAGGGGGGAATCTTGATCGTCTTGTCACGGGCGTTACGCATGACCATGGTTAGACATTTGAGCACATGATTTGAGTTTGGTCGATGGAATGGACCATCAATGTGATTTGATGAGATTAATCAATGGAATAGACCATTGATACATGTTTGAGATTGACTAATGGACTGGACCATTGGTATCTTCAGTATTTGAGTTATGATTATGTATTTGAGTTATATTTTAAATGTGCATAGTGATTTCTCGATCCACTTAGAAGAAATGTGTTACTCACTGAGCCGTGGTAGCTCACTCCTCTCTTATACTTATTTTTCAGGTTCTTCAGTGAGTTGCGAGTAGGCGTAAACGTTCGCTCAAGGACGACTTTTGTGGTGGAAACTTTTTGGTATGACTTGTGCATAGTTAATAGGTTTATAAGTTAGTTTTTGTAGAAGGTTTATGTTTTGATTTTTGTGGATTATAGATATACTCTGATATTGTAACCAAGTGCCCATTTTTGTCAAATATATATATGTGGATGTATATATGTTGATATCGGGTTGAATTTTGGTTACGTTGAGGTTGCGTCCTTTGGTAAAAGGACGGCCGTGTCATGCCCCTTCTTCTTGTGAATCGGGGTGTGACATTCACCATAGAAAAGCAACAACAGCCGAACACTTGATTGCCTGGTTCGAACTTGTAATTAGAAAGACATGGACTTCATGAACATATATTGTCAAATGAGAAAGTTTCTACTGGTGTCTAATAAAAAAGGCCAAACATTATCTTCGTTTTAACCGGGTAAAGATGTAAGCTCTCCTTGTCAGATAAATCCATAGCCTAAAAGTACTCCACAGACTAAAACCAAGTCTTTCCGTGAAAATGAAAGTGGAATAACATGCCCAGCAACTACTACATCAAAGTAACCCAATTCAGCTGTTTTAATCTATACAGAATCTGGTTTGGCTCACTTCAGATGGTTCTAATCAGTGACCACTGCTGATCACTGCCTACCATCTTTCTAAAATCATCTTATGCACAAAGGAATAGTTTCAGGGAGAATATGCTGAAATTCCTCTCACTTCCACAGATTATTCGATCCTCATAATTCTGCTCTTCTGGCTTTAAGTTTTGCTTGATCAATCAGGCCAAAAGCATACTCCAAGAGTGGTTTATCCATGATCCAACAATCTAACCAAAATCTCGCCAGCTTGCCATTCCCTGCCACCCACTTCAGCGCTTCATTCACCTCCTTCCAGCGGTTCACTACTTCCTTCCAAACATACGAAGCTTCCTGAGTAGGTTTCACCCGTAGCCTTGAAGTTTTGGAACTCCTAAACAAATTGGGTTACAATCGATTAACGTGTGACATGGTGCTATGATGAACAATGAGAGAACTGGCTTCGTGGATAAGGAGAAGAAAAGCTAGCAGTGCCGTTGTAACTTGCGTGTCTTCATCTGTTTAATGGAGGCATACGTAAAATTAAAAGACAAGTCTCTTTCACATCCCATGCAATAACCTATCACTGTCTATATCAATATTTAAGGTCATGTAATAACACTGGAGGAGAAGGCTGGTATTCAAGAGAATATGAACCATAAATAACGCCGTTCCCGGTGCCCACTCATTGTATTGTCCATCATTTCATGAAGAGAACCTATGTTATGATGTGCACCAACCAGTCCTTCCAGCATCAAACTCAAGAATTGTTTTGAGTAAAGCTGTGAATGCATCCGATATCATGACGAACCTGGAACGGTGAAACACTTGAACAAGAGCAATTGCCCAGGTCCCGAATAACCACATAAAGCGGGCCATACATGCAAATGTATCAAGCAACCAAATTATAGGCTCGTTCCTCAGTAAATCCTCGACCAGAAAAGATAAAAATCCGCCTAAAGCTGTGTGAACTTACGAACAGAAAACAATGTTCTCGAGATATAACCATTCCGACAATCCATGACAATAATCTTGTCCACCATCAAATAGAAATAATCCTAATCTGCGAATAGTCTACCTATCCATCTAATGAAAGACAAGCTTCCTTTTCGAACTAATTCATGCCCATTGATGACGGAGCACATCACCGCTTCTTCCGCATAAAGCTAGGACTCAACCACTCAGCCATATCCAACGCGAGCCATATGGGGCCACGTTACTATCAAACCGGCATATCCTTCATTGCAAACGTCCCATGCACGCCGAAACACAGAGCTTCCCCATCGTTCTCCTTCACAAATTCCTTGTTTGGGGACCACTTCAGCTTCCAAGGGAAAAGACCCACCACTAAAGATAAGACTCCTGGCAAGACACGCTTTGCGCCGTATGAAACAACGAAAGGCGCGAACCAAAAAAAAAAAAAAAAAGGTGACGCGAGCCGGTGACTCTTTTTAAGGGTAAGTAACTCCTAAAAATGACAATTATTTTGTAAGTTATTGCGAGCGATCAGTAACTTCGAAACAATCAAATTAACTCGCTGGATGACTCCAATAAAAGTGGATAACGCTAATATTAAGGAATGTAATTGCATATAAGAGCTTGTAACTTTTTTAATTGGTTCGAAAATCTAACGACTATATGTTCATAAATTGTTGTAGATTTTGTTAACTTCGAAACATTCAAATCAAAGTTGATAAGTGACTCAAATAAAAATAGGTAAAATTACGAGTCAAAACTAGTTGCTTACTAAATCGAAAAAAAGTTGGTAAATCATTCAAAAGATCAACAATTTCATATAAGAGTTTTTTTTTTTTTTGGTAACCAAGGACTTCACCATGGACCCCTCATGCCCAGACGGCACCAAAGGGTCGGGCCTCTATACCTCGGGGGAGACTAACAAAAGACCCCAACACCATGGCCCCCCACTTACAACGCTAGAAACGGTGAGTTTCAAACTCTCGACCTCGGCAATGAAGGGGAGACTCTCAACCAACACAACTACCTATGGTTGGGTAATTTCATATAAGAGTTCGTGGGGATAATCGTCCAAAAAGTTATGAACTTATTGTAAGGCGGTCAATTTAATTCTAAACTTTTCAATTTGGCTAATTTAGTCATAAACCTTTTGACGATTTGTTAATTTAGCCATTTCGATCAATTTTGGCTGAAAATTGATAATATTGACAATAGCCATCCTACTTGGCATGACTTGCTGTGACATTAAATTTTTTTGTAATTTTCAAAAAATAAATTATGAACGTTTTAAATTCATTTCTTTTTCTTTTTTTTGTTCTTCTTGCCCAAAGGGCCAACAGGGGTCGTCGAGGCCTTGGCTATGGCCGGAGACAAAAGAAAGAAAAGCAAATAAAAAAACTAAATATTCTATAAATAAATTCAGATTTTTAAGAACAAAACTTGCAAAAATTGTTTACGTCAATGTTGGTTGTAGGACGTAGGACAGCTGACATCAATTTCCATCCAAAGTTGGTTAGAATGACTAAATTGGCCAAGTTGAAAGGTTTTAGATTAAATCAACCGTTGTATAGTAAGTTTAGAACTTTTTTGGATAATTTTTCTGAGTTTATAACTTTAAACAAGATGGGTACTTTAACAAATAAATGTTCACAAATTATGGGAATTGTAGGTAAATTCAAAACAATCAAATTAGCAACGTACATGTATCAAATAAGAGTGGAGTAGTTGGTAATTAAGTTGGATAAAACTCATTTTAAATGTTCTAAATTATTGTATTGATGGAACTTTCGAATGATCATATTAAATGTTTCTAATGTAACCCATATAAGAGTAATTACAATTAAAACTATTTGATAAATAGAAAAAAATAGTAAATCAATTAATTACAGTTGGAAATTTCGTATAAAAGTTGGTAAAAGCTTAAAAGGTTGGTTATTTTAGTAGTTAAATTGATAATAATTGAAAATGTTCGCAACTTCGAAACAATCATATCGTATTGCTAGATTACGCAAATAAGAGTGGTCACAACTACAATTAATAGTTAATAAAAGTTGATGAATGACTCAAACTAAGGTTGGTAATTTCATATACCGGTTGGTCACTCTTTAATAGGTTGGTAAATTAAACAAATAAATTTTCATAACTTATTGAAATGGTTGGTGACTTTAAAATAAACAAATTAATACTGCTAAGTAAATAAGAGTCGGTAAAGCTAAAACAAGTTGGTAACTAAATCGTCAAAATTTTGGTAAATTACTCAAATTAAAAAAATTAATTCTGAATAAAAGTTGGTAAATTTTTAACGGATTTATAAGTTAACAAATAAATGTTGGTAACTTAAATTATAGAAAAGGTTGGTAACTTCAAAATAAATAAATTAACTTTGCTTGATGACTTAAATAAGAGTAGGTAAAACTAAAACTAGTTGACAATGAAATCACATTAAATGTTTCAAATCACTTAAATTAAGGTTTGGAATTGTGTATAATAATTACTTAGCAATCCAACAAACAAGATGCCGGTAAATTATTCAAACATTTATTGACTCCGAAACAAGCAAATTCATGTTGTCAAATGACTCAAATGAGAGGGTACAGTTAATATTAATTGATAAGTAAATTGAATTAAAATCGTTAAATATCAAATTAAAGTTGGTGACTTAAGATAGGACTTTTCAACATGCTGGAAGCTTTGATAAACAAATGTTGGTAACTTGTTGGAACAGTTTGCAATGTGACTCAAATAAAATTGGGTTAAATTCAAACTTGTTGGTACTCAATTGAATAAAAATTGTTAAATCTTTCAAATTAGGATTACAAATTTCATACATTAGTGAATAGTTTTAACACATCAACAAGTTATCAAAATTAATGTTAATAAATTTTGGGATTGTTGGTAATTTTGAAAAAAAAAACTCAAATAATTTATGGTACTTTACATTGTTGGTTGGTTTTAATTTGTTATAGAGTAGGCAAATTTCCATTCAAATTTTTCTTACAAACGGACTTTAAAATTGGGTTAACACTACAAAAAAACCCTACATCGATATACTTGTTACAAATCTACCTCAAATTAATTTTTGGGTCACCAAAAATACCAACTCGATACACATGTAACAAATTTACCCCCCCAAAAAAAAAAAAAAAAAAAAAAGAAGAGGAAATTCCAGTCTCTCATTTCCCTTTTGTATGAGAGCTCTCCCCTACCTTCCGGGTAGCTTCCTTTTACATCTAAACCCTTCTATAAACCCTAGCTTCTCCCCCTTACAACAGTGAAATCATTTGGCCCTATCCCCTTTGGGTGAGCTTCCATCCCCACCCTCTTCCACTCCACCCTAATCCCAAACAACAAATAACCTCAAAATTACCCCACATTTCTATGAGCATTCACCACAAAACTTTCTGGCTTTCATGTTGCGACTCCTTCAACTTAGTTTCTCTAGAAGGGTTGTGACTAATTAACAACACTGTTCCATTGAAGTGACTTATGGGTCTCAAATTGCGACAACAAATATAATGAGTAGTTCTGGAAGAAATCCTCTGGCTAGCACTCTCCCTGTCTCCTCTGTAGGTAAGAAATTAAGTTTACGTAGTGAGGATTGAAGTGAGTAATACAAGATGGGAACCAAAATTGAAGCTGAGCGCCGTATGGCTACTTTATGTAGAAGACTAGGGTGCTTGAAAGAAAGATGGTCAATCTGGATAATGTGATTTCTGTAGAAAAATTGGTGGAATGCAAACGTACCGTGTTTAGTCGTCTTCATGGAAACCTTAATGTGAATTCCCAAGCCCTCCAATTCACCATGTTAAAAGCATGAAAAACCACAAATGTTACCTGCAAACATTTACAACTGGATTTATTCTCTTTCGAGTTTTTCTCAATAGAGGAGAGAAACAAAGTTTTAATGTTAGGCCCTTAGTCTTTTACTAGGCACCTCCTTGTCTGTAAACCCTGGGAACTGAGTACTCCTCTACAACGCATCGCATTTGATACTTGTGAATTTTGGATACAAATTCATGGGTTGCCTATTGAAGGGATAATGGAAGCAGTAATTTGTAAGATAGCGGAAGCAGTGAGATTTGTAGTTGAGGTTAAAATTGCAACTCGAGGTGTTGCATCCATTGTAGTCAAAAGAGCAAGGGTGACTTTAAATCTCTCCACTCCATTACTCTTTGTCTAGATTTTAGATACGAATGACTTCCCCATTTTTGCTATTCGGGCGGAAGGATTGGTCATTATGCAAAAAACTACTAGTTAGTGCCTTTTGATGAGGATTTCTTCTCAACTAATGGTAAGATAATGTATGGTTCTTGGCTAAAGGTTGAAGTAAATGCCTATAGTCCCTTCTGGGAGTCCTTCTACAGAGAGATTAATATGGAGGAAGAGTTGAACAAGATGGAGCTTGAAGCCCTAGTTAATTCTTGACAACTAACTCTATTTGTGAAGGATCCGAGTAGTTCCTAGGTTTAGAAAGGTCCTCTACAAGATAAAAGAGGGAAGAGAAAGCTCATAGAAGTAGAAATGTTAGTTTATGAGTCTAAATTGAGCACAAATAAACTCCATTCCAATACGATGGTTGTTACTTTACCTGTAGAGCTCCCTTCATCGCAAGCTATTGAGGAACAATGGTAGAGGAAGCAAAGAAAGATATCCTCCAAAGCACAAAAGAAAGGGAGTAGATATTGTTTCTATGATCACCGAATTAATCCATTGCAAATGTTGGATGAGAGTCTACTAATGGATATTCCGATTCAAGAGGCGATGAATTCTAAACTATGGGCTTTAGTGGCTAGCCCTAATAAACCACCAGGATACATATGAAACTTATCTGTTAGAACTGTCAAGGGTTAGGCACACCCTTGACAGCCCAGGCATTAAGAGCCACTTTGGCTCAAAAAAGACCCAACTTGATGATTTTAATGGAGACTAAGAATAAAGAGGGAGTAGTTTAAAGATTGAATCGAAGCCTGAAGTTTCAGCACTATTTTGTGGTAAATCCAAGGGGAATTGCAGGGGGATTGGCTCTCTTTTGGAATGATGATATAATTATGAGGGTAGAATCAACAGAAGATGAGTTTATTGATGTTATTTATGAAGATCCAAAGTGAGGAGATAAGAGTAGGCTGACATTTATCCATGCACCAGCTGTTTTTCAAGCACGGTTGGCTTTATGGGAAAAAAAATTCAAGGATTAAATTCGCAAGCAAAATTACCTTGGGTGTACTCAGGAGATTTCAATGAGATTTTGTATTATTGAAAGAAGATGGGCAAGAAAATGGCTGAAACGTATAGTTAAATGCCTTTAGAGACTTTTTAAATGCTTGTCAGTTGATGGACATGAAGAGTAAGGGATATGTATTCACTTGGGCTAACAATCGCGAAGGAGAGGAATATGTCAAAGAGAGGCTGGATTGGGTGACTTGTAATATTGAGTGGAGATTTTTCTACCCTGAAGCTGAAGCATTCGTATTACTAGCCATCAATTTAGATCGCAGCCCTATTTAGCCCTATTCTATTGCTATTCTCTGCTAAACAAATTAAGAGAATCAAGTTGTTCAAGTTTGAAGCATTTTGGCCCAAAAATGAAGAGTGTAGAAAAATTGTAAAGCGGGTATGGCACTCTCCAACCTTTGGTAATTTGAGCTTGGCCTATAAACTAAAAGCTTTATTTAAAGAGCTGGATAAGTGGAGCAAGAAGGCTTTTCCTAATAATATTAAGGAGATTAATTTTTTAAAAGGGGAACTCCAGCATGTGATGAATGCACAAAATCTAAATTTGGCAAGAGAAAAGGTGAAACAACTAACTGAAAAAATAGAGCAATGTTGGAGACAAGAGAAGATGTATCGGGGCTTGCGTTCAAGAATCAACTGACTAAAATGGGGGGAGGATAAGAACACTGGGTACCTTCATGCCACAACAATACAAAGAAGGAAGAGGAACAAAATTATGGCTTTGAAAAAGTCAGAAAATAGCTGGACTCGTGAGCCTAGAGAACATAAGGAGATGACAGCAGAATTTTTCAAAGAGATATATAGTACCGTGGGCATGCGATATTTAGATCCTATCATACAAAATTGCACTATCCTTGTTACGAAAGAGATGAACCAAAAGCTAACCATAGGAGTACCAATGGAGGAGGTAAAAAGGGTTATATTTGAGATGGGAGCCTCAAAAGCACCAGGTCCATATGGTCTTAACAATCAGTTTTACCAACTGTATTGGGAAGATATCAAGATAGGGGTGTTTCAAATAGTGAGGAACTTCTTCGAGACTAGGTTTCTTGATCCAAAAATAAATAAAACTTGCATTATGTTGATCTTGAAAGTGCCTAACCCCAAGAGTTTGGATCAGTTTAGACCTATCAATTTGTGCAACTTTGTGTACAAAATCTTTTCAAAAGTCTTGGCAAATCGACTGAAACCGTGGCTACCTAAAATCATAGTTGCTAAGCAAAATGCCTTTGTAGGAGGAAGGAAAATACAAGACAATATTCTAATAGTTCAAGAGGTCCTTCATCAATTGAGAATACACGATCGAAAAAAGAAGTTTCAAGCTATCCTAAAACTTGGCATGAAGAAAGCTTAGGACAGGATGGAATGGGATTTCTTAGAGGCATGTATACTAAAAGTAAGGTTCAATGAGATGTAAGTTAATAGGGTGCTGACTTATGTCAGAACTGTTTCACTCAGTGTAAAATTCAACAGAGAGCCTTTACCCTTCTTCCAGCCCTCTAGAGAGTTTCGACAAGGTGATCCTATCTCCACATATCTCTTTATACTAATGGCAAACTCATTGTCATTTTTAATGAAAACAATAGTTGAGCAAGGCATTATTACCCAGATAAAATTAAATAGGCACTATCCAACACTCTCCCACATATTTGTGGATGATTCTATTTTTATCCTAGATGGAATAGTAAGAGAGTGTCAAAATTTGGCTCTAATTATGAATCATTATTGCTATGCTTGTGGACAAGCTATCAATTTGAATAAGTCATGCATTTCATTTAATAAAGGGTGTCCACAAATTGTGAGAAGAAATATGGCAAATGAGCTGAAAGTCTCTATAGTAGAGACGACTAGAAATTATCTGGGAATTCCATCTAAATGGGGGCTTCAAAGTAGCAAATGCTTGCATGGTTATTAGCTAGAGTGAATATGAAATTAGAGGGTTGGAAGGAAAACTTGATTTCAAAAGCTAGAAAAGAAATCCTCCTCAAGACATTGGTTCAAGCATTGCCTCAATATGCCATGTCTATTTTTAAAATTCCGGTTTCCATATGCAAGAATATTGAAAGAAGAATTGTGACATCCATAATTCGGGCCCCTAATCGATCAAGAGAAATGGCCTCTGAACCAGTTTTGAGCCCAGCTATAAATTAGTTGTGAACCTCGGCCTGAATAGGATAGTTGATTGTAGATGAATGCAGAAAATTCTCACCCAATAGTAGAAGCATCCATATTAGCTTAATTCTTAGGATTGCCATAATGACTTTTGGAAGTTTGTAATTTAATGAGGGGGTGAGTCATGTGCCTTGTTGTCTTGATCATAAATGCAATAAGGTGACTCATGAGCCTAGTTGTCCAATGCTCATTAAATGAAATGGATGATCCATGGTCTTAGGTGTCCCTATAATCTTAGGATATCATGATCCTAGAGTTAGCCTTGGAAGACAAGTTTTCCTTAACTATCTCAAGCAATTAATAAATGCTCCTGAAAAAAAAAATCAATGGGAACTTGGTAGAAGATTCTAGAAAGAGAGGCTTGTCTTGGAGGATAAGCAATGGATAAGAACAAATCCAAAACCAAGTATTACACCAAATATAGGCATTAAATGAAGTGGATGAATCACAAGGCTTAGGTGTCTTCAACATCATTACACTTCATTAAATACAAGATGATTCATGCCTTAGGTGGTCTGATGTGAAGAGAGCAAATGTCTTCCTAAAATCTAGGCATGCCACCTCCTCAATCTAGGGTGCCATGTCAAGAAATCTTATTGGTCCAATTGGAAGAGCAATGATGGGAGGTTGGCCTATAAATAGAGGCACCAACCCTTCATTCCACACACACCACTTCCTCCCATCCCTCTCTCCTTGTACAACCCTTTCTCCTCTTAGGCCTCCTTGCCCGCATGCCCTCCTTGCTCGATCATCTTAGGCCAAACGTCGCCACCTCGAGTGGTAAGTACAACCCCTAACTCTTGGCTAGGGCAACGAGTTATTCATATCGAGCATGAACTCCCTCGTGCTTTACTGTGTGTGTGATGTCATCGATTGTCTTTTGTATGATTTACTCACGTTTTAATTGTTCACATGTGGACACACCCCGAGTCATGATGGGATTCCGCTTGATTGTGAGACCAGCATCGAAGCGTGACGGTATAGGTTTTGCTTGGACTCGGGTCGGTATTGAGATGTACCGACTCCGAGCCGTGTGTGGTTCTAGGCCAACGCTAAGACGAGTCGGCTCAAGCCATGGGTAATGTACGCACTCAGTTCATCATTAAGGCTATTTTGCTAGGTAATGACACACATCTGCATGAGCACGCTTTCAAGTTTTGGTTGCAACAAGTAACGATCGAAAATAAGATTTGAGTTTGTGTAAATTCTTGCTTGGGTGGTCACATGAAGAAACTAGCTATCATCGATGGATTTCGGGGCATTGCCGCCACCAATGTATTTCGAGGTGATGCCCGGTGGATGCCGGAAGAACCGATGGATTTCGGTTGATTAATAAATGAATCTCATGTGTTTGACCTTAAAATATTCATGTGCATATGTTAATTGCATTGCCTTGACCTTGAAAAACACTTGCATCTTTAATAAGCTCTTATTTGAGTCTTGAAAGTCACGTGTATACTTTATATGCTATTATTCGGGTTTTGAAAGCCACGAGCATATTTTATATGCCATTATATGAACTTGCCCATGCCTGTTTTACAATTAGTCGAGGATTCTTGTTTGTTTTAGCCAAGGCAAAGCACGTGTTATACTGTTGATTTGCCACCGGCACATTTGAAGTCGAGACTGACATGCTTTGGTCCAGTGACAAGGTGCCATCTTAACCACTATTTAGTGGTTTTACTTACTAGGTCTATGACTCATTCTTATTATTTTTCAGACTTGTAGGTATGGACCGTGGACAACGAGTAGGGAGCCAGCCTATCGTGGGGGGAGCCAAGTTTGTAGAATGTTCTCTTTAGAGAAGTTAAGGTTACCCCAGCTTTGCGAAAAAAAAAAAAATCGAATGTATATTGAAAGAGCAGTAGGGGCTTGTACAAAGAATAGTCTTGTATAATATAATATTGTGGTGTGTGTATGCCTTACTTCCCCATGCTTGTTTTTGTTCGGGTGTTGATGTATTTACGCTTCTGCATTGTTCATAAGAAAAGATAAAAAGAAAACGGGATGGCGACACGCTTGGGACATCGCAATGATAATCCCGTGACTTGAATTCAGGTCGTTACGCAAATAGCTTCCTTTTGGTGGAAAAACAATGAATCTAAATCACGGCTGCACTAGAGAAGATGGGAGATATTGAAACTAAGGAAAGATTCGGGAGTAATGGGCTTCAAAGACCTAATATCTTTTAATAAGGCTATGCTTGGGAAACAAGCCAGAAGACTTTCTCAGGAAACACCCTCTTTATGGTGTTAGATTTTAAAAGGGATCTACTTCCTCCATGGTTCATTTTGGAATGCCGAAAAAGGATCCCGACCCTCTCGGGGTTGGCATTAAGATTTCATCTTCAATAATGTGATTAGTATTGTTAAAATATGTTTCGAGTTTAAACTCATTAAATGGACTCGAACCTCAAATTAGTTAACTTGCGGATAAGGAAATATTCCTATCATTCAAGCGGAGATTGGCAAGGGAAAATCAAAAGGGAAAGTCAGAACTTTGACTTGGATTTTGGATGCACACGTCAACTTCCTCGCCCAAGAGAAGAAATAAATAAATAAAATGGAAAAGGAAAAATAAGAAAATCAAACTCTATTACCGAATTCTACTTGATTCGATTTCTTAATCCCAGCAGGCGTTGACTACTCCTTTGACCAATCCAATTTTGGGACTTTCTCTGGCGGGGGCATATATAAACTTATTTGAGGGTTTCTCTTAGGCATGCCTTGCTTGCATGAATATTGTGGTCAGCATCGTTGTTGATACGAGCATTGAAGCGCCATTATTCTAGCAAGTGCTTGGCAGGTTTTCGTTCGTGCAATTACATCCGAGAAGAATTAATGTTTGTAGCCGATTAAATCTTGAGATAAGATTTGCGTGTAATTCCTTCGTGAGATTGAGATATTATTTATTGAGGAATTTTGTGACTAAACACTGTATGCGTTATTGGGTGTAATTGAGGTTTGGAAATAATAAGAGAGTGTTTGAATGACTCGAGTATGTAATCTCCGTGTATCACTTGATCTATAGTGAAATCTGTCGCTACTCTTCCCATGGACGTAGGTCTTTACGACCGAACCACGTAAATTTGGTATCCGATTTATTTTCTTCTTCTGTCTATTTTGTTGTTCGATTGCTCACTTTCCGCAATAATTAATAGGTAACATGGAGAAGATTAATATACAAGAAGATAGATGGCTAAAGAGTGGTATTATTGGTGGACCAATGAATTACGACGAACCCACTCAGAGTTGTTGAATTAATTCTGAAAGACGAAGATAAATGGGATGAACAAACTCTTCGTAGACTTTTTTATTAGCAAATCGTTAGTAATATACTAACTATCCCTCTAAAAACTCAACATGCATGAGACAAGTTCGGCTGAACAAGTATTGAATCAGGTGACTTCACAATAAAGAGTGCTTATAATAAATATTGAAAAGCTATTTTGCAGAACACAGGAGAGCAAATATCAACATCATTCCAACCACCCCAGAAGTTATGGAACAAAATTCGGCATATGGAAACCCCCCAAAAGTCAGAATATTTATTTGGAGTTTATGTCCAAACGTAATTCCAACCAAGACTAATTTATGTAGGAGAAACATAATACCTGATGCTTTGTGTCCATTTTGCAGTTCAAAACCAAAACAATAGAGCACTTGTTCTTGCTCTGTCCTTGGACCTCACGGATCTGGGCAAATCCTACATTGCAAATTTAGATCTCACGAGTAGGACTGTGAAGGACTGAAGAATGGGTGCTGAAATTCAAGGAGAAAGCAGTAAACGGACCTTCTTTTGAGGGTCCGCCGCGGATGTTTTGTGGCTTGTATGGAGAGCGAGAAACTACTTTATTTTTCGCGATAGACGCCCAAATCCAGATTTTCTTGTTGAATCAATGCACAACATGCTCAGAAACTGGAGGAGGTGGAATCTTAGAGAAAAGGAAGCCATATCAGAAGAGGAAAACCTACCTTGAAGATGGAAACCTCCAAAGGACCGTGCTTTAAAAGCCAATTTTGATGGCTCCTTCGTTGAAGGATCAATCAAATTCTGGAGATTTCACTTGCGTCGTTTGTGATGCATTGGGAGCCTTGGTCGACGGAGTGGCGAAATCAGCACCAGCATCATCTGCAATCCAAGCTGAAACTTTAGGCTTCTTGCAATACTCTCTCTCCTCGAAGCAAAGAAGACAGAAGTAATTGTACTTGAGTCTAACTGTTTGACCTTGTTGAACATAGTTAATAGTTCAAATCAGTCTTTGCGGGAAGCAGAAGCCCTTATCTTAGAAGCCCGCAAGGTTATGGGCCGGTTCAAGCATATTACTTTACTATGCTGCTTGAGAGAATCGAACAGGGTGGCAGACTAGATCAATAAGGCCCGTAGATCGAAAACTTTAGCTTCTAATTGGGTGGCTTATCCCACTCAAATCCTTTGGGATCTATTTTGTTATGATGCCTCGGAAGTAGGCTTTCATGTTTGAGTACTTTCAAATTCAATAAAGTTTCGTTGAAACTAAAAAAAAAAAAAAATTTACCCCCAACTAATATGGATTTTCATGTGAACTTACTGTATCAATTGAGTTATTATAACGTCATTCAATTTAATAATTTCACGATAAAATTTGACAAGGATAAATATATCAAGAGTATGCCAATTTGGGTTTTTGATGATCCAAAAATTATTTTACAATAAATTTATCATAAATATATCAATTTGAATTTTTGATGACCCAAAAATTAATTTAAAATAAATGTCATTTTTTTTTTATGTATTAATCCTTTCAAATTTACCAACATTGCCAGAGATTTATCAGCACGAAAAACATTTCCGATTTTATTTGTACGGAACAGCGGAATCTTCCTGAGTTATCAAAAGTTTCCATCGACGTCTCTCTCAAAAAGCTTACGAGCGAAGTTGAAGAATGAAGCTGAAATAAACCTGAGCCTGAGGCATTTCGAGTTATGCCAGCAAATCCGTCAGATGCTGGTCTACCGAAAATAATTATATTAAATGAACAAATAATGACAAAAAGTGAGTAAGACAGATGAGAAAAGATGTAAGAACGAACCAACAACACCTACTAATCATCATCTAGAAGTGATTCCCGAAGGTTTCCGCCTGCAAGCAAATTGAAGAACGGATTTTCGATGTTGCCGCTTTTCACATTAGTTTTGTTCGAATTGCAATCCACATTACTCGATGAAGAAGGTTTCTTTATAGAAATAAAGGCCACCTTTTTGGTTCCAGACTTCATGTTGGAAGGGTCTGAACTTGGTGACGGATCATTAAGAAACCCGCCATCCACAGAGACCTCGTTCTCAGGGGTTTGTGCAGCTGTTGCATTTTGCTCCTCCTCACTCGAGACATTTCCCTGTTTCTCATGGCCACTAGGCACGGAGGCAATGGGAGTAGATCCAGTCACCTCCTCTTCAACCTGAAGCAGAGCTTGCTCGACAGCTTTACCCATCTCTGCCTTCCGTGGGACTGAGTCGCATTCATCTGCAAAAGAAGCAAAGGATATCAGAACATAGAGAAACAGAACTAGAGAACAGTAAGGCAAGATGAGAGAACTTTTTCAATGAGCGATAATTGAGCAAATTAAGGTTGCAAGTCACAGATTGCAGGTCGAATCACCCCGCAGAACAAAAGCAAAAGAGCACAATATCTAAATATGGCAAGATAGGTCCACAAGCATAGTCCTTCACTCAAAATAACAGATCGTCATGCAATAAGCTAGAGAAGCTAAAACACAGAGGGTGGAACTCCTTTTGGTGGCAGAAAAAGGGAGAGAAGCAAGAAGGAAGATGACCATAACGGGTGTAGTGAGAATGCTCATCAATCACATGAAAAAACACCATAAATATCTTAACCTTCAAGAGAACAGTCAATGCTTCTGTAGTGTATTGCGGGTGCCCCTAGTGAAGCATTTTCTCTGTCACCAGCCGAATTGCTTCCGTCATTCTTGTGTGTGCTTTCTAGCAATATGAATTTATCAGTTTGCCATATGCACTCAAGCATTATATAATCTTGATGTGTTGGATAAAACTCCCTAAAAACCTGCATCAATTAAATGGATTTTCATATCATAAGTGAAGCATTGAAGATTGATTTTACTCTTCAGAGAAAAGTTCCAGACTCACCTCAACTCCTTCATGCGTTAATTTTACAGACTGCTTTTTCTGTGAGATAGAAGAAACAATGTTGAACACTGAAACAACGTCCAGTAATATCTGCAAGTTACAAAAGTGACAATCAATTCAATGTGACAATCTCTATTACCTCCTGTCATGGCCTCTGAAGTACCTAAACTTTGTATGAAAAACATATAGAGAATGACCAACAGCTAAAAGAAGCAAAATATGAATAGATCCCTTGTTTATTGCCTTCAGCAAATACAAAAACTCTATTTACAATTCTGACTTCATTTATCGGTATAATGACAAGTGAAGCATAGAATTTGGTAAAATGCACGATATATCATAAACTGATATTTTTTCTTGATTGCGATAATTTTTCTAGTTAATAAGAGCTAAGAAAGGATGTATTTCTTAAGCAGTAACACAAGATAGGAAGTTTGTCCCAATCTAAATAACATGGCATCAAGATATCACCAAAAGATGAATCAGGTATAACATCCAAAAGGATATCAAAGGAAGGAGCATAGAAATAGTGAAGGAATTTCCTGTCTCCTCCCCTTTTTCCAACATGTTTTACTAAAGCTGAAAACCCAGGTCCATCATTTCTGTTTAGGTTTTGAATAAGCACTCAAAACTCTGGCTTCTGATTCACTTGGAATGGCAACATTAGCAATGGTTTAAGTCACAAAGTCTGGACTTGGTTAAATATGGTAGAGATGGTGTTCTTCCAGTCTGACCATATGGTCCATAACCTGATCTACAATGGAGTTAAATCTTTTGGCTGAACTAGTTTAGTCAATGCTCCAACAAAGTTTGCAGTTGGAACAACACATATCTATCGGTTGTCATCGCCACATCAGCAAATATGTAGGCAGCCTACATAAATTACCATATTGTTCTCAAAAGCCAAAGGCACAACTAGACAGAACTACCTCAACAATAGAATACGGAAGAAATACGTACTTGCTGAACCAGTACTCTGAGACGCGCTAGCAATGACAAGATTGTCATAGAAAATCCCATGAAAAATGATCGAGCAAGTAAGACCGATATCTCGCTATTAAAAAGTCAAGGGTACAAATATTAATTTTGATAATTTAGAAGCATAAGCAAGGACATAAATTAAATAAATGTCCATCTAGAGTGATTGAAAATGATTTGGTAGCTGCAAACTTTAAAAGAAAAAAACTAGACATGTCTCCATAAAATGAATATACTTTTCAGCTTTTGCAAATTTAAGATGTAAATGAATTTGTGTATCTTGCCAACAAAAGAAGGATACCATGCTGCCTTCAACATTGGTTCAACCATCTGCACAGAAACATAGTACATTGAAGATATCCAATTATATAGAGAGGAAAACAAGCAATTGGGAACAAGTAACGTTGAATATTTGAGGTAGAAGGACAGTTTAATAGTTAGCTTAATTTCAGGTTTGCTCGAAATTCATGTTTGATAATAGCATTGAGCTTGATCGATCACAAATGGGTGGAGCATCTTGTTGAGTCAGGTCAGAAAGATGGAAGGGGGTCAAAGGAAGAGAATGAACGGACAATACCTGTGACAGTAGTCGTGCGACGCCATGAAGTTGTTCAATAAAATTAGGCTTCCCAACATCACACTTCCTCCACTTTAGACTACGGTACAGAATTATGGAGACATTAGAAGTATCAGATTAAACTATCCAATTATGGTTCAACTCCAAAGCAATGCATGTAGCAAGCTGCCGAAAATTGCTAAAAGATCGTATGCAAGAAACATAGGAAACATGGCAGCAATCTATACTAGTGATACCAGAATACCTCCTGAGGCACACATGCAGAGGTAATGGTAGATCAAGATTAAAAGCAAAAATTCCCATGCCCACAACATTATGAGAAAGCATAATGTACCTTTCTAAAAGATGAACTTTCTGTTTGGGCTTCTTTCCAGTTATTACTTGAAAGCAAGAACTTAATAATTCCTCCAGCTTAGCTGACTGCAAAAGCCTCATATCCCTTCTTACCTGAAACAAACATACTCATTATTCAAAATTACACAATGGTTGATCTTTGGCTAGTTACAAGATAGACTTTGAGTGCATTGGTTTAAACCTTTTAGGCTGCATTTAAAAATTATCTGAAAAAAAAAAAAAAAAAACAACACCAGTAAGCACTTAAGATCCATGAATCATTCATTGGCTATTCATCTAAACTTTAATCTTTCGCTTTCATTCCTCAAATAAGACGTTTTTCAGACTCCAATGCCTTTTTGACTAATTTTAAAAAGCTCAAAAGTAGGTCATGACACCAGTCAAACGGTGGGCGAAAAAGGGAACCTTCAAAAGATACTGGAAATAGGAGCAACGCCTATGCTGGTTCTTGTTTTTGTACACCATCCTTTCAAGAATGGCACATTCCGCATGGAGCTGGACCAAGGAAGACTTCAATCTCTCCTCAAGCGTTTCAACCTCCAAACCCATCATGTCCCGCAAGATACGCCGACAGGGGAACCTGCTAACTTAAGTGTCGCGATCACTCAAAAACTGTACGCCGCAGTTCACTCAGGAATTGAAGCAAACACAGAGTCTGCACACAACGCGAAAGAACGGTCACCCTCGCAGCTCGAAAAGAAAAAGAACCACCGGTATTTCCGGTGCCTTAGCTCAAGCTTCAAGCAAATATACACATAGCCAAAAGCGACGTCTCGGGGCTATCCTCGTTTCAACAAATTTTGGTATTTCAACTCCCGTAGAGGCGAGCGGCGGCACATTAATTTCGACGAATCACACACGAAAGTCAGCTTCTTTTCCGAAACTATCTCATTAAATTCTTGCGGGACTGTCCTACAGAAACCCTTTCGCGTGCCCTTATCGTCTAAAACAGACTTGACCACGTTTTGGGCTGATCAAAGATGACGCGAAGACGGACAGAGAGCGAACAACCCACGATCGAACGGAGAGATCGAAGAAGCACGTACGCGACTCTTGGCATCAGCCGAACTTACCGCAGGGGCGCAGAGGCGGCGCCGCCACCGGAGACGGACGAGCCGGATTCCCGCCGGCGATGAGGCTGCCGCCGGCGCGGCGCGAATCGCCGGAGAAGAGGGAAGGAAGAGGGAGGAGCGAAGAGCGACGCGAGCGAGCGGCGAGCAAACGGTCTGACCGCGCGTGACGGTGCGAGCGACGAGACCCGACTCGGTAGTGGTGATGAAGTGCGCTGCCCAGGCCCGTTTTGGTGTCCAGGCCCGCCCGGAAGATGGACAAGGTGGGCCGGGCCTGCCCAACAGGTCAAATTATTTGCTCCTCTCGGCCTAAAATAGTCCATATTAATAAGTATAGATCCATGTTGAAGGCCGAAAAGAAAACTCAAAAAAAAAAAAAAAAAAATGAACAGATTAGTTACATGTAAATAACTAGAGAATCAAAAATCTGAGCAAATCAGCAAGGCTCCGTTTGTTTTGCGAAAAATAGATAATTTGAAAGATATTTTTCGAAGGATTATTTGCTTTAAAATAATTAGTCAATAAAAAAATATATTAAACAGGCGGGCCGATTGTTTATTGGATCACTAGATCCGTGATCAAGCATAACAACTACACATTTGTAACAGAAGTAATGGCATCGCAAGTGCATGTACTTTTCACTCTGTGTTAGATCAACTATCTAAGAATTTGTTCTTTGGTCCAATTAGAGACCTAGACTTTGAAAATGTTGCTCAATGTGATGCTTCCATTAAATAACTTGCCATGTCATCAATTCTTTGCCTGAGCTGGCTTGTCCACTTAAACTAATTTCCAAATCTTGATGACAGTGATTGGCAACACAACACCAGCAGAATGGGGGTAGCTGTAGATGTGCCATTTTCCTTCTTTTCTAATCTCCTCAATTTTCTTTCTTTCTTATTAAACAAAAGTATTCACATTGTCTTTTTAATGCGAGATTTTTCAACTTTTTAATTGCAACTATAGCAGTAGAGTGGTGGTCATGACAATTAAATTGATGTTCTCAATCAAGAATACAAGTTGATTAATTGGATTATGATTTGTTGGATATGAACCATTCAAATTGATTACATGAAAATGGATTGATTTGGCACATCAAGGTGGCCGTGAGGTGACCATAGCAGCAAATCCACAACCATAGGAGTGGAGCAATGATCGCGACAATTCAAAACGATATCTCAAAAATTGAAAACCACAAGTTATTTTCGGGTGTATTAGGTTTGGCCAAGTACAAGTCATTGAAATTGATGATGTGAAATTTTCGTCAGTCTTGTCCACATCTACATACTAACCGACCTACCTAAACTAGAGTCAGACACGTTCACTTGCCACCTCTAAGCATCGGCAACAGTGGATTCATTCTCTGTTCTAGTACCATCATATTTATTTGGGACTTTCTAAAATATCAAATTATTAGGAGAATAAGGTAATGAACTAATTCCATCATTTAAAACTCCCATTCGTTTCACAAAAAATAAATTATTTGACAAATATATTTTTAAAAATAATCACTTCTATTAATTGAGATAGTTAACCAACGAAACATGTTTGCATTATTGACAACTATTTATATCTAAACATTTCACGTACAATAATAATAATAATTTTATTGTTCATTTATTTTTCAAATTATTCATATTTTGCAAAACAAACGGAGTTTAGGCAATATATCTTAAGCCATGTGATTAACTAAGTGGCTTCGGAGTCGTGCGTATACATGGATTATGCGACATCCACACCATCAACTATGGAGAATTTCCTTTCCAGAATGCTCATTTAGGCTTTGGCTCATGTTTCAGTCTATCTATGCGATTAATAGAGCGTTTTTGTATAGAGCGTTTTTGCTAATCCAGCATTCAGTTACTATGCATGTGAGTTGAATCGTTTATAATTCATGTGATTAATTAAATGGAAGGACCGGATACTTATACCAAATAAAACACACCTGAATCTTAAACTCGATTACGACACTTTCAGCAACATTGTGCGCCTATTTATATCTTATTGCCATTTCTTTTCACAAAAGTGCCCTATTAGTTTTCTCAAATTCACCAACATCCAATTCCTAACGTACAAACCCTAACCCCCAACTCGACCACCACTTCGACAATAAATAAATAAATAAAACTCGGCCACCATGGCCCTTGTCGGTGCCACGTCTATGCAATTGAGTAAAATAACACTTTCGATATTTTACCAAGCAACTTGTATAAAGCATCTGAAATTTGCGGTTGGAAAATATAATCAAAGTGACATAGGGAAAGTGGTTTTATGAAGATTTATTTAATCTTGTTAAGAAGGACGTGTCACGAGTAGGATAAATGTGATTTTGTAGACCATATGAGTGATTTTTCAATGAAAATTCACTTAAAGGATTTATTAAAATTGCATGCAAAAAAAATGAATTCAACTGACGAAATTGAAAAGTTTATGATTAAATTGGAGTTTTTGACTAATTGGATAATTTTCCCATCTTCATACTATATAATGCTTTTCTGAAATTTATTCCCATTTTGACATTTCTATATTGTTTCAAAATATAAAATTTTGACAATCAATTTGCCCATAATTCGTACCCTAGATCCCTCGTAGAAATTTGCCTAACGCACCATCTTTTCTAAAGCAAGATTCTTTGTTTTGTAATTCATGTCACAGTCTTAAATGCTTGTATAATCAATGTTATGGTATTCATCACGACAATTCTTTGTTTTGTAATTCCTATCACAGTCTTAAATGCTTGTATAATCGATGTTATGGTAATCATGGCAACGATCACATGTTCCTATCATACATTCACTATTTGGTGTACCTCACAGAGCCCATGCAAAAGCATTGGCGCATGCCTAATATATCATGTTTGATACTATAAGAAAAGGATATAAGCCAATTTTTCGTTACAATAAAATAGATCTAAGCAAATGTGGTGTTAAGAGTGCAATATGATTATATTCCGCTAATGTATTAATAATCATATTTAATGTGATGTTCTTTTTCTCTTGTTTGAAACTCTTCTCCTATAGTTTTCCATCAATTTTACTCTATCATGGGCAAGCATTTGGTTTTGTTTATGAAGCATTCATTCTTCACTACACTAGCAACAACAGCATCACTTTCAATTGCTTAGGGCTCCCAGCCTCCCACCGTTGGTTGATTTGTCTTGCTCTTGTCGTTTTCTTAGGCTTGCTCGAAAACAGCTGTCTTCGTAGTGTCTGCTATTGGATGCTTTACAAGGAGAATTGATAGCAATCCCATATCAAAATAATATATCTAATCTGCAAATTCAAAAAATTTCGACGTTTTATTTATTTCCACATTGCATTGAGCAATTACACAAAATACCCATAATTCTAAAGTGTTACAATCGAAAGATTGACAAATATGGGTAACGATATTATCAGCGACTGCCCTCAAAACATTCGTCAAGTATACTTAACAAGAAAAAATGTGTTTGATTTTCATTGTGCTTAGTACACATTATACAAGGAAGGTGACGCATTGAAAATTACACTCTTTCCTTAAACCAAATGATGACATTTCTCAATAATATTAATGTTAAATGACCCGTGAAATGAGAAACGTGCTTACATATGGTAAACACATTCAGCTTAGTCAGTTAAGGGGTTTGTAAAACCATTTTCAATTGAGTGTGGTGAGAACGTTTAATTTTGTGTATGAAATTCGATTTCCATGTGTTTGCAAAAATGTAGAGTAAAAGATTGTGCAGGAGAGAGATAGAGTAGGATAGGTAGAAAAAAATAACCTAATCGAGCATTGACAATTATCAACACGTCAAAACAAAGCGACTAATGATCCTAATTATCGTCGAATCCCTTTCTTAAGAAGTTGTGATTGATTGCACATTCCTAGAATGTTCCTAAAATTAAATCATATCGTGCCATCCCCCCGCGACCAAATTATTCAATTAGATCGCAACATAGGGGCCCTAATATATAATTATGTAGCATAGCATTTTATTTTTCCCAGCCAATAAATGAAGCACAAGCAAAATAATTAAAGCTTAAATAGCCGACCCCAACAATGATAATGACTTTCTATTACCCGTAGCCTTTTCCCCACCGCCGACAAGCTACTCATAATGACAAAAAAAAAGCTGTTGACCTTCCATTCCGTTGACTATCCGTTGAATTTCGTACTCGAACGGGACGCCGTAGAGCTTTCCCCCCTCCCCTCTCAAGATATTCGACCGTTGCAAAGAAGAAAACCAATTGACAAAAAACCGTTACAGCCTTACAGTTGTAACTAATTCAACAACGTGAATCACTTAGATTTGAAATATTTGCGTGAAAATTAATGAATCTAGTGTTTTAACAAAAATCACTAAAAATATGTTGTAACAAATGATAGTTGGTATGTCTATGAAAATGGACTTTTTGATGTGAGATGAATCGAACTAAACTCATTTATGATTGACAAAAAAAAAAAAAAGCGAAGGTGCTATGTTTGTATTCTTCAATCATCATTAAAGAAGAACCCTTCAAATTAATTTGAAATTTGTGGTCGAGATCTACATTATACAGCCATGCATTTAAATCACGATCAAAGATTGCTAATTCATTGTCCCACCCTCGCTACCAGATGCCAGCCTGATCATCGTTGTCATTGACTCTTCCTCTCCACAATCGCCGGCGGCATCCTTGCTCCATTACCTCTCTTACCAATTTTGAATTTCTCTTTGAAATCGAATGGTACACATGAATGATTAAGAGGTGTGGCTTCGTAAATGAAGACAGCTTTCAATGGTGGTTGAGAAGAGAGAGAGAGATGGGGATTTATCTTAGCTTTAGCCAAACTGATTGATTAAGACCACGCATAAAGCGGTTTGAAAACGAAAAGCGCGCACAAATCCTCGTTGGAAAAAGCTTAAACACATGACCCCTCGAAAACCGATTCGACAAAGCGGCCACCCTCGCATGTGACGAGGGCATTTCCGTCAATTCCGCCCGACGGGAGGGGAGGAAGAAAAAGCAAAGAGACAGCATCGGCAAAGCACAGCAGCATATGCCACTACCGTCGCTGCAGTAGCCTTTAACGTTTTCCAGCTGTGACCGAACCCCACTGAAGTGGACCCCACCCACTCCCCAGGGCCCCAACCTTAACCACGGTTAAATTCGACCAACCCAACAAACCCTGGTCAGATCCTCTCCACTGGCACTGTCTCTCTGTAGCACTCTCTATTAATCGCCTCTCACTCCACTCCACTCACATTCTTCAGTCTTGTCTTTCTTTACTCTGTCGTCGCCGCCGCTAGCCGCTAACCTTCACGATGTGCGCACTCCGCCCCCTCGCCGCCTCCCTCCTCCTCCTCCTCCTGTGCTCCGCCGCCGCCGTCTCCGGCCACAACATCACCGCGATCCTCGAGGGCTTCCCCGAGTATTCCCTCTTCAGCTCCTACCTCAGCCAGACCAAGCTGGCCGACGAGATCAACAGCCGCCAGACCATCACCGTCCTCGCCCTCGACAACGGCGCCATGTCCGCCCTCGCCGGCAAGAAGCCCCTCTCCGTCATCAAGAACGAGCTCGCCGTCCACGTCGTCCTCGACTACTTCGACCCCAGAAGCTCCACCAGATCCCCAAGGGCTCCACCCTCTCCACCACCCTGTACCAGACCACCGGGAACGCCCCCGGCAACACCGGCTTCGTCAACATCACCGACCTCCAGGGCGGCAAGGTGGGCTTCGGCGCCGCCGCCCCGGCTCCAAGCTCGACTCGTCGTACACCAAGTCGGTGAAGCAGATCCCCTACAACATCTCCATCCTCCAGATCAGCGCCCCCATCCTGGTCCCGGCCATCCTCGCCGCCCCGGCGCCGTCGGCCTCGGACACGAACGTGACGGCGCTGCTCGAGAAGGCCGGGTGCAAGACGTTCGCTGGCCTCCTCGTCTCGAGCGGCGTCATCAAGACGTACCAGTCGGCGCTGGAGAAGGGCCTGACGGTGTTCGCGCCCAACGACGAGTCCTTCAAGGCCAAGGGCGTGCCCGACGTGAGCAAGCTCTCCAATGCCGAGCTCGTGTCGCTCCTGCTGTACCACGCGGTGGCGGACTACACCCCGATCGGGTCCCTGAAGACGAGCAACGGCCCGATCAGCACCCTCGCCACGAACGGCGCCGGGAAGTACGACTTCACCGTGAAGACCGCCGGCGACTCCGTCGCGCTCGACACCGGGGTCGACTCCTCGCGGGTGGCCAGCACCGTGCTCGACTCCACCCCCGTCGCGATCTTCACCGTCGACAGCGTCCTCCTCCCCGCCGAGCTGTTCGGCAAGTCCCCGTCCCCCGCGCCGGCGCCGGAGCCGGTGAGCGCGCCTTCCCCGTCGCCGGTGAGCCCAGCTCCAGGCCCCGCGGTGGAGGCCCCGTCGCCCCTGGCGGCATCGCCTCCCGCTCCGCCGACGGAGACGCCGGAGGGGTCCCCGGCGGCGGGCCCGGCGGTGGAGTCCGCGAACAGCAGGTCGGATAGCGCGGCCGGCGACTCGAAGGTGCCCACGTTGCTGGCGGCCGTCGTCGCCGTCTCCGCTACTGTAGTTTCTTCCCTCCTCATGTCCTGAGTGGTAATTTCGCGTCGATTTTTTTGTTTCCCTCTTTTTCTTTTTTTCCATTTTTCCTTTTTTTTTTGGGCCACTTCTCGATTTCCGCAATTTCCACCCGTTGTAACTTGTTCCTTCGCCCGTTCACCGAGAGATTCGATTTTATTTATTTAATTTCGCGGATTTCTTTTAATTAGCATTATTAAACTTTTAATTTTGCCGATTTGAGTTTTGCTCAATGAGCGAGCGAGCGCCGACGTTCCTCAGTTCCTGTGATGGCGATAGCGATCGGGTGTTACGCGGCGCACCATTTACGATCGTGTGGAGCTTTGTCGGTGAAGGCCAAAAGGTGCGAGTCGCGCTGGAATTGACAGCGAGGCCACGTGGGGAGGCGCATGGACGGTGGGGTCCAGTTCCGTTGGACGGTGGCGATGGAAGGGGGAAGGGGGCGGGGGCGGGGGCGGGGGTTGGGGGTGGGGCTACCATTTCCAACCGATTTCCGTATATTTTCTTTTTGGCCCCTTCCCATCAGGTCTCTTTCTTCAGGAAAATTCGAGATTGTCCCCCGGCCTCGTGAAAGCTTCGCAATTTAACGCAATCGGGCTTGGGAATTCGATAACAGCCATTTGTTTGCGAGGCATTTTGTCGCTCGATTCGATTTCGCCACATCGTAATATCTATTTCACTGAAGCATGGCATTGATATGGGGTATAATTCGGCTATGACCGGAACGAAATTTTCCCAAATCCGATTCCATCAAATTGGAATGGAAAGATGAAAAATCACCTTCACGGTGGACAGTGGAGATGCGTATTTTTTCCGTTCTCTTTTTTGAGAAGGTAAATGCAATTTGGGGGAAGGGGGGGGGGTATGAAATTTGACCCTTTTGGAGGACGAACAAAAAATTGGCCCTCGTGATGTTAGGGCTAAGTGGGAGGCGTCCACGTGTCCTTTCGCCGATGCGAGTGGGTCCCCCTGTAATTTAAGTGTGCAGGGCGGAGGGGGTCTGGGTGAGCTGTGCTGTGAGTGGTCCTGCTGCGACCGATCAATTCGGTGCTTGTGCTGGGGTGGGTCGAGTGCCCTCCCAACCTCAGGCAGAGCATGGACCGAGGTCGAACAGGAGACGATGGACCATCTGGGTGGGGGATTGCAATGTGAGCCCCGTGCCCACCGATTTCGTGACAGAAAAGAGGACCGGAATGGATCGGATCCATCTGACTCTTTAGTTGTCGTATTTCTTTGTCGTTGTCATCACAACCAATGTTGTAAGGTAAATAATTGAATAGAAAAAAGAAGAAGGAATTTCCATTATCGACACACGTGCTTGTGCCTAATTAATGCGGGTAAAGTCTTGTATCGGGCAATTGAGAGAGAGAGTTTTAGAATCAGTTTTGTAGGAAATGAATAATTTGAAAAATGTTTTATTAAGGTAATCATTTATTTTGTGGAAATAAATGAATAAATAAAAAATATTTAGGCATATGCATTGGGTCTTTTTTATGGGCTTTACGTTCTCCATGGGCTTGTGTTACTTTTGTTTATGTTTAATAGGCCTATAATGGAACTATGAGCATCATGTGGATCCGTTCCACTTAGCTTTTTCTATTTGAAAATTTGCATGAATTACTCCCCATGTGGATTCCAGAAAGTACATGAAATCCTCTATCGTGTAAAGTGCTTCCTTACACGTCTCGACCTGTTTTAATCGTCGATGGATACGTCATTTACATATACCGATGGTTGAGAGTAGATAGAGACACGAACGAAAGGACAATGCGAGGCAGAAGATTTGCCTCGCTTCAAAATATCATTAAAAGTGGACATATTTTGCTCAAATTATTCCACCGTACTTTTGTGTTGTTGAAATCTTTTCAAATTTCGTGGCGTCCGGACTTCATAGGTAGGGGCGTCGAGGGGTCGAGTTGGGCCAAGTTTTCATACGACCTAACTCGACTCAAAGCCCTACACAAGGCGCGATTGACTCGACCCGCCCCAAAGTTGAATATCATATAACCCAAGAGAATGGGTCGAGCCAGTACCGAATAAGACCAAGGTCTGATCCTAAAATACTCTATATTTTAGGGCCAGGTCGGCGTGGGCTTTTTCGACACCCCCATCCATAGTGAGCAAGAAGCGGTCAAGTGCACGAGAATTATCACAAGCTAAAAAGAACAAGATCAAATACATAAAAAAAAAAAAAAATGATGATGATGATGGCATACGTGCCTTGAAATCATACTTCAAAATTATTTGAGTACTCGCGACCAAGTTTCGATAAGCCCTGTAAATCATGTCAATAGCTTGTACATAGCTAGTTGTGGGGTAGTAGGCGAATACGGAGACCTTCGACGGGGACCGGCGATGGGGTATAGATAAACTTCTCGTTCGGTATGACCTTCATAAGCTTGAATTTGGTCACCAGATTGTGCATGAAAACAAGTATTTCGAGCCTCGCGTACTCTTTCCCAGGACACATGTGAGGTCCTCCTCCGAAGGGAACGTAAGCGAAAGGTGCAGGCCCATTTCCTTCGAATCTTGAGGGATCGAATTTCTCCGGATCAGGAAAATACTTGGGGTTCTTGTGTGTGGAGTGCACCGTCCAAAATGTCTATTACACAAGATAGCATCACAATGCATGCGTCACTAGGCTGATCATTTATGCATTCGCGACCCAAACTCATGATTTAGAGAGCGATCAACATAGATTCGAGAATTACCTTCAATCCCTTTGGAATTGTATAGCCAGCGAAACTGAAATCCGTCATTGCCACTCTATATGCCCCTTGTGCAGGGGGTAACAATCTCATCGACTCGCAGGCCACGTTCCACGAATACTTCATCTTCTGAACATCATCCCAGTTAAGAAATTCATCCGGACCCTTGGATCTGGCGATCTCCAATTGTTCTATTGATATGAGAAAAGTGTATCGTTGAGAATATACTGAATTTACAGGCATCAAGATCCAGCCTTCACAGGTAGACCGGGAGTGTTAACGAAGTCGAATTTGAAGTTTATTACCTTGATGAACCCGCTCATAGACGTGGGGAAACTGAGCCAAATAGTTCACCATGGCCGTGATCGAAGTGCTCGTGGTGTCGTGACTCGCGTTGAGCAACCCCATGATCTTGGTGGAAGCATCCATCTCGTACAAAGCGGTCCCGTCGTCACCTCCTTCGAGAAGCAATCGGGATAAGAAGTCCCTCGCGTTCGCGTCTTTGCCCTCCGAGATCTCCATCTTCCTTCGCCTGACTAGGTTCAGGAGCTCTTGCCTTAAAACTTTCCCTCCTTCCACTGCTCTGTTGAATGGCGTGCCCGGGATATTGATCGGCACCGTGACGAACCCGGGAGCAACTCGAGCAAACGGATCGGCGAACTTCCGCACAATCTCGGGATCTCTGATGTTCATGAACAAGCGACACGCCAAGGCCAAGGTGTAGCTCTTCAATAGAGGAAAGACCCTCACCTCCTTATGTGGAGACCAATCCGTCGCCAAGTGGTCCCTAGTCACGGAGTCCATGACGGGTATGTAATGCCGAAGGGCTTCGGGCTTCAGGAACTCCAACATGAAGCTGCGCCTCTTCTTGGCATCCTCGTTTGTGAGCTTCCCTAAGGTTTCCGGGAACGTGAAGATCTTCTTCATGGAGTCGGGCCACCAGGGGCTGACGTACTTGTTCTCGCTGGAGAACAGGAACTTGTTCCCGGAGGGACTGCAGAACACGGCCATGTCCGCGCCATACAAGTTGGTCCGGAAGACATCCGACGAGTGCCTGGCGGCGCGGTCCTTCACGAATTTCTCGGGACGGCCGCTCCTTCCGGCGGTCATGTATTCCAGGGTCTCGCCGACGATGGGCCACCCCTTTGTGCCGGGCAGCAAGTTAGGAGTGAAGCGCCTCTTCCGAAACGCCAAGAGGAGCAGCGGAAGAGAGAGGCAGAGGATGAATGTGACGTAGAAATCCATCTTTGCTGTTCCCTCATTAGGCGGATCCTGATAATATGGCGAGAGAAAGATAGACTAAAGGCTGAGAGTGGAGAGCGACGTCATCAGGATTTGTATAGGGCAAAGTAGGCGTGTTTTGGCCACTTAGGGCGCGTATGAAAAATTTAATTTTTGATTTCTGTTTTGCATTAGGAGCAGGTTTGGAAACAAAAATCCGTTTGGTAACACATTTGATTTCTCTATTTACTGAAACAGATTTCTATTCCGGAAATAGAGAAATTGAAAAAAAATCAAAAGTTTGAAATTTTTAACTTCTCGGTTTAAAATAGAAATCGAAATTGAAATTAAACCATATAAAAGAACCTTGCGCTTTCTTACTAACTTAATTCACTCATAACCACAACTTCACAAATTATTGTTAATTTTCTTTTTCTTATTTTGCTCGTGTTTTTTTTTTTGCATTTTTTTCAATGTTTTTTTGATAACTTCCTTTTTTAGGATGAAAGGCAATCGAATGGGTCCCCAATTTTCAAAAACGACCAAAGTTCTTAAATCTTACTTAAAAACAATTGGGCTCTTTCCTCCTAGAAAAGGCACGTGCATGGCCGATTGAAGAAAAAGTTCTTACGTAATAGATGAATAAAAAACGTGCCTAGAAATTTAACCTTATTTTTTTTTGATTCAAAATTCTTGCAAAATCAAAATAATTAGATTGTTACACAATCTTGAATTTTAATTCAAAGGCAAGAGATTCAAGAGAATCTCTCTCTTTGCTATGCAAGGGCCATTAAAGATTCATTGAGCAACAATAAAGAAATTAGGGATGAGCAAGCTGGGTGATTCAATTCGAGAATCAAAATAAACCGACCTTCCTCCAATTGGTTCCTAACCATAAACGTTACTTTAAGGTAGAATTCTCATATATTCCTTTACACCATTAATTTTATTTTGTTGATAATCTTGTATAATACTAGTTTTTGATAAAATGACAAGGCTGTATAGGCGCCATTAATGGCACCCATATTCATGCTTTCGTAGTACTTGTCTGAACCTACGCAGGATGAGCTTGCAAACGATATATTGACCGAGGAGGGAAACCAAATAAATACGCTTAGGAAAACAATTGCTTATAAAATGGCAAGGGATAATAATATGTCAGAAATTCCATGAAATTGTATTTACAACTTTTATAATGTATTAGTATTATTTCGACTATTATTTTGTATTTGAGGATTTTTTATGTTGTTATCTAGTCAATTTCTATTCCTAGAAATAGAAATTTTGTTCTATTATCAAACGGATTTCTGTTTTAGAAATAGAAATTTTGAGTCGTTATCAAACGGGTTTCTTTGCTCGAAACTTGTGCAGGGAATAGAAATTAAGAAATTGATTTACGGCGAAATCAATTTACATTTCAAAATTTTGTCATGCGCAGCCTTATAGTATTGAGCTCCATGCACGCACACAGATAGTGAAATCTTTTGAAAAATCTCTTCAAATCAAAATGTCACGGCTGTCTAAGGGCGCGTTTGGTAACGATTACATTCAGGGAACAAATTCGATCGAAATAATTATTTTTTATTATGTTCCGAACGATTTTGAGTAAAAGAATGCGTTTGGTAACCGTACAAAATTTCGATTACGGAATAGAATTGCGTTTGGTACCGTGTTCATTGATTTTGTTCCAAATCAATTTATTTTAATTTTTAAATATTTTATAATTTTTATAATTTTTTCTTTTTTTCCTTTTTTCCTTTTTTTCCTTTTCTTTTTTTTTTTTTTTTTTTTTTTTTTTTTTCTCCTATTCTAATTCTTCTTCGGGCCGGTCGGCCCTCGGTGAGGCTGGTCCTCATTGGCTCAACCTCGCCGGACCTCGCCCTAGCTTGGCGAGCTTCCGGCAAGCTCGCCGGACCGGTCACCGGCAATCGGCGGCGTTCGACGGCAGCGTCGGCGGACGGTGGTGGCGGCGAGCGGCGGTCGCGAGATGGCGATTGATGAAGAAGAAGAAAAGAGAAGAAGAAGAAGAGTTTTGATTCTCAATTTTGTTTCCGGAACAGAATCAACTTTTTTTATTCTTGATTCTTGTCCCAAACGATTACAGGAACAAATTTGTTTCCGGAATAAAAATTTTACCAAACGCGATTCTCGTCCCAAACTCGCGGTTCTAGGAACAAAAAATCGGAATCCCAAAGGCTGTTGGGATGGTTACCAAACATGCTCTAAGTATAAAAACCCATTTTAATTTTTCTCTTAGAAGGCGAATATTGACAATATAAAACTTTATGGGATCATTACTAATTATTTTTAAAGGTTAATTAATCAGACGAACGTACGATATTTAATCATTCTAATATTTCTCCTCACGCTTAGTCTGATCTTTGATGTATTTAATTAAAAATGTAAATGGGGTTTGAAAAGATTTGAATTTAGGACTTCCGAATTTGATATTATTAAAAACTTATGAAATTACTATAAACTGTTCTACAAACTTAAACTGTTAAACAAAAATTAATCATTCTAACTATCAATTTGGCAAGAAAACTGACCGGCTGGCAAATTGGCGTCCTCTGACCACTGCTTTTAAAGAGTGCCATACACGCACATAAACAGTGAGGTCATGACTCACGAATCATGAGGCGCATCGCATGCTTGTCAGGGATTTCACGCGTGCAGCACTTCGGAAACTGGGTTCTCAAGTCAAATGTTATTAGAATGGTAGTAAAAGAAATGGGAAACGAAATTCAACCCTTTTGGAGGACGAAAGAGAAATTGGCCCTCGTGGTGCTGGGGTTAAATGGGAGGCGTCCACGTGTCCTTTTGCCGGCGCGAGTGGGTCCCCCCGCAATGTAAGTGCGCAATTCGGACGGGGTCTGGGTGGGCTGCGCTGCGAGTGGTCCCGCTGCGATCGGTCAATTCGGTGCGTCTGCTGAGGTGGGATCGAGTGCCCTCCCAACTCCAAGGGAAGCATGGAGCGAGGTCGAGCAAGAGATTGTGATGGACCATCTGGGTGGGGGATTGCAATGCAAACCCCGTGCCCACCGATTTCGTGACAAAAGAGAAGAGCGGGCCGAATCGATCCGACTCTTAGTTATCGTATCTCTTTGTCATTGTCATCGTAACTAATTGATGTAACTGAATAGAAAAAAAAAGGATTTCAATTATTGACATGCGTGCTCATACTTGATTAATGTGGAAAAAGTCTCGTATCGGGCAATTAAGAAGGAGATATTTTGGATCTTGTAAATAAGTCGCATTGTGTCCCTCTCCCTACAAGAGAGAGAGAGAGAGGGAATCGGTTTTGTTGGAAATGAATGATTTGAAAAAATATTTTACAAAAATAATTATTTGTTTTGTTTAAAAAAAGAATAAATAAAAATATTTTTATCTTCTACAAAATATTTAGGCATGTGCATTGGGTCATTTTATGGGCTTTACGTTCTCCATGGACTTGTGTTACTTTTCTCTATGTTCGATAGGACGGCGCGAAGCGGAAGATTGACATTGCTCCGGAATATCATTAAATGTGGACATATTGTCCTCAAATTATTCGACTAGACTTTAGTGTTGTTAAAATCTTTTCATATTTTGTGGTGTCCAGACTTCATAGGTAGGGTGTCATGGGATTGGGTCGGGTCAAGCCAACCCAACCCAACCCAACCTTAACTATACTAACATCTAAAAATCCCTATCTAAAGAAGACTAAGGCCCGACCCTAAAAAACCGAGCGCAGGCTTTTTGGACAACCCTATTCATAGGTGGGTAATAAGCAATCAAGTGCACTGGAATTATTGCAAGCTAAAAAAGAACAAGAAAAACATCAAATACATTAAAAAAAAAAAAAAAAAAAAAACAGAAGAAAAAAGACGATGAGATATCATACGTGTCTTGAAATCATTCTTATTATGTTCTAAGTACTCATGATAAAGTTTTGACGAGCCCTGTAAATCATGTGAATAGCTCAAAGATATCTATTTGTGGGGTAGCAGGCGAATACGAAGTCCTTCAACGGGAACCGGCGATGGGTTATAGATAAACTTCTCGTCCGGTATGACCTTCTCGAGCTTGAACTTGGTCACCAGATTGTGCATGAAAATGAGTATTTCGAGCCGTGCATACTCTTTTCCAGGGCACATGCGAGGTCCGCCTCCGAAGGGAACGAAGGTGAAAGGTGCAGGCCCACTTCCTTCGAATCTTGAGGGATCGAACTTCTCCGGATCAGGGAAATACTTGGGGTTCTTGTGCGTGGAGTGCACCGTCCAGAATGTCTATTACACAGTTAGAATCACAATGCATTCGTCAGTAGACCTATTGTTTATACACTCACAACACAACTTAGCAATTGGAGAGCACTTAACACATATTCTAAAATTACCTTCCATCCCTTTGGAATTGTGTACCCAGCGAAAGTGAAATTAGTCGTTGCCTCTCTATATGCCCCTTGTGCAGGCGGTAACAGCCTTATTGACTCGCAGGCCACGTTCCACGAATACTTCATCTTCTGAACATCGTCCCAGTTAAGAAATTCATCTGGCCCTTGGATTTAGCAATCTCCATTTGTTCTATTGACATGAGACAAGTGTATTGTTGAGAATATACCGAATTTACCGGCATCAAGAGCCAGCGTTCACAGGCAGACCGGGAGTGTTAACGAAGTCGAATTCAATGTTCGTTACCTTGATGAACCCCCTGATAGATGTGGGGAAACCGAGCCAAATAATTCACTACGGCTGTGATCGAAGTGCTCGTGGTCTCGTGACTCGCAATGAGTAAGCCCATGATCTTGTTGGCCACGTCCATCTCGTAGAAAACGCTCCCGTCGTCGTCTCCTTCGAGAAGCAATCGAGACAAGAGGTCCCTCGCGTTCGCGTCTTTGCCCTCCGCAATCTCCATCTTCCTTCGCCTAATTATGTTCAGGAGCTCTTGCCTCATAACTTTCCCTGCTTTCATTGCTCGGTTGAATGGCGTACCTGGAATATTTATTGGCAACGCGACGAACCCGGGAGCAACTCGAGCGAACGAGTTGGTGAACTTCAACACAGTCTCGGAATCTCTGATGTTCATGAACAAGCGACACGCCAAAGCAAAGGTATAGCTCTTTGATAGAGGAAACACCTGCACTTCCTTATGTGGAGACCAATCCATCGCCAGGTGGTCCCTAGTCATGGTCTCCATGACGGGTATGTAATGTTGGAGGGCTTCGGGCTTCAGGAACTCCAGCAGGAAGCTGCGCTTCTTCTTGCTATCCAACTTCTTAGAGGTTTCCTGGAACGTGCCGATCTTTAGCATGGATTTGGGCCACCAGGAGGTGACGTACTTGTTATCGCCGGAGAACAGGAACTTGTTCGCCGAGGCGCCGCAGAACACGGCCATATCCTCCCCGTACAAGTTGGTCCGGAAGACATCTGACGAGTACCTCGTGGCGCGGTCGTTCACGAATCTCTCAGGACAGCCGCCCCTTCCAGCGGCCATGAATTCCAGGGTCTCGCCGATGACGGGCCATCCTCTTGTGCCAGGCAGCAGGTGAGGAGTGAAGCGCCTCTTCCAAAATACCAAGAAGAGTAGCGAAAGAGAGAGGTAGAGGATGCATGTGGCATAGAAATCCATTCTTATTCTTCTCTCAGAAGGCAAATACTTATAATTTGGCAAAGAAAAAGATGAGACTGAGGATGAGAATGGAGAGAAGAATCTCAGGATTTATATAGGAGACAGGTTGGCGTGCTTTGACCACTTACATCAATGAGCTCAAGTCAAAAGTTTACGGCTGTCCAAGTACAGACCCGTTTTTATTCTTCTCTCAGGAGGCCAATGCTGACAATTTGGCAAGAAAATTGACCGGCTTTATTCTATGAGCAATTTGCTTGCTCTGACCACTTGCTTTTCAAGGAGTGCCATAGGCGGACATAAACAGTGTCTTGACTCATGACTCATGGGCTGCGGCAGTACTTCTACGGAAACGGTTCTCTCAAGTCAAATGTGATGGTCGTCTAGAATGCGTAGTAAAGTAAATGCGTAACTACTCACGTAGAATGCACGCCAGACCTGCATAGGATTCACCAGTCTTAATGATCCATATTCAAATGAACAGATATACTACCTATGTAGCACGGACATTCTCTGGAAGCCTTCGTGTCGTGTCCGACATTCCGACACGTGTCCGATACGCTCCGACACGCAATCAACGAGTGTCGAAAAATCCGACACGTGATCAACTCTCTCCGACACGCGAATCCAGAATTCCGACACGCGATTTCGATATGCATGGGGTCAATTTTAAAAATTTCTAATACTTGAGGGGTCAAAATATAAATATACACAAAATAAGTAATAAAATTGCTATAAATATACACGCACGGGTCAAATTTTTTTTTCAGTTTTTTTTTTAATAATTGTTTTAGTTTTTTTAAAAGTCTTTTACTATGAAAGAACTAATAAAAATGCTATATATGATAAATAAATAAATTTAAAAATATCATTTCAGCATTTTTCTTTAAACAATGTTTTTTTCCTCTAAGTTTTATGTATTCTTATAACAAATTAAAGTAATGAATGATATTATGTAATATTTTTCGTGTAAATTAATTCTAGGCTATTTTTATTATTATTTATTTATGTATTTATATATAAAATATATTTAATATATAACGTGTCGGAACGTGTCAGAACGTGTCGAAATTCTCTATTTTTAAGAAATGATGTGTCGGCGTGTCGTGTCGCGTGTCGCGTGTCCGTGCCTGTGCTACATAGTATACTACACTAGAGATTTAAGCATGGGAGGGCTAGCCACCTAAAATTCCATTTTGAATATGCAAAATCCATAGTTATCGCTCACTTGCTCAAGTGTTTTCCAACCTTAATGCACCTAGCAAAATCCAAAAGTGTTATCTCGCAATCCGTCATAAAGAAATCACTCAAAAGAACTCATAGACAGAAAACTCTAATACTTTTCTTGTTTGCTCTAGTGTGTATTAATCAAGTAGGATTTGATCTTTTATATTTTAGTATTTGTATTTAAAAAAAAAGACATCTCTTTAGGAAACCTACTTAAATCGGGTTTTCTTTATGGGTTCAAACTTAAGACATATTTTAATAAATCTGACATTTGCAGCCAACTCATAGTGCTCTTCATCCGGTTGACTTTCTCAACACCCAAACAGATTCTAAATTATCACATCTATCAAGCCCAAGTTGAACTTGAAATTGTCTAAAGGAATTAACTCGATCTGCATGTCTGCAAGATTCTTCGCCACATTTTTCCTAGTCAATTCCTCTTCTAATATTCTACATTTGACATAGACATTTCGGTAACCAATAAACTTGATTTTCGAATGATATCTCTAACTTCCACTATACACCACATCAACTAATTAAGGGTCCGTATGACAAAATTTCTGGAATAGAAATTGATTTCTCAATTTCTGTTTCAGAAATTGAGAAGTTAAAAAAGTTTATGATTTCTTCTTTAAATATATTTCTGGAATAGAAATCTATTCCAGAAATAGAAAAATCAAATTGCATTACCAAACGGACTTCTATTTCAAATCTGTTCTAGGAAACAGAGAAGCAGAGAAATAGAGAAGTATAAATTTTATCATGCGTGCCCTAAGTCATTGGACCACACAACTTTTTTAACACCTTCTGTTGTCACCACGTTTCCAGCTTCAATTTTTCGACGAAACCACGGCATCTCTCAATGACGCCTTCCAACTCATAGCACAATTAACAAAAGTGAAGATATTACTACTACAAAATCGATCTTCCTTCAAGTTCCTACATTACTTGGATTTGGAAACATAGTTTTTGCCACAATAACTAGATTATATTTTTTGAAGCATACCCCAATGTCTGTCGTCCCCAACAAAACTAAGAGGATCCACTTCACAACATCACAATGTTGACTTAAATTGATTGCATACGTTCTCCTAAGTGCACGTGAAAGATCAAGCCTATTATTATCCATGACATAACTTTGACAACTAACATTGATAGCATATAAAACATGTGATGAGTGCTCCGCTTCCATCCAAAAGCATAGTGATAGTCTAGACAATTTATGATATGTATTGAGTGGGATACTCATAGAGTTCCTCAACTGCATGTTGAAGCGTCTTAAAGCTTTTTCAACATGACTCCTTTATGTCACTCATAACGTTTTGACGGTCTTCAATCTATGCATCTCCAAACTTATAGCTATCTTTACTATGCTCAAATTATCTATTTCAATATCTACATACAACTATCGCTTTATCTCATCCATCTCTCAAAAATTTATAACTATGACCTTAAAACAATTATTAATGCTATGGAATCTAACAACTTTGTAGACACTATCACATTTAGCACTCTTAACATTTTTAGGCTCTACCTAAATTCCACTTGTTTCTAAACATCACCAGGATTTTTCTATAATCGATCCCTCATTCCTTTTTTGAAACTAAACAAATTCATCGAAAGTAACATCTCTATTGAATATAAACTCAAGCAAATCTTCTTCAATGCACAGCTATACTTCTCTACCCTATGTGTATTGCCTAGTAAGGGTGTGCAACCAAATCAGTTCTAACTAGGAGCCAGACCAGACCGAGGGACAAACAAGTCCGGGAATTGGTTCTTGTTGGAATCGGTCTAGGAATAGGTTCCAAATTTTTGGAACCATTTGTAACCAGTCCAAGAATAGGTTCTGAGCAAATATCTACCTTGGAACCGGATCGGATTGCCTTATTCCGAAACTAGTTTTATAAGCTAAAAAGCCAAAACCCTAATTTCTCTTTCTCCTAAATTTTGACCTCAGCACTCCTTTGTCCTTTGTCCTTCTTCGGAATCCCTTGCCAGTCTTTTATCTTCCCCTAAATTTTTTATGGATGAATGGGGAATTGAGTTTTATAATTTATGTTTTATGTTATGTGTTTGAACTTTATATCGTTTATAATTATACTTGATTAGGTATTCATCTTATGGATTGTTATTTTTGACAGATTAGGATTTTTGTTGTTCATGTTTTACTTTGAATTGTTTCATTCTCATAGCCTCATATGATTTTGTAGGAAAAAAAAAAGAATAATAATAATAATAATAATAATAAAATAATAATAATAATAATAATAATAATAATAATAATAATAATAATAATAATAATAAAAGGTTCTCAAGTAAACCCTATAATCGAGCCAAAAAATAGGGTAGGTTCCAGAATCAATTCCAAGCAAACAAAGTAGGTTCGAGGTCCAAAACTGAGAATCTGTTATAATAGGATAGGTTTCAAGTTCTAGGTTTGGAATCGATCACCCCTATAGTCTAGGTGTATGCACTTCTTTGCCCTTAGCTCTAGCACATTTTCACTCACAAGGCGACAAATCACCTTCACCACAAGGTAAAAATTAGGCTTACCTTGGCACATTTCCTCAGGAATTTCCCAATCAATTGTTGGGGATGATGATCTTTTCACTAACCAACTGGTGGTGTTCACCGCTTTAGCTTAGAAATTTTCACTTGATTTAACATAGTAGAGTAAAAAGTAAGTTCTTTCTAATATAATTCTATTCGTCAGTTCTGCAACTCCTTTCAACAACGGCACAATGTAATGTTTCACTATTGTGTTAACCCCAACCCTAGCATGATTGAAAAATTGCAAGATCTAGGGAAACTCTTTTAGGAAGGAAAAATTTAAAGGAGGGGCATGATGGTCATCTTGCGATCCAAATTGGCTTGTACCATTCATTAAGTATTGATGCCATGCTTGTGTGCTCCAAACTCTTTATTTGAATTAATGCAGGGCCTATTTGAACAAACTTTCACATTTTATTTTTTACTTGGTGTAAATTTTGCAACATGTGAACTTTGATATCTTTAACTTTCATATCTTTTGACTCGAAACATGAGAAATATTAACAACATATAAATGTCGCAGATGCCCATATACTCTTTTAGTTTTTTTTTTTTTTAAATTTGGTCCAGCCGGAATGTAAAAAAGGCAAAAAAAAAAAAAAAAAAAAAAGAAAAAGAAAAAGAAAAAGAAAAAGAAGATCGATGTGTGAGAAATCTATGAAGCTACATGAAGTTAGATGGACCTTTCTACTGACTATTTCTTTTAATTAAAGGTGCATGGCCAAAAAATGAAAAGACAAAAAAGGAAGAGAGGATCACGTGGCTAAGAAAAGATTAAAATAGTTATAGTTTGCAGTGCCATCAGTGCTTAACGCAGCCTTGACTCTGAAAGATCAACTGATTCTGAAACATCTTGGAGTCAGATCACTCGCCTTATCTTATGTCACACTTTTCTTTGGCCAAAACCTTATGTCTTGTTTAAAACTACCCTCAAAATCACAGCGCTTGTGCAATCAACGCAAACCTCAACTATTGGCCTAACTGTGGACCCAAATAGAACCCACTTGATTTAAAGGTCATATACATACACTAAGGTTCATATGCAATAGGTTTAATCGCCAATTTCTTCCAAATTGACATTTTCAAAACTTGGTTTAGAACTGAACTGAGGTCATTCATGGTCCCGACCTCCATTAAGATGGTCAAGAGACCCGTGTTTGAATAGTAGTGGGAGGCGGAGACCAGTCGGTGTGCATGGCAGTGCATGTGGGTTCGATGGTGGCGGGTCAGTTCACGTGGTTGCCAACAGCAATGGACTGGCGCTTGAACGCAAAGGCAGAGACCAAGTTCGCTCTCCTGTGATGGTTGGTCGCATGAAAAGGGAATGGGATAGGAAGAGAAAGGAAAGAGAGGAGAGTTTTATCTTTCTAATTTTTTATTATTATTATTATTATTATTATTATTATTATTATTATTATTATTATTATTATATGTATTTGTTACATAGGGCTTAGCGAGCATCACATTAACATCATGTGTGTGGAGAAAGTAATAGAAAAGTTGCGTTAGCATTTTTTATTATTCAAATAAGTCTAAGTTAACATAGGGATTTGATTTCACTAATTTGACAAGCGATAGGATTTGATCGTACTTTTAAAAAGTTTTAGAACTCAATTGCATTTTTGCAACAAGTCTTAGAACTTTTGATGGACTTATCCTTATATCCAATTGTCATCTACATGTGACTTTATCTAATCAAGTGATTGGATGAACAAATTGTCCCCGGATGTGTACACACACTAGGTCTATATATCTTCCCAATTGGACGCAGAATCCCACTTGTGTGAAATCCTTTTTCATGTGAAAGGAGAGTATATGTACCATTGTACTTAAAAAATTCTCACGAACAAGTCAAGGTGCACAAAAATTAGCCCAACAACCACTCGCCACTAAAACCAACAAAGTGAAAAAAGAGGGGGATTCCTCACGGACCCTAGCGCATCTTCACCATCAAAATTACCAATCAGCACATCTAACTATACTGTTTAAAATTTTTAATGATTTTTTGTACTCTATCGATTGATTCAACTAACCCTGTGTTATGAGTACGGCGAGCATGCGTTTGCCTATGAAAAGGCGAAAGATTATAGATGGCTCATGTTATTTCGTGGCGGCTGTTGTTGGAGTTAAGCCTTGGAATCATACTTGTTGTGGCATGAGGACTTGAAAACAAGTTTCGAGAAGCACTGTGAAAGCGTAAAATAGCTTGAAGCTCTCTAGTTGTAGAGTAGGAGGTGAATCAAGAGAACTTTGACGGGAACCAGAGATGGGTTTTAGATGAATTTCTCGTCCGGTAGGACTTTTTTGAGCTTGAATTTGGTGACTATATTGTACATGAAAACGAGTACCACTAGTCTCATGTACTCTTTTCCAGGGCACATGCGAGGTGCGCCTCCAAAAGGAATGTAGGTGGAAGGTGCAGGACCATTTCCTTCGTCTCTTGAGAGATCGACTCTGGATCAGGCTTGAGGCTTGGGGTTCTTGTGTGTTGAGTACACCATCCACAATGTCTATTTTATAGTTAGAATTGCAATGCATGCTCCATTAGACTGATTATTTATACACTAATGACAACTTAGTATTTGTAGTGCACTCAATGCAGTTTCAAAAAGTAGTTTCCATCCCTTTAGAATTGTATAACTAGAGAAAGTCAAATCTATTGTTGCCTCCCTAAATGACCCTCGTGCAGGTTGTAATGATCTCACCGACTCACAAGTCACGTTCTACAAACACTTCATCTTATGAATGTCATCCCAATTGAGAAATTAATCTAGAACGTTAGATTTAGCAATCAAAATTTGTTCTATTGATGTTAGGCAAGAGTATTGCTAAGCATGTGCTGAATTTACAGGCCTGATTCAACCTTCACAGGCAGATCGGGAGTGTTAATTAATTAAGTGACATGAAATTTTTTTCAGGCTTTATATATCATCACCTCATTTTATATATAATTAATGAAAAATTATACATGATTAGATAAATCATGAACAAGCATAAATCTCGTAAGAATTATAGAAGCTCTAATTGATGGTAAACACATCGAAGGCAGAAATATGGCCCTAAGGCATGGCCTTAGATTTGAATTATCCAATAATGTTACTCATTTACACATTAACCATGTCTGTTATTCAAGCAATTACAGGCACTCGTAGGCATATTTACTGATGAACCCTTTGAGCTGATGGATGTAAGAGGTCTTCCAAGTCTTCCACTAGTCGAGAATCTAACGTGGCCACTTCAAATTTGTCAACATGGAAAATGCATAAGAATCGATTTGACTATAATCAGAAGTGTGACTCTTAATAGTAAATACTCTTAACCGGGTCTTTGACCTACGAAAGAAGAAAATTTCATATATCACCACCTCATTTTATATAAAATTAATGACAAGTTATACATGATTAGATGAATAATGAACAAGTATAAATCTCGTAGGAACTATGAAAACTTCAATGGATAGTAAACACATCGAAGGCAGAAATATGCCCTAAGACATGGCCTTTCATTAAAGTTAGCCTATAATGTTACCCATTTACACATTGAAATGGATGCCATGTCTGTTATTCAAGTAATTACAGGCACTCGTAGGCATAATTTACTGATTGAACCCCTTCTGGCTGAATGCAAGAAATTGCTTCCAGACTTGCAGAAATACTAAATTGAGCACATATTTAGAAAAGCATAGGTTGCACGAATGCTTGAGCCTGCTTGTCAAGGAACAACATCTGCAATTTGTTATTATGTTATTAAAGACCTTCTGCACAATGATTCCGCTGGGAACACAAATATTTCAAACGATGTAAGTAGACTTGTTTTGTTAATGTAATTATGTTATTCGTCGGAAAAAAGAGAGAAGAAAAAAAGCTTTGTCCAGTGTATAGGTATTCATCATTCTTTTTTTCTTTTTTAAACATCCATTGGCCATTATTCGGCAAAAAGTAATTTTGATGTGAGAATATTCAATTGCCATCTTCACTCTTATTGTGTAAGAATACTAACATGTTGATCGAAGCGATGCTGGTTTAATTCAAATAACATCTTTGAAAATCTAGAATATTTATTTATTTTGGTATGGTAGTTATATTGCATTGTCCATTGCCTATTCTAATTATATAATATGATCTTTTAATGGGACACACATCCACTAGGGACAAATGAGGTCACGTTTTTATGCATGTCATGAATAATCGTTCATGTTCGGTCAAAATTGCGTAGTCGATGCTCTTCAATAGCTTCTCATGTTTTTCAAAGTAAACGGTCGCACTTTCACGCTGGCGTGCAAGAGTCATTCTCCATTCCTAACCCTTGAATCATGAGAAAAAAGAAATTGTAATCATTGATTAAAACTATTTTCAAATTTTATATAAAAATACGATACATTAGCTTCTCATTTCCCATATATTTATTCCACTGTCTAAAAGACTTTTTCAAAGTCATTTCAAACTTAGCTTCCCCGGTCTAAAATACTTTTCTATGGTCATTTCAAACTTGGCTTCCCGGCATTCTATATTTATTCTATCCTCAACCGGGTTCGAGCTCGCCACGGGTGCAACCTTCTCAATCAATGACGTCCCGGACACGTGGACAGCTGGCCGGGTGTGGGGCCGAACGGGCTGCGCCACTGATGCCTCCGGCAAATTCGTATGCGCCACCGCCGACTGTGGGTCTGGCCAGGTGAGCTGCAATGGTGCAGGGGCGATCCTGCCGGCCACCTTGGCGGAGTTCACTCTCAAGGCACCGGGCTCTGGCGAGAACAGCATCTACGACGTCAGCCTCGTGGACGGCTTCAACCTGCCCCTCTCTATAACCCCACAGGGCAGCGGCAGTGGGTGCACCACGACCAGCTGCGCAGCCAACATCAACTCCGTGTGCCCGTCAGAGCTGGCGGTGAAGGGGTCGGACGGGAGCATCGTGGCGTGCAAGAGCGCGTGCCTGGCGTTAAACCAGCCGCAGTACTGTTGCACTGGGGCGTACGGGACGCCAGCGACGTGCCCGCCGACGAACTACTCGAAGATTTTCAAGGACCAGTGCCCTCAAGCTTACAGCTACGCTTACGACGACACGAGCAGCACTTTTAATTGCACGGGTGGGGCTAGTTACCTCATCACATTCTGTCCGTGATATATTCTCTCTTCTTCTGAACTTGAATGGACCAATTTCCTCTCCGAGATGAAAATAAGAGGTCCCTCGTCACTGGATTGAGGGATCATGCGAGTAGTTTCATTTTCCACTAGGAAAATTAAATGTAATCTGCCGAGAGAATAATGGATTATACAAAATAAACAATGTATTCGATAGAATATTTAAATATGAAATCACATTTTCCTTTAAGAGCTTAAACTTTTAGAACAGTTACCAGTGATCTCATTAAATCTCACATGGAATCAGTGCTTGAACTCTTAAATTCATTTATTTTTAGGTCTCATTTGCCTTCCCATTTAAATATGTCATCCGCTTAATACTATGGCAAAAAAATACCAAACTAAGCATGAGAGGCGATGATAGAATATTTAAATATTAAACAATGCCTTTATTTAATAGTTTAAGGTTTTAGAACGGTTGGTAGCGATTCCACCACTATAATGTTATAGTAATTATTGTAAGAGGACGAAGCATATTCTTGACTTAACTTTAATGCTTAATCGTCGATTCGAATTGATTAGTAAGTGATTGATACGAGGATGAAGCATATATTGAAAGCGAATGTAATTGTGTCTTTGGAATCACCATCATTCTTTGACTCCACTTTCGTGCTTGCTTGTCAATTCGAATTGATTCGGGTGGGTCCGTAGAGGAAAGAGATTCGAAAAATCATACTAAAGTTTAATCAGATTTCGAGATTTCCTTTTCCCTTTTTTCCTTTTTCTCCTAAGAGAATCTTCTTCCCTAAGAGACAACTTTAGACATTGCGCATTCTATTGGTCTAGCCACTAGACTTCCTTATGGATTCTTATAAGTGAATTTAAAATTAACATGAAATATACTAACAAAGTCACAATTAAGATGAAACATTCTATGTATGTATATATGTCTTGCCGTAGATTTTGTGCAATTTAATATGCCTAAGCCACCCTGCATTTTTTAATTAATGTTAAGAGTTATAAGGGAATAGTCACTTTTTTTTCCAAAAGGGGGGAAAAATTCCACACATCAACAGTTTACAAATTAGGTCATAATTCGACCAATAAAAAACAAATTGATCGCATTGACATGCATGATGTGATTGATGGTTCATGTATAGTCATAATTGCACAATCGATCCTCATAAAAGACATCTCATATATATATCCCGCGAGAAGACTTTCTTTATCTTTTAGAATGATGAATGAGAAGTTTACAGTAGTATACATAGTCTTGGAATCCCAAAATTAAAAGATAATAGTTATTGATTGAAAATATTTTTAGATTTATATATCATCTCCAAATTTATAATGACAAATATACGTGATTATGATTATCCTATATAAGTTCCGACAAATGGTGAGCACATCACGGTGGAAACATGGCGCTATGGCATTGCTATCTCCTTTGACTCTTCTATGATCTACGTGCTCTAATAACGAACACAAAAATAAAAATAATAAGACAAATAAAGGACAGTATCACGTCATTGTCATTAACATATATGCTTTATACTTGGGTCATTTTGATCTCAGGGTTTCATACCTACATTGTTGGCCTCGACCTTAGGAGCATAACTTCTTCCGGTTTTTAATCTAATCTCGTAGGAAGAGAAATCAATTAAGGTGGGGAAGACGAGAAATGTGAGGATAAAATTCCAAAGTCTAGCTTTGGTGAATTATTGAGTTTTAGTGTCAATGATCTACCTCCAATCAGATCAAAGAGGCAAATGTATTATGTGCACGACTTGAGATATCACCCAATACAAACAACCAAAAAATCTAAATATCTTGGGTAAAAATAACAGGCACCTTCTATTGGTCTAGCCACTCGACTCCTAAATAGATTAACAATCCCGTAACTTCTTATGAATGAATCAACAATTAACATGGGAAACCTTACTGATAAAGTGACGATTAAGGTCAATCATACTATTTGTGTATGTCTTGCCATAGATGTTTTACAATTTCAACATATTGCTTAATTATCCCGGCTTTTGTTTTTTTATACCTAAAGTAATGTTAAAATTTATAAGCAAATAGGCATTAGTTTTCAAAAGGGAAAAAAGGGTCACACATCAAGGGACAAATTAGGTCGTAGTCTCATAGGGCACGTTTGGTAACGTTTACATTAAAAAATTGTTCCGAGGGAACGAAATAGAAAAAAGTGTTTTTGTTACGGGAACAATTTTTGAATAAAAAAAACGCGTTTGGTAAACTTGTTCCGGGAATAAAAAATGAACAGGAACACGTTTGGTAAATTTTATTCTTTTTTTGTTTCTTTTAATTTTTTAATATTTTTATTTTATTTTTCATTTTTTCCTTTCTTTTTTATTTTTTCTTCTTTCGGCCGGTCACCGGCCGACGGGGCCGGCAGCCTCGCCCAGCCACGGCGAGGCTCGCCAGCCCCCGGTGAGGCTCGGCCTCGCCGGATCTGGGTGAGCCTCGGCCTCACCCGCGCACAGCGAGGCCGAGCCTCGCCTTGGCTGGGTGAGCTCGGGCTCGCCCATCCGGTGAGGCCGAGCCTCGCCATGGCTGGGCGAGCTCGAGCTCGCCCGGATCCGGCGACACTCGGCCTCGCCCAGCCAAGGCGAGCCTTAGCCTCGCCGGCGCGGGCGAGGCTCGGCCTCATCGGGGGCCGGCGACGCTCCGGCGAGGTCGCCGACCCTCGACGGCGTCGCCGGCCCTCGACGGCCGGTCGCCGGCCATGGCCGAGGCCAGCGACCGGCCAAAGAAAAAAGAAGAAAAAAAGAAGAAGAAAAGAAGAAGAAAAGAGAAGAGAGAGAAGAAGAAGCGTTTCTTCAAAATCGTTTCTGGAACAAGAAACAAATTTTTTTTGTTTCTCATTTCTGTTCTTTTTGTGTTCCGGGAACAAAAAAACAAAAAAAGAAAAGAAACGCAACCAAACGCGTTTCTGTTCTTTTTTTGTTCCCAGGAACAAAAAAACAAAAAAAGTGTTCAGAAACATAAACAAGGAATAAAAACATGCAGGCCCATACATGCCGTGATTGATAGTTGTGCAGTCACAATTGCGTAGACGGCCTTCTTAAATGGCGTCTCATATCTTTTCCATAAAAAGTCCAAATTTGAGAGGCCACCAAAAAATCTTTTGCCCGTCTTTCACGTGGACGAACTAGTCATTCTCCATTCCTAGGAGTATTCCTACCTCTTGAATCACAAAAACAAAAGATGGTAATCATCCACTGAAAACATTTTCACATTTCCATGGGAACTATAGAAGTTTGGACAGAAGGTGAACACGACAAAGTAGATTAAAAAGACAAGTGGTACTAGAGAGATAACTGCTACTGAGGTCTAGGCCAACGACACGACCGCGGAATTTGTCACCTCCATACCCTCCCAGGACCAGGAGCACTAATCTTCATTTCCACCGGGCGACCAGCATGATAGGAGTTTAGGGTAAACGCAAGGAAATATGCTCGGTTGATTCCGAGAGAATCCTCTTAAATCATTTCAAGGCCAAGCTCTCATCAGCGCGTGGATTAGCGAAGCATGTATGAAACGCCGAGATAAAAAAATGATCCAAGTATAAAGCATGTACGGTGACATAATATTGTCCTTTTGTTTCTAAATAAAATTCTTGTGTTTGCTTTTAGAGCACGTATGTCACAAAAGAGCACGAGGAGCTTCATAGCTTTTATGGATATCAATTTTTGTGGATAGGAAAGCACGTATGCCATAGCTTTTACAATTTTTTTTAATTACAAAAAAAAAATAAAAAGACTCGATTGCTCTTTCGTGACATATTTTAGGACTTCCGATGCATTTATCCCTAATGTCCTAAAACATGTCACGAAAAATGCAATTGAGTCTTGAAACTTTAAAAAAATGTAATCAAATCCTAAAACTTATCGAGAAGGTACATTCGGTCTTAAAACTTTTAAAAAATGCGATGAAATCCTAAAACTTATAATAAAAATGCATTCGAATCCTAAAATTTTAAAAAAGCGCAATCAATAGAACAACTTGATTGGATTAATTTGACAAGTTTTAGGACTTGATTGCACTTTTGGAAATGTTTAGAACTTGATTGCCTTTTGGTGACAAGTTTTAAGAGTTAATTGCACATTTTCAAAGTTTTAGGACCCATTTATATTTTGTGACAAGTTTTAGGATTTTCGATATATTTATCCCATAATTTTATGTGAAAGGACATGCTGGGGGTGACTAAAGGCAAGATGACTGTGTATTGAGCTTAGGACTTTTCTTTAAATTGACTTATCATCTTCACATAATTAGGTTCATTGTCGTTTATGGCCTAGTCTAAGAAAGTATTCGTTTATGGACTCTTCAATTCCAATCCTGACCCCCACCAAAAAAAAAAAAAAAAGACTACTTCCAATTAGGTCAAAGAGGCAAATTCAATTTTGACGTGAAATCTAACTCAAGATATCGCCTAATACAAACAAGCAACAAAGTTAGATATTTTGGGTGTAAGTAGTAGGCATATTCTATCGGTCTAGCCTCTTGACTTCCTAATGGATGATTGTTTCCATAGGTTCTTATAACTAATTATACAATTAACATGAAAATTGAGGTACTGACAAAGTCATAATTATATGAGGAACATATTATGTATGTATGTTTTAATGTAGATGTTGCGCAATTTCAGCATATTGCTTAAGCCTCATGCTTTATTTTATTTATTTAAGCAATGTTAAGAGTTACAAGGATATAGGCATTATTTTTCTCAAAAGGGAAAAAAAATAGTCATATATTGACAAGGTATAAATTTGGTTGCATTCTCATGCATGCCGTGATTGACCCTTCATATGCAATCATGATTTCATAGTTGGTCCTCGTAAACGGCATCTCTTATTTTTTTTCCACATAAGAACCAAACTTGAGAGACCCACAAGAAGACTTTTGCCCATCTTGTAAATTGATGACTAAGAAGTTTCTAGCTGTATACGTTGTAATTATCAATTAAAGTATTTTTAGATTTTATATATCATCTCCGAGTTTATAATGACAAATTATCTGTGCTTATGACAGATTACGAGCGAACATAAATCTCTTAGGATCTATAGAAGCTCCAACAAATGGTGAACGCATTGTGGTAGATATATGGCAAAAAGAAATTGCCTTAGATTAAAATTAGCCAATAATGTTACCCATTTTCTTGCATTTTTTGGCCCTACTTCCAAAGGAACAACATCTGCATTTGTCATTTATTTCTCTGTTCCAGATGGTATTAAGACTTTTGTGTTAGACTCCGGTGGGAGTCCATATACTTTGCACGATAACACTTGACTTGTTTTGTTCATGTAGTTATGTTATTTACCAAAAATGGGGGTAGAAAATTTTCTTATCTTCACTAAATAGGTATTCATCATTCTTTTATTCCTTTCTAAACATTCATTGCCCATTATCACATCAAACGTTATTACCAATGTGAGAAAATTCCATTCCCATTCTTTAGTCACATTGTATAATGACACTAGCATTGTAGCACGAGCAATTGCAGGTTACTTGGAATAGTATCTATTGTGACCTTTCTCAAAAAAAGCAGATAAATTTTTTAGTAAGCACAAATAGTTACTATTGAAAAAGATAGTGCATTGCTTAGGGCAAACTCTCCCAAGCCTGTACTAATTGCAACTTAGAATTCTTCTTTAATGCCACCATTCATGGGATTCTTTTTGGAGTAAACATAATTAGTTGGATGAAACCAATTGCTTACATTGAAATAAGCTTTCAGACCAAGATAATGAAATTGAACATTGTAGGTGATCAAATCTAAATTACTGTATGATTTCTAACTCACTAAATCAAGATAATGAAATCAATATTTCAAAGCAAAATAGTAAAGACGATTATAGTAAAGTACAAGAAAATAAATTTTGTATCAAGTAAAGAATATACATGACCTTATTATTAAGCCTCGGAACATGAGCCACCATAAGCTAAAGATGCTACAATGGTAAAGAGACTGAAAGAGACCTATTTACTGAAAGGATTCTTGTTTTATTACCATCCTAAAACTCAGTAAACTAAAGACGCCCACTATCATTTGCAGACCTAAGTATTTATGCAAAGGAAATTACACTAAACAATATTAAAATGACATGAAATGGATCCTTTGCATATGCGCCAACATGAAAAACCAACATATACACTAAATCACCGCAGCCTCTTCCAAGATCAAAGCCTAAACCGAAACCACCAGCATCGGTCAATACATGTAACCCCTAATTCACCTATTCAATTAAAATTCAATCCAACTGAAAGCCTTAGGAATGAATCACATGCCAATGTATTTCCATAAATCATGAAACTCAACCTCGAAATATCTCCATCAATGCCCTTAAATTTCCTGTCTAAATCGAGACCCTCAATAAATTCCAGCATATATTGCCTGCGATTATCATGACAAATGACCTCTAAACATGCTCCAAAGGCTTGGAGATGAATAATACGTTAACCCCTGATCATTGGTAGATAAAAGTATAAACAAACCAAACGCACTCAAATACTTCAACTACCAACCAAATGCTCTCTTTTCTTTCGGAAGAGCTCCTCTCTCTCCTTAGGGCAGAGCTTCCCTTTTCCTTTAATGGCTAATAGCAAAAAAAAAAAACCCTAAAACCACCATGATTCTGGAGTCGCAGCTCACCCCAGATGGTTTTTGAGTGCATCCCAGGTCTGGTAAGTTGATCCCTAAACCCTAATCCCCCTATTGTACAACAAAAAACCACAAATCCACATTGGTGATTAAGTATAGAACCAACCCATATACCAGACTTAGTCCATTCCCAATGAATTAAAAATTCCACTCCTTACTGTCCTTTGAATTGGCCCATTACGGGAGCTAAATCTTAATTATTAAATCATTAGTAACCAAAATATCGTTTAATACTTCTCTATCCTTTGAAATGGAAGTACTTCGCCTCGTCCAAAACTCTCATTGCCCACTAGATTACGCAGAACTTTGATCTTCTGATAAGGACGATTTTCTATTCTATTTTATGCAAGAACATAGGTTAAACGTTCTTAAGTATTTTAGTTGTTTATATCAGCCACCAAATCCTATTCTTGTCATAGCTAATACTAGAAAAAAGAGCAAGTGTAAGATTGAGAATAAACCTCGCTAAACTTGGAATTTATTATGAAAATAATTAATGGAGCAGACCACCAAAAACCCCAAATTTTGCCCAAAGTGACAAATTTACCCCAATTTTTTTTTTTTTGTGACGTGAAAAATCCTAAACTTTTCAAACTGTGACACATTTACCTCATCAATGGCATTTTTGTCTTTTTTTTATTCTTCTTCCCTCCGCCGGCCATGGCAGAGGGAAGTCGGCGTCCAATGAGGGTTGCCCTTACTGGCATCAAGCAAGGGCAGCCCTCACTTGCGTTGGGCGAGGGCCTAGTGAGGGATGCCCTTGCCTGACTTGGGCGAGGGGTGCCCTCGCTGGATCTGGGCGAGGGAGGCCCTCGCCTGACCCAGCCAAGGGCCGCCCTCACTCGACGCCGGTGAGGGCGGCCCTAGCTAGCCCAGGTGGGGGGACCCTCGCTTGATGCCCGCGAGGGCAGCCCTCGCCGAATGCCGGCTTCCCTCTGTCGGCTCGGCCAGGGAAGAGAGAAGAAAAAAAAATTTAGTTTAGGGTAAATGTGTCACACGACAGAAGTTTAGGGTTTTTTGTGTCACAAAAAAAAGTTTGGGGTAAACGTGTCACGGTTGGCAAAGTTCAAGGTATTTCACGTCACAAAAAAAAAAAGTTTGGGGTAAATCTGTCACTTTAGACAAAATTTAAGGTTTTTTGTGGTTTTTTCTCTATAATTAAAGCAAATTGAAAATTAACAATGCGTTGAGAAAATTACTGATTTCATTATAAACATATTGTATGAATGTCATTTTAGTCCTAAAATTTTCAATTTTGTTACTATAGTCCTAAACTTTTGCGCGAAATTCTAGTGTCATCCTTCCAACCAATTGTTGCCGAAAATTACTGATGTGGAGCAATTAAATGGTCCACGTCAGTGTGGCATGCTAGATAGTTGTCGGTAACTAGATGTCATGTTAGCAATTTTCGGCACCAATACGCCATAAGGACTATATTAAAATTTTATGTACAAGTTTAGGACTATATTGATAAAAATTAAAAGTTTATGACTGAATCAATATTTGTATTATAGATTTAGAGCTGATTGGGTAAGTATTGCCTTCCTCTAGAACAATAGTTTAGCCAATTGTTCTAGAGGCCTCAAAATTCAACTAGTGCATATTGGCACCCGACAATTTAGGATTTCCAAACTTGAAAATTTTTCTAATTAATTACTACACTTGGTAATTAAAAAAAATGTCAAAATTCAGTAATTTTGAACGTGAAATCAGTTAAAACTCAGTGATTGTTAATCAAATTTACCAATCCAAAAATGTTACTATGTCTATCAAATATATATATATATTTTTCTTTCCTTCTTTTTCGAATTATCATGTTTTACTTTTATAGCAATATTAACCTGCCTAAAAAGTTGGTCAATTTCTTATGAAATTTTCTTTTCTTGAATGATACCGCATGGCCCTTTTGGCATTTGTGATTCTATCATTTTATTATTTTTACTATAAATATTATTATTGTTGTTGTTGTTATTATTCCTTTCTCAGTCTTTCGTTTCCAGAACCTGCATTTCTGCAGATTTCCCTGTCTTCCTCCTTCCTTTCCTTTACTCTCTCCCTCCATTATTTCCTGAACACACAAGCTTTGGTCTGGTCTTCTTCTGTTACTATTCACAACCAAGCTGTTCAACCTAAAAGCTCAACAGTCACCATTGATGTCCATCCTTTGCCTTAAGCAACAAAAGCCCGTGAGCATTTCGCCCAAGAATGACATTTACAAGCTTCATACAGAGGGCTAAACATGTCTTGCTCCACCAATGATAAACTCCAGTCACCACGTCATTCCATACAAACATCCGCCGCCGCCGCACATGCACCAACCATAATGCTCCCAGGGGGAAAGGGGGGGGTGGGGGACGGAGCACAGAAACAAAAAACAAAGTGATAGTCACTTTGGAGGCTTGGCCATGACTTAAAATAAAAGGAACCGGAAGCAAGACTGGCGAAACATATGCAGGTATCACGATCTGAGTATGAGAAAAACGTGTATGCATTCAATTTCTAAAAGAAGCCTCTCGAATAAATAGGTGATCTCGATCAAGCATTTTCACGAACACTTGGTGATCGCTTCAAACACAGAGTATAGAAGCATCATCGAAGTACTAATTCCGATCCAGACGATTTCAGTGACATTAAAGTGTGATCAGACTACTATTTTATTCCTAATCTGTACTCGATTTTCACTCAAGCTTAAATTACAACGTTCGGACTCAGCTTACTAAAAAATAGAGCAATGATGTACATACCTTGGAGATGCAGCCTCTGGCCACGAATGGCGATCGAACAGATAATGGAGCTCTTAGAGGCGTCGACTCGGGTGGTTGGCACCAGCGAAGAAGCTTCGTAGGAGGACTTGAACTCTTGGGATTTCTCGGCCTTAAAACGGACTAGAACAGAGCCAGACGATTCGGGAATGGCGAACAGCGTCGACCGGCGGCCTGAAATCAATGAAGGAAACCTATAAGTGAGAGAAAATCGATGAGAGGAGTTCGTATGCATTCAGCCTCGGGGTTTTTGGCCATCTCTGTTCCCTGGTGTGTGCTCTGTTTCTGCTGCGAATGAGCTCGAGCAGCTGGGATGGCCGACAGCGACTGGGGTTGGTGGACGGTGGACGGTGGACGGTGGGCGGTGCTCAACAGTCACCATCGATGTCCATCCTTCGCGCGTGTGCTCCTTTATTTGCTCCAACTGCTTTGCTCCCCTCCTCCATCACGCGCGCGTCTCAGCTTCAGAGACGAAAGAGAGGAGGAAGAGAAGAAGAAGCAAAGAAGGAAAGAGGATGGGCTGCGCGGATTGGGCCTCGCAAAGTGATGGGCTTATTGGACTGCATTGGGCCAAACCTAAGGGCTTTCCCCTTCTTCTTTTTTTTTTTTTTTTTTTTTTTTTTTTTTCTATAGTTTATGTCTTGCTGGGAACTCATGATTTAAGGGACATGAGTGGTAAGTTCCTAACACTTAGCTAACCAATTGAAACCAGCATTTTTCTAGTATTATTATTATTATTCCTTTATCGGTCCTTCGTTTCCAGAACATGCATTTCTGCTGATTTCCCTATCTTCCTCTTTCCTTTCTTTTTACTCTTTCGTTTTTTCTTGGTCAAGGCTCTCCCTCCATTATTTCCTAAACACGCAAGCTTTGATCTGGTCTTCTTCCCTTACTATACACGACCAAGCTGCTCAACTCCATTATTTCCACCAATGATCAACTCCAGTCACCACGTGAATCCATACAAACGTCCACTGGCTACCACACACGCACCCAACCAAAATGCTCAGGGGCCATACGGAACACAGAGAAAAACGAAGCAACGCAGTCACTTTGAAGTCTCGGCCATGACTTAAAATCAAAGGAACCAGAAGCAAGACTAGCGAATTATATGCACATATCACGATCTGAGTATGAGATAAACGTATAAGCATTCAACTTCAGAAAGACAGCCTCTCCAATACATATGCGATCTCACTCGGTCGTTTTCACGAACAATTAATGATCGGTTCAAACACAGAGCACAGAAGCATCATCGAAATATTGATTCCGATCCAGAGGATTTCAGTGACATTAAATTATGCCTATTTTATCCCTAATCGGGACTCGATTTTCACTCGAGCTTAAATTACAACGTTCGCACTCAGCTTACTAAAACAGAGAAATGATGCACATACCTTGGAGATGCAGCCTCTGGCCACCAATGGTGACAGAACAGATGACCAAGTTCTTAGAGCTGTTGACTCGGATGATTGGCGCCGGCGAAGAAGCTTCAAAGGACGACTCGAACTCTTCGGATATCTCGGCCTCAAAACGGACTAGAACAGAACCAGACGATTCGGGAATGGCAAACGGCGTCGACCGGTGGCCGGAAATCAATGAAGGAAACCTGTTAGTGAGACAAAATCGATGAGAGGAGTTCGTACCAATTAAGTCTCGGTGGTTTTTGGCGACCTCTGTTCCCTGGTGCGGTGCTCTGTTTCTGCTGCGAATGAGCTCGAGCGGCTGGGATGGGACTGGAGGTGGTGGACGGTGGATTGATGGCGATGGAGAGAAAATCCAGAGGGAAAAATGGCCATCGGATATTGCTTTGCTTCGCGCGTGTGCTCATTTCTTTGCTCCAACTGCTTCGCTCCTCTCCTCCATCACGTGCGCGTCTGAGCTTTAGAGACGAAAGAGAGAAGAAGAAAAGAAGAAGAAAAGAAGAAGAAGAAGAAGCAAGCAAAGAAGGAAAGAGGCCGGGCTTGTCTATGAAGTCCTGTGGGCTTCAATTCACTTCAATCATACCTGGGCTGCCCGGATTGGGCCTCGCAAGTGATGGGCGTATTGGACTGTATAGGGCCGAACCTAAGGACTTTCCTCTTTTTTATTTTTTTTTGTTTTTTTTACCATTATTTATTTATTAGTTTTTTTTTTTCAAAACTATATGCTTAATTTTGCCGGCAAAAATGCAAGGTTTTAAGATTAAGTTCTTTCAAACATATGAAGGTAAAGAGCGTGAGAAAAGACAAGCCATGTAATTCTAAAATAGAAAAAGAGATGATTTTTAAATTCAACTAAATGATAGTACGACAAGAGGAATATTGTATGCTCTATCTTTTCGTATTTCCATTACAAACTAAACACACAAAGGGTTACATTTATGATAGTGTCGCATAAGTATCTAACTACATGCACAACTCTTTATTTTTCAATGCCTTCCCAATCTTTGCCATCCTTTTGCCTTCTCTTGGAGTAGTGCAAGAACCACACGCTCTTCTCATCAATGATCAAGTTTCCTAGCACAATGCCGATCAAAAACCCAACTCCAACGCCAATTAGCACAAATTTCCACTCTGAGTTGAATAGGGACTCTTTGCCAAATTTTTCATGGGGAGACGGTGGTAATGATAAGTTTTCTCCAACATTTGTGCATTTTTTTGGCAAAGGACTTCCACATAACCCCTCATTCATGGCAAATGAATCGATTGAGAATGTGTTGAACTGACTCCCTTGCGGTATTGGTCCCGACAATTGATTATTAGAGACATTGAAATATGAAAGAAATGTAAGTTGGGCTAGCTTTTGAGGGATCTCTCCGGAGAGCTTGTTTTGAGAAAGATCTAGAGATTCTAGCAATGTCAAATTTGCTAAGGATGGTGGGATGGAACCAGTCAAAGCATTGCTTGAAAGGTTAAGCAAAATAAGTGACTTCAAATCTCCAATGAGATCGGGTATGTGTCCTTTGAATTTGTTATTGGAGAAGTCAATTTGCATAAGTGCAAATGGAACCTTTGAGTATTCCCTTTCTGTACCTTTATTTATCAATTTCATGTCATAATCCACAATTACCACAGAGAAAACACCGGTATAGTCATTGAGATATATCCACGTTTCCATATATTCCAACTGATCTAGCCTAGTTATCACTTCCATTGCATGGAAACTCTTCAACAACTTGGAAGGAAGTTCGCCACTGAAACTATTATATGAAAGGTCCATGATATGCATAGAGTTGAAGTTAAACTGGCTTTGATATGCTTCTATTGGACCATGAAACTTATTGAATTTCAAGATAACAACTCGCAATTGGGTCAACTTTGATAGCCATAAAGGGAACCCATCAAGAATTTGATTGTGAGCAAGGTTCAAATACTTTAGCATTGTACAATTCGCCAAAGATCTCGGGACAGGCCCTTGCAACTGATTCTCTGAGAGGTCTATAATATCCAACCCACAGCCTTTTGGGTAAGCACTAGGAATCATGCCCATAAGTTTATTTTTCCTAAGATTCAAAATTGACAAATAATCAATATTTCCCACACATGGAGGAATTGTGCCATTTAGACTATTGTTGGATAAATCCAGAATGATGAGGGATCTCCCACTACAAATAGATTGGATTTCTCCGAAGAGGAAGTTTTGGGAGATATTATAGTATGCCACTAATGGAGGTGGACTAGGGAGTTCTGTTTTGAGCTGGTTGGAACTAATGTCAAGAGAGATCAACTTGGGTAATGGTAGATTGATCTGATTATTTCCAAAGCCGGTTAGAAAATTGTGGGAAAGATCCATATAGAGCAAGGATTCTCTACTACCATTCCACATCCACATAGGAATACTCCCTCCGATTTTATTGTGTGAAAGATAAATCTCCTCTAATTTGCCTGGGTAGTCTAAAAACTTGGGGAACTCATGTAAGTTGCATGAATCTAAATATAAAGCGGAAAGTTTTGGAAGAGTGGCATTGATCTCGGCCTTGCTGATAAAAGATATGTTGTTGAAGGACAAATTTAACATTCTCAATTTCTTGAGTTTGTGTAAATCCACGGTGCCACTCAAATTATTCCCATAAAGATCAAGAAATTCAAGATCCTTGAGTTCCCATAATGAGTTTGGAATTTCACCTTGCAAATTGTTGGAATAAAGTTGAAGCAAAACCAACTGAGTCAAGTTCTCAAATGAATATGTAAAAGGACCGCTTAACTGACAATCTGCCAAATGTAAAAAAAAAAAAAAAACGACGGTGAGTTTGGCTATCGATTGAATCTTGACATTTTGTATTTTTTTTCTTGTTAAAGAACATTGCTATTAGATGAACTATTACCTACGAGGCACAAGTCAGTGAGTTTCTCCAAGTTGACAAACCAATGCCCAATACCACCACTAAAATTATTGTAATTGAGATCTAGATATGATAGATGGGTAAGATTGGCAAAGAATGTAGGGATTTGACCATGAAATTGATTAGATGATAAACCTAAATGAGCAAGCTGAGAAAGATTGCCCATTGAAGTGGGAAGTAAACCTGAGAAATTACATACATCAATTGATAATTCATTCAAGGAAACAAGGTTTCCGATCGAAATAGGTACTTTACCAGAAAGGTAGTAATTTCGGCTAATGTCAAGGGCTTTTAGGTTTGGTAACTGAAAGATCTCTGTTGGAAGTTCTCCATGCAATTCACATCCTCTAAGTTTAAGCGACTTCAAAGAGGAGAAGTTTACAAGTACATGAGGGAATGGTGACGACAAGCTTATAAAAGAGAGATCAAGTTCTTTGAGTAGAGTTAAGTTTTGAATAAAGTTGTCTATGTTGGGCATGTCGAGAGAACTCGACACTTCAAAAACAAGCGGCATCTCAAGATGCAACTCAGCATTCAAATCACGCAACTCAGCATTCAAATCAAGAGAAACTAATCTGGAGAGCCGTGAAATATCTAAGGGACTTTTCCCGATAAGTATGAGCCAGAGAAATTAAGGTAATGTAATCGAGAAAGATTGCTGAAGCCGTAGGGGATTGAGAAATGGTTGAAGTCATTATGAGCAAGATTAAGTGATTCCAAGTGAAGTAGGCGAAAGAGGCTAGTGTTAGAAGATAAAGTACCAAAGAGACAGCCATGGCTAATGTTGAGGCTTGTCACATGACCGGTGGCCTTATCACACTCAATGCCATCCCATGAGCAGCAATCTCCATGTCCATCTAGGGACCATGATTCAACCTTTGGGTGAACACACTGAAAAGCTGTTTTGTTGGTTTTGAAACTTTGCTTGAATTCCATCAAGGCTAAGCTCTCATCCGGATGGCATAGTGGCTTAGCAAGTGAAGTATGAATCATCACAAGAAGGACAATCCATGTACAAGACATGAAGAACAGCAATGGTGCCATATTTTTGTTTTGTTATTCTACTTTTTGCTAGAGTTGGTTTTCAGTAGAGAAGCTTTTTATAGGTAGCGAGAGGCAATTCAATCGTGGAAATTTCATTGGCCATTCAAGCAACATACCCATCCAAAAAGACACATGGGTTTGATTGAAGAAAGAGTTGTAATAGAAATTAAATATCCGTTAGACCCATGCTATACACGGGCAAAGTCTTTGGATGTGGATTGGTGGAAATGATCATTTCATCGCTTGTATGCTTTTGAAGACATTGAACGTTTGTACCTTCTTGATAGCGTGTTAATCAACACATTTTCAATCCTAATTCTAAGGATTGGATTTTACTAAATGAAAAGTGTGTTTTATTCACACTAGCACTTGTAAATTTTACTTATACAAAGAGAAAAATTTTCTAAACCTTTTTATTATTGTTCAGTGGCTACGGTGCCATGAAACGTACCATTTCATTCTTCCATATCCAAATTGGAAACCCATTCACAAAATAAATTGATGATAAAGGATCACAAGCTATTTCCTTGTTATTGATATGTTTAACAATTAAATTAGTGGATTATTTGCTGTTGACTCTTTTTATTAAGTAGAGACTATATTCGGACTGAATTACGTAAATTTTTAGCGTTCTTCATTATTTCTCATTTATTTCTTTGCAATTTCATATTGATTTAATAGCAAGATCCGATCAATTTCTACATTAATATTACTACATTTATCTTCTCTCTCTACTTGCTTTCGGAAACTAGATATTTGGAACGAGGACATCTCCTAAATTAGATTCTCTATGACAGCCAAGACGTCAAAGGGAGTGCCACTTGGCAGATAGTCACAACAAGCACTAGTACATGTCCATGCCGCTATATATGTTAATTTATGCAATGATATGACATGCTTTTTTAGGAGAGAAAAAGCAGCTGGAAACATAGAATGTGGAAGACGAAGACAGCGCCTCCATAATAGCCAATGGAAAACATGAGTTGACATGAAGTAAACACAGAGAAAAATCTTAATTTATTTATTAGCACTTTCAATTCAAACTAGACACATGGCATTACATAATAGTCAGTGTCCCATAAATCTGTGGCTTCCTGATCTTTTCCATGGTTTTGCTAGTCTATTGGTGGAGCGCAAGAATTCCAACGCGCAAAAATTGCTAACCATGAAAGCTAGGACATTACTGTCTGCTCTTCCATCTCATAGGTGCTCTATTAAAAAACACAAATTTTTTAAAAAGAAAACAAATGAAGGACGATGTCATGTCATTGTCATTAGTGCACACGCTTTCCAGTTGGGGCATTTTGATCTCTGTGTTTTGTACATGCTTCGCTAATTCAATGTGTAATTCCGATGGGAGCTCGGCCTTGATACGATTCAAGATGAGTGTCGGAATAAGTGGAGCAGATTCTCCTTGCATTTATCCTTGGCTTGAATCATGGTCGTCACTAGGTGGACATGGAGATCGCTGCTCATGGAAGGGTGTGGGGTGTGACAAAATTTCTACCAGTCGGCCTCGAGCTGGTAACATAATTTCTACCAGTCTTTTTCAATGTAATCTGGTGTGAAGAGAAATTAATTGAGGGGGGAAGACGATAACTGTCTGGATAAAATTACAAAATCTAGGTGTTTTTTTTTTTTTTTTTGGTCATAACTTATTTTTTATTTTTTTTTGTCATAACTTCTAAAGCCAAAGAAAATGCTTATATATGAATTATTCAGTTTCACTATCAATGACCTATCTCCAATCAGATCAAAGAAGCGAATTTATTATGTACGCAAAATTGGAACAAGATATCACTTGACACAAACAACTGAAAAATTCAAATAATTTGCACATAAATAACAGGCGCCTTCAATTGATCTAGTCACTTGACTCTCTAATGGGTCAATGCTTTCATAACTTCTTATAACTGGATCAACAATCAATATGTAAACCTTTTTAGTAAAGTGATGATTAAGATCGACCATACTATTTGTGTATGTCTTGCCATAGATGTTTTGCAATTTCAACGTATTTCCACCAGAGATAAATTAGGTCTCATTCTCATGCATGCCATGATTAATCGTTCATGTGCAATCATAACTGCATAGCTGGTCCTCTTAAATGGAATCGCATATTTTTTCCACAAAATTATCATAACTTGAGAGGCCAGCAAAAAGTCTTTTGCCCATCTTTCACGTGCGACGAACAGGAGTGATTCTCCATTCCTAGTCCTACTCCTTGAATCATTAAAAACAAAAGATTGCAATCATCCATTGAAAATATTTTCAAATTTTATATATCATTATCTCGTGTTATACAAAATTATCATTTAATATACGTGATTATGGTAAATTATAAACAAGCATAAATCCCTTGGGAACTATAGAAGTTCCGACAAAAGAATTTTCGACAGAAGATGAATACGAAAAAGTAGATTTAAAAAAAAAGGTTGTGCTAGAGAGACAACTGCTATAGAGATTTAGGCCAACAACGTGACTGCTGAAGTCATCGCACTCCTTATCCTCCCACGAGCACTGATCTCCATTTCCACCTTAGTGACTAGTAATGACCATGGTTAAAGGTTAGGATAAACACAATGAGAGTATGCTCAGTTGATTATGAGATTCCTCTTAAATCACATCTTGACCAAGCTCTCCTCAATGCAACACATTGGATTAGCAAAGCATCTAGGAAACACCGAGATAAAAATGATCCAATTATAAAGCATTTACAATAAGGACGGTGACATGATATTGTCTTTTTTAATTATTAGTTAATTTTCGTGTTAGTTATTAGAGCACGTATGTCATAGAAGAGTCAAGGGAGATTGTGATGACATAGCTTTTATAGATAGCAATTTTGTGGATAGGAATTCTGGGGTTTCTTCATAGGCACCCATAAATTTTTGTGAAAAGATCCAAAGGGGTCACTAAAGGAAAAATGTCAAAGTCTTTTTGGCCTTACGGTTTTTCTTTAAATGACTTGTGAGCTTCACGTAAATAGGGTCATCGTCATCCATGATTGCCAAATCTTTTTTTTTTTTTCCCCACAGCTTCTAAAATCTAGGCTAAGAAAGTAATTCTTTATTAACTTTGCAATTTCAGTGTCAATAACCCACCTCCAATCAGATCAAAGGGGCAAATTTAATTTTGATCTCTGACCCAAGATATCGCCTGATACAAACAAATAATAGATTTAAACATTTCAGTGTAAATAACAAGCACATTCTATTAATCTAGCCCTTGATGGGTCACTGTTTCCATAGGTTCTTATAATTGCATATCTTATTAACACGAAAAACTGAGGTACTGACAAAGTGATAACGAAATATGGAACGTATTATGTAGGTATGTCTTGCCGTAGATTTTGTGCAATTTCAACATATTGCTTAAGTGTCCCTGCCTTTTTTTCTAAAGTAATGTTAAGAGTTATAAAAAAAGTAGGCATTTTTTTTTTCAAAAGGGAAAATATGGTCATACATGGACAAGGTACCAATTAGATGGCGCTTTCATGCGTGTCGTGATTGACAGTTCATGTGCAATCATAATTGCATACTTGGCCATCCTAAATGACATCATGTATGTTTTTCCACATAAGAACCAAAATTGAGGGAACCGCGAGAAGTACCCATCGTGTAAATTGAGGAATAAGAAGGTTCCAACGGTACACGTACTCCTGGAATCACAAACTTAAAAATCATAATTATTGATTGAAAGTAATTTCTGATTTTATATATCATATCCAAGTTTATAACGGCAAAATATCCATGATTATGAAAAATTATGAGAGAGTTTAAATCGCTCAATAACTATAGAAGTTCTAACGAACAGTGAACACATCTCCAAAGAAAAATGGCGCTAAGAGAAGACCTCAGATTAGAATTAGCCAATATTGTCACTCGTTTACACGTCAAAATGGATGCCATGTCTGTTATTCAAACAATTATAAGCACCCATAAGAATAATTTACTGATAAAACCCATTTTGGCTGACTGTAGGAACCTGCTTACAGAGTTGTACAAGTACAAAATTTAACCGATTTCAAAGAAGATGGCCGTGTCAATTTTTTTTCCCTTTTTGAAAATGAAGAACATCTGCAGTTTGTTTGTATTCTTTTTTTTCTTTATGCCAAATGCTAAAGACCTTTTTGTATGTAGACTCCATTGGGAGTACATATAATCTAGACGATGAAACTTGACTAGTTTTATTCAATGTAATTCTGTTATTTACCCCCAAAAAAAAAAAAGGGAGGGGGCACACTGTATATTCAGTTAGAAAAGTATATTCATCATTCCTCTATACATTTTTAAACATTCGTTGTCTATTCTCACGTAAAAAAATTAGTATTAATGTAAGAAAATTCTATTCCCATTCTTCACTCCCATTTTATAATGACACTAGAACTTTAGCATGGGCGATGGCAGGGTCTTTTGAAATAGCAACCTTGAAGATAAATCTAACTAAAAATTTGAACAAGAGTTGGACTACTTAGGCTTGTACAAGTACTTGTTTGGTTTCTTGTTGGCACTTTTTGGTAAATCTAACTGTAAATCTTAGCATGGAGTTGTTCTCATAATTTCGTCTGGATTTTTTTTTGGTCATATAATTTCGTCTGGAGTTGAACTCGTGTTAAATGGTTTGACCAAAAAAATGGCCCCATGTGGCACAGTGATTGGGACAAAAAGAAGACTTGAAAATCTTCCAAGTCTTCCACTAATTGAGAATCTAACGTTGCCACTTCAACTTTGACATCATGAAAAATGCATAAGAACCCATTTGACTATAATTTAAGCGTGACACTTGATAGTTAATGCACTTAACCGGGTATTGCGCAAATATTCTTTTTCTAGCAATAGGAAATTAATTATTTTTCAAGATTTTTACCTATCTCTTAGATTGAGAACTAAAATCACTCTACAGTTTTTAAGAATAATCCTCAAATCATAGAAGAAAATATCGTAAGCAACCTTAAGCATAATTTATTGATAAAACCCATTTTGGCTGACCGTAGGAACTTGCTTATAGAGTTGTAATACAAAATTTAACCAATTTCAAATAAGATGGTTGCATGGATTCTTTGGCTCTTCTTGAAAAGGAAGAACATTTGCAGTTTTTTTTTTCCTTGTGCCGGATACTATTAAAGACCTTTTTGTATGTAGACTCCGCTGGAAGTACATATACTCCAGACAATGAAACTTGACTAGTTTTATTTAACATAATTCTATTATTTACCCAAAAAAAAGGGAGGGGGGACACTGTATTTTCAGTTAGAAAAGCATATTCATTATTCCTTTATACATTTCTAAACATTCGTTAAACATTAGTATTAATGTTAGAAAATTCCATTCCTGTTCTTCACTCCCATTTTATAATGATGCTAGCACTTTAGCACGGGCGATGGCAGGGTCTCTTGGAATAGCAACCTTCAAGTTAAATCTAACTAAAAATTTGCGCAAGAGTTGGATTGCTTAGGCTTGTACTAGCACCTGTTTGGTTTCTTATTGGTACTTTTTGGTAAATCTAACTATAAATCTCAGCATGGGGTTGTTCTCGTAATTTCATTTGGTTTTTTTTTTTGGTCATATAATTTGTTTGAAGTTGAACTCGTGTTAAATGGTTTGACCAAAAAATGGCCTCACGTGGCATGGCGATTGGGACAAAAAGAAGACTTGAAAATCTTCCAAGTCTTCCACTAGTTTGAGAATCTAACGTCGCCACTTCAACTTTGACATCATGGAAAATGCATAAGAGCCAATTGGATTATAATCTAAGCGTGACTATTAATAGTTAATGCACTTAACTGGGTATTGCGCAAATATTCTTTTCCTAGCGATAGGAAATTACATTATCTTTCAAGATTTTCACCTATCTTTTAGATTGATAATTGAAATCACTCTACAGTTTTTAAGAATATTTATAATCCTCTAATCATAAAATAAAATATTGTAAGCACTCATAAGCATAATTTATTGATAAAACCCATTTTGGCTGACTGTAGGAACCTGCTTACAGAGTTGTACAAGTACAAAATTTAACCGATTTCAAAGAAGAGGGTTGCGCAGATTCTTCCGCCTTTCTTGGAAAGGAAGAACATCTGTAGTTTTTTTTTTTTTTTTTGTGCTGGATGCTATTAAAGACCTTTTTCTATGTAGACTCTGCTAGGAGTACATATATTCTAGACAATGAAACTTGACTAGTTTTATTTAATGTAGATATGTTATTCACCCCAAAAAATGGGAGGGGGGATACTGTATATTCAGTTAGAAAAGTGTATTCATCATTCCTTTATACCTTTCTAAACATTCGTTGTCCATTCTCACGTCAAAAATTGGTATTAATGTGAGAAAATTCTATTCCCGTTCTTCACTCTCATATTATAATGACACTAGTACTTTAGCATGAGCGATGGCAAGGTCTCTTGAAATAGCAACCTTGAAGATAAATCTAACTAAAAATTTGAGCAAGAGTTGGACTGCTTAGGCTTGTACCAGTACTTGTTTGGTTTCTTGTTGGCACTTTTCCGTAAATCTAACTGTAAATCTCAGCACGGGATTGTTCTCGTAATTTTGTTTGTTTTTTTTTTTGTCATATAATTTCGTTTGGAGTTGAACTCGTGTTAAATGGTTTGACCAAAAAATGGCCCCACGTGGCATGGCAATTGGGACAAAAAGAAGACTTGAAAATCTTCCAAGTCTTCCACTAGTTTGAGAATCTAACGTTGCCACTTCAACTTTGACATCATGGAAAATGCATAAAAACCAATTTGATTATAATCTAAGCGTGACTCTTAATAGTTATTGCACTTAACCGGGTATTGCGCGAATATTCTTTTCCTAGCGATAGGAAATTACATTATCTTTAAAGATTTCCCCCCATCTTTTAGATTGAGAACTGAAATCACTCTACAATTTTTAAGAATATTCATAATCCTCCTATCATAAAAGAAAATATTGTAAACACCCATAAACATAATTTATTAATAAAACCCATTTTGGTTGACTGTAGGAACCTGCTTATAGAGTTGTACAATTACAAAATTTAACCGATTTCAAAGAAGATGGTTGCACGGATTCTTTCGCCCTTATTGAAAAGGAAGAACATTTGCAGTTTGTTTCTTTTTTTGTTTTTGTTTTTTAAATTTCTTTGGCCTAGATGTAGTTAAAGACCTTTTTTGTATGTAGACTCCGTTGGGAGTACATATACTCTAGATGATGAAACTTGACTACTTTTATTTAATGTAATTCTGTTATTTACCCCAAAAAAAGGGAGGGGGGTCACTGTATTTTCGACTAGAAAAGTTTATTCATTATTCCATTATACCTTCCTAAACACTTGTTGTCTATTCTCACGTCAAAAGTTAGTATTAATGTGAGAAAATTTCATTTCCGTTCTTCACTCCCATTTTATAATGACACTAGCACTTTAGCACGGGCGATGGCAGGGTCTCTTGAAATCGTATCTTTAAAGATAAATCTAACTAAAAATTTGAGCAAGAGTTGGACTTCTTAGGCTTGTACCAGCACTTGTTTGGTTTTTTGTTGGCACTTTTCGGTAAATCTAATTGTAAATCTTAGCACAGAGTTGTTCTCATAATTTCGTTTGGATTTTTTTTGGTCATATAATTTTGTCTGGAGTTGAACTCGTGTTAAATGGTTTGACCAAAAAATGACCCCACGTGGCGCGGCGATTGGGACAAAAAGAAGACTTGAAAATCTTCCAAGTCTTCCACTAGTTGAGAATCTAACGTCGCCATTTCAACTTTGACATCATGGAAAATACATAAGAACCAATTTGATTATAATCTAAGCGTGACTCTTAATGGTTAATGCACTTAACTAGGTATTGTGCAAATCTTCTTTTCCTAGCAATAGGAAATTACATGATTTTTCAAGATTTTTACCTATCATTTAGATTGAGAACTAAAATCATTCTACAGTTTTTAAGAATATTCATAATCCTCCAATCATAAAAGAAAATATCGTAAGCACCTATAAGTATAATTTATTGATAAAGCCCATTTTCGCTGACCGTAGGAACCTGCTTACAGAGCCATACAAGTACAAAATTTAACCGATTTAAAAAAAAGATGGTCGCCGGATTCTTTGGCCCTTCTTGAAAAAGAAGAACATTTGCAGTTATTTATTTATTTATTTAGTTTTTGTTCTTGATGTTATTAAATACCTTTTTGTATGTAAACTCCGCTAGGAGTACATATACTCTAGAAGAGGACACCGTATCTTTAGTTAGAAAAGCGAATTCATCATTCCTTTATACATTTATACACATTGGTTGATTATTCTTACGTCAAAAATTAGAATTAATGTGAGAAAATTTCATTCCCGTTCTTCACTCTCATTTTATAATGACACTAGCACTTTAAAACGGGCGATGGCAAGGTCTCTTGAAATAACACTCTTGAAGATAAATTTAACTAAAAATTTGCGCAAGAGTTGGACTACTTAGGCTTGTACCAGCACTTCTTTGGTTTCTTGTTGAAACTTTTGGTAAATCTAACTGTAAATCCCAGCACGGGGTTGTTCTCGTAATTTCATTTGGATTTTTTTTTTGTCATATAATTTCATCTAGAGTTGAACTCGTGCTAAATGGTTTGACCAAACAATGACCCCACGTGGCGCGGTGATTGGGACAAAAAGAAGACTTGGAAATCTTCCAACTCTTCCACTAGTTGGGAATCTAACGTCGCCACTTCAACTTTGACATCATGGAAAATACATAAGAACCAATTTGATTATAATCTAAGTGTGACTCTTAATAGTTAATGCGCTTAACCGGGTATTGCGTAAATATTCTTTTCCTAGCGATATGAAATTACCTTATCTTTCAAGAATTTCACCTATCTTTTCGATTGAGATTTGAAATCACTCTACAATTTTTAAGAATATTCACAGTCCTACAATCATAAAGGAAAATATCGTAAGCACCCATAAGCATAATTTATTGATAAAACTCATTTTGGCTGACTGTAGAAACTTGCTTAAAGAGCTGTACAAGTACAAAATTCAACCAATTTCAAAGAAGATGGTTGCGCAGATTATTTGGCTCTTCTTGAAAAGGAAGAACATCTGCAGTTTGTTTTTTTTTTTCTTTATGCCGGATGCTATTAAAAACCTTTTTGTATGTAGACTCCGCTGGGAGTACATATACTCCAGACGATGAAACTTGACTAGTTTTGTTTAATGTAGTTTGTTATATACCCAAAACAAATGGAGGGGGGACACTGTATCTTTAGTTAGAAAAGTTTATTCATCATTCCTCTATACCTTTCTAAACATTCGTCGTCCATTCTCATGTCAAAAATTAGTATTAATGCGAGAAAATTCCATTGTCGATCTTCACACCCATTTTATAATGACACTAGAACTTTAGCATGGGCGATGGCAGGGTCTCTTGAAATAGCATCTTTGAAGATAAATCTAAATAAAAATTTGTGCTAGAGTTAGACTATTTAGGTTTGTACCAGCACTTGTTTGGTTTCTTATTGGCACTTTTCGGTAAATCTAACTGTAAATCTCAGCATGAGGTTGTTCTCATAATTTCATTTGGATTTTTTTTTTGGTCATATAATTTCATCTGGAGTTGAACTCGAGTTAAATGGTTTTACCAAAAAATGGCCCCACGTGGCGCGGCGATTGGGACAAAAAGAAAAATTGAAAATCTTCCAAGTCTTCCACTAGTTGAGAATCTAATGTTGCCACTTCAACTTTGACATCATGGAAAATGCATAAGAACCAATTTGCTTATAATCTAAGCGTGACTCTTAATAGTTAATGCACTTAACCGGGTATTGTGCAAATATTATTTTCCTAGTGATAGGAAATTACATTATCTTTCAAGATTTTCTCCTATCTTTTAGATTGAGAACTAAAATCAATCTACAGTTTTTAAGAATATTAATAATCCTCTAATCATAAAAGAAAATATCGTAAGCACCCATAAGCATAATTTATTGATAAAACCCATTTTGGCTGACTTCAGGAACTTGCTTACAGAGCTGTACAAGTACAAAATTTAACTGATTTCAAAGAAGATGGTCGTGTGGATTCTTTGGCCCATCTTGAAAAGGAAAAACATCTGCAGTTTTTTTTTTTTTTTTTTTTAATTTCTTTGTGTCAAATGCTATTAAAAACCTTTTTGTATGTAGACTTCGCTGGAAGTACATATATTCTAGACGATGAAACTTACTAGTTTTATTTAATGTCGTTTTGTTATTTTCCCCAAAAAAAAGGGAGTGGGGACACTATATCTTCAGTTAGAAAAAGTGTATTCATCATTCTTTTATACTTTTATAAACATTCGCTGTCCATTCTCACGTCAAAAATTAGTATTAATGTGAGAAAATTCCATTCCTGTTCTTCACTCCCATTTTATAATGACACTAGCACTTTAGCATGGGCGATTGTAGGGTCTCTTGAAATAGCGACCTTGAAGATAAATCTAACTAAAAATTTGAGCAAGAGTTGGACTGCTTAGGCTTGTACTAGCACTTGTTTGGTTTCTTGTTCTCACTTTTCAATAAATTTAACTGTAAATCTCAGCATGGGGTTGTTCTCGTAATTTCTTCTGGATTTTCTTTTAGGTCATATAATATCGTTTGGAGTTGAACTTGTGCTAAATGGTTTGACCAAAAAATGGCCCCACGTGGCACGGCGATTGGGACAAAAAGAAGAATTGAAAATCTTCCAAGTCTTCCACTAGTTGAGAATCTAACGTCGCCACTTCAACTTTGACATCATGAAAAATACATAAGAACCAATTTGATTATAATCTAAGTGTGACTCTTAATAGTTCATGCACTTAACCGGGTATTGCACAAATATTCTTTCCCTAACAATAGGAAATTATATTATCTTTCAAGATTTTTACCTATCTGTTAGATTAAGAACTAAAATCACTCTACGATTTTTAAGAATATTCGTAATCCTCCAATCACAAAAGAAGATATCGTAAGCACCCATAAGCATAATTTACTGATAAACCCCATTTTGTCTAACCACAGGAACCTCCTTACAGAGCTATACAAGTACAAAATTTAACCCAATTCAAATAAGATGGTTGCATGGATTCTTTGGCCCTTCTTGAAAAGGAAGAACATCTGCAGTTTGTTTTTTTTTCTTTTTGTGCCGGATGTTATTAAAGACTTTTTTGTATGTAGACTCCGCTAAGAGTACATATACTCTAGACAATGAATCCTAACTAGTTTTATTTAATGTAATTCTATTATTTACCCAAAAAAAAAAGGGAGGGGGGACACTGTATCTTCAGTTAGAAAAGCGTATTCATTATTCTTTTATACTTTTCTAAACATTCGTTGTTTATTCTCACTTCTTCACTCCCATTTTATAATGACACTAGAACTTTAGCACGGGCGATGGCAGGGTCTCTTGAAATAGCAACTTTGAAGATAAATCTAATTAAAAATTTGAGCAAGAGTTGGACTACTTAGGCTTTTATTAGCACTTGTTTGGTTTTTTTGTTGGCACTTTTCTGTAAATCTAACTGTAAATCTCAGCACGGTGTTATTCTCGTAATTTCGTCTAGTTTTTTTTTTTTTTTTTTGTCATATAATTTCGTTTGGAGTTGAGCTTGTGTTAAATGGTTTGACTAAAAAAAGGCCCCACGTGGCGTGGTGATTGGGACAAAAAGAAGACTTGAAAATCTTCCAAGTCTTCCACTAGTTGAAAATCTAATGTCGTCACTTCAACTTTGACATCATGGAAAATACATAAGAACCAATTCGATTATAATCTAAGCATGACTCTTAATAGTTAATGCACTTAATCGGGCATTGCGCAAATATTATATTCCTAGCGATAGGAAATTATATTATCCTTCAAGATTTTCACATTTCTTTTAGATTTAGAACTGAAATCAATCTACAGTTTTTCGGAATATTCATAATCCTTCAATCATAAAAGAAAATATCATAAGCACCCATAATCATAATTTATTGATAAAACCCATTTTGGCTAACTGAAGAAATCTGCTTACAGAATTGTACAAGTACAAAATTTAACCGATTTCAAAGAAAATGGTTGCGCAGATTCTTTGGCCCTTCTTGAAAAGGAAGAACAACTGTAGTTTGTTTTTTATTTTTTATTTTTTATTTCTATGTGCTGGATGTATTAAAGACCTTTTTCTGTGCAGACTCCGCTGGGAGTACATAAACTCCAGACGATGAAACTTGACTAGTTTTATTTAATGTAGTTCTATTATTTACCCCAAAAAAGGGAGGGGGGACAACGTATCTTCAGTTAGAAAAGTGAATTCATCATTCATTTACACCTTTCTAGACATTCGTTGTCCATTCTCACGTCAAAAATTAGTATTAATGTGAGAAAATTCCATTCACGTTCTTCACTCCCATTTAATAATGACACTAGCACTTTAGCATGGGCGATGGCAGGGTCTCTTGAAATTGTAACCTTGAAGATAAATCTAAGTAAAAATTTGAGTAGGAGTTGGACTGCTTAGGTTTCTACCCGCACTTGTTTGGTTTCTTGTTGGCACTTTTCAGTAATTCTAACTGTAAATCTCAGCACGGGGTTGTTCTCGTAAATTCATCTGGATTTTTTTTTTTGGGTCATATAATTTCGTCTGGAGTTGAACTCATATTAAATGTTTGACCGAAAAACGGCCCCATGTGGCGCGGCGATTGGGACAAAAAGAAGACTTGAAAATGTTCCAAGTCTTCCACTAGTTGATAATCTAACGTCGCCACTTCAACTTTGACATCATGGAAAATGCATAAGAACCAATTCGATTATAATCTAAGCATGACTCTTAATAGTTAATGCACTTAATCGAGTATTGTGCAAATATTCTTTTCCTAACAATAGGAAATTACATTATCTTTCAAGATTTTCACCTATCTTTTAGATTGAGAACTGAAATCACTCTACAATTTTTAAGAATATTCATAATGGTCCAATCATAAAAGAATTTATCGTAAGCACCAATAAGCATAATTTATTAATCAAACCCATTTTGGCTGACTATAGGAACATGCTTACAGAGATGTACAAGTATAAAATTTAACCCATTTCAGAGAATATGGTTGCACAGATTCTTTGGCCCTTCTTGAAAAGGAAGAACATCTGCAGTTTGTTTGTTTTTATTTATTTTTTTATTTCTTTGTGCCGGATATTATTAAAGACACTTTTGTATGTACAGTCCACTGGGAGTACATATACTCTAGATGATGAAACTTTACTAGTTTCATTTAATGTAGTTATGTTATTTACTGAAAAAAAAAGGGTGGGGGGACACCATATCTTCAGTTAGAAAAGCGTATTCATCATTTCTTTATACCTTTCTAAACATTCGTTGTCACTTATCATGTCAAATATTAGAATTAATGTGAGAAAATTCCATTCCCGTTCTTCACTTCCATTTTAAAATGACACTAGCAATTTAGCATGGGCGTTGCCAACATCTCATGAAATAGCAATTTTGAAGATAAATCTAACTAAAAATTTGTGCAAGAGTTGGACTGCTTAGGCTTGTATTAGCACTTGTTTGGTTTCTCGTTGGCATTTCTCGATAAGTCTAACTGGAAATTTCAGCATGGGGTAATTCTTGTAATTTTGTCTGGATTTTTTTTGTTTTGGTCATATAATTTCATTTAGAGTTGAACTCGTGTTAAATGGTTTGACCCAAAAAAAGGCTCCACGTAGCGCGGCGATTGGGACAAAAAGAAGACTTGAAAATCTTCCAAGTCTTCCACTAGTTGAGAATCTAACATTGCCACTTCAACTTTGACATCATGAAAAATACATAAGAATCAATTTGATTATAATTTAAGTGTGACTTTAAAAGTTAATACACTTAACCGGTTATTGAGCAAATCTTCTTTTCCTAGCATTAGGAAATTACATTATTTTTCAAGATTTTTACCTGTCATTTTCATAAAGAACTGAAATCACTCTACAGATTTTAAGAATATTCATAATTCTCCAATCATAAAAGAAAATATCGTGAGCACCCATAAGCATAATTTATTAATAAAACCCATTTTAACTGACTGAAGGAATTTGCTTACAGAGGTGTAAAAGTTTAAATTTAACCAATTTCAAAGAAAATGGTCATGTCGATCCTTTGGTCCTTTTTGAAAAGGAGGCACATCTGCAGGTTTTTTATTTTTTTATTTTTTTATTTCTTCGTGCCTCATGCTATTAAAAACCTTTTTGTATGTAGACTCCACTGGGAGTACAAATACTCCAAACGATGAAACTTAACTAGTTTTATTTAAGGTAGTTATGTTATTTACACACAAAAAATAGAGGAGGGACACTGTATCTTTGGTTAGAAAAGTGTTTTCATCATTCCTTTATACCTTTCTCAATATTCGTTGTCCATTCTCACGTAAAAAATTAGTATTAATGTTTGAAAATTCCATTCCCGTTCTTCACTCCCATTTTATAATAACATTAGCACTTTAGCACCGACGATGGCAGGGTCTGTTAGATTGCTAAAACTTTGAGGTAGAGTTAGATTGAGAACTAAAATCACTCTACAGTTTTTAAGAATATTCATAATCTTCCAATCATAAAAGAAAATATCGTAAGCACCCATAAGCATAATTTACTAATAAAACCCATTTTGGCGATCGTAGGAACCTGCTTAAAGAGCTGTCCAATTACAAAATTTAACCGATTTCAAAGAAGATGGTCGTGTGGATTCTTTCGCCTTTCTTGAAAAGGAAAAACATCTGCAGTGTTTTTTTTTTTTTTTTTTCTATCTCTTTGTGCATGATACTATTAAGGGTTAATACCCTGAAAAACTCCAAACTGGTACACTTGTAACAAATTTACCCCAAACTATTTTTTTGACCACCAAAAATCCAAAACTGATATACCTTTGACAAATTTACCATCAACCGGTACATTTGTGACAAATTTACCCTATATTAGTTTTCGTTAAATTTTATTGTCAAATTATTAAGTTAAATGACACGTGACAATTGACTAGTATACCAATTTGGGATTTTACACTCTGTTTGTCACAGTTTACAATTTTTGTGATTTTTTTGTGGTATTAATCTAATTTAGCAGAGGGTATATTAGTCACAAATTTACCAGTTTTGGGTTTTTTGTGGTTGAATAAATTAGTTTGGGGCAAATTTGTTATAAATGTATCAGTTTAGGGTTTTTTTATAGTCAGTCAGGATAAATTTGTCACAAGTGTACCAGTTTGGGGTTTTTCATTGTAAAAAAAAATGGTTTGGGGAAAATTTGTCACAAGTATATTAGTTTGGGGTTTTTCAAGGTATTAACCCTACTATTAAAGATCTTTTTGTTTGTAGACTCCGCTGGGAGTACATAAACTCCGGACGATGAAACTTAATTTGTTTTATTTAAGGTAATTATGTTATCTACCAAAAAAAAAAAAAAAAGAGGGGGGACACTGTATCTTCAGTTAGACAAGTGTATTCATCATTCCTTTATACCTTTCTCAATATTCGTTGTCCATTCTCACGTCAAAAATTAGTATTAATGTTTGAAATTCCATTGTCCTTCTTGACTCCCATTTTATAATCACACTAGCATTTTAGCACGGATGACGGCAAGGTCTGTTGAAATAGCAATATTGAAAATAAATCAAACTAAAAATTTGAGGAAGAGTTGGACTGTTTAGGCCTGTACCAGCACTTTTTTTGGTTTCTTGTTGGCAATTTATAAAAAATCAAACTATAAATTTCAGTACAGGGTTGTTCTCGTAATTTCTTATGGATTTTTTTTTGTCATATAATTTCGTCTGGAGTTGAACTCGTGTTAAATGGTTTAACCAAAAAAATTGGCCCCACGTGGCGCAGTGATTGGGACAAAAAGAAGACTTGAAAATCTTCCAAGTCTTCCACTAGTTGAGAATCTAACATCGCCACTTCAACTTTGACATCATGGAAAATACATAAGAATCAATTTGATTATAATCTAAGCGCTGTCAACCTAGAAAATTTAACCGATTTCAAAGAAGATGGTCACTTCGATTCTTTGGCCCTTTTTGAAAAGGAAGAACATCTGCAGTTTTTTATTTTTTTTTATTTGTTTGTCCATGATGCTATCAAAGACCTGATTTTGTATGTAGACTCCGCTCGGAGTACAAAAACCCCAGACGATGAAACTTAACATGTTTTATTTAAGGTAATTATGTTATTTACCCAAAAAAAAAAAAGAGAGGGGACACTGTATCTTCAATTAGAAAAGTGTATTTATCATTCCTTTATACATTTTTCAATATTTGTCATCCATTCTCATGACAAAAATTAGTATTAATATTTGAAAATTCCACTGTCCTTCTTCACTCCCATTTTATAATGACACTAGCATTTTAGAGCGGACGATGGCAGGGTCTGTTGAAATAGCAATCTCGAAAATAAATCAAACTAAAAATTTGAGAAAGTGTTGGACTGCTTAGGCCTGTACCAGCACTTTTTAGGTTTCTTGTTGGCACTTAGTAAAAAATCTAACTATAAATCTCAGTACGGGCTTGTTCTCGTAATTTCGTTTGGTTCTTTTTTTTTTTTTGTCATATAATTTCGTTTGGAGTTGAACTCGTGTTAAAAGGTTTGACCAAAAAATTGGCCCCACGTGGTGTGGTGATTGGGACAAAAAGAACACTTGAAAATCTTCCACGTCTTCCACTAGTTGAGAATATTGCTTTAGATATTTTCTTTTATGATTGGAGTATTATGAATATTCTTAAAAACTGTAGAGTGATTTCAGTTCTCAATCAAAATGATAGGTAAAAATCTTGAAAAATAATGGGAGTGATTTCAGTTCTTTTATTGAAATGTGCCAATAAGAAACCAAACAAGTTCTGGTTCAAGCCTAAGCAATTCAACTCTTCCTCAAAGTTTTAGTTAGATTTATTTTCAAGATTACAATTTCAACAGACCCTGCCATCGTCCGTGGTAAAGTGCTAGTGTCATTATAAAATGGGAGTGAAGAACGGTAATGGAATTTTCAAACATTAATACTAATTTTTGGCATGAGAATGGACAACGAATGTTGAGAAAGGTATAAAGGAATGATGAATACATTTTTATAACTAATGATACAGTGTTTCCCCTTGTTTTTTTTTTTTTCCTGGTAAATAACATAACTACCTTAAATAAAACTAGTTAAGTTTCATTGTCCGGAGTATATGTACTCCCAGCGGAATCTACATACAAAAATATCTTTTATAGTATCAGGCACAAAGAAATAAAAAAAAAAAAAAAACTGCAAATGTTCTTCCTTTTCAAAAAGGGCCAAAAAATCCACGTGACCATCTTCTTTGAAATTAGTTAAATTCTGTGCATGTACATCTCTGTAAGCAGGTCCCTATGAGCAGCCAAAATGAGTTTTTAAAATAAATTATGCTTATGGGTGCTTACGATATTTTCTTTTATGATTGGAAGATTATGAATATTCTTAAAATCTGTAGAGTAATTTCAGTTCTCAATAAAAAATGATACGTAGAAATCTTGAAAAATAATATAATTTCCTAATGCTAGGAAAAGAAGATTTGCGCAATAACCGGTTAAGTGCATTAACTTTTAAGAGTCACACTTAGATTAAAATCAAATTGATTCTTATGTCAAAGTGGAAGTGGCGATGTTAGATTCTCAACTAGTGGAAGACTTGAAAGATTTTCAAGTCTTCTTTTTGTCCCAATCACCACGCCACGTGGGGCCAATTTTTTGGTCAAACCATTTAACACGAGTTCAACTCTAGATGAAATTATATGACAAAAAAAAATCCATACAAAATTACAAGAACTACCCCGTACTGAGATTTTTAGTTAGATTTATTAAAAAGTGCCAACAAAAAACCAAAAAAGTGCTGGTACAGGCCTAAGCAGTCCAACTCTTCCTTAAATTTTTTGTATGATTTATTTTCAAGATTGGTATTTCAATAGACCTTGCCATCGTCCGTGCTAAAATGCTAGTGTCATTATAAAATGGGAGTGGAGAAGGACAATGGAATTTTCAAACATTCAGACTAATTTTTTACATGAGAATAGACAATGAATATTGAGACACTTTTCTAACTGAACATACAGTGTCCCCCCTCAACTTTTTTTGGGTAAATAACATAATTACCTTAAATAAAACATGTTAAGTTTCATCGTCTTGGGTTTATGTACTCCGTGCGAGGTCTACATACAAAAAGGTCTTTAATAGCATCATGGACAAACAAATAAAAAAAAAATTGCAGATGTTCTTCCTTGTCAAAAAGGGCCAAAGAATCCACGCGACCATCTTCTTTGAAATCGGTTAAATTTTCTAGTTGAACAACTCTTTAAGCAGGTCCTGTGGTCAGCCAAAATGGATTTCATTAATAAATTATGCTTATGGGTGCTTTAAATATTTTCTTTTATGATTGGAGAATTGTGAATATTCTTAAAAACTGTAGATTGATTTCAGTTCTCAATCAAAATGATTGGTAAAAATATTGAAAAATATTGTAATTTCCTAATGTTAGGAAAAGAAGATTTGCGCAATAACCGGTAAAGTGCATTAACGTTTAAAAGTCACGCTTTGATTGTGATTCTTATGTACTTTCCATGATGTCAAAATGGAAGTGGCGATGTTAGATTCTCAACTAGTGGAAGACTTGGGAAAATTTCAAGTCTTCTTTTTGTCCCAATCACCGCACCACGTGGGGCCAATTTTTTGGTCAAACCATTTAACATGAGTTCAACTCTGGACGAAATTATATGACTAAAAAAAAATCTAGACGAAATTACGTGAACAACCCCGTGCTGAGATTTATAGTTAGATTTATTGAAAAGTGACAACAAGAAACCAAAAAAGTACTGGTACGGGCCTAAGCAGTCCAACTCTTCCTCAAATTTTTAGTTTGATTTATTTTCAAGATTGCTATTTCAATAGACCCTGCCATTGTCCATGCTAAAATGCTAGTGTCATTATAAAATGGGAGAAAAGAAGGACAATGGAATTTTCAAACATTAATACTAATTTTTGACGTGAGAATGGATAACGAATATTGAGAAAGGTATAAAGGGATGATAAATACACTTTTCTAACTAAAGATACAGTGTCCCCCCTCTTTTTTTTTTTGGGTAAATAACATAATTACCTTAAATAAAACATGTTAAGTTTCCTCGTATGGGGTTTTTGTACTCCGAGCGGAGTCTACATACAAAAAAGGTCTTTAATAGCATCATGGACAAACAAATAAAATAAAAAAAACTGCAGATGTTCTTCCTTTTCAAAAAGGATCAAAGAATCCAAGCAACCATCTTCTTTGAAATCGGTTTAATTTTCTAGTTGGACAGCTCTTTAAGTAGGTTCCTACGATCAACCAAAATGGATTTTATTAATCAATTATGTTCATGGGTTGCCACTTCCAGACGACATTACGAGAACAACCCCGTGATGAGATTTATAGTTAGATTTATTGAAAAGTGACAACGAGAAACCAAACAAGTTTTGGTTCAAGCCTAAGCAATCCAACTCTTCCTCAAAGTTTTTGTTAGATATCTTTTCAAGATTGCAATTTCAACAGACTCTGCCATCGTCCGTGCTAAAGTGCTAGTGTCATTATAAAATGGTAGTGAAGAAGGACAATGAAATTTTCAAACATTAATACTAATTTATGCCATGAGAAAGGACAACGAATATTGAGAAAGGTATAAAGAAATGATGAATACAATTTTCTAACTGAACATACAGTGTCCCTACTCTCGTTTTTTTTTTTTTTTTGTGTAAATAACAAAATTATCTTAAATAAAACATGTTAAGTTTCATCGTCTGGGGTTTATGGACTCCACGCGGGGTCTACATACAAAAAGGTCTTTAATAGCATCATGGACAAAAAAAAAAAAAAAAAACTGCAGATGTTATTCCTTTTCAAAAAGGGTGAAAGAATCCACGCGACTATCTTCTTTGAAATCGGTTAAATTTTCTAGTTGGACAACTCTTTAAGCAGGTTCCTACGGTCAGCCAAAATGGATTTTTATTAATAAATTATGCTTATGGGTGCTTTAGATATTTTCATTTATGATTGGAGGATTATGAATATTCTTAAAAACTGTAAACTGATTTCAATTCTCAATCAAAATGATAGGTAAAAATCTTGAAAAATAATGTAATTTTCTAATGTTAGGAAGAGAAGATTCGCGCAATAACCAGTATAGTGTATTAACTTTTAAGAGTCACGCTTTGATTATGATTCTTATGTATTTTCCATGATGTTAAAGTAGAAGTGGCGACCCATAAGCATAATTTATTAATAAAATCCATCTTGGCTAACCGCAGGGAGCTGCTTAAAGAGTTGTCTAACTAGAAAATTTGACCTATTTCAAAGAAGATGGTCGTGTGGATTCTTTCGCCCTTTTTGAAAAGGAAGAACACCTGCAGTTTTCTTTATTTTTTTTTTCCATGATGCTATTAAAGACCTTTTTGTATGTAGACCCTGTGCAGAGTACATAAACCCCAGACGATGAAAATTAACATGTTTTATTTAAGGTAATTATGTTATTTACCCCAAAAAAAAAAGAGAGGCGGGACACTGTATCTTTAGTTAGAAAAGTGTATTCATCATTTGTTTATACCTTTCTCAATATTCGTTGTCCCTTCTCACGTCAAAAATTAGTATTAATGTTTGAAAATTTCATTGTCCTTCTTCACTCCAATTTTATAATGACATTTACATTTTAGCACGGACGATGGCAGGGTCTGTTGAGATAGCAATTTTGAAAATAAATCAAACTAAAAATTTGAGGAAGAGTTGGATTGCTTAGGCCTATATCAACACTTTTTTAGTTTCTTGTTGGCACTTTTTAATAAATCTAACTATAAATCTCAGTACGGGGTTGTTCTCGTAATTTTGTTTGGATTATTTTTTTGGTCATACAATTCCGTCTAGAGTTGAACTCACGTTAAATGGTTTTACAAAAAAATTGGCCCCATGTGGTGCGTTGATTGGGACAAAAAGAAGACTTGAAAATCTTCCAAGTCTTCCACTAGTTGAGAATCTGACAACGCAACTTCCATTTTGACATCATGGAAAATACATTAGAATCATAATCAAAGCATGACTCTTAAAAGTTAATGCACTTTACCGATTAATGTGCAAATCTTCTTTTCCTAGCATTAGGAAATTATATTATTTTCAAGATTTTTACCTATCATTTTTGAATGAGAACTGAAATTACTCTACAGATTTTAAGAATATTCATAATCCTCCATTTATAAAAGAAAATATCGTAAGCACCCATAAGCATAATTTATTAAAAAAAAACTCATTTTGGCTGACAGTAGGAACCTGCTTGCAAAGATGTACATGCACAAAATTTTAACCGATTTCAAAGAAGATGGTCACGTGGATTCTTTGGCCCTTCTTGAAAAGGAAGAACGTCTGCAGTTTTTGTTTTTGTATTTATTTCTTTGTGCCTGATGCTATAAAAGACATTTTTGTAGGTAGACTCCGCTGGGAGAACATATACTCCAGACAATGAAACTTAACTAGTTTTATTTAAGGTAATTATGTTATTTACCTAGAAAAAAAAAACGAGGGGAAACACTGTATAGTTAGTTATAAAAATGTATTCATCATTCCTTTATACCTTTTTCAACATTCGTTGTCCATTCTCTCGCCAAAAATTAGTATTAATATTTGAAAATTCCGTTCATGTTCTTCACGGCCATTTTATAATGACACTAGCATTTTAGCGCAGACTATGGCAGGGTCTGTTGAAATTGCATCTTGAAAATAAATCTAACTAAAACTTTGAAGAAGAGTTGGATTGCTTAGGCTTGAACCAAAACTTGTTTGGTTTCTTGTTGTCACTTTTCAATAAATCTAACTATAAATCTTAGCACGGGGTTGTTCTTGTAATTTCGTCTGGATTTTTTTTTTTTTGTCATATAATTTCGTTTGGAGTTGAACTCGCGCTAAATGGTTTGACCAGAAAATTGGCCCCACGTGGGGCGGTGATTGGGACAAAAAGAAGAATTCAAAATTTTCCAAGTTTTCCGCTAGTTGAGAATTTGACATTGCTACTTCCACTTTGACATCATGGAAATTACATAAGAATTATAAACAAAGCGCGACTATTAAAAGTTAATGCACTTAACCGGTTATTGCGCGAATCTTCTTTTCCTAACATTAGGAAATTATATTATTTTTCAAGATTTTTACCTATCATTTTGATTGAGAATTGAAATCACTCTACAGCTTTTAAGAATATTCATAATCCTCCAATAATAAAAGAAAATATCAGAAGCATCCATAAGCATAATTTATTAATAAAATCCATTTTGGCTGACCGTAGGAACCCGCTTAAAGCGCTGTCCAATTAGAAAATTTAACCGATTTCAAAGAAGATGGTCGCTTGGATTCTTTGACACTTTTTGAAAAGGAAGAACATCTGCAGTTTTATTTTTTATTTGTTTGTCCATGATGCTATTAAAGACATTTTTGTATGTAGACTCCGCTCAAAGTACATAAACCCCAGACAAGGAAACTTAACATGTTTTATTTAAGGTAATTATGTTATTTACCCAAAAATAAAAATAAAAAGAGGGGGGACACTTTATCTTTAGTTAGAAAAGAGTATTTATCATTCCTTTATACCTTTCTCAATATTCGTTGTCCATTCTCACGTCAAAAATTAGTATTAATGTTTGAAAATTCCACTGTCCTTCTTCACTCCCATTTTATAATGACACTAGCATTTTAGCACGGACGATGGTAGGGTCTGTTGAAATATCAATCTCGAAAATAAATAAAACTAAAAATTTGAGGAAGAGTTGGACTGCTTAGGCCTGTACTAGCACTTTTTTGGTTTCTTGTTGGCACTTTATAAAAAATCTAACTATAAATCTCAGTACGGGCTTGTTCTCGTAATTTCGTTTTTTTTTTTTTTTTGTCATATAATTTCGTCTGGAGTTGAACTCGCGTTAAAAGGTTTGATCAAAAAATTGGCCCCACGTGGTGCGGTGATTGGGACAAAAGAAGACTTGAAAATCTTCCACATCTTCCACTAGTTGAGAATATTGATTTAGATATTTTCTTTTATGATTGGAGGATTATGAATATTCTTAAAAACTGTAGAGTGATTTCAGTTCTCAATCAAAATGATAGGTAAAATCTTGAAAAATAATGTAATCTCCTAATGTTAGGAAATGAAGATTCACGCAATAACCGGTAAAGTGCATTAACTTTCAAGAGTCACGCTTTGATTATGATTCTTATGTATTTTCCATGGTGTCAAAGTGGAAGTGGCGATGTCAAATTCTCAACTAGTGGAAGACTTGGAAGATTTTCAAGTGTTCTTTTTGTCCCAATCACCACACCATGTGGGGCCAATTTTTTGGTCAAACCATTTAACGTGAGTTCAACTCCAGACGAAATTATATGACAAAAAAAAAATCCAAACGAAATTATGAGAACAACCCCGTGCTGAGATTTATAGTTAGATTTATTGAAATGTGCCAATAAGAAACCAAACAAGTTCTGGTTCAAGCCTAAGCAATCCAACTCTTCCTCAAAGTTTTTGTCAGATTTATTTTCAAGATTGCAATTTCAACAGACCCTGCCATCGTCCATTGTAAAGTGCTAGTGTCATTATAAAATGGGAGTGAAGAACGGTAATAGAATTTTCAAACATTAATACTAATTTTTGGCGTGAGAATGGACCACGAATGTTGAGAAATGTATAAAGGAATGATGAATACATTTTTATAACTAATGATACAGTGTTTCCCCTTGTTTTTTTTTTTTTTGGGTAAATAACATAACTACCTTAAATAAAACTAGTTAAGTTTCATTATCTAGAGTATATGTACTCCCAGCGGAGTCTACATACAAAAATGTCTTTTATAGCATCAGGCACAAAGAAATAAAAATAAAAATAAAAACTTCAGATGTTCTTCCTTTTCAAAAAGGGCCAAAGAATCCACGCGACCATCTTCTTTGAAATCAGTTAAATTCTGTGCATGTACATCTCTGTAAGCAGGTTCCTACGGGCAGCCAAAATGAGTTTTTAAAATAAATTATGCTTATGGGTGCTTACGATATTTTCTTTTATGATTGGAGGATTATGAATATTCTTAAAATCTGTAGAGTAATTTCAGTTCTCAATCAAAAATGATACGTAAAAATCTTGAAATATAATATAATTTCCTAATGCTAGGAAAAGAAGATTTGCACAATAACCGATTAAATGCATTAACTTTTAAGAGTCACACTTAGATTAAAATCAAATTGATTCTTATGTCAAAGTGGAAGTGGCGATGTTAGATTCTCAACTAGTGGAAGACTTGGAAGATTTTCAAGTCTTCTTTTTGTCCCAATCACCACGCCACGTGGGGCCAATTTTTTGGTCAAACCATTTAACATGAGTTCAACTCTAGAGGAAATTATATGACAAAAAAAAAAAATCCATACGAAATTACAAGAACAACCCCGTACTGAGATTTATAGTTAGATTTATTAAAAATAGCCAACAAAAAACCAAAAAAGTGCTGGTACAGGCCTAAACAGTCCAACTCTTCCTCAAAATTTTTGTTTGATTTATTTTCAAGAGTGCTATTTCAACAGACCCTGCCATCGTTCGTGCTAAAATGCTAGTGTCATTATAAAATGGGAGTGGAGAAGGACAATTGAATTTTCAAACATTAATACTAATTTTTTACGTGAGAATAGACAACGAATATTGAGATATGTATAAAGGAATGATGGATACACTTTTCTAACTGAACATACAGTGTCCCCCCTCTCCTTTTTTTTGGGTAAATAACATAATTACTTTAAATAAAACATGTTAAGTTTCATCGTCTTGGGTTTATGTACTCTGTGCGAGGTCTACATACAAAAAGGTCTTTAATAGCATCACGGACAAACAAATAAAAAAAAAAATTGCAGATGTTCTTCCTTGTCAAAAAGGGCCAAAGAATCCACGCGACCATCTTCTTTGAAATCGGTTAAATTTTCTAGTTGGACAACTCTTTAAGCAGGTCCTGTGGTCAGCCAAAATGGATTTTATTAATAAATTATGCTTGTGGGTGCTTTAGATATTTTCTTTTATGATTGGAGGATTGTGAATATTCTTAAAAACTATAGACTGATTTCAGTTCTCAATAAAAATGATAGGTAAAAATTTTGAAAAATAATGTAATTTCCTAATGTTAGGAAAAGAAGATTCGCACAATAACCCATACAGTGCATTAACTTTTAAAAGTCATGCTTTGATTATGATTCTTATGTACTTTCCATGATATCAAAGTGGGAGTGGCGATGTTAGATTCTCAACTAGTGGAAGACTAGGAAGATTTTCAAGTCTTCTTTTTGTCCCAATCACCGCACCACGTAGGGCCAATTTTTTGGTCAAACCATTTAACATGAGTTCAACTCCAGACGAAATTATATGACAAAAAACAAAAATCCAGACAAAATTACAAGAACAACCCCATGCTGAGATTTATAGTTAGATTTATTGAAAAGTGACGACAAGAAACCAAAAAAGTACTGGTACAGGCCTAAGCAGTCCAACTCTTCCTCAAATTTTTAGTTTGATTTATTTTCAAGATTGCTATTTCAACAGACCCTACCATCATCCGTGCTAAAATGCTAGTGTCATTATAAAATGGGAGAGAAGAAGGACAGTGGAATTTTCAAACATTAATACTAATTTTTGACGTGAGAATGGACAACGAATATTGAGAAAGGTATAAAGGAATGATAAATACACTTTTCTAACTGAAGATACAGTGTCCCCCCTCTGTTTTTTTTTTTTTGGGTAAATAACGTAATTACCTTAAATAAAACATGTTAAGTTTCCTCGTATGGGGTTTTTGTACTCCGAGCGGAGTCTACATACAAAAAAGGTCTTTAATAGCATCATGGACAAACAAATAAAATAAAAAAACTGCAGATGTTCTTCCTTTTCAAAAAGGACCAAAGAATCCAAGTGACCATCTTCTTTGAAATCGGTTAATTTTTCTAGTTGGACAGCTCTTTAAGCAGGTTCCTACAATCAGCCAAAATTGAGTTTATTAATCAATTATGCTTATGGATGCTTTTGATGTTTTCTTTTAAGATTGGAGGATTATGAATATCCTTAAAAACTGTAGAGTGATTTCAGTTCTCAATCAAAATTATAGGTAAAATCTTGAAAAATAATGTAATTTCCTAATGTTAGGAAAAGAAGATTCGCGCAATAACTGGTTAAGTGCATTAACTTTTAAGAGTCACGCTTTGATTATGATTCTTATGTATTTTCCATGATGTCAAAGTGGAAGTGGCGATGTCAAATTCTCAACTAGTGGAAGACTGGAAGATTTTCAAGTCTTCTTTTTGTCCCAATCACTGCGCCACGTGGGGCCAATTTTTTGGTCAAACCATTTAACATGAGTTCAACTCCAGACGAAATTATATGACAAAAAAAAAAAAAAATCCAAACGACATTACGAGAACAACCCCATGATGAGATTTATAGTTAGATTTATTGAAAAGTGACAACAAGAAACCAAACAAGTTCTGGTTCAAGCCTAAGCAATCCAACTCTTCCTCAAAGTTTTTGTTAGACTTCTTTTCAAGATTGCAATTTCAATAGACCCTGCCATCGTCCATGCTAAAGTGCTAGTGTCATTATAAAATGGTAGTGAAGAAGGATAATGGAATTTTCAAACATTAATACTAATTTTTACCGTGAGAAAGGACAACGAATATTGAGAAAGGTATAAAGAAATGATGAATACAATTTTCTAACTGAAGATACAGTGTCCCCCTCTTTCTTTTTTGGGTAAATAACATAATTATCTTAAATAAAACATGTTAAGTTTCATTGTATGGGGTTTATGTACTCCAAGTGGGGTCTCCATAAAAAAAAAAAAAAGGTCTTTAATAGCATCATGGACAAAAAAAAAAAAAAAACTGCAGATGTTCTTCCTTTTCAAAAAGGGTGAAAGAATCCACATGACTATCTTCTTTGAAATCAGTTAAATTTTCTAGTTGGACAACTCTTTAAACAGGTTCTTGTGGTCAGCCAAAATGGATTTTATTAATAAATTATGCTTATGGGTGCTTTAGATATTTTCTATTATGATTGGAGGATTATGAATATTCTTAAAAACTGCAGACTGATTTTAGTTCTCAATCAAAATGATAGGTAAAAATCTTGAAAAATAATGTAATTTCCTAATGTTAGGAAAAGAAGATTCGCGCAATAACCTGTAAAGTGTATTAACTTTTAAGAGTCATGCTTTGATTATGATTCTTATGTATTTTCCATGATGTTAAAGTAGAAGTGGCAACCCAGAAGCATAATTTATTAATAAAATCCATTTTGGCTGATCGCAGGAACCTGCTTAAAGAGTTGTCTAACTAGAAAATTTGACCGATTTCAAAGAAGATGGTCGCGTGGATTCTTTCGCCCCTTTTTGAAAAGGAAGAACATCTGCAGTTTTTATTTATTTTATTTGTTTTTCCATGATGCTATTAAAGACCTTTTTGTATGTAGACTTTGCTCGGAGTACATAAAATCCAGTTGATGAAACTTAACATGTTTTAATTAAGGTAATTATGTTATTTACCCAAAAAAAGAGAGAGAGGGGACACTGTATCTTCAGTTAAAATAGTGTATTCATCATTCCTTTATACATTTCTCAATATTCGTTGTCCATTCTCATGTCAAAAATTAGTATTAATGTTTATAAATTCCATTGTCCTTCTTCACTCCCATTTTATAATGACACTAGCATCTTAGCACGGACGATGGCTGGGTTTGTTGAAATAGCAATCTTGAAAATAAATCAAACTAAAAATTTGAGGAAGAGTTGGACTGCTTAGGCTTGTACCAACACTTTTTTGGTTTCTTGTTGGCACTTTTCAATAAATCTAACTATAAATCTCAGCACGGGGTTGTTCTCGTAATTTTGTCTGGATTTTTTTTTTGTCATATAATTTCGTCTTGAGTTGAACTCGCATTAAATGGTTTGACCAAAAAATTAGCCCTACGTGGTGCGGTGATTGGGACAAAAAGAAGACTTGAAAATCTTCCAAGTCTTCCACTAGTTGAGAATCTAACATCGCCACTTCCACTTTGATATCATGGAAAGTACATAAGAATCATAATCAAAGCATGACTTTAAAAAGTTAATGCACTTTACGGGTTATTACGCGAATCTTCTTTTCCTAACATTAGGAAATTACATTATTTTTCAATATTTTTACCTATCATTTTGATTGAGAACTGAAATTAGTCTATAGTTTTTAAGAATATTCACAATTCTCCAATCATAAAAGAAAATATCTAAAGCATCCATAAGCATAATTTATTAATGAAATCCATTTTGGCTGACCGCAGGAACCTGCTTAAAGAGTTGTCCAACTAGAAAATTTAACCGATTTCAAAGAAGATGATCGCGTGGATTCTTTGGCCTTTTTTTGACAAGGAAGAACATCTGCAGAATTTTTTTTTTATTTGTTTGTCCGTGATGCTATTAAACACCTTTTTTTATGTAGACCCCGCGCAGAGTACATAAACCCCAGACGATGAAACTTAACATGTTTTATTTAAGGTAATTATGTTATTTACCCAAAAAAATGAGAGGGGGGATACTGTATGTTCAGTTAGAAAAGTGTATTCATCATTACTTTATACATTTCTCAATATTCGTTGTCTATTCTCATGTAAAAAATTAATATTAATGTTTGAAAATTCCATTGTCCTTCTCCACTCCCATTTTATAATGACACTAGCATTTTAGCATGGATGATGGTAGGGTCTGTTGAAATAGCAATCTTGAAAATATATCAAACAAAAAATTTGAGGAAGAGTTGGACTGCTTAGGCTTGTACCAGCACTTTTTTGGTTTTTTGTTGGCACTTTTTAATGAATCTAACTATAAATCTCAGTATGGGGTTGTTCTCGTAATTTTGTCTGGATTCTTTTTTTTGTCATATAATTTAGTCTGGAGTTGAACTCGTGTTAAATGGTTTGACTAAACAATTGGCCCTACGTGGTGTGGTGAGTGGGACAAAAAGAAGACTTCAATATCTTCCAAGTCTTCCACTAGTTGAGAATCTAACATCGCCACTTCCACATTGACATCATGGAAAATATATAAGAATCAATTTGATTATAATCTAAGTGTGACTCCTAAAAGTTAATGCACTTAACCGGTTATTGCGCAAATCTTCTTTTCCTAGCATTAGGAAATTATATTATTTTTCATGATTTTTACCTATCTTTTAGATTGAGAACTAAAATCAATTTGATTATAATCTAAGTGTGACTCTTAATTTTTTTTTTTTATTTCTTTGTACATGATGCTATTAAAGATCTTTTTGTATGTAGACTCCACTTGGAGTACATAAACTCTAGACGATGAAACTTAACTTGTTTTTTTTTAAGGTAATTATGTTATTTATACAAAAAAAAAAAGAGAGGGGGGACACTGTATTTTCAGTTAGAAAAGTGTATTCACCATTCCGTTATACCTTTCTCAATATTCGTTGTCCATTCTCACGTCAAAAATTAGTATTAATGTTTGAAAATTCCCTTGTCCTTCTTCACTCCTGTTTTATAATGAAACTAGCATTTTAGCATGGACGATAGCACGGTCTGTTGAAATAGCAATCTTGAAAATAAATCAAACTAAAAATTTGAGGAAGAGTTGGACTGCTTAGGCCTATACCAGCACTTTTTTGGTTTTTTGTTGGCACTTTTTAATAAATCTAACTATAAATCTTAGTACGGGGTTGTTCTCGTAATTTTGTCTAGATTTTTTTGTCATATAATTTAATCTGGAGTTGAACTCATGTTAAATGGTTTGACAAAAAAATTTGCCCCACATGGCGTGGTGATTGGGACGAAAAGAAGACTTGAAAATCTTCCAAGTGTTCCACTAGTTGAGAATCTAACATCGTCACTTTCACTTTGTCATCATGGAAAATACATAAGAACCAATTTGATTATGATCTAAGGGTGACTCTTAATAGTTAATGCACTTGACCGGGTATTGCGCAAATATTCTCTCCATAACAATAGGAAATTACATTATCTTTCAAGATTTTTACCTATCTGTTAGATTGAGAACTAAAATCACTCTACAGTTTTTAAGAATATTCATAATCCTTCAATCATAAAAGAAAATATCGTAAGCACCCATAAGCATAATTTATTAATAAAACTCATTTTGACTGACTGTAGGAACCTGCTTATAGAGATGTACATGCACAAAATTTAACCGATTTCAAAGAAGATGGTCGTATGGATTCTTTAGCCCTTCTTGAAAAGGAAGAACATCTGCAGTTTTTTTTATTTGTTTGTGCCTGATGCTATTAAAGACATTTTTGTATGTAGACTCCACTTGGAGTACATATACTCCAAACGATGAAACTTAACTAGTTTTATTTAAGGTAGTTATGTTATTTACCCAAAAAAAAATAGAAGAGGGGACACTGTATCTTTAGTTAGAAAAGTGTATTCATCATTCCTTTATACCTTTATCAACATTCGTTGTCCATTCTCATGTCAAAAATTAGTATTAATGTTTGAAAATTCCATTCCCATTCTTCACTCCCATTTTATAATGACACTAGCACTTTAGCACGGATGATGACAAGGTCTCTTGAAATAGCAATCTTGAAAATAAATCTAGCTAAAACTTTGAGGAAGAGTTGGATTGCTTAGGTTTGTACCAGCACTTGTTGGGTTTCTTGTTGGCACTTTTCAATAAATCTAACTATAAATCTCAACACGGTGTTGTTCTCGTAATTTTGTCTGGATTTTTTTTTTTTTGTCATATAATTTTGTCTTGAGTTAAACTCGCGTTAAATGGTTTCACAAAATATTTGGACCCACGTGGCGTGGCGATTGGGACAAAAAGAAGACTTGAAAATTTTATAAGTCTTCCGTTAGTTGAGAATCCAACCTTGCCACTTCAACTTTGATATCATGAAAAATGCATAAGAACCAATTTGATCATAACCTAAGCGTGACTCTTAATAGTTAATGCACCTAACTGGGTATTACGCAAATATTCTTTTCCTAGCAATAGGAAATTACATTATCTTTCAAGATTTTTACCTATATTTTATATTGTGAACTAAAATCACTCTACAATTTTTAAGAAAATTCATAATCCTCCAATATATATATATATATATATATATATATATATATATATATATATATATACATATATACATATATGTATGTATATATATATATATACATACATACATATATACATATATGTATGTATATATATATATATATATGTATATATGTATATATATATATCCGTAAACATAATTTATTGATAAAACTCATTTTGGCTGACCGCACAAACCTGCTTACAGAGCTTTACAAGTGCAAAATTTAACCAATTTCAAAGAAGATGGTTGCGAAAATTCTTTGGCCCTTCTTGAAACAGAAGAACATCTGCAGTTTATTATTATTATTTTTATTTCACTCTGTCGGATGCTATTAAAGACCTTTTTGTATGTAGACTCCATTGGGAGTACATATACTCTAGACAATGAAACTTGACTTGTTTTATTTAATGTAATTCTATTATTTACCCAAAAAAAAAGGGAGTGGGGACACTGTATCTTCAGTTAGAAAAGCGTATTCATCATTTCTTTATACCTTTCTAAACATTCGTTGTCCATTCTCACTTCAAAAATTAGTATTAATGTAAGAAAATTCCATTCCTGTTCTTCACTCTCATTTTATAATGACACTAGCACTTAGCACAGGCGATGGCAGGGTCTCTTGAAATAGCAACCTTCAAGATAAATCTAACTAAAAATTTGTGCAAGAGATGGACTGCTTAGGCTTGTACCGGCACTTGTTTGGCTTCTTGTTAGCACTTTTTGATAAATCTAACTGTAAATCTTTGCACGGGGCTGTTATCGTAATTTCATCTACATTTTTCTTTTGGTCATATAATTTCGTCTGGAAATGAACTCGTGTTAAATGGTTTGACAAAAAATTGGCCCCATGTGGCGCAGCGATTGGGACAAAAAGAAGACTTGAAAATTTTCCAAGTCTTTTGCTTGTTTAAAATCTAAAGTTGCCACTTCAACTTTGACATCATGGAAAATGCATAAGAACTAATTTGATTGTAATCTAAGCATGACTCTTAATAGTTAATACACTTAACTACGTATTGCGCAAATATTCTTTTCCTAGCAATAGGAAATTATTTTATTTTTCACGATTTTCTTCTATCTTTTAGATTAAGAACTGAAATCACTCTACAGTTTTTAAGAATATTCATAATCCTCCAATCATAAAAGAAAATATTGTAATCATCGATTGAAAATGTTGTCAGATTACATATACCACCACCTCGTTTTATATTAAAACTAATGACAAATTTGACATGATTAGATGAATTAAGAACAAGCATAAATCTCGTAGGAACTATAAAAGCTCCAATGGACAATAAACACATCGAAGGCAGAAATATGGCTCTAAGACACGGCCTCACGTTAGAATTGGCCTATAATGTTGTCCACTTGCACATTGAAATGGATGCCATGTCTGTTGTTCAAGCAATTACTTGCACTCATAGGCATAATATACTGACGAAACTCCTTTTGGCTGAATGCAAGAAATTGCTTGCAGAGTTGCGGAGATACAAAGTTGAGCACGTATTTAGAAAAGCATGTGGTTACACGGATGCCTTAGCCTGCTTGGAAACGGACAACGTCTGCAATTTGCTATTTATTTCTCCGTTCCGGATGTTATTAAAGACCTTTCGTATAATGACTCTGCTGAGAGTACATATCTTTCAGACAATATCTTTCAGACAATATAAGTAGACTTGTTTCGTTTATTTAATTATATTATGCGTCGTAAAAGAGAGAAGAAAAAAAGCTTTGTCTCAAGTGTATGGGTATTCATCATTCCTCTTTTCTTTTTCAAACATCTTTCAGCCATTATCGCACCATTAAATAATTTTGATGTGAGAATATTCGATTTCCATTCTCCACTCTTATAGTGTAACGATAACAGCATTTTGGTCTGTACGGTGCTGGTTTACTTGAAATAACATATTTGAAAATCATTAGTATTTATTTATTTCAGCATGGAAGCTTATATCGCACTATGCAAATGGAGACGTAAATTATATAACTAACTTTATGCGATGTTGCCTATAGGAATTGAATTGCTTAGGGTTTGGTTGCTCGTTCGTACTCTTCCAGATATCTAACTGAAAAACTCGGTACAGGTTGTTCACGTAATTTCATCTAGAGTTGGACTCATGTCGAACGGTTTGGCCAAAGAGGGTCCTGCAAATCACATAGTCGACTTAGTCGTGCTTTCGGTTCAAATGGGCAAAGACTCATCTTTCGAGCTTTTCTCTACTTAGGAGGATTGGGAAGCTTCGTTTGGACAGAGCTTTTCCAACCTCCGATTGTGAACATTATAGTTCTCTTGGCCAAAAAGAAAAAGAGCACAAAATAGTTATGTCAAAGGTGTGTGAGTTTAAAATGGAATCTTTCATGTTTTCCACAAAAAGACCAAAATTGAGAGACGTCGTGAAAAACTTTTCCCCATCCTTTTAGGTTGACAAATTGGAGTCATCAATTAAAAAAAAAAAAATCAACCATTGATTTGAAATATTTTCAATTTTTATAAATTGTCACCTCATTTTTTTATATAAATAATAATAAAATAAGCACCGTTACAATGACTTATGAATGGGCATAAATCTCTCAGGAATTATAGAAGTTTTGATGTACGGTGAACACATCGTAGCAGAAATGTGGCTATGTGATGTCCTTAGACTAGAAATAGCCAATAAGGTTGCCCATTCACATATCGGAATGAATGTTATGTCTGTTATTCAAGCAATTATAAACACTCACGGGCATATTTACAGATGGAACCTCTTTTGCTGATTGCTGGAACTTCTCAGAGTCATGGGAATGCAAAATTGATCACATATTCAGAGAAGCAGATGCTTGCACGGATGCTCTCTCTCTCTCTCAATTTATTTATTTATTTATTTTTTTATATAAATGAATCCACAATCAACGTGGGATACCTTACTGATAATCAATTGTACTATTTGTGTATGTCTTGCCATAGACTTTTTAATATATTGCTCGAGTCTCCCTACTTTTTTGTGATGTTGAAGTAATAATAAAAGTTATAAGCAAATAAGCACTGTTTTTTTTCAAAAGGGAAAAAAAATGGTCAGTAATCCACAAGAGACAAATTAGGTCAATTCTCGTGTATGTCGTGATTAACGGTTCATATCACGTAGTTAGTACTCTTAAATGGCATCTCACATTTTTTCCACGAAAACGACCAACCTTGAGAGACAACCAAAAAGACTTTTGCCTAACTTTCAAGTCAATGAACGGAGTCATTCTGTAATCCTAGGAGTAGGAGTAGCCCTCAAATCACGAAAAGAAAAGATCATAATCATCGATCAAAAATATTTTTCGAATTTCATGTGTCGTCACCGTTTTATCTAAATAAGGGATGCATTATACACGATTATGATAATATTGCAAATAACCATAAATTCCTTGGAAATGATAGAAGCTTTGATAGAAGGTGAACACATTAAAGCTGATTAAAAAGATTAGTGGTAGACAAGTGCAATTGAGGTCTAGGCCAATGATGCGATTGTTGAATTTGTCACATTCCACACCCTCTCCTGATCATTAATCTTCATTTCCATCCGGCGACAATCATGATTCTAGTTAATGATAAACGGAAGGAGTATTCACTTGATTGGTTTCGGAAGAATCCTCTTAAATCATATCAAGGCCGAGCTCTCGTCATGACACATTGGATTAGAAAAGCATGGCGGACCATCGAAATGAAAAATGAACCGAGTATAAAAGCATGTACACTAATGACGGTGACATGATATTTTTTTGTCTTTTATTATTTATTTATTAGTATTATTTTTTTTTTGTCTTTGTACTAGAGCACGTATGTGATAGAAGAGCCGAAGGAGATTTTTTTTTTTAGTCGAAAATACAATCGATAGTAATTTACTTAACCAAGTTCGGTGCATAAATATCAAAGAGCATCAGCAAATAATGGATCAAATAGAGTAGGCGGGGGACCTTGTTACTCAATTACTAGGGAGGCTATTCGTTCTTTGACCATCAGCACATAATAGATTAAATAGAGCCGGAGGAGATTGTGATGCCATAGCTTTTATGGGGAGCAATTTTTGAGGATAGGAATTATGGGGCTTCTTATTAGCCACTCCAATTAATTCTTTATTAATTCTTCAGTTGTAGTCTCAAATAACCTACCTCCAATTAGATCAAAGGGGCAAATTTAATTTGCATACGAAATTTGACTTGAGATATCACTTGATATAAACTAGTGAAAAGGTTAAATATCTTTATTAACCACTCCACCTAATTCTGGGGCTTCTTATTAACCACTCCAATTAATTCTTTATTAATTCTTCAGTTGTAGTCTCAAATAACCTACCTCCAATTAGATCAAAGGGGCAAATTTAATTTGCATACGAAATTTGATCCAGATATCACTTGATATAAACTAGTGAAAAAGTTAGATATCTTTATTAACCACTCCACTTAATTCTGGGGCTTGTTATTAACCACCCCAATCAATTCTTTATCAATTCTTTAGTTGTAGTCTCAAATAACCTACCTCCAATTAGATCAAATGGGAAAATTTAATTTGCATATGAAATTTAACTCGAAATATCACCTTATATAAACAAGTGAAAAGTTAGATATCTTTATTAACCACTCCAATTAATTCCGGGGCTTCTTATTAAACACTCCAATTAGTTCTTTATTAATTCTTCAGTTATAGTCTCAAATAACCTACCTCCAATTAGATCAAAGGGGCAAATTTAATTTGCATACGAAATTTGACTTGAGATATCACCTCATATAAACAAGTGAAAAAGTTAGATATCTTGAGCGTAAATAACAAGCACGTTTGACTCATTGATGGTTCATTATTTCCATAGCTTCTTACAAACGAATCTACAATCAACATGAAAATTCAGGTACTGGTCAAGTGACAATTAAGAGTAACATACTATATATGTATGTCTTGCCGCATATGTTATACAACTTCAACATATTGCCTAATCCTTCCTGCTTTTTCTTTTTCAAAATAAAAAATTTAATGTAAGGAGTTATAAGCAAATAATCATTTTCTTTTATCCAAAAGGGAAAGAAATGGTCACACATCCACAAGGTACAAATTTAGTCGTCTTCTCATGCACGCCTTAATTGATGGTTCATGTGCAGTTACAATCGCATAGTTGGTCCTCAAAAGTGACATCTCATAATTTTTCCACGGAAAGGCCAAAATTAAAACACCCGTGAAAATACTTCTGCGCATTTTTTAAGTTGATGAACTGGGATATTCCTAGTTCTTAAATCACAAAAAGGTAAAGAAAAAAGAAGAAAAAATCAACCATCGATTCAAACTGATGGAACCTCGTTTGGCTGAACACAGGAACTTGCTCGTGGAGTTGCAGGAGTAGAAATTGGAGTACATATGCAAAGAAGCAAGTGGTTGAACAGATGCTTTGGCCCTGCTTGGAAAGGAGCAACATTTGCTTCACAGTTTGTTAATTGTTCCTTTGTTCCAGATATTATTAAAAGAACTTTTGTATTCAGCTGGGAGCATTTATATTTTAGACAATACATCTTGATTCGTTCCATTTTATTTTGTTCAATATCCAGTGAAAGAACAGTCCTCCATCAAAAGCTTGTCTCTATGATTTTTATGTGTTTTTCTTGATTCTTGGGATTTTTTTTTTTCCCATAAAGTTTCGTAAATCATTTTCCAATTTTTTTTACTATTGTGTTTTTTCCTCTTAATTTATTCCTTTAGTTTATGCGAAACAGCCAGCTTCTCTGATCCAATTTAATTTCCAACCGACATCTTGTCATTTTCCTTTCACTGTGTATCTTAACCAAATTCTATTCTTGTAAAATGATGGTTGGTACACGATGAACAAATCGAACCCATTCACCTTGAAGACAGAGAAAGCATGTAATAGGACAATTAAGAGTTATTCTAAGATTTGAATAATCTTTTTACCCTGAGATATATATTCATTTAATTCATGAAAATGTTATTGACTCGTTATAAAATGTTATTGATATTTTTTTTTTCTGGTTGGAAGCAAATTTCTTTTCCAACGGAAATTATTCTAACTAGTTATTACTACTATGTGAACACACATAGATGGTTGCACAATCAAGATGAATTAAAAGGCATGGAGAAATCAACGCATCAAATCAATATAATGAAATCCGCACTTTAAAGCAGAATAGTATTAAATAAAGTCAGTTAAAAGTAAAGTGTGAGAAAATAAAAGGCGTGGAGTAAAGACTTGTTGCTCCGCCTCTTTTAGCCGAGACTCGTTTTTTAGTTCATATGCGTGCTGGGTTTGAATGAGTTGATATGGCTGACTTCGAGTGTTTCTTGTTGATTTCTTTGGGTCTAGATCGAAGTTTGAATTCCTAAAAGATCAAAATGCTTCGCCCTCCTTCATCCGTGCTCACCACGTGTTTGATATAATACCTCAGGTAGTGTTGTTCTAAAATGAGACCAAGGCTCTTTTTGTTTTTGCGTAAGCATATCTTAGATTTATTTGAAGTGTTTTCATCAACTTGAGATGTCCTCTGATCTATGTAGGTTGAACTCAACACCAAAATGTCGGTTCATCATAATGCCATATCACTTTTGTCGATCACATAAGACTTGCTCGGCGAAATGTTTCTGAGAAGTCTTTAAGAAATGACTTCTACTTCTGTTCGAATACGTAGGCACTTCTTGATGCAATTTGTCCGGTCATTAGTTGTTAAGCTTGTTTTTCATGAACGATGAAGTCACTGCATCCATGCATCTTGTTCGAGATATACTGTGTCTTTTCCATTGAAGGTGACGAATGGCCGGCTGGCGGCATGGTAGTCGTCGGGAGTGAATTTGTTTTTCTGGTAACTAGTCGAGGTGATGATTAGTGATGGCCCGGTGGTGTTAGATTGATATGTGTTTAGCGATGAACGGCGGTGGTCGGAGATGAATATACATAACGCGGCCGATGTTGGCGTCCGGTCGCCGTGGGTGCTTGGCGTCTGATATGTGACTTGGATTTATCTCGCTTGTTTGTTTGGTTTTGGGCCTGGGCTAGCCTAAATAGGGTTGGAGGCCCGGCCTCGGACTGGGCTGGCCTAAATGGAAAAATGGACTAGGCCTTGGGTAAGATGGGAGGAAATCAAAGTTGGGTTTAAGTTTTACATTAAGGCCTTGGGGGACTGGGCCTTATGTGGACGGGGCTCAACGCAGGAGCCCGATCCGCTGAGGTCGTGTTCAAGAGCCTGGCCTGGGTCCCGATTCTCTGAATTAGAAATAATAAAATAATATTAAAATATTAAAAATAATAATAATCGAAAATGATTAAGAAAAAAAATCAGAAAATAGTTTAGAAAGAGGCCTTAATTAGTTTGTTTTATTTCAAAGCTAGATGTAGCTTCAGTTTTATATAGTTTGCATAACCTTTAACTGAGGGGTTTTTAGTAAATACTTTTGATTTAGCTTAGGCTTAAAAGGTTAATCTTTCGGACAAGCAATTGAACTCAATTTGAATTCAACTCATAGGGGACCATGTCTAGCATGGTTATTTCTATTTTTTGCTTGACTTGTATCGGGTTTACATTTATGCACTAAGATATATGTACTTCAATAGATTGGGTGTTTAAATTCCTGCAATGCACTTCAAAACATTGATTGTTAATTGCTTCTTAGACTAGGATAGGATTAGCATTATAAGATAATGAACTCCCTTACAAAAACATTTGCATGATCACCTAGTGGCTTCAAGACCTTTATGATCATGAATGCTAACAAACAATGAATGACCACTTAGTTTACACACTTTCAAGTAAGTGGTATCAAAAGGGTGCTAATAGAAATGTTAACATGATCAAGTCCCCGACCTCAAGATCATTGGTTGTGTAGGAATCAAGGCGATGATCTCATATCTTGATTGGTTTTTAGTTGACCCCAATAGGCTAGTGACGACTCTCCAACTCACCCAGAAATACTTAGGTTTTGTTAAGAATTTTCAAAATGAAATGTCCCAACGTTGTGTGAGGTATGGACTTGAGAGAACCCGCACCTAAATCAATGGACCGTTTGGCTCACCTTTTGGGCAATACCCCTAAACTCGTTCTCTTTCTGACCACATTAGAAATTTAGGTTGTGACAAGAGCCAAAAGGTTTCCTGACATTGGTTGGATTTTGGGCCTTTGAAGTAATTTGTAAATATACTGAACAAATTGAAGATATCTTCCGTGGAAATTTAGAAAGCAATGCGTAATTAGATTCCAGTGCTGCCCATATATTAGTTTTGCAGCTGTAATTGAAGCAGCGCAAGTTAGCACTGAAACATCCTATTTCTGCTATTACCTGCATTTAAGTCTATGAGTCTATGTTATAATGGTCCACCGATTGTCAATAAACATACCGGAAACGAAAGCTTTTAGGTTTAGATGAATGTGCAAAAAAAAAAAAAAAATGCCACGTTTCTGTTTAATAATAAATTTTATTGATTCTTATCAAAAGTCATATTCAATGTTTATCTTTGCCAACCTAACTGACTTGTTTTTAATAAGATTAATTGTATGTAGAGGTTGTGCCACTTAAGGTTACATGAAGATGTTGATTTTAGTAATGAAGCGAGAATGAAAAAAATAAATTTTTTTTTTTTGCTTGGTTTGTAGTAGATAGAGCGCATCCCAACTATTCAAAGTGTTTGATTTGATAACCTGACGTTAAAGAAGAAGAATGAGGATAGTCGATCTGACTGGTGGAATTGTATCTGGGAAGAGTACAGTCTCCAACCTTTTCAAGGCCCACGGTGTCCCTGTTGTTGAAACAGACATCGTTGCTCATGTTTTTTTTTTTTTTTTTTTTTTTTTTTTTTTTTTTTTTTGTGGATGCTTAAGTTACGGTTATTGGTCCTATTGATTTCTTTGCCTAGTTAAGGTTTACTTTATATTCCTCAAGAATGTTCCCTTGTTCTGGTCTATTACAGTGACTTTGAAAAGGATGTTTTGAGAGCTTTCCTAAGTAGATGACTGTAAATCTATCATGATATGTACATCAAATTTTGTCTAGAAATATGAAAGCAAGGGGATGGTAGATGGTTTATTTTACATTCGTTGAGCATGTCTACTATTGATTTCTTTCCTTCTTTAAGAAAAATATAAAAACAAGGGTATGTTCTTGAAGTTGGAACCTCCGACAAGGATAATGCTTTTGTTATTGGCTAAATATACTCATGATTTTCCTTTATGAGACAATAGAGTATGGCCGCCTTAAAATCATAGCATGTAGCAATGGGCAGATAGTTTCGCTTAAGAGTACACATAAAATGTTGCAGGGAGTTATTCTTGTTCTAGCAGGTTTCAACGATTGTGTTGATCCATGTAGTGAGGATGGCATCTTGCCACTTTACAGGACATGAGGATTGCATTTTCCTTCTTAAAATTCTTGAATTTCGTGCTTGCAGGATGTATTAAAGAAAGGGACTGGCGGATGGAAATAAGTTGATGCTGTGTTTGGGGAGGAGACTCTACAAGCTGATGGAGAAGTTGATAGGCCAAAGTTGGGCCAAATTGTCTTTTCTGATCCTGTAAAGCATCAAGTTTTGAATAGATAATGGTAAATCTGAACTAAACTTGCAGTACTAGTTCTAGCTTCAAAATGGGGATCGAAGCATGCTGGACACAACAGCAAACTTACCATGCATAAGTACAGATGCATACGATTTTGCTTGACCAAAGAAATTTCTTGCTCTGATGAAACAGGGGATACATTCTAATATTGGAGTTCTTTTAAACCCGTCATGGATGCAGTCGCTGTCTGCAATTTGTGATATCAGTCTAAAATTTTTCCACCTTCATTGCCTTTGTCATAGCTGAGTTATGATGCATCAACAGTTGCATTGAACTTCAAGATAAGAAACCTTCTAATATTTTAATTTCTTGAATCTTTCTGTGCTTTCTTATGTTTAGGCTGCTGGCTTCTAACATATCATCCGGCATCTTCTGTGAAATTTAAAACTTCGGTTGAAATGACATAAGGTTATTTTTCTTCACGTCCCATTGTTGTTTGAAGCGAAGATGGATAAGTGGACAAAGCCCATCATTGTTGTCTAGGTCGATCCAGAAACTCATCTTCAACGGCTTGTGGCAAGAGACAGAACATACAAGGAAGATGTTGGGAACAGGATAAATGCTCAGATGCCGTTGGATTTTATAAGGTCTAAGGCAGACATAGTAATCGGCAACACTGGATCACTAGAGGACTTCAGTGAGCAATTCCAGAAGGCACAGTTCCAAGTCATGAGGCTCTTGACATGGACAGAATTTGCATCCTTGTAAAGGTGATTGTTTATTCAAGCTACAATAGAATGTCCAATTCGTCAATCGCTGTTTAACATCGGAAGTTAGTTGCAAATGTTTTCGGTGCTAAAGCAAATAACTCATAATAAAATGGGCAGTTCTCGTCTTAATTATTAATAGGATGCACATGTTATTTGTGAGTACATCAGCATACATGCATCAATACGCAGATATATTGGGGACTCACATGTGAATAGTTCTCGTGACTTGCTTATTATTATCCAACGAGTTTCTCTGTCAAGAAATCATCACAGATATAGTTCATGAATCTAAAGCACTATTGCCTCTGATTAATCTACTCAAGTTTACATCTCCTATTTGTTCACAAGTTCCACTCGTTGCCAGATCCTGTTATTGAACTCAATAGATTTGCGTGGACCCCTTGAGTGGGCATGTCATTGCTTGATTTGGGTTCTATCGAAGGTATTGATTAAGTCACCATAAATGTTGCGGCTCCAAACCTCTAATGGATTGATGGCCATATCTACTAGGCGTTTCGTGAAACTAGAATTTTGTGTATGAACTTGATCAACTCCGGGCGATGAATTTATCTACGGTTTTAAAAGTAAAAGAGTCTGTTTGAAGCAGGTGTTTTGGGGTATATGTGCATTGAGGATTGCTTCCTCGAGTCTTTGTTGATTGTCAAAGAGATGTATATGCGTTCAATGTTTGTTTGAAGGTCTTTCTTGACTGAGGAAATATTTATGAATGGTTCATCACCACAATTAGAATCAAGTCCACGCCGGTGAGTATGTGGAATGCCTAATATCCCCATGTTTTTTCCTTTGATCAAGATGACTAATGCCCATCTCTGTTAAGTGAAAAGAAGAACAACAAAGTTAACCCACTAATTTAATATTAAAAGTTTGCTTAAGAAAGTTCAATTGCGCTGTCTATTGTATATGTTGTTTACATCATTAGTAAACCTAAGTAAATCGATTGTTCAGTAGGTCATGGGCATCATTCTGATTGCACAATTACCTTGCTTGGTCTCCTCAATTAATTATGCATTCAAGATTTAATTAGAAGTCGTCATTAACATATTATGGGCTAGTTAGAAACCCGAGTAAGATGAGTTTGCAAACTAGAGATATTGGGATATGCTAGATTAATTTAACCACCACGTTGAGAAAATTACTCAATATCAGTCACTTGCTTAGCTCTTATCTACCTATAATTTCGAACTAATAGAGCTCTCCTTTCATAGCTTTGCCTTTTCAATAGTGTCCATTTCTCCGAAGAATAAACTCCTCACTTATATAAAAGCATTTGAACTTGTATACGGCGAATCACACAAAAGTACGAGAATTGCTCGTGTGCAAATAAGTTCAACACAGAGAGAGGAGAACCTTGAGGGCTTGCTCATGGCGCCTGTACTTGCGCACCGCGCCTCCTTCCTCTCTCCACTTGCGAATCGTCACCACCCGCACTGTGCTTCACGTACACCAGGCTCAGCAGCCTCTTCCCGAGCGTGTCTCCGCCTTTTCTCTTCGACGCCATCCCCGAGGTGGAGGCGGAGGCAGCCGACGGGCTCCCCACCGGTGCAGCCTCTGCTGAGAAGTGGCAGTTGACGGTATGAAGGGATGCGCCTGTAGAGCAAAGCAGCATAGCATTCGGTGCCCTCAATTACAGAACAAAATTGAAAACTGAACATAGTATTGCTAAATAAAAAGAGGGGCATATAAGTCTAAAGAAAGTTCTCCTAAAAGATTGTGAAGGCGGACATTACCCTTTTATGGAAAGAAGATTTATATAACATCTTTGCTTCTAAGATAAAAATGTCTAAAATGCTTTACCGGTGGTCGGATCCTTCACATGGAAAGAAGACTAATTTGACCCGGAGCAACATATAACTCCATATATTTCCCCAACTTGTTTGTAGCTTCAGTTCGGAAGTGCCACATGCTTTGCAATAATGAAGATGACCTAGCTAACCCCTAAAGTAATCGCAATAAAAACGACAATTAATTTTTTAATTGGTTATTTTTATTATTTTTATCCATTTCTATTTTTATCTAAACAAAACACGATCTAAAAAAAATCGATTTATTTCAGAATTCAAGGAGGACTCCCTTACCTAGGTGAATACAAATCAAATGAAATTCGACTAAATTTATTCCTAACACTTAGCTGCCTGATTGAAACCAGCAAATTATTATTATTATTCCTTCGTTTCCAGAACATGCATTTCTGCAGATTTCCCCATCTCCCTCTTTCCTTTCTTTGACTCTTTCGTTTTTTCTTGGTTAAGTCTCTCCCTCCATTATTTCCTGAACACACAAGCTTTGGTCTGGTCTTCTTCCCTTACTATTCACGACCAAGCTGTTCAACCTATAAGCTCAACACTCGCCATGGATGTCCATCCTTCACCTTAAGCAACAAAAGCACGTGAGCATTTTGCCTGAGAACGGCATTTACAAGCTTCATACAGAGGGCTAAACATGTCTTGCTCCACCAATGATCGACTCCAGTCACCACATGAATCCATACAAACCTCCACTGGCCACCACACATACACCAACCAGCATACTCAGGGGCATACGGAACACTGAGACAGAAAACGAAGCAACACAGTCACCTCAAAGTCTCGGCCATGACTCAAAATCAAAGGAACCAGAAGCAAGACTAGCGAATTATATGCACATATCACGATCTAAGTATGAGATAAATGAATATGCATTCAATTTCAGAAAGACAGCCTCTCGAATATATATGCGATCTTACTCAGTCGTTTTCACGAACAACTAATGATCGGTTCAAACACAGAGTACAGAAGCATCATCGAAATACTAATTCCGATCCAGACGATTTGAGTGACATAAAATTATGCCTATTTTATCCCTAATTGGTACTTGATTTTCACTCAAGCTTAAATTTCAACGTTCGGACTCGGCCTACTAAAACAAAGCAATGATGTATACATACCTTGGAGGTGCAGCCTTTGGCCATGAATGGTGATAGAACAGAACCAGACGATTTGGGAATGGCAAACGGCATGGACCAGCAGCCTGAAATCAATTAAGGAAACCTATAAGCGAGAGAAATTGATGAGAGGAGTTGGTAGCAATTCAGTCTCGGTGGTTTTTGGCCATCTCTGTTCTCCGGTGCGTGCTCTGTTTCTGGTGTGAATGAGCTTGAGCAGCTGGGATGGCCGACGGCAATTGGAGGTGGTGGACGGTGGATTGGTGAAGATCGAGGGGAAATCCAGAGGAAAAGCAGCCTTCGTATAATGCTTCCCCGTGAGAGATTTCCCATTCTCCTCTGTTTTGTAACCCCAAAACCGATTCCATTAGCGCCAAAATTTCTTCTTTTTTGCTATTACTTTTTTTTGCAATAATATATATATGCTTAATTTTGCCGGCAAAAATTCAAGTGTCACCATTAACTTCTTCCAAACATACGAAGGTAAAGGAGTATGGGAAAGGATGAACTATTCATTTCTCAAATAGAAAAGAAGATAATATTTAATTCAAATGGACGATAGTACGATAAGAGGAATATTATATACTCTATATTTTCCTATTTACAGTACAAACTAAACACACAAAAGGGTTACATTACTGATAGTGCCGGGCAAGTATTTGATTGCATGTACTCTTTTATTGTTCAACGTCTTCTCGATCTTTTCCATCTTTTTACCATTTTCTTGGAGCAATGTATAAACCATCTACTCTTCTCATCAATGATCAAGTTTCCCAGCACAATGCCGATCAAAAACCCGACTCCAATGCCAATTAGCACAATCCAATCCAAGTTGAACGGAGACTCTTTGCCAATTTCTTCTTGGGGAGATGGTGGTAATGTTAAGTTATCCCCAAATGTTGTGCATTTTTTTGGCAAAGGACTTCCGCATAACCCTCATTCATGGAAAATGAATTGATCCCAAATGTGTTGAATTGACTCCCTCGTGGTATTGGTCCTGACAGTTGATTATCAAAGACACTGAAAGATGAAAGAAATGTAAGTTGGGCTAGCTGTTGAGGGATCTCTCCTGAGAGATTGTTTTGAGAAAGATCCAGAGATTCCAACTTTGTCAGATTTGCTAAGGATGGTGGGATCGAACCGGTCAAAACATTGTTTGACAAGTTAAGCAAAAGAAGTGATTTCAAATCTCCAATGAGATTATGTATGTTGTCCTTCAAATTTGTTACTGGAGAGGTCAATTTGCATAAGTGCAAAGGGAACCTTCAAGTATTCCATTTCTATGCCTTTATTCATCAATTGCATTCCATACTCGAAACTGAATCCCATTCCAAACGAGGATGAAGTAATCTCTTCACATGTATACATATATTCCAAATGATCTTGACTAACAATCACTTTCATGGCATGGAAACTCTGCAACAACTTGGAAGGAATTTCACCACTAAAACTATTATACGAAAGGTCCATGATATGCATATTGCTAAAGTTAAACTGGCTTCAATATGCTTCTATTGGACCATGGAACTTATTGGATTTCAAGATAACAACTTTTAGCTCGGTCAACTTTGATAGCCATGAAGGAAACCCATCGAGAATTTGATTGTGAGCAAGGTTCAAATACTCTAGCATTATACAATTTGCCAAAGATCTTGGGATAGACCCTTGCAATTGATTCTTTGTGAGGTCTATAATGTTCAACTTACAACCTTTTAGGTAAGCCTGGGGAATCATGCCCTCAAATTTATTTTTCCCAAGATTCAAAATTGACAAAGAATCGATATTTCCCACACATGAAGGAATTTTTCCACTCAAACTATTGTTGGACAAATCTAGAGTGACGAGGGATCTGCCCCTACAAATAGATTGGATTTCTCCGAAGAGGAAGTTGTAGGAGATATTGTAGTAATTCACTAATGGAGGAGGACTAGGGAGTTTTGTTTTGAGCCAATTAGAACTAATGTCAAGATAGGCCAACTTGGGTAGTGGTAGATTGATCTGATTATTTTCAAAGCCAGTTAGAAAATTGTGGGAAAGATCCATATAGAGCAAGGATTCTCTGCCTTCATTCCACATCCACATAGGAACAATCCCTCCAATTTTATTGTTTGAAAGATTTATCCACTCTAATCTGCTTAGGTAGCCTAAAAATGTGGGGAACTCATGCAAGTTGCATGAATCTAAATATAAAGTGGAAAGTTTTGGAAGAGTGGCATTGATCTCGGTCTTGTTGACAAAAGATATGTTGTTGAAGGACAAACCTAAATTTCGCAAGTTCTTGAGTTTGTGTAAATCCACGGTGCCACTCAAATTATTCCCACCAAGATAAAGTGTTTCAAGATCCTTGAGTTCCCATAATGAGTTTGGAATTTCACCTTGCAAATTGTTGGAGGAAAGTCCAAGAAAAACCAACCGCGTCAGGTTCTCAAATGAAGATGTAATAGGACCACTTAACTGACAATCTGCCAAATGTAAAGAAATAAAGATGGTTAGTTGGCTATCGATTGAATCTTGACATTCCATTTCTTTTCTCGTTAAAGAACATTGTTATTAGATGAAATATTACCTTCAAGGCTCAAGTAGGTGAGTTTCGTCAAGTTGACAAACCAATGCCCAATACCACCACTAAAATTATTGGAACCGAGATCTAGAGTTGATAGTTGGGTAAGATTGGCAAAGAAAACAGGGAACCAATGCCCAATTGACCATGAAAGAGTTGATTTGGGTAAGATTGGCAAAGATAAATGCCCAAATAAAATTATTGAACTGCAAGTTGAGAAGATTGCCCATTTGAAGAAAGTGGGAAAATCCAAATAAGTGAGACCCATTGAAGAAGTGAACTACAAACTGAAATTGACAATTCATTCAAGAAAATAAGGTTTCCAATTGAAATAGGTATTTCCCTTGAAAAGTTAGTTGCAAAAAGAGTCAATGATTTGAGGGGATTACCCCAATGTAAATTGGGAATAAAACCAGAAAGGTGGTTATTGTCGCCAACATCAAGGGCTTCCAAGTTTGGTAACTGAAAGATGCTCACTGGAAATTCTCCATGCAATTGACATGATCTAAGTTTAAGCGACTTCAAAGATGAGAAGTTTGCAAGTACATGAGAGAATGGTGATGACATGTTTACAAAAGAGAGATCAAGTTCTCTAAGCATAGTTAAGTTTTGAATGAAGTTGTTTATGTTGGGCATCTCAAGACTACCAGAAAAACCAAAAGACCTCCAAAGATCCCACCCAAGATTCAAATCAAGAGACACTAATCTAGAGAGTCGTGAGATATCTGATGGGACTTTTCCTGAAAAACTTGAACTTGAGAAATTAAGGTACTGTAACCTAGAAAGATTGCCAAAGCCATATGGGATTGAGGAAGAGTTGAAGTCATTCCAAGCAAGATTAAGCGATGCCAAGTGGAGTAGGCAAAAGAGGCTAGTGTTTGAAGACAAAGTACCAAAGAGACAGCTATGGCTAAGGTCAGGCTTATCACATGACCGGTGGCCTCATCACACTCGATGCCATCCCATGAGCAGCAATCTCCATGTCCATCTAGTAACCATGATTCAACCTTCGGATAAACACACCAAAATTTGTTTTGTTGGTTTTGAAACTTTGCTTGAATTCCATCAAGGCTGAGCTCTCATCTGGATGGCATGATGGCTTAGCAACTGAAGTATGAATCGTCATGAGAAGGACAATCCATGTACAAAACACGAAGAACGGTGAGGATGCCATATTTTTGTTTTGTTATTGTGATTTTTGGTAGAGTTGGTTGGTTTTCAGTAGAGAAGCTTTTTATAGGCAACAACAAGCAATTCGATCATGGAAATTTCATTGGCCATTCAAGCACCATACCCATCTGAAAAGACACTTGGGTTTGATTGAAGAAAGAGTTGCAATAGAAATTAAATATCCATTAGACCCGTGCTATACACGGCCAAAGTCTTAGGATGTGGATTGGTGGAAATAAACATTTCATCGCTTGTATGCTTCCGAAGATGTCAAACATTTGTACCTTCTCGATATTGTATTAATTAACACATTTTCAATCCTAATTCCAAGAATTGGATTTTACAAAATGAATAGTGATTTTTTTTTACACCAGCATTTGAAAATTTTACCTATATAAAGAGAAAAATTTTGTATACCTTTTATTATTTTTCAGTGGCTACAGTAGTGCCACCAAATGTATTATTTCGTTCTTCCACATCCAAATTGAAAACCTCTTCATGAAATAGATTGATGATCAAGGATCACAAGCTATTTCCTTGTTATTGATATGTTTAACCATTAAATTAGTAGATTATTTACTGCTGCACTTCCTAATAAGTACACATCAATACTAGGACCGAATGACATAAAATTTTTAGTGTTCTTCATTATTCATCGTTTATTTCTTTTGCGATTTTGTATTGATATAATAGTAAAATCCAGTTAGTTTCCGCATTAATATTACAATATTTATCTTCTCGTCCTTTACTAGCTTCTGGAAACTAGATTTTGGAACGAGGACATCTCCTAAATTAGATTCTTTATAACAGCCAAGACGTCAAAGGGAGTGCCCCTCGGCGCATAGTCACAACAAGCACTAGTACATGTACATGCCACTATACATGATAATTTATACAATGATATGACATGATATTCTACGACCAAAAAAGCAGTTAGAAAGATAGAATAAGGAGCAAGAAGATAGCGTCTCCATAATAGCCAATGGAAAACATGAGTTGACAGGAAGTAAACATATATAAAGATCTTAATTCATTTATGCCCACTTCTAATTAAAACTAGACTACTACATAATAATTAGTGTCACATATATATAGGACTACTACTTGCGAAATTCCCGATCAATCAGAAGCTTCCTGATCTTTTCCATGCTTTTGTTATTCTATTGGAGGAGCGCAAGGATTCCAACTCACAAAAATTGCTAAACATGAAAGCTATGGCATTGCTATCTGCTCTTCTATGACATAGGTGCTCTAACAAACACTTTTTTTTTTTAAAGAAAACAAATGGAGGACAATTTCAGGTCACTGTCATTAGCCTACATGCTTTATACTTTTTGATTATTCTTTTTATCTAGGTGTTTCATCCATGCTCTGCTAATTCAATGTGTGATGCCGATGGGAATAATTGAGGGGGGAAGACGAGACATGTCTGAATAAAATTCCAAAATCTAGGTGTTTTTTTCTGTCATAACTTCTAAGGCCTAAGAAAGTACTTATATATGAATTCTTCAGTTTCAGTGTCAATACCTATCTCCAATCAAATCAAAGAAGCAAATTCATTATGTACGCGAAATCAGACTCAAGATATCACCTAATACAAACTATAGAAAAATCCAAATAATTTGGGTATAAATAACAGCACCTTCAATTGATCTAGCCACTTGACTATCTAATGCGTCAATGCTTCCATAACTTCTTATAACTGGATCAACAATCAACTTGAGAAACCTTTCTAGTAGAGTGATGATTACCATACTATTTGTGTATGTCTTGCCATAGATGTTTTGCAATTTCAACATATTTCTGCAAGGGACAAATTAGGTTGCGTTCTTAGGCATGCCATGGTTAATCTTTCATGTGTAGTCATAATTGTATAGTCGGTCCTCTTAAATGGCATCTCATATTTTTTCCAAGAAAAGACTAAAACTTTGAGAGGCTAGCAAAAAGTCTTTTGCCCAACTTTCACGCCGATGAAGAGGAGTCATTCTCCATTTCTAGTCCTACTCATCGAATCATGAAAAACAAAAGATCGTAATCATCCATTGAAAATATTGTCGAATAATGATGTAATATACGTAATTACAGTAAATTATAAACAAGCATAAATCCCTTGGGAACTATAGAAGTTCTGACAAAAGGCGAACACGACGAAGTGGATTAAAAAGACTAGTGGTACTATCTAGACAATTGCAACCGAAGTCTAGGCCAACAACCCGACTGCTGAATTTAGGATAAAAAGCGTGCACACTAAGAACGGTTGCATGGCATTGCCTTTTTTTTTTTTTTTTTTTTTTTTTGTGTTTGTTTTCTAAATAATATTTTTGTGTTTGTTTTATGGATAGCAATTTTCGGGGATAGGAATTCTGGGGTTTCTTCTTAGCCACTCCATAATTTTATGTGAACACGGGAGGGTGACTAAAGGCAAGATGACTGTTTTTTGAGTTCGGCACTCTTCTTTGAATGACTTATCCTTTTCACGTAATTAGGTTCATCGTCATTTATGGCCTAGTGTAAGAAAGTAATCCTTAATGAACTCTTCAATTTCAGTTTTAATCACCTACTTCCAATTCCGACCAAAATAAAAAATAAAAATACCACTTCTAATCATATCAAAGGGGAAAATTCAATTTTGATGTAAAATCTAACTCCGGATGTCTCCTGATACAAACAAGAAAATATATTTAAATATTTTGAGTATAAATAATAGGCACATTTTATTGGTCTAGCCACTTGACCTTGTAATGGGTCATTGTTTCCATAGGTTCTTATAACTAAATATACAATGAACATGAAAAATTGAGGTACTGACAAAGTGATAAGTAAATATGGAACATAATAGGTATGTATATTTTACTGTAGATGTTGTGCAATTTCAACAAATTGCTTAAGGTAATATTAAGCCTCCACGCTTCTTCTTCTTCTTTTTTTTTTTTTTTTTTTCCATATATTAAGTAATATTAAGGAAATAGGCTTTTTTTTTTCAAAAAGGAAAAAAAATAGTCATATAATGACAAGGTACAAATTAAGTTGCATTCTCATGCATGCCATGATTGACTGCTCATGTGTAGTCATAATTGTATAGTGGTTCTCGTAAATGACATCTCATATTTTTTTTTCCACATAAGAAACAAATTTGAAAGACCCGTGAGAAGATTTTTGCCCATCTTTTACATGGATGACTAAGAAGTTTCTAGCAATATACGTCATAATTATTGCTTAAAAGTATTTTTAGATATTATATATCATCCCTGATTATAAAATATCGGGGCCTAAGATAAATTAGGAGCGAGCATAAACCTCTCAGGAATTATAGAAACTCCGACAAATGAGGAACGCATCGTGGCATAAACATGGCTCTAAGAGATGGTCTTAGATTAAAAGTAGCTAATAATGTTATTTATTTACAGGGATTTTTTGGCCCTACTTACAGAGGAGCAACATCTGCAGTTTGTCATTCATTTTTCTGTTCCACATGTTAACAAAGACCTTTTTATATGTAGACTCTGCTGGGAGTACATACACTTAACACTATGAAACTTGACTTGTTTTGTTTAATGTAGTTATGTTATTTACCCAAAAAAAGGAGAAGAATTTTTATTTTTTATTTTCAGTAAATAGGTATTCATCATTCTTTTACTACGTTCTAGATACTCGTTGTCCATTATCACATCAAAAGTTAATATTAATGTGGGAAAATTCCATTCCCATTCTTCACTCCCATTATATAATGACACTAGAATTTTAGCATGCATGATGGCAGGTTACTTGAAATAGCATTTGTCGCGACGTTTTTCAAAGAAAGCTAATGGATTATGAAGCAAGCAAAAATGGTTATATACGTTTGTTGTGATGGCTGGTTACATTCAATGCATGTAACCACAATTCACCTATTTAATTGAAATTTAATCCAACCGAAGGCCTTAGAAATTAATCACATACCAATGTGTTTGCATGAATCATGAAATTCAACCTCAAATTATCTCCATCAATTTCCTTAAATTTCATGCCTAAACCGAGACCCTCAATAAATTTTAGCATGCATTGCTGGCAATTAACAGGACAAGTGACCTTTAAACACACTCGGAAGGCAATAATATGAATAATACGTTAACCTCCGATCACAGGTGAATGAGAACGTATAAACAAACCAAGCCAAACGCACTCAAAGTCACAGTCAAGTTATATTATCCAGCAATGTCCAACATTCAAAATTGACAAATTACCCAGGCCGATGAACTGTGAACGTGCAGTAACTAGATAGATAATCAATCTCACATTGACCCTACGCTATGGACAATCGATAGAACAACCAGACTAAGCTGAAATCATTCTAATTCATGCCTGAGTACTAACACCAAGCAACATTCAGAATTGATTCAGGGGCATTCACGACTGAAATTCATGATTATTTGGTGATAAATTGACATGAAATTGATGCCATATCTTCCTGCAATTGTATGTGAGTTCACATGATCAAATCAACAACTAATTGAATGACACCTGAATTTCGCCACTTATTTGAAAATACATTTTTCAAAGAAGATTAATACACAAATTGGGAACATTATGATGTTGATACCTAGGGCCCAACATTAGCAGTCCAATCTGACGTTTGCAGTAAGGCCCAATTGAATTTTTTGGCCCGATAAGCATAATTTCACGACACGCCAGCTCCCCTCTCGCCGGCCACCACTTCCCTCACCTTCAAAATCCAGCCACTACGTCACCGTCCAACCTCCCTCCACTCTCTGGCAAACGTAACCTCCACCAAACTCTCGTACTCTGTTTTCGTGAGGCATAGATAGAGAGCCTTCGCCTCCGCTAGAGTGAAAACCGGTTGCGTTCGTATCGAATCTCTCGATGACCTTTTAGGGGTGATGCGTTGCCTATTTTGATCTGGCCGGTACTCCTTCCCTATCATTTGTGCATCTAGAGTGTTTCCCTCCATGTTGGAACCGAGAACCTTCAAGAGTGTTCGTTTGATTACCTTCTTCAACACGGGTCCATCTTATTGCTGGTCTATACTTCGACTGTTGGCTTCATTGCTAAATTTGAGTTTGGACTTGAGGGGTTTATGTTAAACACTCTTGCTCGTACCGGTTTTATACATTCGTGTCGATTCAGGAAGGCCATTAAGCTTGTGATTTCGCTGGTTTTTCAGTCTGTATTTTGAGGTGTTTGTTTCTTATCACGTTAACAAGAAGGTCAGAATTGGTTCTGCTTTTGAATGAGGATTATTTTTGGCCTCGTTCTTGTGTCTTCACGTCTAATAGCTTACCTCCTGTGATCGTTCTTCCTGTTAAATTCAAATGAACAACATTATAATAAGAGGAATATTGTATGCTCTATCTTTTCTTATTTCTTGTACAAACTAAACACAAAAACTATTATGTTACTGATTAGTGTCATATAAGTATCTAACTATATGTGCAATTCCTTATTATTTAGTGCCTTCTCGATCTGTTCCATCTGTCGACACTTAAATTTTAATAACTCAGTTAGTTGTTTATAGCATATAAAAATTAGGGATCAACCCCGATCCCTAGCAAAACTATTAGTTAAATTGCATATAATTTTTAGGAGCATTTATCATATAGCTTAGTTCATTTATTGCATTAATTGGACAATAAGTGAATAGGCCTGAGTGAATAATTTCTGAGCCTGATCGATTTAATTGAATTGAACCCACGGGAGCTAAAAATTGGCCAAAAGCCCATTTGATCAAATAGCATGGGCGAAAATTCGGTGGACGTACAGATTTCTTCTCCACGAAAAGATCAGACAAATAAAGCAAGAAGGAAATAAAATAAAGTAAGAAAGATACAAGATACAAGCGTGCCGCACAGAGGAAATTGAAAAGAGCAAGAAAAGATTTGGAAAATGAGAGGTAATGTTGCCCGTAGGGGCATAAATTTGGTGTTATTCTCTGGGCAATATATATTTTGAAAGAAACGGCAAACTAGCATAAAGAAAGAAATATTTTCATACAGAGGAAAGGAATAAAATATATTCATCTAATGAAAAGGAAAACGGAACAATAATGGACACCATGATGGTTGGGCTTTACTACCTTATCACAGAGGGAACGTGTTTGAATCTCCGGATACTCGCCACTTAAGGGGGTCCAGGGATGGTTTACTGATCAGCCCCCGAGGATTTACGTGCGACTTGCGGCGAGGTCCCACCGCCGCTACCGAGCACCGGAGGGGAGAGGCTCTCTTTTGGTCTGACAACACATAAAAAGACGAGAGGAGAGAGAGGAAAAGCGAGTTATCTTCTTCCTTGGCCGTGTGTCTCCACGACCACGACCGAGCTCTTCCACCCTCGACGACGACCCGAGGCTGCTTTTCCTTGCTGTGAAGCTCTGTTGCTGCAGCAACGCCGTTGCTCTCTGTACCACCGTCGCTGATCATGCAGCGGCAAACGCTGGCCGTCACCGGTCCCTGAGTTTCCCCCGCTCTGAACCGTGATGTTTGCTGCTGTGGTGCTTTGTGGCTGTTCCTTAGCTCGCCGCCGCGTCACTTGACTGACACGACGTCATTGCTGCTGCTGTATCCGACGCCCGACGATGATTAGTTGCTTCACCAAGCTCTGCAAGCTGCCTTTTTGTTGCGTCCTCGTACTGTGAGTTACCGGACGACGAGGGTGCTGCCTTGACCAGTCCGTTGCCGCTCTATTACTGACAGATCTTTACTGACGACGGTCACCCAAGATTCCAGAGTTGCTGTTCTCGCCATTGTTGGTTTTGCATCTTAGGCCTCGTCTGTTAACGTTCTTTTTTTCTGTTTATGAACAAAAATTCTGTTTTTTTTGTTCTAGGAAACAAAAAAAGAATAGAAACGCGTTTGTTTGCGTTTTTATTTCAAATCTATTTTTTTTCCAGAAACACATAGAAAAACATATTTATTATTTCTGGAATAATTTTTAAGAACAAATTTTCTCTCTCCTCTCTTTTTCTTCTTTTTTTTTTCTTTTTTTCTTTTTCTTTTTTCTTTGGTCGGTCGCTGGCCTTGGCCATGACTGGCGACGCCGTCGAGGTCCGGCGACCTCGCTAGAGCGTTGCCGGCCCTTGGCAAGGCTCGGCCTCGCCTTGGCTGGGCGAGCTCGGGCTCGCCCAGATCCAGCGAGCTCGGGCTCGCCCAACCACGGCAAGGCTCGGCCTCGTCGGGGGCCGGCGAGCCTCGCCGTGGCTAGGTGAGGCCGTCGGCCCTCGTCGGCCGGTCGCCAGCCATGGCCGAGGCCGGCAACCGGCCAAAAGAAGAAAAAAAGAAAAAAATTAAAAAATTAAAAGAAACAAAAAAAGAACATAAATTTACCAAATGTGTTTATGTTCATTTTTTTATTTCCGGAACAAGTTTACCAAACACATTCTTCTGTTCAAAAATTGTTCCCCGGAGCAGAAATAGTTTTTTCTATTTCTATTCCCTAGAACAATTTTTGAACAGAAACGTTACCAAACGCATCTTTACTTGCCGAGCCTCTTCATAGTTCGAGAATTCTTTATTTTTTTTAGTGATTCCAAGTGGCTACTCCTGCTGGTTTTGGGACACGTTACTTGGTTCTTTGTTGCTGCACTCATCTCGTCCAACACTCTTGGAGTTCATGGGGTTTCTAGTGAGTTACTCTAATGGATTTTAGTCCCAACGAAGCGACACCACCGCGAGCACTAACCGCGAGAGCCATCGAGTTGTGTCAGCAATCCTTGCCAAGTTACCATCAGCGAGCATCGCGAGCCACTGTCAAAAGACACCGCGGCATTCCTTCCTCGACTGAGAACTACACCAAACCGAGCCATCACAGTGAGCCAGCCACTAAGGCTTTGGTAACATTCCGATTTTTTACGTTAGTAAATTTTTTTATTATATGGAATAAAATACTGGCTAAAGAATAGATTTGAAGCAGAAACAAAAAAATAAAATAAATAACTTCTTGTATCCGAGATTAATTTTTATAATAAGTCCTTTTTTGTTTTTTTTTGCTTTTCTTCTTCTTCCTCTTTAAAACTGGTCACTCGAGCCCCGCCGCCCGCTGCCCACCAGCCGCTGGTCACCAGCACCCACCATCGCTCGCCATTTGCTGTCCTCCATCGCCGCCCGGTGACGGGTTAAAGGAGGAAGAAGAAGAGAAGAAAAAAAATAATGAGGTCATAAGCAGATAGGCATTAATTTTTCAAAAGAGAAAAAAAATGGTCACACATCCACTGGGGACAAAGAGGTCACGTTTTTATGCATGTCGTGAATAATCAATCATTCATGTTCTGTCAAAATTGCATAGTCGATACTCTTCAATAGCTTCCCATGTTTTTCAAAGAAAATACCAAACTTGAGAGGCCAGCCGACGGTCCTTTGCCGCACTTTCACGTTGGCGTGCAAGAGTCATTCTCCATTCCTAACCCTTGAATCATGAGAAAAAAGACATTGTAATCATCGATTAAAAATATTTTTAAATTTTATATAAAAATACGATACATTAGCTTCTCATTTCCCATATTTATTCCACTGTCTAAAAGACTTTTTCAAAGTCATTTCAAACTTAGCTTCCCCGGTCTAAAATACTTTTCCACGGTCATTTCAAAATTGGCTTCCCCGGCATTCTATATATATACCTCCTATACTAGAGAAACGATAAACCGAAACAAAAAAAATCTGAATCTCTCGATCATGGACGCAAGAGCATCTTTTTACCTCCTCCTGCCTTTCCTAGTCCTCCTCGCAAGTAAGCACATTGTCATCATAATCTATCTATTTTCAACTATTACAAATTTCTACATTAACATTACCTTCTTCCCAAACTAGAAAATAAGATCGTAAGTTTAATTTTTTATTTTTTGGGATTCGGAAGTTAAAGTCCTGTGTACAAATTTCCATCTTTGTTATGGAGATTCCCGCGCTGATAAACCCCAGGAGGAAAAATAATTAATCCGCGTACATCAATTTTATGGCTTGCATGCATGCTTGCAGGAGGAGCCGGCGCAGCCACACTCAGCTTCACCAGCAAGTGCCCCTACACAGTCTGGCCCGGGACGCTCACCGGCGGGGGTGGCGGGCAGCTATCCTCAACCGGGTTCGAGCTCGCCACGGGTGCAACCTTCTCAATCAATGACGTCCCGGACACGTGGACAGCCGGCCGGGTGTGGGGCCGAACGGGCTGCGCCACTGATGCCTCCGGCAAATTTGTATGCACCACCGCCGACTGTGGGTCTGGCCAGGTGAGCTGCAATGGTGCAGGGGCGATCCCGCCGGCCACCTTGGCGGAGTTCACTCTCAAGGCACCGGGCTCTGGCGAGAACAGCATCTACGACGTCAGCCTCGTGGACGGCTTCAACCTGCCCCTCTCTATAACCCCACAGGGCAGCGGGAGTGGGTGCACCACGACCAGCTGCGCAGCCAACGTCAACTCCGTGTGCCCGTCAGAGCTGGCGGTGAAGGGGTCGGACGGGAGCATCGTGGCGTGCAAGAGCGCGTGCCTGGCGTTAAACCAGCCGCAGTACTGCTGCACTGGGGCGTACGGGACGCCAGCGACGTGCCCGCCGACGAACTACTCGAAGATTTTCAAGGACCAGTGCCCTCAAGCTTACAGCTACGCTTACGACGACACGAGCAGCACTTTTAATTGCACGGGTGGGGCTAGTTACCTCATCACATTCTGTCCGTGATATATTCTCTCTTCTTCTGAACTTGGATGGACCATTTTCCTCTCCGAGGCGAAAATAAGAGGTCCATGGGTTGTCTCGGTTGGCCTAAAGCTATTTGTACCCTCATCACTGGATTGAGGGATCATGCGAGTAGTTTCATTTTCCACTAGGAAAATTATATGTAATCTGCCGAGAGAATAATGGATTATACAAAATAAACAATGTATTCGATAGAATATTTAAAAATGAAATCACATTTTTATTTAAGATCTTAAACTTTTAAAAGAATTGGCAATGATCCCATTAAATCTCACATGGAATCAGAGCTGGAACTCTTAAATTCAAATTTTTTTTACGTCTCATTTGCCTTCCCATTTAAATATGTCATCCGCTTAATACTTTGGCAAAAAAATACCAAACTAAGCATGAGGGGAGATGATAGAATATTTAAATATTAAACAACGCCTTTATTTAATAGTTTAAGGTTTTAGGACAGTTGGCAGCGATTCCACCTCTATAATGTTATAGTAATTATTGTAAGAGGACGAAGCATATTCTTTGACTTAACTTTAATGCTTAATCATCGATTCGAAATGATTAGCAAGTGATTGATACGAGGACGAAGCATGTATTGAAAGTGAATCCAATTGTGTCTTTGGAATCACCATCATTCTTTGACTCCACTTTCATGTCTACTTGTCAATTCGAATTGATTTGGGTGGGTCCGTAATGGAAAGAGATTCAAAAAATCATACTAAAGTTTAATTAGATTTCGGGATTTCCTTTTCCCTTTTTTCCCTTTGCTCCTAAGATAATCTTCTTCCCTAAGAGACAACTTTAGTTCTCATACCTAATATTTACTTCAGTACCATCATAGCTGTCAACATATAATATTTTCTGTGTTTATCAAGAATACCATATAAATTTGAAGAACCCAACAAAAAGATTTAGTTGCCCGTAATTGATTCGGCTGGAACTAGAAAAAGGGCATACCATATATAATTCAACTCAAACACTCTATATATATTCCATCATCTAAGATACATTCGCAAGTCTTTTCAACTTAGCTTCCCCAACGTCCTTCGTGTATCACCTCGAATATAAGAGACAACGACGAGCCAGACAAATCTCAAGCTTTTTATCATGGACGCAAGATACTCCTATATTTTCTAGAGGCAAAATTCTATTTTAACTTTGATATGTTCTTTTAGTAACAAGACAAATACCCACTACAACTTAGAATTTGAAGTCTTTTTATTTCCTAATTAGTAAAGCATGTATAGAACACCGAGATAAAAGATTACCCAAGTATGAAGCATGTACACTAACGACGGTGACATGATATTGTCCTTTTTTTTTTTTTTTTGTCTGTAGTAGAGCACGTATGTCTAGAAGAGCCAGAGGAGATTGTAATGCCATAGTTTTTATGGATTGCAATTTCTGAGGATAGAAATTTGGGGCTTCTTATTAGCCACTCCATGGTAGACCAAAGGCAAAATGTCAAAGTCCTTTGAGCTGACTATTTTTCATTGGATGACCTATCATTTTCACATAAGTAGAGCGTCATCACCATTCTGCCAAAATTTAGTTTTTTTATTTTTTCACAACTTCTAAGACCTAGTCTGGGAAAGCAATTCTTTATGAACTCATCAGTTTCAATATTAGCGACATTCTGTCAATCAGATCAAAGGGAAAATTTTAATTTGTTTGCAATTTGACTCAAGATATCATCTAATACGAGTCAACGAAAATTTTAGATATTTTGAGTATAAATAATAAGCGCATTCTATTGGTCTAGCCACTAGACTTCCTGATGGATTCTTATAAGCGAATTTAAAATTAACATGAAATATACTAACAAAAGTCACAATTAACATGAAACATTCTATGTATGCATATATGTCTTGCCATAGATGTTGTGCAATTTTAATATGCCTAAGCCACCCTGTATTTTTTAATTAATCTTAAGAGTTATAAGGGAATAGTCACTTTTTTTTTTTTCCAAAAGGGGGAAAAATCACTCATCAACAAGTTACAAATTAGGTCACAATTCGACCAACAAAAAAAAAAAAAATTGATCGCATTGATACGCATGTTGTGATTGATGGTTCATGTATAGTCATAATTGTACAATCGTTCCTCATAAAAGACATCTCATATATCATATATATATATATATATATATATGTATGTATGTATATTTACATAAGGACCAAACTTGAGAGACCCGCGAGAAGACTTTCTTTATCTTTTAGATTGATGAATGAGAAGTTTACAGCAGTATACATAGTCTTGGAATCACAAAATTAAAAGATAATAGTTATCGATTGAAAATATTTTTAGATTTATATTTCATCTCCAAATTTATAATGACAAATATATGTGATTATGACAAATTATGAGTGAGCATAAATCTCTTAAGAACTATATAAGTTCCAACAAATGGTGAGCACATCACGGCGGAAACATGGCGCTATGGCATTGCTATCTCCTTTGACTCTTCTATGATCTAAGTGCCCTAATAACGAACACAAAAATAAAAATAATAAGACAAATAAAGGACAATATCACATCATTGTCATTAGCGTATATGCTTTATATTTGGGTCATTTTGATCTCGGTGTTTCATACCTACATTGTTGGCCTCGACCTTAGTAGCATAACTTCTTCCGGTTTTTAATCTAATCTCGTAGGAAGAGAAATCAATTAAGATGGGGAAGACGAAAAATGTGAGGATAAAATTCCAAAATCTAGCTTTTTTTTTTTTTTTTCTTTTTTGTTTCAATCACAGCTTCTACTGCCTAAGAAAGTACTTATGAATTCCTGAGATTTAGTGTCAATGATCTACCTCCAATCATATCAAAGAGGCAAATGTATGATGTGTAGGACTCGAGATATACAAACAACCAAAAAATCTAAACATCTTGGGTAAAAATAACAGACACCTTCTATTGGTCTAGCCACTTGACTCCTAAATAGATTAACAATCCCGTAACTTCTTATGAATGAATCAACAATTAACATGGGAAACCTTATTGATAAAGTGATGATTAAGATCAATCATACTATTTGTGTATGTCTTGCCATAGATGTTTTACAATTTCAACATATTGCTTAATTATCCCGGCTTTTGTTTTTTTATACCTAAAGTAATGTTAAAATTTATAAGCAAATAGGCATTAGTTTTCAAAAGGGAAAAAAAGGGTCACACATCAAGGGACAAATTAGGTCGTAGTCTCCTACATGCCGTGATTAACGGTTGTGCAGTCACAATTGCGTAGTCGGCCTTCTTAAATGGCGTCTCATATCTTTTCTATAAAAAGTCCAAATTTGAGAGGCCACCAAAAAATCTTTTGCCCGTCTTTCACGTGGACGAACTAGTCATTCTCCATTCCTAGGAGTATTCCTACCTCTTGAATCACAAAAACAAAAGATGGTAATCATCCACTGAAAACATTTTCACATTTCCATGGGAACTATAGAAGTTTTGACGGAAGGTGAACACGACAAAGTAGATTAAAAAGACAAGTGGTACTAGAGAGATAACTGCTACTGAGGTCTAGGCCAACGACACGACCGCGGAATTTGTCACCTCCATACCCTCCCAGGACCAGGAGCACTAATCTTCATTTCCACCGGGCGACCAGCATGAAAGGAGTTTAGGGTAAACGCAAGGAAATATGCTCGGTTGATTCCGAGAGAATCCTCTTAAATCATTTCAAGGCCAAGCTCTCATCAGCGCGTTTAGCGAAGCATGTATGAAACGCCGAGATAAAAAAAAATGATCCAAGTATAAAGCATGTACTCTAAGGACGGTGACATAATATTGTCCTTTTGTTTCTAAATAAAATTCTTGTGTTTGTTTTTAGAGCACGTATGTCGTAGAAGAGCCAGAGGAGCTTGTAAAGTCATAGCTTTTATGGATAGCAATTTTTGTGGATAGGAAAGCACGTATGCTTTTACCTTGTTTTTTTTATTTATTTTTTTTATTACATAAATGATAAGACTCAATTGCACTTTCGGACATGTTTTAAGACTTCTAATGCATTTATCCCTAAAGTCCTAAAACATGTCACGAAAAGTGCAATTGAATCTTAAAACTTTTTAAAAATACAATCAAATTCTAAAACTTATCCAAAAAAGCATTCTAGTTTTAAAGCTTTTAAAAAGTGTAATGAAGTCTTAAAACTTATAATGAAAATGCATTCGAGTCCTAAAAATTTTAAAAAGTATAATCAATAGAAGAATTTGATTTGATTAACTTGATAAGTTTTAGGACTTGATTATATATTTGAAAATTTTTAAGACTTGATTACTCTTTAGTGACAAGTTTTAGGACTTAATTATACTTTTTCAAAATTTTAGAACTCATTTACACTTTTGTGAGAAGTTTTAGGATTTTCGATACATTTATCCTCTAATTTTATGTGAAATGACATGCTAGGGGTGACTAAAAGCAAGATGACTGTGTATTGAGCTCAGGACTTTTCTTTAAATGACTTATCATCTTCACGTAATTAGGTTCATCACCGTTTATGGCCTAGTCCAAGAAAGTAATCGTCTATGAACTCTTCAATTCCAATTCCAACTCTCACAACCAAAAAAAAAAAACTACCTCCAATCAGATCAAAGAAGCAAATTCAATTTTGATGTGAAATCGAACTCTAGATATCGCCTCATACAAACAAGCAACAAAGTTAGATATTTTGGGTGCAAATAGTAGGCAAATTCTATTGGTCTAGCCTCTTGACTTCCTAATGGATCACTGTTTCCATAGGTTCTTATAACTAAATGTACAATGAACATGCAAATTGAGATACTGACAAAGTGATAATTATATAAGGAACATATTATGTATGTATGTTTTACTATAGATGTTGCGCAATTTCAGCATATTGCTTAAGCCTCATGGTTTTATTTATTTATTTAAGTAATATTAAGAGTTACAAGGATATATGCATTTTTTTTCAAAAAGGAAAGAAAAAGGCGTATATCGACAAGGTATAAATTTGGTCGCATTCTCATGCATTCCGCGATTGACAATTCATATGCAGTCATAATTTCATTCTTGGTCCTTGTAAACAACGTCTCTTATTTTTTTCCACATGAGAACCAAACTTGAGAGACCCACAAGAAGACTTTTGCCCATCTTATAAATTGATGGCTAAGAAGTAAATAGGTGTCCATCATTCTTTTATTCCTTTCTAAACATTCATTGCCCATTATCACATCAAAAGTTATTATCAATGTGAGAAAATTCCATTCTCATTCTTCAGTCACATTGTATAATGACACTAGCATTGTAACACATTCAATTGCAGGTTACTTGGAATAGCATCTATCATGACCTTCCTCGGGAAAAGCTGATGAATTATTAAGTAAGCACAAATAGTTACTATTGAAAAAGATGGTGCATCACTTAGCACGGGCTTTCCCAAGTCTTTACTCATTGCAACTTGGAATTCTTCTTTAATGCCACCATTCATGGGATTCTTTTTGGAGTAAACATAATTAGTTGGATGAAACCAATTGTTTAGATTGAAGTAAGCTTTCAAACCAAGATAATGAAATTGAACATTGTAGGTAATCAAATCTAAATTATTGTATGATTTCTAACTTACCAAATCAAGATAATGAAATTAACACGTCAAAGCAAACTAGTACTAAAGTAAAGATGATTAAAGTAAAATACGAGAAAATAAACCTTATAAGATGTCGGATAAAGAATATACATGACCTTATTATTAAGCCTTAGAACATGAGCCACCATAAGCTTAAGATGCCACAATTGTAAAGAGACTGAAAGAGACCTATTTACTGAAAGGATTCTTGTTTTATTACCATCATAAAACTCAGTAAACTAAAGACGCCCACTATCATTTGCAGACCTAAGTATTTATGCAAAGGAAATTACACTAAACAATATTAAAATGACATGAAATGGATCCTTTGCCTATGCACCAACATGAACTACCAACTTATCCACTAAATCACCGCAACCTCTTCCAAGATCAAAGCCTACTCCGAAACCACCAGCAACGATCAATACATGTAAACCCCAATTCACCCATTCAATTAAAATTCAATCCAACTGAAAGCCTTAGGAAATGAATCGCACGCCAATATATTTCCATAAATCATGAAACTCAACCTCGAAATATCTCCATCAATGCCCTTCAATTTCCTATCTAAACCGAGACCCACAATAAATTCCAGCATGCATTGCCTGCAATTATCATGACAAATGACCTTTAAACACGCTCGAAAGGCTCTGAGGTGAATAGTACCTTAACCTGCAGCTGAAAGTATAAACAAACCAAGCCAAACGCACTCAAAGTCACAGTCAAATTGCATTTTCCACCAATATCCAACATTCAAAATTAACAAATTACACATACCGATAAATTATGAACGTGCGGTAACTTGATAGAGATAATCAAATCTCCCATTGGCACTCCGTTATGGACAATTTATAGAACAACCGAACTGATGCACAATCGTTCCAATTCCCGCCTAATTAATAACATCCAGCAAAATTTAAAATTGATTCAGGGGCAATCAAGACTGAAATTCGTGATTATTCGGTGATAAATTGATATTAAAAATTGACGCCGTATCTTCCTGCAAGTGTATATGAGTTCACATAATCGTATCAACAAAAAATTTACTGGCACCCGGATTTTGTTAATGATTACAAATTATATTTTTCAAAGAAGATTATCATACATATTAGAGACATTATAATGTCGATATCTCGGGCCCAGCAATTAAAATTTTGAAAAACGAAGCATCGAGAGCCGGTCAACTTTAGCAGTCCAATTCCCACCCAATTAATAACATCCAGCAACATTCAGAATTGATTCAGGGGAAATAAAGACCGAAATTCGTGATTATTCGGTGATAAATTGACATTAAAAATTGACGCCGTATAGGAGACGCGGAGAGCAGAGAGCCAGTCGATCTCGATGCTGAACCTGGTCAGAGTCCTGGACTTCGTAGCACGGGCCGTGGCCATCCTCTTCTGCTCTCCGTGGATCCTCAACCATGCGATCACCCCGACGTTCCTTCTGGTTCGCTCCCATCCACCGTGATTGGCGCCGTCCATTCAACACTTTTACTTTGACCGGCCCAAAACTCATGCTTTGAATTGTAAGCCTCGTTCGCATTGTATGGCTGCGGATGTTTGCTGGTCTTCGCGGCGTTGCCCATTTTGGGGCATGCATTGTTCATTAACGTTTCTTGATGCTACACTCGTGTCACATACATGCTCGTTTACGTTCAATTTTGTCGTCTGTTCTTGGATTATCCCGTCGATGTGGTCGTCTTTTGTGTCCGTTAAATGAATTGAATGTTCGACTTTAAAAAAAAAAAAAAATTGACGCCGTATCTTCCTGCAAGTGTATATGAGTTCACATAATCGTATCAACAAAAAATTGACTGGCACCCGGATTTCGCCAATGATTTCAAATTATATTTTCAAAGAAGATCATCATACATATTAGAAACATTATAATGTCGATATCTCAGGCCCAGCAATTAGAATTTTGAAAAACGAAGCATCGAGAGCTGGTCAACTTTAGCAGTCCAGTTCGACGTCTGCAGTAAGGCTCAGTTGAATTTTTCGGCCCGAAACGAGCCCGGTGAGCATAATTTTATGACATGCCAGCTACCTGGGCATGGTATAGAATCTCAGAAATATTCAGGCGAGTTCCGGCCCGAAGGCCCTGTTTCGCCCGGCCCACGAAGTCAATACCCTCCTCATCTCACTTGGACATGTTTAGGGGTGAGCATTGGTCTAGGGTCAACCCTGGACCAACCTTGGACCAGTCCAACCCTGCCAGTCCTGGTCCAGTTCCTAGGGAGATTGGGTCAATTCTTGGTCTTAGAATTCCTGGACCAGCACTGTGCGGGTTGGTCCTCGAACCTAAGACTTCCGGGTCAGTTCAACCCGAACCAACCCTACCTAAATATATATATATATATATATATATATATTTTTTATATAAAGAAAACCTTAAAATAAACGGCGTCAACAACATTAAACATCTCTTTAGTGATGAGTTCAAGTAATTTTATATTATTCTTTAATAACTTAGGGTGCGCATGACAACCATTCTATTCCAGAAATAGTTTTTGGAACAGAAATAGATTTTTCTATTTCTATTTCTAGAAGAGTTTCTAGGCAAAAATAACCGTTTGATAACGACACAAAATTTCTTCCTTTCAGACGGCGGTGGCGGCGGGCGACCGGCGACCGGCGGCAGCAGTGGCAAGCGACCGATGGATGGTGGTCGGCATTAGGGAATGAATGACCGATTGACGAATGATGAAAATAATTTTTATTTTTGATTTCTATTCCAGAAATAGAAAAGTAGAAAATTTTAGCATTTGATTTCTATTCCAAACCTATTTCTTAAACAATAATCTATTTCAGAAATAGAAAAATGAAATAATGTTATTAAACGGATTTTTATTCCAAAAACAGGTCTGGAATAGAAAAATTGTTTCTGCAATAGAAATTATGGTTTGTCATGCACCCCTTTAGGTTTTTAATTTCTTTTAGGGCATCGATAATTATAATTTACAAATGAGGAAAATGTTTTTGTGAAGAGTCCTCACGGCGTCCAAACAGGCACCTTATGGCATCCTCCTCTAGTATTCGTTATCTTCTATCTTATTTGTCCTCTTAGTCTTCAATTTGCTAAAATCGAAAAAAAAACTACTTCTCCGCTCGCCACTCAATACTCGCCTTGCTCGCTTTGGGTCAATCGTGCCGCTTGCCGCTCGATGCTCACTTGGCTTGTTGCTCCCCGCTCGATAGTCGATGCTCATTCTGTTCAACGTTCACCCTAGTTGACCCTCACCGCTTACCTTTCTTAGCTAACCTTACTCATCATCGAACCCATTGGGCCGGTACGGTTCTCGGTTGCTCTTTCAAGCGGTACAAAAAATGAAATAAAAAATTATTAGTTAGTCTTAAGTTGACCTTGAAATCGGACCGAACCCATTGGATGAGTCTGATTTTCAATTGCTTTTTTAAGGAGTACAAAAAATGAAATAAAAAAAATTATCAGTTGGTCCCGGGTTGACCCTAGAACCGGACCGAACCTATTGGGTCGGTCCGCTCTTGAGTCCCAAGCTCAATAGGGTCAGTTCTCGATCCTAAAAATTGAGGACCAGCACTGTGCGGGTTGGTCCTAGAGTTAGGGAGTGGACCGGCCTTACCTGAACCATGCTCACCTCTAGGCACGTCACCTTACAATTCCTCTCTCCTCTCTCTCCTCTTTGACATATTCATCTCCAGCTCGTGCCCTCGCCAGCCACCACTTCCCTCACCTTCAACCCCCGGCCACTGCATCACTGTCCAACCTCCCTTCTCTCTCCGGCTACTGTAACCTCCAGCATCTCTGGTTTCCATCTTCATTTTTCCCTCCTCCATTCTGTCTGCCGATTGTCACTGTAACCATTCACGGTACATAGAGCCTCACCTCCACAGTCATACTCCGTCTCTGCCCTCCGTCGCTACTGTTGGCGCCTTCGATTCTCACTCACTCTCTCTTCACCGGTTCCAATTCTTGGTGTCGCCGCTTCAGAGGCCTCCTCCTTCTGATCCACTCGTCAATCACGTCCAGTCACTGCCCTTACTCGAGGTTAAACTCTCGTACTCTGTTTTCATGAGGTAGAGACCAAGAACCTTCGCCTCTGCTGGAGTGAAAACCGGTTGCGTCCGAGGCTATCTCGATGACCTCAAGCGTGCTGCGTTGCCTTTACATTGATATGGCCGTGACTCGTTCCCTGTTTCTTTTGCATCTAGTCTCTCATACGAATGTTTTCTGCGTGTCTGATTGTTTTCCTCGAACTGTTTTAGGATGATGTTTCTTGCGGTAAATAAACTTCGTAGTCATTTTTCAGTATACTGAGGCTCGTGTAGAAGTATATTCGAATTTGGAAGTCTTGTATTCCCCTCCATGTTGAAACCGAGAGCCTTCAAGAGTGCTCCTTCGATTACCTTCGTCAATGCAGGTCTGCTGTCCCCAGTTTTGATCTCTGGACGCTTCCATCTTATTGCTGGGGTACACTTCGACCGTTGACTTCATTGCTAATTTATGTTTGGTCTCGAGTGATTCATGTTATCCCCTCTTCGCTTGTGCCGATTGCATACATTCGAGTCGATTTTTGGAAGGCCATTAAGCGTGAGACATTGCTGGTAAATTGAGTCCGTGATTTGTGGTGTTTGCTACTTCCCACGTTAACATGAAGGTCAGAATCAGTTCTGCTTTGAATGAGGATCGTTTGGCCTTGCTCTTGTTTCTTCACATCTAATGGTTCACCTAGTGTGATCGTTCTTCCAGTTAATTTAAATCAATTAATGTTTGGTAGACTCGGAACTCTTTTCAAGATTTAAGAGAAAAAATAAGTAATATACGATTGTCTCATTCTCAATCTAGATTGGTATAACTCCAAAAATACATATCATTTATCCAATAATAAATATGTATAAACATTTTTACACAGATGATTGAAATGCCAATATTTGATAGAGGTAGAAGAATATATAGCGGACTATAATCTTATTGAGTGACTTTAGATTCTCAAGCCCGGTCTTCGCTTGATTAACTTCAATCAACACTGAAGATTAAGTATAGAACCAACCCATATACCTCATTATTAAACAGACTTAGTCCATTCCCAATGAATTAAAAATTCCACTCCCAACTATCCTTTGAATTGGCCCATTAAGGCCGCTAAATCTCAATTATTAAAATCATTAGCAAACAAAATATCATTTAATACTTCTCTATCCTTTGAAATGGAAGTACTTCGTGTGCGTCCAAAACTGTCACTGCCCACTAGATTACACAAAACTTTAAGGACGATTTTATATACTATTTTTTGAAAGAACATAGCTTCAACGTTCTTAAGAATTTTAGTTGTTTATATCACTCACCAATCCTATTCTTGCCATAGCTAATACTAGAGCAAGAGCAAGACTGAGAATAAACCTCGCTAAAGTTGGAATTTATTATTTGCATAATGAAAGTGAATTCAAAATTAATAATGCATTGGGAAAATTACCAATTCCATCATAAACTTATTGTACGGATGTCAATTAAGTTATAAACTTTTCAATTTTGCCAATGTAATCCTAAATCTTTACGCAAAATCTTAGTGTAACCCTTCCAGCCAATTGCCACTGAAAATTATTGATGTGGCGCAAGTAAAATTGTTCACATTAGTGTGGCATGCCGAACAGTTGGCAATGATTAGATGTTACATCAACAATTTCTAGTACCAATAGGTCATAAGGACAATATTAAAATTTTGTGCCCAAGTTTAGGACTACATTAATAAAATTGAAAAGCTTATGATTTAATTGGCATTTGTATAATAGATTTAGATTTGATTGGGTAATTATTCCCTCCCTCTAGAACAATAGTTTAGCCAATAGTTCTCGTGGCCTCAAAATTCAACTAGTGCATATTGGCACCCAACAATTTGGGATTTCTGAACTTGAAAATTTTGCTGATTAATTACCACGCTTGGTAATTAAAAAAATGTCAAAATTCAGTACTTTGAACGTGAAATCAGCAAAAACCCAGTAATCGTTAATCAAATTTACCAATCCAAAGATAGCTTACTATGTCTATCACATATATATTTCCTTTCCTTCCTTCTCGAATTATTAAGTATTACTTTTATAGCATTATTAACCTGCTAAAAAAGTCAGTCAATTTCTTATGAAATTTTCTTTTCTTGAATGATACCGCATGGCCCTTTTGGCTTTTGTGATTCTCCATTCCTAACCCTTGAATCATGACAAAAAAGAAATTGTAATCATCGATTAAAAATATTTTCAAATTTTATATAAAAATACGATACATTAGCTTCTCATTTCCCATATATTTATTCCACTGTCTAAAAGACTTTTTCAAAGTCATTTCAAACTTAGCTTCTCCGGTCTAAAATACTTTTCCACGGTCATTTCAAAATTGGCTTCCCCGGCATTCTATATATATACCTCCTATACTAGAGAAACGATAAACCGAAACAAAAAAAATCTGAATCTCTCGATCATGGACGCAAGAGCATCTTTTTACCTCCTCCTGCCTTTCCTAGTCCTCCTCGCAAGTAAGCACATTGTCATCATAATCTATCTATTTTCAACTATTACAAATTTCTACATTAACATTACCTTCTTCCCAAACTAGAAAATAAGATCCTACGTTTAATTTTTTGTTTTTTGGGATTCGGAAGTTAAAGTCCTGTGTTCAAATTTCCATCTTTGTTATGGAGATTCCCGCGCTGATAAACCCCAGGAGGAAAAATAATTAATCCGCGTACATCAATTTTATGGCTTGCATGCATGCTTGCAGGAGGAGCCGGCGCAGCCACACTCAGCTTCACCAGCAAGTGCCCCTACACAGTCTGGCCCGGGACGCTCACTGGCGGGGGTGGCGGGCAGCTATCCTCAACCGGGTTCGAGCTCGCCACGGGTGCAACCTTCTAAATCAATGACGTCCCGGACACATGGACAGCTGGCCGGGTGTGGGGCCGAACGGGCTGCGCCAATGATGCCTCCGGCAAATTTGTATGCGCCACCGCCGACTGTGGGTCTGGCCAGGTGAGCTGCAATGGTGCAGGGGCGATCCCGCCGGCCACCTTGGCGGAGTTCACTCTCAAGGCACCGGGCTCTGGCGAGAACAGCATCTACGACGTCAGCCTCGTGGACGGCTTCAACCTGCCCCTCTCTATAACTCCACAGGGCAGCGGCAGTGGGTGCACCACGACCAGCTGCGCAGCCAACATCAACTCCGTGTGCCCGTCAGAGCTGGCGGTGAAGGGGTCGGACGGGAGCATCGTGGCGTGCAAGAGCGCGTGCCTGGCGTTAAACCAGCCGCAGTACTGCTGCACTGGGGCGTACGGGACGCCAGCGACGTGCCCGCCGACGAACTACTCGAAGATTTTCAAGGACCAGTGCCCTCAAGCTTACAGCTACGCTTACGACGACACGAGCAGCACTTTTAATTGCACGGGTGGGGCTAGTTACCTCATCACATTCTGTCCGTGATATATTCTCTCTTCTTCTGAACTTGAATGGACCATTTTCCTCTCCGAGGTGAAAATAAGAGGTCCATGGGTTGTCTCGGTTGGCCTCAAGCTATTTGTACCCTCGTCTTTGGATTGAGGGATCATGCGAGTAGTTTCATTTTCCACTAGGAAAATTAAATGTAATCTGCCGAGAGAATAATGGATTATACAAAATAAACAATGTATTCGATAGAATATTTAAATATGAAATCGCATTTTCATTTAAGAGGTTAAACTTTTAGAACAGTTAGTAGCGATCTCATTAAATCTCACATGGAATCAATGCTTGAACTCTTAAATTCATTTATTTTTAGCTCTCATTTGCCTTCCCATTTAAATATGTCATCCGCTTAATATTATGGCAAAAAAAATACCAAACTAAGCATGAGGGGAGATGATAGAATATTTAAATATTAAACAACGCATCTATTTTATAATTTAAGGTTCTAGGACGGTTGGTAGCGATTCCACCTCTATAATGTTATAGTAATTATTGTAAGAGGACGAAGCATATTCTTTGACTTAACTTTAATGCTTAATCATCGATTCGAATTGATTAGTAAGTGATTGATACGAGGACGGAGCCATGTACTGAAAGTGAATCCAATCGTCTTTGGAATCACCATCATTCTTTGACTCCCCTTTCATGTCTGCTTGTCAATTCGAATTGATTCGGGTGGGTCCGTAAAGGAAAGAGATTCAAAAAATCATACTAAAGTTTAATTAGATTTCGGGATTTCCTTTTCCCTTTTTTCCCTTTGCTCCTCAGATAATCTTCTTCCCTAAGAGACAACTTTAGTTCTCATACCTAATATTTACTTAAGATAGCTGTCAACATATAATCTTTTCTGTCTTTATCAAGAATACCATATAAATTTGAAAAATCCAACAAAAAGATTTAGTTGCCCGTAATTGATTCGGCTGGAACCAGAAAAAAGGGCATACCATATATAATTCAAGTCAAGCACTCTATATATATTCCATCATCTAAGATACATTCGCAAGTCTTTTCAACATAGCTTCGCTACCGTCCTTCGTATATCACCTCGAATATAAGAGACAACGACGAGCCAGACAAATCTCAAGCTTTTGATCATGGACGCAAGATAATCTTATATCATCTACAGACAAAATTCTATTTTGACTTTGATATGTTCTTTTAGTAACAAGGCAAACACTCACTACAACTTAGAATTTGAAGTCTTTTTATTTCCTAATTAGCAAAGCATGTATAGAACACCGAGATAAAAGATTACCCAAAGTATGAAGCATGTACACTACGACGGTGACTTGATATTGTACTTTTTTTTTTTTTTTTTTTTTTTTTTTTTTTTTTTTGTGTCTGTAGTAGAGCACGTATGTCCAGAAGAGCCAGAGGAGATTGGAATGCCATAGTTTTTATGGATTGCAATTTCTGAGGATATAAATTTGGGGCTTCTTATTAGCCATTCCATGGTAGACCAAAGGCAAAATGTCAAATTCCTTTGAGCTGACTATTTTTCATTGGACGACCTATCATTTTCACATAAGTAGAGCGTCATCACCATTCTGCCAAAATTTAGGAAGAGAAATCAATTAAGGTGAAGAAGACGAAAAATGTGAGGATAAAATTCCAAAATCTAGTTTTTTTTTTTATTTTTTGCTTTTTTGTTTCTATCTCAGCTTCTACTGCCTAAGAAAGTACTTATGAATTCTTGAGTTTTAGTGTCAATGAGCTACCTCCAATCAGATCAAAGAGGCAAATGTATAATGTGCAGGACTTGAGATATACAAACAACCAAAAAATCTAAATATCTTGGGTAAAAATAACAGACACCTTCTATTGGTCTAGCCACTTGACTCCTAAATAGATTAACAATCCCGTAACTTCTTATGAATGAATCAACAATTAACATGGGAAACCTTACTGATAAAGTGATGATTAAGATCAATCATACTATTTGTGTATGTCTTGCCATAGATGTTTTACAATTTCAACATATTGCTTAATTATCCCGGCTTTTGTTTTTTAATACCTAAAGTAATGTTAAAATTTATAAGCAAATAGGCATTAGTTTTCAAAAGGGAAAAAAAGGGTCACACATCAAGGGACAAATTAGGTGGTAGTCTCATACATGCCGTGATTGATGGTCGGGCAGTCACAATTCCGTAGACGGCCTTCTTAAATGGCGTCTCATATCTTTTCCATAAAAAGTCCAATTTTGAGAGGCCACCAAAAAATCTTTGCCCGTCTTTCACGTGGACGAACTAGTCATTTTCCATTCCTAGGAGTATTCCTACCTCTTGAATCAAAAAACAAAAGATGGTAATCATCCACTGAAAACATTTTCACATTTCCCATGGGAACTATAGAAGTTTTGACCGAAGGTGAACACGACAAAGTAGATTAAAAAAGACTAGTGGTACTAGAGAGATAACTACCACTGAGGTCTAGGCCGACGACACGACCGTTGAATTTGTCACACTCCATACCTCTCAGGACCTGTAGCACTAATCTCCATTTCCACCGGGCGACCAGCATGACATGAGTTTAAAATAAACGCAAGGAGAATATGCTCGTTTGATTCCGAGAGACTCCTCTTAAATCATTTGAAGGCCTAGCTCTCATCAGCGCGTAAATTAGCGAAGCATGTATGAAATGCCGAGATAAAAAAAAATGATCCAAGTATAAAGCATGTACTCTAAGGACGGTGACATAATATTGTCCTTTTGATTCTAAATAATATTCTTGTGTTTGTTTTTAGAGCACGTATGTCACAGAAGAGCCAGAGGAGCTCGTAAAGCCATAGCTTTTATGGATAGCAATTTTTGTGGATAGGAAAGCACGTATGCCATAGCTTTTACGATTTTTTTTTAATTACAAAAAAAATGATAAGACTCAATCGCACTTTCTTGACATGTTTTAGGACTTCCAATGCATTTATTCCTAAAATCCTAAAACATGTCACGAAAAATGCAATTGAGTCTTAAAACATTTTTAAAATGTAATCAAGTCCTAAAATTTATCAAAAAAATGTATATGGGTCTTTAAACTTTTAAAAAAATTCGATGAAGTCCTAAAACTTATAATAAAGATGCATTTGAATCTAAAACTTTCAAAAAACACAATCAATAGAACAACTTGATTGGATTTATTTAACAAGTTTTAGGAAATGATTGCACTTTTGGAAATGTTTAGGACTTGATTGTCCTTTGGTGACAAGTTTTAAGAGTTAATCGCAATTTTTCAAAATTTTAGGATTCATTTACACTTTTGTGTTAAGTTTTAAGTTTTTTGATACATTTATCCCATAATTTTATGTGAAAGGACATGCTAGGGGTGACTAAAGGCAAGATGACTGTGTATTGAGCTCAGGACTTTTCTTTAAATAACTTATCATCTTCACATAATTAGGTTCATCGTCGTTTATGGCCTAGTCTAAGAAAGTAATCATTTATGAACTCTTCAATTCCAATTCCGACCCACAAAAAAAAAAAAAAAAAAAAAAAACCTATTTCCAATCTGATAAAGAGGCAAATTCAATTTTGACGTGAAATCTAACTCAAGATATCGCTTAATACAAACAAGCAACAAAGTTAGATATTTTGGGTGTAAATAGTAGGCATATTCTATTGGTCTAGCCTCTTGACTTCCTAAGAGATATTGCCTAATACAAACAAGCAACAAAGTTAGATATTTTGGGTGTAAATAGTAGGCATATTCTATTGATCTAGCCTCTTAACTTCCTAATGGATGATTGCTTCCATAGGTTCTTACAAATAAATATACAATGAACATGAAAATTGAGGTACTTACAAGTAATAATTATATGAGGAACATATTATGTATGTATGTTTTACTGTAGATGTTGTGCAATTTCAGCATATTGCTTAAGCCTCATGCTTTTATGTATTTATTTAAGCAATGTTAAGAGTTACAAGGATATAGGCATTTTTTTTCAAATGGAAAAAAATGTCATATATCGACGAGGTATAAATTTGGATGCATTCTCATGCATGCCGTGATTGACTGTTCATATGCAATCATAACTTTATAGTTGGTCCTCGTAAGCAACATCTCTTATTTTTTTCCACATAAGAGCCAAACTTGAGAGACCCACAAGAAGACTTTTGGCCGTCTTGTAAATTGATGACGAAGAAATTTCTAGCAAAATACACCGTAATTATTAATTAAAGTATTTTTAGATTTTATATATCATCTCCGAGTTTATAATGACAAATTATCTGTGCTTATGACAAATTAAGAGGGAACATAAATCTCTTAGGATCTACAGAAGCTCCAACAAACGGTGAACGCATTGTGGTAGATATATGGCAAGAAGAAATTGCCTTAGATTAAATTTAGCCAATAATATTAACCATTTTCATGCATTTTTTGGCCCTACTTGCAAAGGAACAACATCTGCATTTGTCATTTATTTCTTTGTTCCAGATGTTATTAAGAAATTTGTATTAGACTCTGCTGGGAGTCCATATACTTCGCACGATAAGACTTGACTTGTTTTGTTTATCTAGTTATGTTATTTACCAAAAAGAGGGGGTAGACAATCCATATACAAAACATGTAGAAAATCTAGGGTGCCATATTTTCTCTTTTGTTTTTCTGATTTTTGATAGAGTTTGTTTCAGTGGAAAAGCTTTCAGAGGCAGCAATAAACAATTCGATCATTGCACTTTCATGTTGCTTTGGCCATTGATGCAATAGACACATCTGAAAAGACACTTGGTTCGATTGAAGAAAGAGCTATACACGGCCAAAGTCTTATGATGTGGATTGTTGGAAATTATGATTCTAGAAGTATGTTGACCACTGAGTAGATTTTTTTTTTTTTTTGGTGCAAATGACTCATTCAGGACGTTAGTTAAATATAAAGGTGAATTTTCCATCCCTTGTATGGTTTGAAGATGTCGAACAGATGTACCTTCTTGATAGTGTGTTAATTAACACATTTTCGATCCAAATTCCGCCTTGCTCTTTTGTATTTCTTTATTTTTATTTTTCAGTGGCTAGGGTGCCACCAAACGCAACATTTCATTCTCCTGAATCCAAATGAGAAACTTCTTCATGAAATAAATTGATGATTAAGGATAACAAGCTATCCCCTTGATATTGTCTTGTTCGATCATTCAAATTCCTTATTGAATTTCATATTTATCTTCTTGGTCTTTACTAGCTTCCCCAAACTAGATTTTGGAATAAGCATATGTCCTAAATTAGATTCTCTACGACAGTCATGACTACTCCGTGCATAATCACAACAAGCACTAGTATGTGTATCTTGCCCGTATATATGTTGCCTTATATGACTCTATGACATGATTTTCTAGAAGAGAAAAAGCAGTTGGAAGGATAGAATATCGAACATGAAGATGGCGTCTCCTCAATAGTCCATGGAAACATGAGTTGACATGAAGCAAACATGGATAAGAATCTTAATTCATTTGTATCCACTTTCAATTCAAACTAGACATACAGCATTACATAACTAATCAGTGTCACATATATGACTACATGCACAATTCTTGATCAATCGGTGGTTTCCTGATCTTTTCCATGTTGTTACTTTTCTCTCGGAGTAGCACAAGAATTCCTATCCAGAAACAACTGAAAAATCCAGATATTTGGGCATAAATAAAGGCACCTTCAATTGGTCTAGCCGCTTGACTCCCTGACGGCTCTATATTCCCATAACTTCTTGTAAATGAATCAACAATCAATACGAGAAACCATATTGCTAAAGTGATAATTAAGATCGATCATACTATTTGTGTTTGTCTTGCCATAGATATTTTGCAATTTCAATATATTTCCTAAGTATCCCTATTTTTTTTCCTAAAGTAATGTTAAAAGTCATAAGCAAATAGGCATTAATTTTTCAAAAGAGAAAAAATGGTCACACATCCACTTGGGGCAAATGAGGTCTCGTTTTTATGCATGTCGTGAATAATCGTTCATGTTCTGCCAAAATTGTGTAGTCGATGCTCTTCAATAGCTTCTCATGTTTTTCAAAGTAAAGACCAAACTTGAGAGGCCAGCCAACGGTCGCACTTTCACGTTGGCGTGCAAGAGTCATTCTCCATTCCTCACCCTTGAATCACCAAAAGAATAGATCTTAATCATCGATTAAAACTATTTTCAAATTTTATATAAAAATATGATAAATTATCTTCTCATTTCCCATATATTTATTCCACCGTCTAAAAGACTTCTCCAAAGTCATTTCAAACTTAGCTTCCCCGGTCTAAAATACTTTTCCAACGTCATTTCAGACTTGGCTTCCCCGGCATTCTATATATATACCCCTATACTAGAGAAACGATAAACCGAAACAAAAACAATCTGAATCTCTCGATCATGGACGCAAGAGCATCTTTTTACCTCCTCCTGCCTTTCCTAGTCCTCCTCGCAAGTAAGCACATTGTCATCATAATCTATCTATTTTCAACTATTACAAATTTCTACATTAACATTACCTTCTTCCCAAACTAGAAAATAAGATCCTACGTTTAATTTTTTGTTTTTTGGGATTCGGAAGTTAAAGTCCTGTGTTCAAATTTCCATCTTTGTTATGGAGATTCCCGCGCTGATAAACCCCAGGAGGAAAAATAATTAATCCGCGTACATCAATTTTATGGCTTGCATGCATGCTTGCAGGAGGAGCCGGCGCAGCCACACTCAGCTTCACCAGCAAGTGCCCCTACACAGTCTGGCCCGGGACGCTCACCGGCGGGGGTGGCGGGCAGCTATCCTCAACTGGGTTCGAGCTCGCCACGGGTGCAACCTTCTCAATCAATGACGTCCCGGACACATGGACAGCTGGCCGGGTGTGGGGCCGAACGGGCTGCGCCACTGATGCCTCCGGCAAATTCGTATGCGCCACCGCCGACTGTGGGTCTGGCCAGGTGAGCTGCAATGGTGCAGGGGCGATCCCGCCGGCCACCTTGGCGGAGTTCACTCTCAAGGCACCGGGCTCTGGCGAGAACAGCATCTACGACGTCAGCCTCGTGGACGGCTTCAACCTGCCCCTCTCTATAACTCCACAGGGCAGCGGCAGTGGGTGCACCACGACCAGCTGCGCAGCCAACATCAACTCCGTGTGCCCGTCAGAGCTTGCGGTGAAGGGGTCGGACGGGAGCATCGTGGCGTGCAAGAGCGCGTGCCTGGCGTTAAACCAGCCGCAGTATTGCTGCACTGGGGCGTACGGGACGCCAGCGACGTGCCCGCCGACGAACTACTCGAAGATTTTCAAGGACCAGTGCCCTCAAGCTTACAGCTACGCTTACGACGACACGAGCAGCACTTTTAATTGCACGGGTGGGGCTAGTTACCTCATCACATTCTGTCCGTGATATATTCTCTCTTCTTCTGAACTTGAATGGACCATTTTCCTCTCCGAGGTGAAAATAAGAGGTCCATGGGTTGTCTCGGTTGGCCTCAAGCTATTTGTACCCTCGTCTTTGGATTGAGGGATCATGCGAGTAGTTTCATTTTCCACTAGGAAAATTAAATGTAATCTGCCGAGAGAATAATGGATTATACAAAATAAACAATGTATTCGATAGAATATTTAAATATGAAGTCATATTTTCATTTAAGAGCTTTAACTTTTAAAACAGTTAGTAGTGATTCCATTAAATCCCACATGGAAACAGAGCTAGAACTCTTAAATTCAATTTTTTTTTAGGTCTCATTTGCCTTCCCATTTAAAAATGTCATCCGCTTAATACTATGGCAAAAAAAAATACCAAACTAATCATGAGAAGAAAGCTATAATATTTAATATTAAACAATGCATTTATTTAATAATTTAAGGTTTTAAAATAGTTGGCAGCGATTCCACCACCATAATGTTATAGTAATTATTGTAAGAGGACAAAGCATATTCTTTGACTTAACTTTAATGCTTAATTGTCGATTCGAATTGATTAGTAAGTTATTGATACAAGGACGAAGCATATATTGAAAGTGAATCCAATTGTGTCTTTGGAATCACCATCATTCTTTGACTCCACTTTCACGCATGCTTGTCAATTCGAATTGATTCGGGTGGGTCCGTAGAGGAAAGAGATTCGAAAAATCATACTAAAGTTTAATCAGATTTCGGGATTTCCTTTTTCCTTTTTTCCCTTTGCTCCTAAGATAATCTTCTTCCCTAAGAGACAACTTTAGTTCTCATACCTAATATTTACTTAAGTACCATGATAGCTGTCAACATATAATTTTTTCTGTGTATATCAAGAATACTATATAAATTTGAAGAACCCAACAAAAAGATTTAGTTGCCCGTAATTGATTCGGCTGGAACCAGAAAAAGGGCATACCATATATAATTCAACTCAGGCACTCTATATATATTCCATCATCTAAGATACATTCACAAGTCTTTTCAACTTAGCTTCCCCAGCGTCCTTCGTATATCACCTCGAATATAAGAGACAACGACGAGCTAGACAAATCTCAAGCTTTTGATCATGGACGCAAAATAATCTTATATTTTCTAGACGCAAAATTCTATTTTGACTTTGATATGTTGTTTTAGTAACAAGACAAATACTCACTACAACTTAGAATTTGAAGTCTTTTTATTTCCTAATTAGCAAAGCATGTATAGAACACCGAGATAAAAGCTTATCCAAGTATGAAGCATGTACACTAACGACGGTGACATGATCTTGCCCTTTTTTCTTTTTGTCTGTAGTAGAGCATGTATGTCTAGAAGAGCCAGAGGAGATTGTAATGCCATAGTTTTTATGGATTGCAATTTCTGGGGATAGAAATATGGGGCTTCTTATTAGCCACTCCATGGTGGACCAAAGGCAAAATGTCAAAGTCCTTTAAGCTCACTATTTTTCATTCGATGGCCCATCATTTTCACATAAGTAGAGCGTCATCACCATTCTGCCAAAATTTAGTTTTTTTTTTCTTCTTTTGACAACTTCTAAGACCTAGTCTAAGAAAGAAAGCAATTCTTTATGAACTCGTCAGTTTCAATATCAACGACCTACTATCAATCAGATCAAAGGGAAAATTTTAATTTGTTTGCAGTTTGACTTGAGATATCATCTAATACAAGCCAGCGACAATTTTAGACATTTTGAGCATAAATAATAGGCGCATTCGGTACTAATAAAAGACATCTCATATATATATATATATATATATATATTTATTTTTTTTTATATTTTTTTTTTTTTTACGTAAGGACCAAACTTGAGAGACCCATGACAAGACTTTCTTTATCTTTTAAATTGATGAATGAGAAGTTTACATCAGTAAACATAGTCTTGGAATCACAAAATTAAAGATAGCAGTTATCGATTGAAAATATTTTTAGATTTATATATCATCTCCCAATTTATAATGACAAATATATGTGATTATGACAAATTATGAGTGAGCATAAATCTCTTAAGAACTATATAAGTGCCGACAAATGGTGAGCACATCACGGTGGAAACATGGCGCTATGGCATTGCTATCTCTTTTGACTTTTCTAGGATCTACGTGCTCTAATAATGAACACAAAAATAAAAATAATAAGACAAATAAAGGACAGCATCACGTCATTGTCATTAGCGTATATGCTTTATACTTGGGTCATTTTGATCTCGGTGTTTCATACCTACATTGTTGGCCTCGACCTTAGTAGCATAACTTCTTCCGGTTTTTAATCTAATCTCGTAGGAAGAGAAATCAATTAAGGTGGGGAAGACGAGAAATGTGAGGATAAAATTTCAAAGTCTAGCTTTTTTTTTTTTTTTTTTTTTTTCAATCACAACTTCGACTGCCTAAGAAAGTACTTATGAATTCTTGAGTTTTAGTGCCAATGATCTACCTCCAATCAGATCAAAGAGGCAAATGTATAATGTGCATGACTCGAGATATCACCCAATACAAACAACCAAAAAATCTAAATATCTGGGGTAAAAATAACAGGCACCTTCTATTGGTCTAGCCACTTGACTCCTAAATAGATCGATGTTCCCATAACTTCTTATAAATGAATCAACAATCAACATGGGAAACCTTACTCATAAAGTGATGATTAAGATCAATCATACCATTTGTGTATGTCTTGCCATAGATGTTTTACAATTTCAACATATTGCTTAATTATCCCGGATTTTGTTTTCTTATACCTAAAGTAATGTTAAAATTTATAAGCAAATAGGCATTAGTTTTCAAAAGGGAAAAAAAGGGTCACACATCAAGGGACAAATTAGGTCGTAGTCTCATACATGCCGTGATTAACGTTTGTACAGTCACAATTGCGTAGTCGGCCTTCTTAAATGGCAACTCATATCTTTTCCATAAAAAGTCCAAATTTGAGAGGCCACCAAAAAATCTTTTGCCCGTCTTTCACGTGGACGAACTAGTCATTCTCCATTCCTAGGAGTATTCCTACCTCTTGAATCACAAAAACAAAAGATGGTAATCATCCACTGAAAACATTTTCACATTTCCCATGGGAACTATAGAAGTTTTGACCGAAGGTGAACACGACAAAGTAGATTAAAAAAGACTAGTGGTACTAGAGAGATAACTACCACTGAGGTCTAGGCCAACGACACGACCGCTGAATTTGTCACACTCCATACCCTCTCAGGACCTGTAGCACTAATCTCCATTTCCACCGGGCGACCAGCATGACATGAGTTTAAAATAAACGCAAGGAGAATATGCCCGGTTGATTCCGAGAGACTCCTCTTAAATCATTTCAAGGCCTAGCTCTGATCAGCACGTAAATTAGCGAAGCATGTATGAAATGCCGAGATAAAAAAAAAATGATCCAAGTATAAAAGCATGTACTCTAAGGACGGTGACATAATATTGTCCTTTTGATTTTAAATAATATTCTTGTGTTTGTTTTTAGAGCACGTATGTCACAGAAGAGCCAGAGGAGCTTGTAAAGCCATAGCTTTTTTGGATAGCAATTTTTGTGGATAGGAAAGCACGTACACCATAGCTTTTACGATTTTTTTTTTATTTACAAAAAAATGATAAGGTCCTAAAACATGTCACGAAAAATGATAGGAAAGCACGTACGCACTTTCGTGACATGTTTTAGGACTTCCGATGCATTTATCCCTAAAATCCTAAAACATGTCACGAAAAATACAATTGAGTCTTAAAAATTTTTAAAATGTAATCAAGTCCTAAAATTTATCAAAAAAATGTATATGGGTCTTAAAAATTTTTAAAAAGTTCGATGAAGTCCTAAAACTTATAATAAAGATGCATTCGAATCCTAAAACTTTCAAAAAACGCAATCAATAGAACAACTTGATTGGATTAATTTAACAAGTTTTAGGATATAATTGCACTTTTTGAAATGTTTAGGACTTGATTGTCCTTTGATGAGAAGTTTTGAGTTAATCGCAATTTTTCAAAATTTTGGGATTCATTTACACTTTTGTGATAATTTTAAGATTTTTCATACATTTATCCCATAATTTTATGTGAAAGGACATGCTAGGGGTGACTAAAGGCAAGATGACTGTGTATTGAGCTCAAGACTTTTCTTTAAATGACTTATCATCTTCACATAATTAGGTTCATCGTCGTTTATGGCCTAGTCTAAGAAAGTAATCATTTATGAACTCTTCAATTCCAATTCTGACCCACAAAAAAAGAAAAAGAAAAAAAAAAGAAACCTATTTCCAATCAGATAAAGAGGCAAATTCAATTGTGATGTGAAATCTAATTCAAGATATCGCCTAATACAAACAAGCAACAAAGTTAGATATTTGGGTAGTAGGCATATTCTATTAGTCTAGCCTCTTGACTTCCTAAGAGATATTGCCTAATATAAACAAGCAACAAAGTTAGATATTTTGGGTGTAAATAGTAGGCATATTCTATTGGTCTAGCCTCTTGACTTCCTAATGGATGATTGCTTCCGTAGGTTCTTACAAATAAATATACAAACAACATGAAAATTCAGGTACTTAAAAGTAATAATTATATGAGGAACATATTATGTATGTATGTTTTACCGTAGATGTTGCGCAATTTCAGCATATTGCTTAAGCCTCATGCTTTTATGTATTTATTTAAGCAATGTTAAGAGTTACAAGGATATAGACATTTTTTTTCAAAGGGAAAAAAATGTCATATATTGACGAGGTATAAATTTGGTTGCATTCTCATGCATGCCGTGATTGACCGTTCATATGCAATCATAATTTCATAGTCGGTCCTCGTAAGCAACATCTCTTATTTTTTTCCACATAAGAGCCAAACTTGAGAGACCCACAAGAAGACTTTTGGCCGTCTTGTAAATTGATGACTAAGAAATTTCTAGCAAAATATGCCCTAATTATTAATTAAAGTATTTTTAGATTTTATATATCATCTCCGAGTTTATAATGACAAATTATCTGTGCTTATGACAAATTAAGAGCGAACATAAATCTCTTAGGATCATAGAAGCTCCCACAAATGTTGAACGCATTGTGGTAGACATATGGCAATAAGAAATTGCCTTAGATTAAATTTAGCCAATAATGTTACCCATTTTCACGCATTTTTTGGGCCTACTTGCAAAGGAACAACATATGCATTTGTCATTTATTTCTCTATTCCATATGTTATTAAGAAATTTTTATTAGACTCCGCTGGGAGTCTATATACTTCGCACGATAAGAGTTGACTTGTTTTGTTTATCTAGTTATGTTATTTACCAAAAAAAAGGGGGAGGAAATTTTTTTTATCCACAGTAAATAGGTATTCATCATTCTTTTATTCCTTTCTAAACATTCGTTGCCCATTATCACATCAAAAGTTATTATCAATGTGAGAAAATTCCATTCCCATTCTTCGGTCACATTGTATAGTGGCAGTAGCATTGTAACACGTGTAATTGCAGGTTACTTGGAATAGCATCTATCGTGACCTTCCTGGAGAAAAGCTGATGAATTATTTAGTAAGCACAAACGGTTACTATTGACAAAGATGGTGCATTGCTTAGGGCAAACTCTCCCAAGCCTGTACTAATTGCAACTTGGAATTTTTTTTAATGCCACCATTCATGGGATTCTTTTTGGAGTAAACATAATTAGTTGGATGAAACCAATTGTTTAAATTGAAGTAAGCTTTCAGACCAAGATAGTGAAATTGAACATTGTGGGTGATCAAATCTAAATTACTGTATGATTTTGAACTCAAAATCAAGATAATGAAATCAATACTTCAAAGCAAAATAGTACAAAAGTAAAGACGATTAAAGTAAAGTACAAGAAAATAAACCTTGTAAGATGTCAGGTAAAGAAGATACATGACCTTATTATTAAGCCTTGGAACATGAGCCACCATAAGCTAAAGATGCCACAATCGTAAAGAGAATATGCAAGTTTAAGCGACCTCAAAGAGTAGGAGAAGTTTGCAAGCACGTGAGAGAATGATGGTGGCATGCTTACAGAAGAGAGATCAAGTTCTTTAAGCAAAGTTAAGTTTTAAAGAAAGTTGTCCACATTGGGCATCACAAGATCCCACCCACTGGACAAATCAAGAGAAATCAATCTTGTGAGCCATGAGATATCTGATGGGACTTTCGCTGAAAAATATGAGCCAGAGAGATTAAGGTAGTGTAACCTGAAAAAATTGCCAAAGCCGTATAGTATTGAGGAAAAGTCGAAGTCATTGAAAGCAAGATTGAGCAATTTTAATGTGGAGTAGGCAAAAAAGGCTAGTGTTAAAAGATAAAGTACCAACGAGACAATTATGGCTAAGGTTGAGGCCTATCATGTGACCAGTGGCCTCATCACGCTTCACACCATTCCATGAGCAACAATCACCATGTCCATCTAGTGACCATGATCCAACCTTCAGATAAATACAATTATAAATTGCTCTATTGGTTCTAAAACTTTACTCGAATTCCATTGAGGTTGAGCTTTAATGCTGATGGCATAATGGCTCAGCAAGCAAAGTATGAATCATCACGAGAAGGACAATCCATGTACAAAACATTTAGAATATCTAGGGTGCCATATTTTCTCTTTTGTTTTTCTGCTTTTTGATAGAGTTTGTTTTAGTGGAAAAGCTTTCACAGGCAGTAATAAACAATTCGATCATTGCACTTTCATACTGCTTTGGCCATTGATGCAATAGACACATCTGAAATGACACTTGGGTTCGATTGAAGAAAGAGTCGATCTAAGAAATGGAAAAAAACCTATAGACTGGTGTATACATAGCCAAAGTCTTATGATGTGGATTGTTGGAAATTATGATTCTAGAAGTATGTTGACCACTAAGAGTAGAATATTATTATTTTTTTTTGGTGCAAATGACTCATTCAGAACATTAGTTAAATATAAAGGTGAATTTTCCATCCCTTGTATGGTTTGAAGATGTCGAACAGATGTACCTTCCTGATAGCGTGTTAATTAACACATTTTCGATCCAAATTCTGCCTTGCTCTTTTGTATTTCTTTATATTTATTTTTCAGTGTCTAGGGTGCCACCAAACGTAACATTTCGGTCTCCTAAATCCAAATGAGAAACTTCTTCATGAGATAAATTGATGATTAAGGATAACAAGCTATCCCCTTGATATTGTCTTTTGTTTGATCATTAAAATTCCTTATTGACTTTCATATTTATCTTCTTGGTCTTTACTAGCTTCCCCAAACTAGATTTTGGAATATGCATATGTCCAAAATTAGATTCTCTACGACAGTCAAGACTACTCGGCGCATAAACACAACAAGCACTAGTATGTGTATCTTGCCCGTATATATGTTGCCTTATATGACTCTATGACATGATTTTCTAGGGGAGAAAAAGCAGTTACAAGGATAGAATATCGAACAGGAAGATGGCGTCTCCTCAATAGCCCTGGAAACATGAGTTGACATGAAGCAAACATAGATAAGAATCTTAATTCATTTGTATCCACTTTCAATTCAAACTGGACATACAGCATTACATAACTAATCAGTGTCACATATATGACTACATGCACAATTCTTGATCAATCGGTGGTTTCCTGATCTTTTCCATGTTGTTACTTTTCTCATTGTAGCACAAGAATTCCTATCCAGAAATAACTGAAAAATCCAGATATTTGGGCATAAATAAAGGCACCTTCAATTGGTCTAGCCGCTTGACTCCCTGACGTCTCTATATTCCCGTAACTTCTTGTAAATGAATCAACAATCAATACGAAAAACCATACTGCTAAAGTGATAATTAAGATCGATCATACTATTTGTGTTTGTCTTGCCATAGATATTTTGCAATTTCAATATATTTCCTAAGTATCCCTATTTTTTTTCCTAAAGTAATGTTAAAAGTCATAAGCAAATAGGCATTAATTTTTCAAAAGAGAAAAAATGGTCACACATCCACTAGGGGCAAATGAGGTCTCGTTTTTATGCATGTCGTGAATAATCGTTCATGTTTTGCCAAAATTGTGTAGTCGATGCTCTTCAGTAGCTTCTCATGTTTTTCAAAGTAAAGACCAAACTTGAGAGGCCAGCCAACGGTCGCACTTTCACGTTGGCGTGCAAGAGTCATTCTCCATTCCTCACCCTTGAATCACCAAAAAAATAGATCTTAATCACCGATTAAAAATATTTTCAAATTCTATATAAAAATATGATAAATTATCTTCTCATTTCCCGTATATTTATTCCACCGTCTAAAAGACTTTTCCAAAGTCATTTCAAACTTAGCTTCCCCGGTCTAAAATACTTTTCCAACGTCATTTCAGACTTGGCTTCCCCGGCATTCTATATATATACCCCTATACTAGAGAAACGATAAACCGAAAAAAAGGATCCGAATCTCTCGATCATGGACGCAAGAGCATCTTTTTACCTCCTCCTGCCTTTCCTAGTCCTCCTCGCAAGTAAGCACGTTGTTATCATAATCTATCTATTTTCAACTATTAAGTACATTGTCATCATAATCTATCTATTTTCAACTATTACAAATTTCTACATTAACATTACCTTCTTCCGAAACTAGAAAATAAGATCCTAAGTTTAATTTTTTGTTTTTTGGGATTCGGAAGTTAAAGCCGTGTGTTCAAATTTCCATCTTTGTTATGGAGATTCCCGTGTTGATAAACCCCAGGAGGAAAAATAATTAATCCGCGTACATCAATTTTATGGCTTGCATGCATGCTTGCAGGAGGAGCCGGCGCAGCCACACTCAGCTTCACCAGCAAGTGCCCCTACACAGTCTGGCCCGGGACGCTCACCGGCGGGGGTGGCGGGCAGCTATCCTCAACCGGGTTCGAGCTCGCCACGGGTGCAACCTTCTCAATCAATGACGTCCCGGACACGTGGACAGCCGGCCGGGTGTGGGGCCGAACGGGCTGTGCCACTGATGCCTCCGGCAAATTCGTATGCGCCACCGCCGACTGTGGGTCTGGCCAGGTGAGCTGCAATGGTGCAGGGGCGATCCCGCCGGCCTCCTTGGCGGAGTTCACTCTCAAGGCACCAGGCTCTGGCGAGAACAGCATCTACGACGTCAGCCTCGTGGACGGCTTCAACCTGCCCCTCTCTATAACCCCACAGGGCAGCGGCAGTGGGTGCACCACGACCAGCTGCGCAGCCAACATCAACTCCGTGTGCCCGTCAGAGCTGGCGGTGAAGGGTCGGACGGGAGCATCGTGGCGTGCAAGAGCGCGTGCCTGGCGTTAAACCAGCCGCAGTACTGCTGCACTGGGGCGTACGGGACGCCAGCGACGTGCCCGCCGACGAACTACTCGAAGATTTTCAAGGACCAGTGCCCTCAAGCTTACAGCTACGCTTACGACGACACGAGCAGCACTTTTAGTTGCGCGGGTGGGGCTAGTTACCTCATCACATTCTGTCCGTGATATATTCTCTCTTCTTCTGAACTTGAATGGACCATTTTCCTCTCCGAGGTGAAAATAAGAGGTCCATGGGTTGTCTCGGTTGGCCTCAAGCTATTTGTACCCTCGTCACTGGATTGAGGGATCATGCCAGTAGTTTCATTTTCCACTAGGAAAATTAAATGTAATCTGCCGAGAGAATAATGGATTATACAAAATAAACAATGTATTCAATAGAATATTTAAATATAAAACCGCATTTTCATTTAAGAGGTTAAACTTTTAAAACAGTTAGCAGTGATCTCATTAAATCTCACATGGAATCAGTGCTTGAACTCTTAAATTCATTTATTTTTAGGTCTCATTTGCCTTCCCATTTAAATATGTCATCCGCTTAATATTATGGCAAAAAAATACCAAACTAAGCATGAGGGGAGATGATAGAATATTTAAATATTAAACAACGTCTTTATTTAATAATTTAAGGTTTTAGGACAGTTGGCAGCGATTCCACCTATATAATGTTATAGTAATTATTGTAAGAGGACGAAGCATATTCTTTGACTTAACTTTAATGCTTAATCATCGATTCGAATTGATTAGTAAGTGATTGATACGAGGACGGAGCCATGTATTGAAAGTGAATCCAATTGTCTTTGGAATCACCATCATTCTTTGACTCCACTTTCATGTCTGCTTGTCAATTCGAATTGATTCGGGTGGGTCCGTAAAGGAAAGAGATTCAAAAAATCATACTAAAGTTTAATTAGATTTCGGGATTTCCTTTTCCCTTTTTTCCCTTTGCTCCTAAGATAATCTTCTTCCCTAAGAGACAACTTTAGTTCTCATACCTAATATTTACTTAAGATAGCTGTCAACATAAAATCTTTTCTGTCTTTATCAAGAATACCATATAAATTTAAAGAACCCAACAAAAAGATTTAGTTGCCCGTAATTGATTCGGCTGGAACCAGAAAAAAGGGCATACCATATATAATTCAAGTCAAGCACTCTATATATATTCCATCATCTAAGATACATTCGCAAGTCCTTTCAACTTAGCTTCACTACCGTCCTTCGTATATCACCTCGAATATAAGAGACAACGACGAGCCAGACAAATCTCAAGCTTTTGATCATGGACGCAAGATAATCTTATATTATCTACAGGCAAAATTCTATTTTGACTTTGATATGTTCTTTTAGTAACAAGACAAACACTCACTACAACTTAGAATTTGAAGTCTTTTTATTTCCTAATTAGCAAAGCATGTATAGAACACCGAGATAAAAGATTACCCAAAGTATGAAGCATGTACACTAACGACGGTGACATGATATTGTCCTTCTTCTTTTTCTTTTTTTTTATGTCTGTAGTAGAGCATGTATGTCTAGAAGAGCCAGAGGAGATTGCAATGCCATAGTTTTTATGGATTGCAATTTCTGAGGATAGAAATTTGGGGCTTCTTATTAGCCACTCCATGGTCGACCAAAGGCAAAATGTCAAAGTCCTTTGAGCTGACTATTTTTCATTGGACGACCTATCATTTTCACATAAGTAGAGCGTCATCACCATTCTGCCAAAATTTAGGAAGAGAAATCAATTAAGGTGGGGAAGACGAAAAATGTGAGGATAAAATTCCAAAATCTAGCTTTTTTTATTTTTTATTTTTTGCTTTTTTGTTTCAATCACAGCTTCTACAGCCTAAGAAAGTACTTATGAATTCTTGAGTTTTAGTGTCAATGATCTACCTCCAATCAGATCAAAGAGGCAAATGTATAATGTGCAGGACTCGAGATATACAAACAACCAAAAAATCTAAATATCTTGGGTAAAAATAACAGACACCTTCTATTGGTCTAGCCACTTGACTCCTAAATAGATTAACAATCCCGTAACTTCTTATGAATGAATCAACAATTAACATGGGAAACCTTACTGATAAAGTGATGATTAAGATCAATCATACTATTTGTGTATGTCTTGCCATAGATGTTTTACAATTTCAACATATTGCTTAATTATCCCGGCTTTTGTTTTTTTATACCTAAAGTAATGTTAAAATTTATAAGCAAATAGGCATTAGTTTTCAAAAGGGAAAAAAAGGGTCACACATCAAGGGACAAATTAGGTGGTAGTCTCATACATGCCGTGATTGATGGTCGGGCAGTCACAATTCCGTAGACGGCCTTCTTAAATGGCGTCTCATATCTTTTCCATAAAAAGTCCAATTTTGAGAGGCCACCAAAAAATCTTTTGCCCGTCTTTCACGTGGACGAATTAGTCATTTTCCATTCCTAGGAGTATTCCTACCTCTTGAATCACAAAAACAAAAGATGGTAATCATCCACTGAAAACATTTTCACATTTCCCATGGGAACTATAGAAGTTTTGACCGAAGGTGAACACGACAAAGTAGATTAAAAAAGACTAGTGGTACTAGAGAGATAACTACCACTGAGGTCTAGGCCGACGACACGACCGTTGAATTTGTCACACTCCATACCTCTCAGGACCTGTAGCACTAATCTCCATTTCCACCGGGCGACCAGCATGACATGAGTTTAAAATAAACGCAAAGAGAATATGCTCGTTTGATTCCGAGAGACTCCTCTTAAATCATTTCAAGGCCTAGCTCTCATCAGCGCGTAAATTAGCGAAGCATGTATGAAATGCCGAGATAAAAAAAAAATGATCCAAGTATAAAGCATGTACTCTAAGGACGGTGACATAATATTGTCCTTTTGATTCTAAATAATATTCTTGTGTTTGTTTTTAGAGCACGTATGTCACAGAAGAGCCAGAGGAGCTCGTAAAGCCATAGCTTTTATGGATAGCAATTTTTGTGGATAGGAAAGCACGTATGCCATAGCTTTTACGATTTTTTTTTTAATTACAAAAAAATGATAAGACTCAATCGCACTTTCTTGACATGTTTTAGGACTTCCGATGCATTTATTCCTAAAATCCTAAAACATGTCACGAAAAATGCAATTGAGTCTTAAAACATTTTTAAAATGTAATCAAGTCCTAAAATTTATCAAAAAAATGTATATGGGTCTTTAAACTTTTAAAAAAATTCGATGAAGTCCTAAAACTTATAGTAAAGATGCATTCGAATCCTAAAACTTTCAAAAAGCACAATCAATAGAACAACTTGATTGGATTTATTTAACAAGTTATAGGATATGATTGCACTTTTGGAAATGTTTAGGACTTGATTGTCCTTTGGTGACAAGTTTTAAGAGTTAATCGCAATTTTTCAAAATTTTAGGATTCATTTACACTTTTGTGTTAAGTTTTAAGTTTTTTGATACATTTATCCCATAATTTTATGTGAAAGGACATGCTAGGGGTGACTAAAGGCAAGATGACTGTGTATTGAGCTCAGGACTTTTCTTTAAATAACTTATCATCTTCACATAATTAGGTTCATCGTCGTTTATGGCCTAGTCTAAGAAAGTAATCATTTATGAACTCTTCAATTCCAATTCTGACCCACAAAAAAAAAAAAAAACCTATTTCCAATCTGATAAAGAGGCAAATTCAATTTTGACGTGAAATCTAACTCAAGATATCGCTTAATACAAACAAGCAACAAAGTTAGTTATTTTGGGTGTAAATAGTAGGCATATTCTATTGGTCTAGCCTCTTGACTTCCTAAGAGATATTGCCTAATACAAACAAGCAACAAAGTTAGATATTTTCGGTGTAAATAGTAGGCATATTCTATTGATCTAGCCTCTTAACTTCCTAATGGATGATTGCTTCCATAGGTTCTTACAAATAAATATACAATGAACATGAAAATTGAGGTACTTACAAGTAATAATTATATGAGGAACATATTATGTATGTACGTTTTACCGTAGATGTTGTGCAATTTCAGCATATTGCTTAAGCCTCATGCTTTTATGTATTTATTTAAGCAATGTTAAGAGTTACAAGGATATAGGCATTTTTTTTCAAAAGGAAAAAAATGTCATATATCGACGAGGTATAAATTTGGTTGCATTCTCATGCATGCCGTGATTGACCGTTCATATGCAATCATAACTTTATAGTTGGTCCTCGTAAGCAACATCTCTTATTTTTTTCCACATAAGAGCCAAACTTGAGAGACCCACAAGAAGACTTTTGGCCGTCTTGTAAATTGATGACGAAGAAATTTCTAGCAAAATACACCGTAATTATTAATTAAAGTATTTTTAGATTTTATATATCATCTCCGAGTTTATAATGACAAATTATCTGTGCTTATGACAAATTAAGAGGGAACATAAATCTCTTAGGATCTACAGAAGCTCCAACAAACGGTGAACGCATTGTGGTAGATATATGGCAATAAGAAATTGCCTTAGATTAAATTTAGCCAATAATATTAACCATTTTCACGCATTTTTTGGCCCTACTTGCAAAGGAACAACATCTGCATTTGTCATTTATTTCTTTGTTCCAGATGTTATTAAGAAATTTGTATTAGACTCTGCTGGGAGTCCATATACTTCGCACGATAAGACTTGACTTGTTTTGTTTATCTAGTTATGTTATTTACCAAAAAAAAAAGGGGGAGGACAATCCATATACAAAACATGTAGAAAATCTAGGGTGCCATATTTTCTCTTTTGTTTTTCTGCTTTTTGATAGAGTTTGTTTTAGTGGAAAAGCTTTCAGAGGCAGCAATAAACAATTCGATCATTGCACTTTCATGTTGCTTTGGCCATTGATGCAATAGACACATCTGAAAAGACACTTGGTTCGATTGAAGAAAGAGCTATACACAGCCAAAGTCTTATGATGTGGATTGTTGGAAATTATGATTCTAGAAGTATGCTGACCACTATGAGTAGAATTGTTTTTTTTTTTGGGTGCAAATGACTCATTCAGGACGTTAGTTAAATATAAAGGTGAATTTTCCATCCCTTGTATGGTTTGAAGATGTCGAACAGATGTACCTTCTTGATAGTGTGTTAATTAACACATTTTCGATCCAAATTCCGCCTTGCTCTTTTGTATTTCTTTATTTTTATTTTTCAGTGGCTAGGGTGCCACCAAACGCAACATTTCATTCTCCTGAATCCAAATGAGAAACTTCTTCATGAAATAAATTGATGATTAAGGATAACAAGCTATCCCCTTGATATTGTCTTGTTCGATCATTCAAATTCCTTATTGAATTTCATATTTATCTTCTTGGTCTTTACTAGCTTCCCCAAACTAGATTTTGGAATAAGCATATGTCCTAAATTAGATTCTCTACGACAGTCAAGACTACTCGGTGCATAATCACAACAAGCACTAGTATGTGTATCTTGCCCGTATATATGTTGCCTTATATGACTCTATGACATGATTTTCTAGGGGAGAAAAAGCAGTTGGGAGGATAGAATATCGAACAGGAAGATGGCGTCTCCTCAATAGCCCATGGAAACATGAGTTGACATGAAGCAAACATGGATAAGAATCTTAATTCATTTGTGTCCACTTTCAATTCAAACTAGACATACAGCATTACATAACTAATCAGTGTCACATATATGACTACATGCACAATTCTTGATCAATCGGTGGTTTCCTGATCTTTTCCATGTTGTTACTTTTCTCTTGGAGTAGCACAAGAATTCCTATCCAGAAAAAAACTGAAAAATCCAGATATTTGGGCATAAATAAAGGCACCTTCAATTGGTCTAGCCGCTTGACTCTGAACAGCTCTATATTCCCATAACTTCTTGTAAATGAATCAACAATCAATTCGAGAAACCATACTGCTAAGGTGATAATTAAGATCGATCATACTATTTGTGTTTATCTTGCCATAGATATTTTGCAATTTCAATATATTTCCTAAGTATCCCTATTTTTTTTCCTAAAGTAATGTTAAAAGTCATAAGCAAATAGGCATTAATTTTTCAAAAGAGAAAAAAATGGTCACACATCCACTAGGGGCAAATGAGGTCTCGTTTTTATGCATGTCGTGAATAATCGTTCATGTTTTGCCAAAATTGTGTAGTCGATGCTCTTCAATAGCTTCTCATGTTTTTCAAAGTAAAGACCAAACTTGAGAGGCCAGCCAACGGTCGCACTTTCACGTTGGCGTGCAAGAGTCATTCTCCATTCCTCACCCTCGAATCACCAAAAGAATAGATCTTAATCATCGATTAAAAATATTTTCAAATTTTATATAAAAATATGATAAATTATCTTCTCATTTCCCATATATTTATTCCACCGTCTAAAAGACTTCTCCAAAGTCATTTCAAACTTAGCTTCCCCGGTCTAAAATACTTTTCCAACGTCATTTCAGACTTGGCTTCCCCGGCATTCTATATATATACCCCCTATACTAGTGAAACGATAAACCGAAAAAAAAGATCCGAATCTCTCGATCATGGACGCAAGAGCATCTTTTTACCTCCTCCTGCCTTTCCTAGTCCTCCTCGCAAGTAAGCACATTGTCATCATAATCTATCTATTTTCAACTATTAAGTACATTGTCATCATAATTATCTATTTTCAACTATTACAAATTTCTACATTGACATTACCTTCTTCCGAAACTAGAAAATAAGATCCTAAGTTTAATTTTTTGTTTTTTGGGATTCGGAAGTTAAAGCCGTGTGTTCAAATTTCCATCTTTGTTATGGAGATTCCCGTGCTGATAAACCCCAGGAGGAAAAATAATTAATCCGCGTACATCAATTTTATGGCTTGCATGCATGCTTGCAGGAGGAGCCGGCGCAGCCACACTCAGCTTCACCAGCAAGTGCCCCTACACAGTCTGGCCCGGGACGCTCACCGGCGGGGGTGGCGGGCAGCTATCCTCAACCGGGTTCGAGCTCGCCACGGGTGCAACCTTCTCAATCAATGACGTCCCAGACACGTGGACAGCCGGCCGGGTGTGGGGCCGAACGGGCTGTGCCACTGATGCCTCCGGCAAATTCGTATGCGCCACCGCCGACTGTGGGTCTGGCCAGGTGAGCTGCAATGGTGCAGGGGCGATCCCGCCGGCCTCCTTGGCGGAGTTCACTCTCAAGGCACCGGGCTCTGGCGAGAACAGCATCTACGATGTCAGCCTCGTGGACGGCTTCAACCTGCCCCTCTCTATAACCCCACAGGGCAGCGGCAGTGGGTGCACCACGACCAGCTGCGCAGCCAACATCAACTCCGTGTGCCCGTCAGAGCTGGCGGTGAAGGGGTCGGACGGGAGCATCGTGGCGTGCAAGAGCGCGTGCCTGGCGTTAAACCAGCCGCAGTACTGCTGCACTGGGGCGTACGGGACGCCAGCGACGTGCCCGCCGACGAACTACTCGAAGATTTTCAAGGACCAGTGCCCTCAAGCTTACAGCTACGCTTACGACGACACGAGCAGCACTTTTAGTTGCGCGGGTGGGGCTAGTTACCTCATCACATTCTGTCCGTGATATATTCTCTCTTCTTCTGAACTTGAATGGACCATTTTCCTCTCCGAGGCGAAAATAAGAGGTCCATGGGTTGTCTCGGTTGGCCTCAAGCTATTTGTACCCTCGTCACTGGATTGAGGGATCATGCTAGTAGTTTCATTTTCCACTAGGAAAATTACATGTAATCTGCCGAGAGAATAATGGATTATACAAAATAAACAATGTATTCGATAGAATATTTAAATATGAAATCACATTTTTATTTAAGAGCTTAAACTTTTAGAACAATTGGCAGTGATCCCATTAAATCTCATGTGGAATCAGAATTGAAACTCTTAAATTCAAATTTTTTTAAGGTCTCATTTGCCTTCCCATTTAAATATGTCATCCGCTTAATACTATGGCAAAAAAATACCAAACTAAGCATGATGGGGAATGATAGAATATTTAAATATTAAACAATGCCTTTATTTAATAGTTTAAGGTTTTAGAACAGTTGACAGTGATTCCACCTCTATAATGTTATAGTAATTATTGTAAGAAGACGAAGCATATTCCTTGACTTAACTTTAATGCTTAATCGTCAATTCGAATTGATTAGTAAGTGATTGATACGAGGACGAAACATATATTGAAAGTGAATCCAATTGTGTCTTTGGAACATACATCATTCTTTGACTCCACTTTCATGCTTGCTTGTCAATTCGAATTGATTTGGGTGGGTCCATAGAGGAAAGAGATTCGAAAAATCATACTAAAATTTAATCAGGTTTCGGGATTTCCTTTTCCCTTTTTCCCCTTTTTTCCCTTTGCTCCTAAGAGAATCTTGTTCCCTAAGAGACAACTTTATTTCTCATACCTAATATTTACTTAAGTACCATGATAGCTGTCGACATATAATTTTTTCTGTGTTGATCAAGAATACCATATAAATTTGAAGAGCCCAACAAAAAGATTTAGTTGCCCGTAATTGATTCGGTTGGAACCAGAAAAAGGGCATACCATATATAATTCAACTCAAGCACTCTATATATATTCCATCATCTAAGATACATTCACAAGTCTTTTCAACTTAGCTTCCCCAGCGTCCTTCGTATATCACCTCAAATATAAGAGACAACGACGAGCCAAACAAATCTCAAGCTTTTGATCGTGGACGCAAGATAATCTTATATTTTCTAGAGGCAAAATTCTATTTTGACTTCGATATGTTCTTTTAGTAACAAGACAAATACTCACTACAACTTAGAATTTGAAGTCCTTTTATTTCCTAATTAGCAAAGCATGTATAAAACACCGAGATAAAAGATTATCCAACTATGAAGCATGTACACTAACGACGGTGACATGATATTGTCCTTTTTTTTTCTTTTTTTTTCTAGAGCACGTATGTCTAGAAGAGCCAGTGGAGATTGTAATGCCATATTTTTTATGGATTGCAATTTCTGGGGATAGAAATTTGGGGCTTCTTATCAGCCACTCCATGGTCGACCTAAGGCAAAATGTCAAAGTCCTTTAAGCTCACTAATTTTCAATGGATGACCTATCATTTTCACATAAGTAAAGCGTCATCCCCATTCTGCCAAAATTTAGTTTTTTTTTTTTCACAACTTCTAAGACCTAGTCTAAGAAAGCAATTCTTTATGAACTCATCAGTTTCAATATTAACGACCTACTATCAATCAGATCAAAGGGAAAATTTTAATTTGTTTGCAATTTGACTCGAAAATTCATCTAATACAAGCCAGCGAAAATTTTAGACATTTTGAGCATAAATAATAGGCGCATTCTATTGGTCTAGCCACTAGACTTCCTGATGGATTCTTATAAGCGAATTTAAAATTAACATGAAATATACTAACAAAAGTCACAATTAAGATGAAACATTCTATGTATGTATATATGTCTTGCCGTAGATGTTGTGCAATTTTAATATGCCTAAGCCACCCTGCATTTTTTAATTAATGTTAAGAGTTATAAGGGAATAGTCACTTTTTTTTTTCCAAAAGGGGGAAAAAATTTCACACATCAACAAGTTACAAATTAGGTCGCAATTCGACCAATAAAAAAAATTGATCGCATTGACACGCATGTTGTGATTGATGGTTCATGTATAGTCAAAATTGCACAATTGGTCCTCATAAAAGACATCTCATATATATTCATATATATATATATATATATATATATATATTATTTTTTACGTAAGGACCAAACTTGAGAGACCCGTGAGAAGACTTTCTTTATCTTTTAGATTGATGAATGGGAAGTTTACAGCAGTATACATAGTCTTGGAATCACAAAATTAAAAGATAATAGTTATCGATTGAAAATATTTTTAGATTTATATATCATCTCCTAATTTATAATGACAAATATATGTGATTATGACAAATTATGAGTGAGCATAAATCTCTTAAGAACTATATAAGTGCCGACAAATGGTGAGCACATCACGGCGGAAACATGGCGCTATGGCATTGCTATCTCCTTTGACTTTTCTAGGATCTACGTGCTCTAATAACGAACACAAAAATAAAAGTAATAAGACAAATAAAGGACAGCATTAGGTCATTGTCATTAGTGTATATGCTTTATACTTGGGTCATTTTGATCTCGGTGTTTCATACCTACATTGTTGGCCTCGACCTTAGTAGCATAACTTCATCCGGTTTTTAATCTAATCTCATAGGAAGAGAAATCAATTAAGGTGGGGAAGACGAGAAATGTGAGGATAAAATTCCAAAGTCTAGCTTTTTTTTTAGTTTCAATCACAACTTCTATTGCCTAAGAAAGTACTTATGAATTCTTGAGTTTTAGTGTCAATGATCTACCTCCAATAAAATCAAAGAGGCAAATGTATAATGTGCACGACTCGAGATATCACCCAATACAAACAATCAAAAGATCTAAATATCTTGGGTAAAAATAACAGGCACCTTCTATTGGTCTAGCCCCTTGACTCCTAAATAGATCAACGTTCCCATGACTTCTTATAAATGAATCAACAATCAACATGGGAAACCTTACTGATGAAGTGATGATTAAGATCAATCATACTATTTGTGTATGTCTTGCCATAGATGTTTTACAATTTCAACATATTGCTTAATTATCCCGGCTTTTTTTTTTTTTATACCTAAAGTAATATTAAAATTTATAAGCAAATAGGCATTAGTTTTCAAAAGGGAAAAAAAGGGTCACACATCAAGGGACAAATTAGGTCGTAGTCCCATACATGCCGTGATTGATGGTTGTGCAGTCACAATTGCGTAGACGGCCTTCTTAAATGGCGTCTCATATTTTTTCCATAAAAAGTCCAAATTTGAAAGGCCACCAATAAATCTTTTGCCCGTCTTTCACGTGAAGATCAGGACCAGTTCTGCTTTGAATGAGGATTGTTTGGCCTCGCTCGTGTCTTCTGTCTAATGGTTTACCTCATGTGATGTTTCGCCCGATTAGATTAGTACAATTAGAGTTTGGTCGACTCGGAACTCTTTTCAAGATTTAAGAAAAAAAGAATTTATGTACAATTATCTCATTCTCAATCAAGTCCTAAAACATGTTACAAAAAGTGCAATTGAGTCTTAAAACTTTTTTAAAATGTAATCAAGTTCTAAAATTTATCAAAAAAGTGTATATGGGCCTTAAAACTTTTTAAAAAGTTCGATGAAGTCCTAAAACTTAAAATAAAGATGTATTCGAATCATAAAACTTTCAAAAATTGATTGGATTAATTTGACAAGTTTTAGAATATGATTGCACTTTTGGAATTATTTAGGACTTGATTGTCCTTTGGTGACAAGTTTTAAGAGTTAATTGCACATTTTCAAAATTTTAGGACTCATTTACACTTTTGTGATAAGTTTTAAGAGTTTTGATACATTTATCCCATAATTTTTTGTGAAAGGACATGCTGGGGGTGACTAAAGGCAAGATGACCGTGTATTGAGCTCAGGACTTTTCTTTAAATGACTTATCATCTTCACATAGTTAGGTTCGTCATTTAAAAAAAACCTATTTCCAATCAGATAAAGAGGCAAATTCAATTTTGATGTGAAATCTAACTCAAGATATTGCATAATACAAACAAGCAACAAAGTTAGATATTTTAGGTGTAAATAGTAGGCATATTCTATTGGTCTAGCCTCTTGACTTCCTAAGAGATATTGTCTAATACAAACAAGTAACAAAGTTAGATATTTTGGGTGTAAATAGTAGGCATATTCTATTGGTCTAGCCTTTTGACTTCCTAATGGATGATTGCTTCCATAGGTTCTTACAAATAAATATACAATGAACATGAAAATTGAGGTACTGACAAGTAATAATTATATGAGGAACATATTATGTATGTATATTTTACTGTAGATGTTGCGCAATTTCAGCATATTGCTTAAGCCTCATGCTTTTATGTATTTATTTAAGGAATGTTAAGAGTTACCAGGATATAGGCATTTTTTTTTTCAAAAGGAAAAAAATGTCATATATCGACGAGGTATAAATTTGGTCGCATTCTCATGCATGCCGTGATTGACCGTTCATATGCAATCATAATTTCATAGTTGGTCCTTGTAAGCAACATCTCTTATTTTTTTCCACATAAGAACCAAACTTGAGAGACCCACAAGAAGACTTTTGGCTGTCTTATAAATTGATGACTAAGAAATTTCTAGCAAAATACGTCGTAATTATTAATTAACGTATTTTGAGATTTTATATATCATCTCCAAGTTTATAATGACAAATTATCTGTGCTTATGACAAATTAAGAGCGAACATAAATCTCTTAGGATCTATAGAAGCTCCAACAAACGGTGAACGCATTGTGGTAGATATATGGCAATAAGAAATTGCCTTAGATTAAAATTAGCCAATAATGTTACCCATTTTCACGCATTTTTTGGCCCTACTTGCAAAGGAACAACATCTGCATTTGTCATTTATTTCTCTATTCCAGATGTTATTAAGACCTTTGTATTAGACTCCGCATGATAAGACTTGACTTGTTTTGTTTATCTAGTTATGTTATTTACCAAAAAAAGGGGGAGGAAATTTTTTTTTATCTTCAGTAAATAGGTATTCATCATTCTTTTATTCCTTTCTAAACATTAGTTGCCCATTATCACATCAAAAGTTATTATCAATGTGAGAAAATTCCATTCCCATTTTATCGGTCGCATTGCATAGTGACACTAGCATTGTAACATGTGTAATTGCAGGTTACTTGGAATAGCATCTATCGTGACCTTCCTTGAGAAAAGCTGATGAATTATTTAGTAAGCACAAACGGTTACTATTAACAAAGATAGTGCATTGCTTAGGGCAGACTCTCCCAAGCCTGTACTAATTGAACATTGTAGGTGATCAAATCTAAATTACTATATGGTTTTGAACTCAAAATCAAGATAATGAAATTGATACTTCAAAGCAAAATAGTACTAAAGTAAAGACAATTAAAGTAAAGTACAAGAAAATAAACCTTGTAAGATGTCAGGTAAAGAATATACATGACCTTATTATTAAGCCTTGGAACATGAGCCACCATAAGCTAAAGATGCCACAATCGTAAAGAGACTTAAAGAGACCTATTTACTGAAAGGATTCTTGTTTTATTACCATCCTTAAACTTAGTAAACTAAAGATGCTCACTATCATTTGCAGACCTAAGTATTTATGCAAAGGAAATTACACTAAACAATATTAAAATGACATGAAATGGATCCTTTGCCTATGCACCAACATGAACTACCAACTTATACACTAAATCACCGCAACCTCTTCCAAGATCAAAGCCTAAACCGAAACCACCAGCAACGGTCAATACATGTAACCCCTGATTCGCCTATTCAATTAAAATTCAATCCAACTGAAAGCCTTAGGAATGAATCACATGCCAATGTATTTCCATAAATCATGAAACTCAACCTCAAAGAGGGAAATTTTCTCTTGGATAATAGGAAGAGTCAACACAAAGTTGGAGGGATGGAAAGAGAAATTAATTTCAAAAGGAGGTAAGGAAATTCTTATTAAATATGTTGTTCAGGCAATCCCAAGTTACGATATGTCTATCTTTAAGTTGCCTCTATCTATTTGTAAATCTATTGAAAAATGTATTGCTCGATTTTGATGGAGAAATGATCAGAATAAAGCAGGTATCCATTGGCAAAAATGGGAAGTTCTTAAAGAAAGTAAGGATAAAGGAGGGCTGGGCTTCCGAGACCTTATAGCATTTAATAGAGCGATGCTTGGAAAGTAGGCTTGGAGATTATTACAACAGCCTCAATCTTTATGAAGGAAAATTTTTAAGGGTTTGTATTTTCACTTGATAGATTTCCAATTGGCCGATAGAGGAACTCGACCATCCTGGGGATGGCAGAGCATTCTTATGGGCAGAGATGCTATTCTACCACATATATGCTGGTCTATTGGTAATGGAAAAGAGATCAGAATTGGTGAAGATCGGTGCTTAACAATGGGTATTCTCCATGGACCTAAGACTAGAGAGGAACCACTGATGGTGGCGGATCTTATTGATCCAATCCACCATAATTGGAACCAATCATTGCTCCAAAGGTTCTTCGGAGAACATATCACATCAAAAGTTCTTACTATCCCAATAAGACCTCTATTATGCAGAAGATAAATTAGTTTGGACAGTCACGACAGATGGTATGCATACTGCAAAAAGTAACTACCATACTATAATGCAAACAATCAGCAATCCCAGCAACAATAGAGCGTCAACATCTCACCAGAATCCCAGGTTTTTATGGCGACGTATATGGGCAATGAAAAAACAGCACCAAAAATCAGAACATTCCTATGGTTGGCTTGTCAAAATGCACTAGCTTCCAAAGCAAATCTATTTCAACGACATATCATCACAGATTCGTTGTGCCAACTGTGTAAGCAGAATACTCTTGAAACCCTAGAACACCTATTTCTACACTGCTCATGGACTCGAGCTATTTGGACTAACCCTCAGATCAATTTACTTCCTTTGCCTCACATAATCAATCGTCTGGATTCATGGCTAACAGAATGGGCGATAACACTGAATCACTTACCTAGACTAGAACTCGTTGCAAATGTCCTTTGGCAGATCTGGCGGATGCAAAACAATTTCATTTTTCACAACCAGCAACCAGATCCTTCCCTCATAGTTGAGACAGCAGTTGTACAGGCCAGATCATACCAGATCTCTTCTGCTGCCACTAGACCAAGATCTGGGCTTCAATCTCTAAACCCTGCGTAGCTATGGCGACCTCTGGAAGTGGGAACCCTGAAATGTAACATTGATGAAGCCTATCAGCCGGGTAGCACCGAAGGATCGATGGCCTGTATTTGCAGAGATTACCAAGGGCGACTCACGGATTTCTTTTCGAGACAATTCCCAGCGCAGTCGGCCTTTGAAGCAGAGACCCAAGCACTTACCCTCACCCTTCAACATCTGCTGTAGCAAGGACTCCATGAATCTAAACTGGAGATTGAAACAGATTGCCTCAATCTCGTCGAAGTTGTGCGAGGTGGGAGATCGCCGCCGTGGGAGCTTCGTGGTTTGATCGCGGAGACTAACTTTTTGCTTTCCTGATTTCCAAACCTAACGATGAAGCACTGTTGGTGAGAAGCTAATCTGGTAGCCGACTAGGCTTCGAAGGCCCAAATCTCATAATTTTCGGCCCAAAACTGGATCCTTTATCCTCCGGTTGTAATGCTTGACCTAGTTTATGCGGATGCTTTATCTTCAAGTTGTAAGTTTCAATTGTCTTGAATACAAGCGTTTATTTCGACCAAAAAAAAAAAAAAAAAAAAAAAAAAACCTCAAAATATCTCCATCAATGCCCTTAAATTTCTTGTCTAAACCAAGACCCTCAATAAATTCCAGCATGCGTTGCCTGCGATTGTCATGACAAATGACCTCTAAACACGCTCCAAAGGCTTTGAGGTGAATAATACATTAACCCTAATCATTGGTAGATGAAAGTATAAACAAACCAAGCCAAACGCACTCAAAGTCACAGTCAAATTGTATTTTCCAGCAATGTCCAACATTCAAAATTGACAAATTACCCATGCCGATGAACTGTGAACACGCGTGGTAACTTGATAGAGATAATCAATCTCACATTGGCATTGCGTTATGGACAATTTATAGAACAACCGAACTGAGGCATAACCGTTCGAATTCCCACCTAATTAATAACATCCAGCAACATTTAGAATTGATTCAGGGGCAATCAACAACAAATTGACCTGCACCTGGATTTCGCCAATGATTTCAAAATACATTTTTCAAAGAAGATTATTATACATATTAGAAACATTATAATGTCGATATCTCGGGCCTAACAATTAAAAATTTGAAAAACGAAGGATCGAGAGCTGGTCAACTTTAGCAGTCCAGTTTGACGTCTGCGGTAAGGCCCAATTGAATTTTTGGCCCCAACCGAGCCCGGTAAGCATAATTTCACGACATGGCAACTACCTGGTCCTGGTATAGAATCTCAGAAATATTCAGGCAAGTTCGGGCCCAAAGGCCGGGTTCGGCTCAGCCCACGAAGTCAACACCCTCCTCATCTCACTTGGACATCTCACCTTAGAATCTCTCTCCTCTCTGACATATTCATCTCCGGCTCGTCCCCTCGCCAGCCACCACTTCCCTCACCTTGAACCTCCGGCCACTGCATCACCGTCCAACCTCCCTCCACTCTCCGGCTACTGTAAGCTCCACCACCTTTGGTTTCCATCTCCATTTTTTTCTCCTCCATTCCGTCTGCCGATTGTCGCTGGAACCGGTCACGGTACATCAAGCCTCACCTCAACAAACATACTCCGTTCGTCTATCTTCTCGGTCGCTCCTGTCACCACCTTCGATTCTCACTCATTCTCTGTCTCTTCACCAATTCCAATTCTCGGCGTTGCCGCTTCATAGGCTTCCTCCTTCCGATCCATTCGTCAATCACATCCAGTCACTGCTCTTACTCAAGGTAAACTCTCGTACTCTGTTTTCGCAGGGTGGAGACCGAGAGCATTCACCTCCGCCGAAGTGAAAACCAGTTGCCTCCGTCTCGATGACCTCAAAGGTGATGCGTTGCCTACTTTGATTTGGCCGTTCCTCTTTCCATATCTTTTTTCCATCTAGCCTCTCAATCGAATGCCTTCTACGTGTCTGACTGATTATTTTCGTCAACTATTCTAGTTATGGTATTTTCGAATTTTGAAGTATTGTATTCCCCTCCATGTTGGAACCGAGAGCCTTCAAGAGTGTTAATCTGATTGCATTCGACAAAACTGGTCTGGTATCCTTAGTTTTGATCTCTGCATGCTTCCTTTCTATCAATGGTTTACACTTCGACTATTGACTTCGTTGCTAAATTTAACTTTGGTCTCTAAAGCGATTCATGCTATGCACTCTCTGTTTATACCGATTGCATACATTTATGTCGATTTTAGGAAGTCCGTTGAGCATGTGATATCGATGGTGAAGGAATATGTGGTTTGAGGTGTTCGCTGCTTATCATTTTAACATGAAGGTTAGGACTAGTTCTGCTTTGAATGAGGATTGTTTGGCCTTGCTCGTGTCTTCATGTCTAATGGTTTACCTCGTGTAATGGTTCTTCCAGTTAGATTAATACAATTAGAGTTTGGTAGATTCGGAACTCTTTTCAAGATTTAAGAAAAAAAGAAGTCATATATAATTATCTCATTCTCAATCAAGATCGGTATAACTCCAAACATGCCTATCATTTATCCAATACTATGTATGTATAAACATTTTTAAACAGACGATTTGAATGTCAATATTGGCTGGATGTTGCTGGAGGCTGCAATTTGAGTGTGGCTTCGGAGCATTTGGCTTAATTTGTTTGTCCTTTCATTTTCCCGTGATCAGGACTCAACATATTATTAATTTCATAGCCTTTCGAGTGTGTTTAAAGGTCATTTGTCATGACAATTTCAAGCAACGAATTGCTGGAAATTATTGAGGGTCTCGGTTTAGGCATGAAACTGATGGGCATTGATGGAGATAATTCGAGGTTGAATCTCATGATTCATATCAATGCATTGGCATGCGATACATTTCTAAGGCTTTTGGTTGGATTGAATTCATTTGAATGGGTGAATTGTGGGTTACATGTGTTGAACGTTGTTGGTGGCTTCGGTTTAGGCATAGGCAAAGGATCCATTTCATGTCATTTCAATGTTATTTAGTGTAATTTCCTTTGCATAAATAGTTAGGTCCGTAGATGATGGTGGGCGTCTTTAGTTTACTGAGTTTTAGGATGGTGATAAAACATGAATTCTTTTAGTGAATAGGTCTCGTTTAAGTCTCATTACGATTGTGGCATCTTAGCTTACGGTGGCTCATGTTCCAGGGCTTACTAACAAGGCCATCTATATTTGGGAGAATTACCAAAAAAGTCCTAAACTTATTGCAATTGTGCCAATTCAGTCCTAAACTTTTTTTTTTTTTTTTTGGCCAATTTAGTCCTAAACCTGTACAATTGTGCCAATTCAGTCCATCTGCCTAAAATTGGCCGGTCAGTGATGACGTGGACGTTGGCCGTCCGGCGAATGCTGATGTGGCATTTTTAAAAAAATTTAAATATTTTTTTTCAAATGTTTAAATATTTTTTTGAATTTTTAAATTCTTTTTTTTTTCCTATCATAATCTTCACCTCCTGGCCGGCCGGCGTCTGTCGGAGGCAAGGGTCGGCGAGGTCAGCCTCGCTAGCCACTAGCGAGGGCGAGGCCTTGCCGGAGATCTCAGATTTGGCCGGAGGGGAGGAGTTTTGGGCAAGGGAGTTCTAGATCTGCGAAGAGGGGCCATAGAGAGGAAGAGAAACTAGAGAAGGGGCCAGATCCGAGGAAGAAGGAGGTGCCATCAACGCTGCCCGAACCCCCTGACGTCGTCGCTGCACCGGATCTCCGCCGCGTCGCTATCGCCTGCCAGCATCTACTTCAGCATAGCCCCGACGCTGTCCCGGAGACAAATCCCTACTGTTTGTCACCGTCACAACAGCTAAAGCCATCTCGCCGACCAGCAACGCCGCCGTGCCGTACCCTCGCTATGAACAAGTGACAAGCTGCCGCCTGACGCGTCGTCGCCATTGTCTTCCCCCGAAACCCTATCGGCCGCCATGTCTCGGTCACGATTGGCCGAGTGTACTCCACGCTTACTGCAACCGCACCGTGTGCCCCCTCGCTGTCCGCTACGTCGCCGCCGCTCGATCACTTCAAATGAGAGAGAGAGAGAGAGGGGATAGTCACCCGTAGATTCTCCGGTTGAGGAGGTCGCCTCGCCGCTTGCTCGGAACCGTTCTCTCTCTCCACCTCAATCCATGCCTCGTGATTGCGCCTTCGGAGTGCGAGCGAGCTTGCGGCTTCCGACCGCCGCCGCATTGTGGATGGCAGGCGAGGTCGCTCGCCGGCCACTGGTGAGGTCGACCCTCACCTTGGCTGGGCGAGGCCCTACCGGATCTGGCGAGGGCTGAGCTCGTTGGATCTGGCGGGGCCTCGCCCTCACTAGTGGCCGGTGAGGCTGACCTCGCCAGATATGGCGGGGCCTCGCCCTCACTGGCCCTCGCCTTCGAACGGCGGGGGCAAGCCTCGCCATTGGCCGGTGTCGGCCGGCCAGGAGGTGAAGAAGATCATGGGAAAAAAAAGAATTTAAAAATTCAAAAAAATATTTAAAAATTCGAAAAAAAATTAAAATTTAAAAAAATGCCACGTCAGCGATCGCCAAACGGCTGGCGTCCACATCAGCGCCAGCCGGCCAATTTTGGCCGGATGGATTGAATTGGCACAATTGTAAAATGTTTAGAACTAAATTGGCCAAAAAAAAAAAAGTTTATGACTGAATTGGCACAATTGCAATAGGTTTAGGACTTTTTTGGTAATTCTCCCTCTATATTTTTTAGCCAACATCTTATAGGGTTTATTTTCTCGTACTTTACTTTAGAACTATTTTACTTTCAAGTGTTGATTTCATTCTTGATTTGGTGCGTTAGAAATCATATAGTAATTCAAATTGATCATAATCATATACAATGATCAATTTCATTAATTTGATCTAAAAGCTTACTTCAATCTAAACAATTAGTTTCATCCAACTAATTGTGTTTACTCCAAAAAGAATACCATGAATGGTGGCATTAAAGAGAATTCCAAGTTGCAATTAGTACAAGCTTGGAAGAGCCCGTAATAAGCTATGCACCATCTTTTTCAATAGTAACCGTTTGTGCTTACTTGATACTTCATTGGCTTTTCTCGAGGAAGGTCATGACAGATGCTATTCCAAGTAACTTGCCATCGCATGCTAAAATGTTATTGTCATTATACAATGGGAGTGAAGAATAGGAATGAAATTTTCTCATGTTGATGATAACTTTTGATGTGATAATGGATGACGAAGGTTTAGAAAGGAATAAAAGAAAGATGACTACCTATTCACTGAAGATAAAAAAACTTCTCCCCCTTTCTTGGGTAAATAACATGATTACATTAAACAAAATAAGTCAAGTCTCATGGCGTGAAGTATATGTACTCCCAGCAGAGTCTAATACAAAGGTCTTTAATAACATCTGGAACAGAAAAATAAATGACAAACCGCACATGTCGTTCCTTTGCATGTTGGGCAAAACAATCCGTGTAAAAGACTAACATTATTGGCTAATTCTAGTCTAAGGCCATCTCTTAGCGTGATGTATTTATCACGATACGTTCACCGTTTGTCGGAGCTTCTATAGCTCCTGAGAGATTTATGTTCGCTTGTAATCTGTCCTAAGCACGGAAATTTTGTCATTATAAATCCGGAGATGATATATAAAATTTAAAAATACTTTTAATCGATAATTACGATGTATAATACTAGAACTTCTTACTTGTCAATTTTCAAGATGGGCAAAAGTTTTCTCACGGGTCTCTCAAGTTTGGTTCCTCTATGGAAAAAAGCATGAGATGTTACTTATGAGGACCAACTATGAAATTACAATTGCACATGAACGGTCAATCACGGCACGTAAATTTGTACCTTGTCGATATATGACTATCTTTTCCCATTTGAAAAGAAAAAAAAAAGGCATGTTTCCTTGTAACTCTGAACATTACTTAAATAAATAAATAAAAGCATGGAGGCTTAAGCAATATGCTGAAATTGCGCAGCATCTACGGCAAAACATGCATACATAATATGTTCTATCACTTTGTCAGTACCCAATTTTTCATGGTCATTGTATATTCAGTTATAACTGAAATGACTAGTATACACACCTAGAGGGGGGGTGAATAGGTGTAAAAACAATTTATCAATTTACGAAATCAATACTAGGCAGACAATAGAAAGGAAGTTCTCCAAAACAGATTATGATCAAAGTAAACAGAGAGTAGGGAAGAGAAAATTGAACACAAGGTTTATAGTGGTTCGGCTTATTCCAAGCCTACGTCCACTCTTTTCGCACTAACAGCCCACCGGCTGGATTTCACTATGAACAAAAGAGATGTTACAGCAATGCTTTCCCTTGATTCCACAGTGTAGATATTCTACCACACTTCCTCAAGGTATCTCAAAATATAGACTCTCTTTTGCGTACAAGATTTCGCTCAGTAAATGAATTGATAAGGAACAAGGAGCTTCAGACTTTGAAATTCTTCTATCGTGCACGCCTCGAACAACTAGAACGTCTTCCTTATATACTCCTTTATGCCATCATACCCGTTGGCACTTACCAAAGGAATTCTTCCAATCTTCCCGTTGGACATAATCAATTAGGAAGATCATTCGAACTATTAAAGGAACATGTCGATAGCCCATCAATCCTGCTCGCCCATACAATCAGGATCTCGGTTTCCATAACTAGAACCTTCCAAGTATACTTCGCCAATCATCGGATCTTTAATCAATCTTGATTCGAATAAAGTAATCCGTTATGTCATATCCAGCCAAGAGATCTTCGTTAGTCGATAAGATCAAATCCTTAACGAAACACACAATCCTGGATAGACCTTCTTCGACAAACTACAAACTGTCAATGAGAATAGACTTTGAGTCTTGAATCTGGCAGTCCGGAGGTCTTCAGACTTTAAATGGTAGAATCTACAAATCTTCAGACTAGATTGATGGAAACGTTTTGTCAGCTTCAAAATATTCCAGAAAGATTTCTCCAACAATAACAACCTATGAAAATAGCGATACATTCAAAAGTCAAGCGGTTAGACCAAGTATGCTTGTTATTTACCCCCAAAATATCTAAATTTTTTGCTTGTTTGCATCGGGAAATATCTCGAGTTAGATTTCACATCAAAATTGAATTTGTCATTTATTAAGATGCACGTGTGAGTGAGTTATAGTAGATAAATCCAACATTAGAAAATTAATGTGATGTAAAATAGTTAATATATAATGATTGGCCCATAACCCATTGGCTTAAACTTTTGAGTGAAAGTGGATATTAACAGGCTCGGATTTGGGTTCTCCCTTGGCAATCTCCCCGAATGAAAGTATTGGATTTTTGCTGCACACTCCCAACAAATGGTATCGGAGCCAGGTTGTGAGTTCTGGATAGGTGATGTTATGGTCTAGCCACACAGGCCTAAAGTTGATGCCCTGAATTAAGGGAAAATGGACCTAACATTGAGCTCACAGATGAGGGAGAAATTGTTAGGATACACGTGTGAATGAGTTGTGCTAGAGAAATCCTACATCGGAAAATTGATGTGGTGTAGAGTAATTTATATATTCTAATTGACCCATAACTTAATGGCTTAAGTTTTTTAGTAAAGATGGATTTAATTGAATATATTAACAGGCTCGGACTTGAGCTCTCTCTTGGCATCTCCTTATCTCAGCATTTCATACATGCTTCGCTAATCCACGCGCTAATGAGAGCTCGGCCTTGAAATGATTTAAGAGGAGTCTCTCGGAATCAATCAAGCATGTTCTTCTTGCGTTTATCCTAAACTATTCATGTCATGCTCGTCGTTGGGTGGAAATGGAGATTAGTGCTCAAGTGACGAATTCAGCGGTTGCATCATTGGCCTAGACCTCGGTAGCATTTATCTCTCTAGTACCACAAGTCTTTTTAATCTACTTTGTTGTGCTCACCATTCTGTTGGAACTTCTATAACTCCCATGGGATTTATGCTTATACGTAATTTATGGTAATCACGTATATTGTATCATTATTTTTATATAAAGCGAGATAATGATATATAAAATCTGAAATATTTTCAGAGGATGATTACCATCTTTTTTTTTTTTTGATTCAAGGGCTAGGAATACTCCTCGGAATAGAGAATGACTCCCGTTCGTCCGCGTGAAAGACGGGCAAAAGACTTTTTCGGTGGACTCTCAAATTTGGACTTTTTATGAGAGGGCCGACTACGCAATTATGACTGTGCATGAACCATTAATCACGACATGTATCATAATGCCACCTAATTTGTCTCTTGACGTGTGACCATTTTTTTCCCTTTTGAAAACTGATGCCTATTTGCTTATAACTTTTAACATTACTTTAGGTAAAAAGAAGGAAAAAAAAAAAAAACCGAGAGACTTAAGCAATATGCTGAATTGTAAAATATCTATGGCGAGACGTACACAAATAGTGTGATTGATCTTAATCATCACTTTATTAGTAAGGTTTTCCATGTTGGTTGTTGATTCATTTATATGAAGCTATGGGAACGTTGAGCTATTTAGGAGTCGAGCGGCTAGATCAATAGAAGGTGCCTGTTATTTTTACATAAGATATTTAGATTTTTTTGGTTGTTTGTATTAGGCGATATCTCGAGTCGTGTACATAATGCATTTGCCTCTTTGATCTGATTGGAGGTAGGTCATTGACACTAAAACTGCAGATTTCATTGGTACTTTCTCAGGCGTTAGAAGTTGTGTTTGAAAAAAAAAAAACTAGATTTTGGAATTTCATCCTCACATTTCTCGTCTTCCCCACCTTAACTGATTTCTCTTCACACCGGATTAGATTAAAAACCAGAAGAAGTTATGCTACTAAGGTCGAAGCCGACAACGTGTGTACGAAACACAGAGATCAAAACGACCCAAGTATAAAGCTTATACACTAATGAAAATGGCGTGATATTGTCCTTTATTTGTTTTTGTATTTTTATTTTCATGGTCGTTATTAGAGCACGTAGATCATAGCACATCCAAGTCAATATCACGTCACCTTCATTAGTGTTCATGCTTCATACTTGGATCATCTTTTATCTTGGTGTTCCATACATGCTTTGCTAATTAGGAAATATATGACTTCAAGTTTTAAGTTGTAGTGACTACTTGTATTGATACTAAAAGAACATATCAAAGTCAAAATAGAATTTTGCTGCTAGACAATACAAGATTATCTTGCATCCATGATCGAAAAGCTTGAGATTTGTTTTGTTAGCTGTTGTCTCTCAAATTGGAGGAGATATATGAAGGATGCCGGGAAAGCTAAGTTGAAATTAATCATGAATGTATCTTAGATGATGGATATGTATATAGAGTGCTTGAGTTGAATTATATAGGGTATGCCTTTTTCCTGGTTCCAGCCGAATCATTAACGGGCAACTAAATCTTTTTGTTGGGTTCTTCAAATGTATATGGCATTCTTGATAAACACAGAAAAATTTCTATGGTAACGGCTATTATGGTACTTAAGTAAATATTAGGAATGAGAACAAAAGTTTTCTCTTAGGGGAGAAGATTCTCTTAGGAGCAAAGGGAAAAAAGGAAAAAAAAAAAATTCCTCAAATCCGATTGACTTTGAGTGTGATTTTTCAAATCCCTTTCCTTTATGGACTTACCGGAATCAATTCGAATTGAGAAGTAAGCATGGAAGTTGAGTTAAAGAATGATGGTAATTCCAAAGACACAATTGAATTCGCTTTTGATTTATGCTTTGTCCCTGCATCAATCACTTACTAATCAATTCGAATAGACAAAGCAAGCATGAAAGTTAAGTGAAAGATTATGCTTTAGGCACGTGTAAATAATTTAATATAGGATTACAGAGGTAAAATCAATGCCAACTGTCTAAAGAGCTCAAACTTTTAGATAAGAGCGTGGTTTAATATTTGAATATTCTATCACTCTCTCTCACATTTAGTCTGATATTTATTTACCTAGAACTAAGCAGTGGACATATTTAATTGGGAAAACAAATGAGGCCTAAAAATTTTTGAACTCAGGAGTTATAGTTTTGATACTATATGAGATTTTGTGAAATTACTGTCAATTGCTATAAAAGTTTATGCTCTCAGATGAAAACGTGATTTAATATTTAAATATACTATTGAATACATTGCATATTTTGTATAATCCATTATTCTCTCGGCAGATTACATTTAATTTTCCTAGTGGAAAATGAAACTACTTGCATGATCGCTCAATCCAGAGACGAGGATACAAATAGTTTTTAGGCCAACCGAGACAACCTGTGGACCTCATATTTTCACCTTGTATGGGAAAATGGTCCATTCAAGTCCGTAAGAAGAGGGAATATGTCACGGACAGAATGTGATGAGGTAACTAGCCCCACCCGCGCAACTAAAAGTGCTGCTCTTGTCGTCGTAAGCGTAGCTGTAAGCTTGAGGGCACTGGTCCTTGAAAATCTTCGAGTAGTTCGTCGGCGGGCACGTCTCTGGCGTCCCGTACGCCCCAGTGCAGCAGTACTGCGGCTGGTTTAACGCCAGGCACGCGCTCTTGCACGCCACGATGCTCCCGTCCGACCCCTTCACCGCCAGCTCTGACGGGCACACGGAGTTGACGTTGCCTGCGCAGCTGGTCGTGCTGCACCCACTGCCGCTGCCCTGTGGGGTTATAGAGAGGGGCAGGTTGAAGCCGTCCACGAGGCTGACGTCGTAGATGTCGTTCTTGCCAGAGCCCGGTGCCTGGAGAGTGAACTCCGCCAAGGAGGCCGGCGGGATCGCCCCTGCACCATTGCAGCTCACCTGGCCAGACCCACAGTCCGCGGTGGCGCATACGAATTTGCCGGAGGCATCAGTGGTGCAGCCCGTTCGGCCCCACACCCGGCCGCTGGACCACGTGTCCGGGACGTCATTGATCGAGAAGGTTGCACCGTTGGCAAGCTCGAACCCTGTTGAGGATAGCTGTCCGCCGCCCCCGCCAGTGAGTGTCCCGGGCCAGACTGTGTAGGGGCAGTGTTGGTGAAGGTGAGTGTGGCTGCGCCGGCTCCTCCTGCAAGCATGCATGCAAGCCATAAAATTGATGTACGCGGATTAATTATTTTTCCTCCTGGGGTTTATCAGCGCGGGAATCTCCATAACAAAGATGGAAATTTAAACACAGGACTTTAACTTCCGAATCCCAAAAAACAAAAAATTACACTTCGGATCTTTTTTTCTAGTTTCGGAAGAAGGTAATGTTAATGTAGAAATTTGTAATAGTTGAAAATAGATAGAATATGATGACAATGTGCTTACTTGGGAGGAGGACTAGGAAAGGCAGGAGGAGGAAAAAAGATGTTCTTGCGTCCATGATCGATAGCTTCAGATTTTTTCTCCGTTTATCGTTTCTCTAGTGTAGGAGGTATATATAGAATGCCGGGGAAGCTAACTTGAAATGACTTTGGAAAGTATTTTAGACTGTGGAATAAATATACGGGAAATGAGAAGCTAATCTATCGTAATATTATATAAAATTTGAAAATATTTTTAATTGATGATTACGATTATTTTTTTCTTGTGATTCAAGGGCTAGGAATGGAGAACGACTCTTGCACGCCAACGTGAAAGAGGGGGCAAAGGACCGTTGGCTGGCCTCTCAAGTTTGGTCTTTTCTTAGAAAAAAAAACATGAGAAGCTATTGAAGAGTATTGACTACGCAATTTTGACAGAGCATGGATGATTATTCATGACATGCATAAAAACCTGACCTCATTTGTCCCTTTTGGATGTGTGACCATTTTTTTCTCTTTTGAAAATTTTATGCCTATATTTGCTTATAACTTTTGACATTACTTTAGGGGGAAAAACATGCGGACTTAGGCAATATATTTAAATTGCAAATTATCTATGGCAAGACAAACACAGATAATATGATCAATCTTAATCATCACTTTAGTAGTATGGTTTCTCTGTTAGAGGTAAAAAATTATATACAGAAAAAACAGGATTAAAAGTAAATAAACCTCTAGCAATTGTTCGTAGAAAATTCACGGAAATTCAGCGAAATTATGGGTAGACTCTACTAACCCAATCCCCTCGCGTATTGATGGTGTAATCTAGATTAGAGGATTTGCATTAGATCTTGTGGTTACCCTTTAGAAATAAACAATCATTCATTTTATATACTGTCTCCCATCAAAGCGATTATCAAATGAGTGGTTGTCACGAAAAGATACGAAGTGTGGATAAATTGCATGTGGAATAATTGCTACTTTAAAGAGAGAACGTGAGTCCGAAAATGTGGGATCAAAGTGTGTGTGTCGGACTCACGTTCCAAAAATGTGCTACTTTAAAGAGAGAACATGAGTCCGAAAATGTGGGATCATAGTGTGTGTGTGTGTGTGTGTGTGTGTGTATAGAGAACGTGAGTCCGAAAATGTGGACTCACATGTGTGTGTGTCACGTTTCGAAAATGTGGGATCGTAGTGTGTGTGTGTGTGTGCACACGCGAAAATGTGGGATCACATGTGGGATCACGTTCCGAAAATGTGGGATCAGGTGTGTGTGTGCGAAAATGTGGGATCACATGTGGGATCACGTTCCGAAAATGTGGGATCGGATGTGGGATCACATGTGGTATCACGTTCCAAAAATGTGGGATCGGGTGTGTGTGTGCGAAAATGTGGGATCACATGTGGGATCATGTTCCGAAAATGTGGGATCGGGTGTGTGTGCGTGTCCGCGTGTGCGCACGCGTAAAGAAAAGAAACAAAACACATGAATCATGATGCAAAACAGTAATATCTTCCACATATCACAATGCGTCTTATTTCTTTAATGCCAACATATATGTAACAACACATCTTAATGAATAAACCCTACATTTATTCCAGAACCAAGGATAAATGTTATTCTCATAAATAACAAAATGTGTATATCAAAAATTGAGAATCAACATTACAATAGAATAAGAGTTTTATACAACACAAATCGTTCATATGACAATAAATCACATGATGAGACTTATTTTCATACTAGTTACATGATCATTATACTTCATTGGTGGCATCGACTATCATCAATTTAGTAATATGCTGAAATTGCATATACGTAATGGCCTTCGATATCAGCACGGATATGTACTCTAAACAATCATTCATTTTATATACTGTCTAAATTAGAGGATTTGCATTAGATCTTGTGGTTACCCTTTAGAAATAAACAATCATTCATTTTATATACTGTCTCCCATCAAAGCGATTATCAAATGAGTGGTTGTCACGAAAAGATACGAAGTGTAGATAAATTGCATGTGGAATAATTGCTACTTTAAAGAGAGAACGCGAGTCCGAAAATGTGGGATCATAGTGTGTATGTCGGACTCACATTCCGAAAATGTGCTACTTTAAAGAGAGAACGTGAGTCCGAAAATGTGCGATCACATGTGGGATCACGTTCCGAAAATGTGGGATCATAGTGTGTGTGTACATGTGAGATCACGTTCCGAAAATGTGGGATCATAGTGTGTGTGTGTGTGTGTGTGTGTATAGAGAACGTGAGTCCGAAAATGTGGACTCACATGTGTGTGTCACGTTCCGAAAATGTGGGATCGTAGTGTGTGTGTGTGTGTGCACACGAAAATGTGGTATCACATGTGGGATCACATTCCGAAAATGTGGAATCGGATGTGGGATCACATGTGGGATCATGTTCCGAAAATGTGGGATTGGGTGTGTGCGTGCGAAAATGTGGGATCACATGTGGGATCACGTTCCAAAAATGTGGGATCGGATGTGGGATCACATGTGGGATCACGTTCCAAAAATGTGGGATCGGGTGTGTGTGTGCGAAAATGTGGGATCACATGTGGGATCATGTTCCGAAAATGTGGGATCGGGTGTGTGCGTGTGCGCGTGTGCGCACGCGTAAAGAAAAGAAACAAAACACATGAATCATGATGCAAAACAGTAATATCTTCCACATATCACAATGCGTCTTATTTCTTTAATGCCAACCTATATGTAACAACACATCTTAATGAATAAACCCTACATTTATTCCAAAACCAAGGATAAATGTTATTCTCATAAATAACAAAATGTGTATATCAAAAATTGAGAATCAACATTACAATAGAATAAGAGTTTTATACAACACAAATCGTTCATATGACAATAAATCACATGATGAGACTTATTTTCATACTAGTTACATGATCATTATACTTCATTGGTGGCATCGACTATCATCAATTTAGTACTAATATGTTATATGATCATCTTATTCTCCTTAATACGTTCCCTTAAGACTAAATACTTGATATTGATATGCTTACTTTGACTGCCACTTTTGGCATTTTTAACCATAAAAACAGTAGCTAAATTGTCATAATATATTCTTAATGGCTTAGAAATAGAATAAACAATTCTAAGCCCAAAAATGAAACTCTTCAACTATACACCATGTGAGGTAGCCTTAAAATAAGAAACGAACTCAGCCTCCATAATGGAAGTAGCAGTCAAAGTCTACTTTGCACTCCTTCATGATACAACTCTACCAACTAACATAAAAATATATCCAAATGTTGATGTTTAAGAATCAACGCAACTCACAAAGTCCACGTTAAAATAAACGATTACTTTCAGGTTGTCAATCCGTTTATACATAATAATGTAGCTTTTGGTACCTTGAATGTATCTCATCACTTTCTTTACAGCTCTCTAGTGGTCCTTATTTGAATTATTCTAATATCTTTTCAACATTCCCATAGCAAAGGCAATGTTAGGTCGAGTACAAACTTAAGCATACATCAAACTTCCGACAGCAAAAACATTTGGAATGTTATTCATTTGTTCCATTTCTATATCATTCTTCGGACACTGGTTCAAATTAAACATGCCACCCTTCACAAGGGGTGCTATACTTGGTGAATAATCTTTCATCCAAAGTCTCTCTAGGATCTTATTGATATAAATTTCTTGAGATAGTCCTAAAATTTCTTGAGGTCTATCTTTATGGATCTTAATGCCAGTGACATAAGATGCTTCACCCATATCCTTCATGTTAAAACTCTTAAAGATAAATTATTTCACCTCATGTAGCAGCCTCCTATCATTGGTCGCAAGTAGAATATCATTCACATATAGCACAAGGAAACAAATTTTGCTCTCATTTGACTTTCTAACATATACATCGATACATGACATTCTCTACAAAATTGAATGAAGAGATGACCTCATGAAATCTTAAGTATCATTGGCGGGATGCTTGTTTCAAGCCATATATAGATTTCTTAAGCTTGCACACCAAATGCTCACCTTTATTATAGGAGAATCTTTTAGGTTGTTTCATGTAAACCTCCCCCTCTAGTTTCCCATTAAAGAACGTCGTTTTCATGTCCATTTGATGTAATTCCATATTGAAATGGACAACCAATGCCAAAACAATACGAAGAGAATTTTTCTTGGAAATAGGAGAAAATGTTTCTATATAGTCGATTCCTTCCTTTTGAGTGAATCATTTAGTAACGAATCTAGCTTTATATCTTTTAATGTTGCCCAATGAATAATTTTTAGTTTTCAAGACCCATTTACAACCAATGGCATTTGCACTGTCAAGCAATTTAACCAAATCCCAAATTTTGTTAGTAAAAATTTCTCATGATTTACTAATAAAGAAATCATAAAGGTACAAATGAAGATAATCTCCATAAATCAATCCATAATTATTGTGCAACCTATGTCTCAGATAGAAAATAGGCTCGTTGTAGCATTCTAGAGCCACAACTATGACAAGCAATGTAAATGGGTTATAGCAAAATCAATGTGGTGGATTACTGCAAACAATACATCTAGTAAAAGAGAGAAAACGTGATATTTTACATTTCCCATTTTGAAAAGTATAGTGTTTTGACTCTTTTGCTATTTTCATGAAACGTCAACATGAATCACAAAGCTGTAGCAATGAAGAGTTTCGACTTTTTTGCTGCTTTCGTGGACTTTTGACATGAATCCGAGAGCTATAAAGGAGTTGTGAAGCTTCATTAGAGATATAGATGAGAAAGAGACGAAGAGAATTTAGGAAAATCCATTTCAAGTTCAAAATTATTCATTCTTCTATTTCAATTTTATTTACTTATATTTTTAATTATTTTTTCCTCTCTTTTTATTTCTTTTATATCCCATTCCATCATTCTTTAGTAAATATTTTATTAAAAAATAAACTATATAATAAATATGGGGTAAGTACACTATTAGTGCCAAAACTTGTGTATGGCACTCACTTTAGTGCCAAAACTTTATTTTGGATCACTTAAGTGGTAAAAATTTTGAAAAACGATCACTTTAGTGCTAACGCGCCAAAAATCCGATGGGACAGTTTTTTTATTAATTTTTTAAGCCGACGTGGATCGCCGGAGAGTACAATCAGCATACAAATAACAAAACGACGCTAAACGGCGTCGTTTCCCTCAAGTAAGAATCATAAATCCCCAAATTGGGAGAGAACCGGAAGTTTAAAACCCTAAATCCCCAATTTAAGTGTATGCTTCGATTTTCTCTTAAAATTATCAGCTTGCTCTTGCAAATGGAGGGCAGAAGCTTCAGCAGCGGCTCACATTCCTATAAAAAAAAAAACGAATCAAATGGTGAGTGTTATTATTATTGTGGGTCACCGAGTCCGAGAAGAACATCTTGGACTCGGTTGAATCCTAGGAGAAGATTCCATGGATGCGATAGATATAGAGAAGGTTTAAAGTGCAAATATTTCAAATGGGTTGATAAGAAATTCTCTGATCGAGCGACAAAGGTGATCTTGGAGTTACTTGAAGGCCGACATCAACCTCCACCTACATTAATGGATGACTTGGAGAATGTCGACTCAATGCAAGCTCAAATGAAGAGTTTAACATCTCTAGTCGACCATTTGAAGAGGGAGGTTTTAAAGCTGAAAATTGAAAGAAACTTTTATCGAGCGTTGATTAGTTATTATTCTCTTATGTAGTCTATTCAAACGTAAAGTGAGTAAAGATAAAAAGTTTGTATGTCTACCATAGTCGAAGATGTGGAATATGCAGCTATATTGGATTATTTATAAGTAAAGCGTGTTTTTGGTTTGCTACAATTTTTGTATAAAGCAGAAGGTTTTGTTGTAATCCATGGTAGAAATGGAAAGTTGGAGTTGTAATGCATTAGTTGTGAGCAATTTAAAGTTCTTGCTTAGTTGTATATTGTCAATGTTTGTTTTGATTAGTTTTTGCTTCAGATATAATAGTTTGCTACATTTTTTATTTAATAATGATTTGCTAGTTTATTGCAACTTATTATTGCAAACCATGGCAAAATTTTAAGGGATAGTGGCAAATTCACGATTGACTATTTTAGTGCCATAAGTTGTAAATAGTGATCACTTGAGTGCTAAGTTTTTATAAAAGTGATCATTTAAGTGTCGGTTGCGATTACAAAGTGATCACTTGTGTTGCACAAGTTTTTTTTTTTTTTAAAAGAACATGTTAGTTTCAAACGTCACTTGACTTACACCAGTCGTAGTGCATCTTGCATCTTCTTGTACCAGTTGGGTTGCTGGTGTATCTTGTTCTTGCACCAGTTGGGTTGTTGGTGCATCTTGTTCTTGCACTAGCCCATACAAGAGTTGATGCAACAAGATACATCAGCACCCAAAATTGCTCATACAACTAGACCCACAAATTCATTAGCATCCACAACTTCAACCAACAACAGTATATGCACACATCACTTCTAAAACCAATATCAACCTCATTACTAGCTGAAACCAACACAAGAGAAAACAACAAAAATAGCTATTGCCATTGACATTGATTGATTATTTATAAAATTCAAAACATGTTTGACTTCACTCCCCAATTACTGAAGGTTCAGCACTCTTTTAAAAAAAAACAATGGCAATATGCACCATCCTCAAAAAACAAAGGCAGCAACTACCATCAATAAAGATACAATATCTAGCACCCTCCTAAAAAAAGAAAATATAAAAAGAGACCATATCCAGCACCCTCCCATCAGTCAATATGCACAACACCCCCATCTCCTTTTCCTCTTGGAGTTTTGAATTGATTCATAATCCGAGCACTCTTTCGAACTGGATGTGTAGGTTCTTTAACTGGCTTTTCTGTCACCTCATTTTCCTTGTTCTTGACAGCGGTTATTTTTGTTCTAGCACGTTGTTGACACCTAAATTTTGGCGACCCGTTTAGTCATTTATCGCATAAAAAAATTAGGGATTAATTTTAACCCCTAAAAAATAGCATATAGTTTTAGGTGCATTTATTTTAATTTGCACTTACATTGGGTCGGTGACAAATGGGTTTAATTTGGTGGTTTTGGTGGTTCTGAGATTTAAGTTGACAAGTCGGACTAAGCCCATAAAAAGAGCAATTTGAGCTAGAGCCCATATTTGAAAAATCCTATTGCAATTTTTGAAAAATCAATAGAGAATATTCATTTTTGCAAAGAAAATCTAGAAAAGGTGTGGAAAATAAAAGTGATATTGCGTAAGAAAAAGAAATCTTCACGGATGTTGATTTGGAAAGGAAATTAAAACCATAATCTTTGGTCTATAAAAAGGTTACTCATGTAGGGTTTCGGCATAAGGCCACGCAATTGAGACATTCGGCCACATTGAAGGGGGAAAAATTTCAAAGAGAAATACATGAGAGAGGGGACTTCTCTAGGGTTTTCTTTTCGAGGTCAAGAGAAATAAAAAAGAAAAGAAGAAAGAAAAAGAGGCCTTCGGTGCTTTGGGGGAAAAGGAAAAAATAGAAGCGGCAAAAGGAGGGTGATTGGACGTTTACTGTTCATCGTCTTCATCAACTCTCTCCGCCTGTTTCTGCTCTCCCCCGGCCGGCTTCGCTTATGCTATTGCGACCCAGCCACGACGCTGCCACACTGCCGATCTGCTACCCCCGCGTTGGCTGCCGCTGCTCCAGATCTGCCCGCTGCAACAACCCCCGACACCAACCTCCGCCTTCGATCGACGTAGCAGCAGCCCCCTGCTTTCCGAGTGACGCCTCGCATCACTGCTTCACGACCCAACGAAGCCACCGCCGTGCAGTAATGCCCAATGCTAGCAGATTTGAGCCGTTCATGGTGCCGCCACCGACCCGCAGCAGATCGACCTCGCCGTGTCTTTGCCCCCAGTCGCGACGCCGCCGCTGCTGTCTCTCAGCCCATTCGTCTGCACCCCGTCGACCCAGCAGCCAAGCAACGCCGGCTGCTGCTTCACAGGTCACTGGAGCTTGCGCCGCCCCGACGCCCGCACCTACATTTCCACCCGCGACATCCTTGCAGCGCTCCAGCCTCTGCTGCCTCCTTTGCCGACGCCGATAGCCAAGACCCAGCTACGAGCTCCTTTGCCGTCGGGCTGTCTAGCCTATGTTCCGGGTCCCCTTGCTGCAGATCCGCTTGTTGCCGCCAGCGCCGCCGATTTGCCCTTGCCGAACTGACGACTAGCCACCCCTGCCAAGCCCCTATTTGGAAGCAAAAACAAAAAAGGAAAATAAGAAAAAATCAATTTAGGTAGTTTTATTTATTTATTTATTTATTTTATGTAGAATCAGTTCTTAATGTATGATTGAGATTGCCCGATATGAAATTGCCTCTGAAATTTGGGATTGACAGTCCGATTTTCGCGCCCGAAATCTGACTCGCAATTGCTTGCAAAAATAGTCAATCCGATCTCACGCCCAATCTCATGCGTGAGATATGGTTCGCTAATTTGTGGATATCCTATCTTATCTGATTTGCCGTCATGTTGGTTGAGTTAATTTTAATTTTGTAAAAGGAAAAATCCAAAAAAATATTTGAATTAGGATTATGTTGGTTTTAGAATATATGTTATCTTGCCTATTTAGAATAGGGATTTTATTTCGAATTTGTTAAAAAAATAAAAAAAAATAAAAAATGCATTTATTTAGGATGTTAGTTTTAAATTTGAATTGCACGTTTAATTATTTGGCAATTTTAATTTCGAATTTCATAAAAGAAAAAGAAAAAAATTAGAATTATGACATTCTTTGCACGTCATTGCATATTAGGATAGATCGCGTGCTTATTATAAAAAATAAAAATCATGTGCACGTCATATAGAATTAGGTTCATGAAATGCACATCATTTAGTGATTGTTGATAGGTTCATTTAGTTAGAAATTTCCTGTCATTAGGATTAGGTCATTTTGGTTAATTTAGATTGCATATTTAATTATTGCATGTTCATTAAGAAAACACAAAAAAAAAAAAAAAAAATTACTTTACTCATTCATATAGTTTAGGTCATATTGCCATACCATATCGTTCCATGTTAAATTAGTAACATTGCATTGCATATAGATTTAATTCTCATTAAATAAAGTAAAAAAAAAAAAAGGAAATTGTGTGTTAATTAGAAATCATATCTAAGGTTGTTGATGTGAATTCCGATCTAACATTGCAGATGCTTTTGTTGTTATAAGGTAAGTCTTGCAATTTATTCATTGCTTTTCTTAAATGTTAAATTGATGGTTTGTGCACCCGCATGATCACCTTATATGTTATGGAGATAAATTAAAATCAATTTAAGCTGCCTTCTAAATATTTTTTTTCAAAATAAAAGAGAAATGTACCGAAAGATCGTTAGAGAAATCTAACGTAATCAAGTCCCCGAACTCATAATCTCTAGTTCGTAGGAGTAAAGTAAATCTCCAGTTACTTTACTTGGGTTTCTAATCAACCCACCAAAAATAGATTAGTGGCGACTCCTAGTTAAAAAATCATTTGCATGTTACGAATTTGAACCTAAGTCGCGAATTGGTTTGGGCTTAGGAGAGCCAAAGTTAAGTCTAGGCTTAACAATCCATTAGCCATTAGCCAAACCCTAGGTGATTCACCCGAAAATTTGGTCGCGACACACGTGTCATGTGTTGGTCCATATTATCATTATTGCTCCCATGATTAGTTGGTTGAGATGAAACTGGTGTTAGGTTCTTTTTTTATGGCTGTTTTGCAACTATACCCGCTATCTTATTCTTTGGAACACTCTTCTTTAGCTGCATACTTGATTCTTGAGTTGGCATATCTTTAGAGATAAGTGCCTCTGAAGTTCTCCCAGACTACAAGAACATAGCCATATTGTCAACCAAATGAAATGAATTGAAGTACAAGAAATTAAATGCATGAGGCCTACAAATTTACATTCAAAATAGTCATTCTAGTACGTACGTTCATCTATGTAAATCCCATAATCATATTACCTTAATATTTTTCCAAGAGCTCTTTTTTTTTCACTGTGGTGCATCATTTTCAGTAGCAGCAACTAATGGGGGAGCAACTTGTGCAACTTGTGCAATTGCTTGTTTTTTCACCTAAGAAACAAATAGCAAATTTAATTATCTAAGTTTTCTTGCTTCATCTGAATAGCACAAATGGCATGAGCATAGGGAATTATGTTTAGTTGCCAGGCTCTGCATGAACACTTTCTTCTATCTAGGTTAATAACATACTTATCATAATTTTGAATGATCTCATATCCATTATCTCTATTCCAAACTAGATGGCAGAACCTACTAGCAGCAACGTTTGCATCCAATCTCTTCACAATCCTAGGACCACAGTCTCTAGTCCACTTCGTAGCCATTTGCCTATGTAGTCTAGTCATGACCATAACTCGAATATCATCAAGCATGCTGATGATTGGTTTGCACCTGACCTCTAAAATTATGCCATTGAAAGATTCACTAAGGTTGTTATTAATGACATCGCATTTGAACTCTTCGCTGAAGAAGGCTCGATACCAGTGCTTAGCTTCTGTCTGGAAATGTGCATCAAAACCTTCTTTGTCAGCTACAATAATCCCTATTTAGCTAATATGAAATTAGCCATGTTGGTACTATTCGCTATCTGCCAGAACTGCTTCTGCAACTTATCTCCTTTGAAGTTCCTTGACCAGTTTGCATATATATGTCTCGCGCACATTCTATACTCAGCATGTGGCATCAACTTAGCTAATGCAAAAATAAGTCTCTACAAAATTTCAAACCAATAAATACAAGTCAGGAAAAATATGCAAATGATTAATATTAAAAGGGAATGAATTAATTGACAATGGTATTACCTTCTCTTGGTTGCTTATGAATGCACATTCTCCCCCATCGGTTATCTCAAGGTCAGCCATTAAATTTTTGAGGAACCAGGACTAAGTATCATGTTCTCTATCTTCACCACCGCCCAAGCTATCGGAAACACTTGATTATTGGTATCTCTCCCCACAGCAACCAACAACTCCCCCTTGCATAAATCCTTTAGAAAGCATCCATCTAATCCTATAACTCTACTACAACCAGCCAAAAAGCCCCGTTTGCATGCATCAAAACAGACATAAAATCTATCAAATCTATGCCCAAAATTAAGAAGTGGCCTCTCCACAACCTCTACATATACCCTACTAGATGGGTTTTGAAGCATGCATTCGCTAGCATAATCTCATACATGCGCATATTCTTCCTTATACCCACCCATCAATATTTTCATCACCCTCAGTTTAGCTCTCTTGTATTGATTCCTCGACACATTAACCCCTAATTGCTCATTCAATAACAGTTGAAACTGAGGACTCTTGATCTCGGGCATTGCTTTGATAGTATTGAAAAAATGCTTCGATAACCACACACTTATTACCCTTTTATTATTAAATATAATTGGACAAGTATACTCCTCATGGAATGACCTAATCTGAAATGACCCCTTCCTACTCAGTGTGCCATAGAGCTTCCATGAACAATTGTGTTGTGAGCACTTAGCTCTCACAAATTCCTTCGTATTTCTAATGAATTCAACGCCTCTCTATTCATCAATGGAGTTCTTGACAACAGTTTCTTTTAACTGTGTGACATCATCAAATCCCATGCCCATAGACAAAACATGCTTATCAACAGTCGGATCATAGCAAGGGTACTTACTTTTTCTTCCACGATCATGTTCTTCGTCATCAGTGCCAAGCTTATTTTCTGAACTAGCAATTTCATTGCCGCAGCTTTCTTCATCTTCACTTTTATTACCTTCAGTTGGAGTTTCATCCCTATTTATTAGCTCGGGTCTCTTTCCTGAAGCTGCAAATTTTTTTCTAAAAAATTCCCTTTACTTTTGTCTTGACTATGCGAGTTCATCATTATTTTTGTCACTCGGGAAACAAAGGTCATCCAAATATTCATCTTCCGATTCACTGGATAAAACAACTTCCCATTCTAATCCGATGAAGTCTTCATCGCTCACATCTTCACCCAAGATTTCAGGACATCTCCCTTTTTGTTCATCTCTATCAATATGACTTCTTTCCCTCTTATTTTGCCCGTCATCTAACTTAAACTTATCCCCGACTTGATTACTTGCTTCAATAGGATCCCTCACTTCTCCTCTTTCGGTGGTGGTCTGCTCATCCTCATCCTCATCATCACTATAACACTCAATATATACCCTAACTTCGTCGCCGTGAAGATAATGGTAAATAATATCCTTAATACCATTATCATAATTAAAAAATCTCAAGCCATCATTCAATTCCTTCCCAAGAACATAGTAATGTAGTTTTTGCACTTTACATCATAAAAAATACACCAAATCCCTCACAAAATCAATATATGATAGCTTCCAAACATTGACATAGATAATACCTTCATTTCCGCCAGTATATTCCTAGTCCTTGGCACCAATAACAAACTCTCCATCATAGCAAACAATGATGCCTACTTGATTCTCGTCCATGTTGATGCTGCACCCAAGGAAAAAAAAATCATTAGTTTTTGGGACCACCACATGACAGAACCGGCAATTTCACATGCAAGTCCTTGTCATTTTGTCGAAAGAAACAAATGCGACTAATTTATTCAATTTGGTCCCTTTACAGAAACAAAGGAAGTCGAATTGAATAAACAAAGTAAGGTCTCCACTGCCAATTTTTCAATTCAATCACATTCGGTCCTCCACAGAAATAGTCCAACTAATTAAACAAAGTAAAGTCCCACCACTGTCTCCCTTCGAGTCAAGCCCCCATTTTCTCCTCCACGCCCTATTTTTCTATTCGGTCCCCACAAAAGAAAGCGAACGACGAAACCCTAAATTTTTCTATTCAATTCCTATAAAAATGAGATCCCCACCACTTTCCCCTTGAGCCGAGCCCTCAATTTGCCCTCCGCGCCCTAACTTGCCCGTCGGAACCCTAATTTTTTCACTAAATTGATCCACGTAGAGAACATGACAAACCCGAGTGAGTGAGAGTTGGAGAGACAGCTAGCGAATGACTGTGAACAACGGCACAACTACGGCGGTGGCCAAGCGATGGCGAGTGAGCGAATGACGGTGGGTGAGTGAGCTACAACTATCTGCATCGAGCAAGAATCATAGTTTGTATGGTACGAACCCCAATTTACTCCCTCTTCAGCGATGCCATTTTGGCCATAGAGAAATGCGGCATCGTTTTGTAAGTGAGTCCACATGGAATGGCATAAAACAACGTCGTTTCTTATGAAGAAAGGAAAACAACATCGTTTTATGCCATTCCACGTGGACAATCTTCTTCAATTTTTGCCACAGCAATTTTTTTTTTTAAATATAAAAGCCACGTAATCATTTTGGTTGGAATATCTCGCCGGTGGCACTAAAGTGATTGTTTTTCCTTCGATTTGGCACTTAAGTAATCCAAAATAAAGTTTTGGCACCAAAGTGAGCGCCGTACACAAGTTTTGGCATTGATAGTGTATTTATCCCTGATAAATATAGATACCAAATATGTGTGTGTATATCTATATATATAGAATAAAAAGAAATTTAAATTTATAAATACATGATATGATATATTTTATTATATTCCAACTTTAATCCTGACTATGAAGCATAGTCTTAGGTCATTTCTATACTATTTCAAAATAAAACTTCCTGTCACCATCTATTCTTCGCTAATTTACGAAAGCACGAACTGGATTATTATCCAACCAAAACTGTCTTTCCTTGTTAAGATGAAAACTCTAGCCTACATCAATATATAGCTCCATTGGAGGGGAACCACAAAAACATAGTTACATATTTAAAAACCACCATATTAAAAAAGGGACAAATAACGTGTTACACCCCTGAAAAAAAAATTGAATAAAACCTAGCTCTAACACCATATTAGAAGATTCAAACAAAAAAGAGTTTAATTTAAGGGGAAAAGTTGTCTAAAAAGTCCTAAACCTATTGCTTGGCAGTCAATTCAATCCTAAACTTTTCAAGTGTACTAATATAGTTCTAAACCTTTCAATAAGTTGCCAATTCAATATTAAACCTTTCAATCTCACTAATTTGATTTCAAACCTTTTGAGGATTTGCCAATCTAGTCCTAAAACTTTTTAACGAATTAATAATGTAATTTTTCTGATAATTTTAAATTGGAAATCATTGATGTGGCGGTCCATTCAGTGTCTATTGTCCAATGTGATGTGGTGCACTGCCGTTAACAAATTTTCACTATTTTTAATTTTTTTTTTTTTCTATTTTTCAATTAATTTATTAAATTTCTTTTTTTTCCTTTGCAAGGTCGACAAGGCAATTGGTCGAGGGTTACCAAGCCTTGCCGACCCCTGGGCAAGGGTCGGGAAGTCCTCAACGATTGTGAGCGAGGGATGCTACCCTCATTGGATTTAAGCAAGGGCTTTGTGGCCCTTGCTCACCCTTGCTATGGTTGGCAAGACTTGGGCGAGTGTCTTGGCACCCTCGCCGACCATAGCAAGGCTCATGAGCCCGCGCTAGATTCGACAAGGACCACAACCTTTGCTTGTGATCGGCAAGGGCTTCACAATCCACGCCCTTGGGCCGGCAAGGGTTGCCAACCCTTGGCCAATGGTTTACAACCTCACTTGCCATTGTGAAGGGATAAAAAAAAAAAGGAAAGAAAATAAAATTGAAAAAGAAAAATTAATAAAAAATTTATAATTTTTTAAAATTAAAAAATTTCCATGCTAGTGCCAACGGCACCACATACAATGGTTGATACTAAATGGATCTTCATGTCAGCTATTTCCGACTAAGATTATCTGGAAGCACTAAATTGGTAATTCATTAAATGGTTTAAGATTATATTCACAAATTTATAAAATGTTTAGGGCTGAATTAACAAAATTAAAATATATATAATTAAATTGATAAATTGTTGAAAGGTTAAGGACTAATGGCATAATTGATAGGTTAAGGACTAAAATAACCACCATATAATAAGGTTAGGATTTTTTTTAATCAATTATTTTAGTTAAAGGGAGATTATAAGTATTTAAAAATCATATAAACCATAAATAAATGTTGTGGGATTATTTAGCATCATGTATATTTATCATTACTTGTTTATAGCTTTAGTAAGGAAGTACCACGTGAACATTGATATTCACTCATCGCTCAAAAGACTGACACTCAGCGTGGATGTAGTGGTTAGTAACGAAAAATAATATAATTAAGAGAGAAAAGAGGAGAAAGGATTTCAAGGGATTGAGTTATTGAGTTATTTGGATGCTCGCGAAAAAAAAAAATAGAGGAAAAGAATGTATTGTGGCACGAATGCTTCCTTTACTTATTAATAAATAGATGTAAAATAAGGGTTTAAGTGAGAAAGAAGAATAATTGTGTTTATTAATAGATAAATCCCTCCGAATCCTTTCGAATTGCTCCATATTTGAAGAGATTTGAATAGATTTAGAGAATATATATATATATATATATATATTAATATCTCCTAATTCTTTTAATATTTAACCTCCGTTTGTTTCTCTTCATCCAAACGCGATTATGCTTTTAGTACCATTTTTCTTGCCTCCTAATCGCCACGTACAAATACGTGTAATTGCTTGTTTGTTTGAATTTAATAGACTTTTTACACTCACCTGCCAAAATTTAGATTTTAGTCAAATTTTAGAAGAATATGAACAGATTTATTTATGAGTTTAAATATTAGTATAAAGTGTTGTGAAAATATCAGAAGTTTAAATTAGGTAAAAAAAGCTAAAATATGTCAGCTAGGAAAACGATTCATTTAATATATAGCATTGGGTATGAGAGATTTTCGGGACACCCAACATCTGATCTCATCAAATCACAGTTCCCCTCTTACAGCAACCAAACGGTCGATTGCATCGGATGGCTTAAGGGGGGCTTCTAAAAAGTTAGTGTGATGGGACTCGAATCCATGATGATAAGGTCAATTACATCGGATGCCTTGGGGGCTTCCTCAAAATATAAAGCACATGTTTGATACCATATAGTACTTGTAGAATCATCATATTATCCCTTTCTTTTTTTTTATAGAAAGAGCCACATTGTGACATGTTTATCACAAATCCAAAATTATACCTGTGTGACACATTTATCTAATTTTATTTTTTTATGATATAAAAACTCCAAACTTGTACTTACATGACATATTTATCTCAAATTTTTGAGGTAAATGTGGTGCACGGATACAAGTTTAGGGATTTAGATCACAAAAAAAAAAAAATGAAGTAAATTTGTCACATGACTATAAGTTTGGAGTTTTCTATGTTACAAAAAAAGGTTTTGGGATAACTGTGTCATAACTAGCATAATTTTGGATTTTTGGTTACTTTTTCCCTTTATTTTTATAACTTCGTTAAACAAGTAGCAAATTTATGTAGACTAATAAATGGATACTATTGTTAGGATTCACCGAACAATCACAAAAACAAATAAGGAGTAAAAGCAAGAAAGATAATTTGAGATGCAATGTTTTATCTTGTTTCACCTTTAAACTAAGATTACGTTCAGCTGAAGATTTCACTATAATTAGCATATCACACATGTATGTTACATCCCTCAAATTACAAGAGAGAGATATGTACATATAGCCAAAATCCAAATTATATGAAATCAAATTATAAAAGCCCTTTAATGTCACGGGGATGTTATCTTTGCACAATTTATGGGAGTATGAACTACATGCTAACAATTGTGTTGTGCGTGATAAAACAATATATTTTCTTCAAAATGCATTATTAAACGTGTTTTGAGAGCTTTATTTAATTGTGAGGGTTATTAAATATATGGCACTTCTTTAATTAAGGAAAGGACAAGGGAAAATTAAAATAAAAAATGGGTCTAAAGTGAACTCATTTTCTCAAATAAAGGCCAAATAAGAGCCCGAGGTGGCCATGATTGTTTCAAACAAGGGCCTAAAGTGGTCTTGGTTGTTTCAAATAATGGTCTAATCTCGTCGGTTGCCAGCTAACTTCATATTTTGACTGGTCAAGGCAGCATCTAGTAAGGGCTAATGGCTTTGCCAACCTCACCAACCGCTGATAAGGGCGAGCAAGGGCCTTCTAGCCCTTGCCAGCCACTAGTGAGGCCATCTTCACCAAATCTAGCAAAGGTCGGCCTTGCCTGGGACCAACGAGGGCTTGACGAGCCTTGTCGACCGCTCACGAGGACGGACTCCCTTGGGGCGAAGGTCATCTTGCCCAGGTAAGGCCATCCCTTGTTGACCGCTGGCGAGGCAACCTTACCCAGATCTAGCAAGGACCGACCTTGTTGATAGCCACAAGGGTGGTCTCCCTCAAGGCAAGGGTTGCCTTGCCCCAGCAAGGCCGTCCCTCACCAGTGGCCAGCGTGGGTTGCCAAGCCCTCGCTAGCCCCAAATGAGGCTAGCAAGGCTAGCATAGCCTTTGTCGATCCTTACTAGCGGCTGGCAAGGGTGGCCCTCGTTGGATCGGGTGAGGGTGCCCCTTACCCAGCCCTTTCCGATATCGCTGGTGGCTGGCCAACCACCAATGGTGATGAAGAAAGAAAAACCAAAAAATGAGGGGAAAAAAAGGAAGAAAAAAGGAATTTAAAAAAAAAAAAAAGATAAATGAGTAAAATTGCCCTTGACCAACGAGAAAGTCGGGCTCTTATTTGAAACAAGATTTACTTCAAGCTTTGGTTTAAAATAAAATCCACTTTAGGCTCTTATTCGAAAAAAATGAAGACATTTTAAGCCCTTATTTGAAATTTTCCCAAAAGACAATGAAAAGAAGAAAAGATGACATCTTCATACAAAACACGATTGTTGATTATCTATCAAGTCAATCTGTGAAAGCATTAACTCTTTTTAGCAAGAAATGGGAATAAGTCATTACAAAAAGAGATATTAACAGCAAACATATTTAAGACAACAAGTTAACACAAGGGAAACAAAAAGATGCAAATATCGCGCATATTCTTGTACTCACCATCGAGGGCAGTTTATTGCAACCATACACTTTCTCGTAATTATTAGTTCAGAATTTATTGAAAAATACTATTTGCACGAATAGTCATGTATCACGAAAAAAAATGCAAATTTTATATGAATAAACATACTAAATAATTTCGAAACACAATAATTTACGATAATAGATAATACGGCAACACATTGAGCGTAAAAGCATAAATTAAGTTGAATTGTTGTGCCTCATAATATGACCTTCATATAGAGAAAATTCAAAACGCTATCATATTGAAACTTTTGGTTAGATGATATTATGCCCGCTCAAATCAACTCTTACAAGTTCTTTCAAACATATGAAGGTTAAAAAATCATGAGAAAAGACAATAATTATTCATTTCTAAAATAGAAAAGAAGACGATTTTGAAAGGGCAACACTATTTCCACCCCTATATAACTAGATCTACTCAATTTTCATAAAAAGACAAATTGCCCTCTATCTTCAATTGTGATTTAAATCGGTGGTCTCAAATTTATTTACTTTCCTTTTTTTATTATATATATGTAGAATCTACTTGCCATTATTAAGAATTTCATATATATTTAGTTTTTGTTTATCGAGAATTTTTCATGTATATTAAAGACACTATGTTTTGTTTTTTTTATGGTTAGATATTAGTCCCATAAAAATTTGTTTTGTCAAAAAGAGAAAATTTCCGGGAAATCTAATTATTTTCTACGTTGTCAATAAATTTTATGGATAAATTGTTAAGTAGATGAAATTTATGGATAAAGTAATAATTTCCTTTTGAAAATGCCAGTGAAATATCATTATTTTGGATTGACAAAAGTTAATATAATCTATGACTTGTTTATGAGAAAAAAATAAAGATATCTCATTGTGTATAATGTTTTTAGTGTATTCCTAAATATTCCTCTCACTTCTAACATGCTCTGTATAAAATTATCCGTCAATATAATAAGGAAAAAAGATAAATTCTTTGATCTAGTAGATAAAGAGACTTGATACTAATGAACTTAATGAAAAGTTCACCAAGAAAGTGAGCTTTCAAAATAAGAGGTACAAAAATAGATAAGTTGTTGTAAGATCAATCATGAAGAAGAGATTTTTCATTTTTATACTATATCAAAGAATGTCATTTTTCCTTACTTTTAGTAAGATAATTTTACACGGAAACACGTAAAAAATTATAAGAATATCCAAGAATACACTTTTCTTTAATACGTTAAAATCCAAAACATGTGACATGTTTAATTATGGTTACTTGCAAAATAGAAAAAAGGAAAAATGGAAAACAAAGGAGTTAGACCACCACATTAAACTTCAATTGAAGGAGTAGGGGTAATTTTGTCTTTTTAGTGTAATGGAGGTGGATTTAGTTATTTAAGTGTCATATTATAATAAGAGAAACACAATATGCTCTATCTTTTCCTTTTTTTTTTTTTTTTTTTGATAACCCAGGAACCCGTAAGACAACGGTCGAGGCAAACCCCGGGGCCCACGGAGGAACCCACCACCCTCGTGAAGCGGGTAAGTCCACCTGTGAGGGGGAGAAAGCTGCATGTACAAAATAAAAACTCCTCCTTGTTGTTCATCACCTTCCCAATCTTTTCCATCTTTTCACCATTTTCTTGGAGTAGTGTAAGAACCACCTACCCTTCTAGTCAATGATCAAGTTTGCTAGCACAACACCAATCAAAATCCCGACTCCAATGCCAATTTGCAGAAATTTCCAATCCAAGTTGAATGAAGACTCTTCACTCATTTCTTCTTGGTGAGATGGTGGAAATGGTAAGTTATCCCCGACATTTGTGCATTTTTTTGGCATAGGACTTCCACATAACCCTTCATTCATGGCAAATGAATCGATCATGAATGTGTTGAATTGACTCCCTCATGGTATTATTCCCAACAATTGATTATGAGAGACATTGAAAGATGAAAGAAAAGTAAGCTATGCTAGTTGTTGAGGAATCTCTCCTGAGAGATTGTTTCGTGAAAGATCTAGAGATTCCAGCATTGTCAGATTTGCTAAGGATGGCGGGATGGAGTGAATGAGAATATTGTTTGAAAGGTTAAGTAAAACAAGTGACTTCAAATCTCCAACAAGATCGTGTATGTGTCCTTCAAATTCATTATTGGAGAGGTCAATTTGCTGATATTGATGTTACCAATGTGTAGCGCCAATGAAATCGAAATGCCTTCGGTTTTATAGATAGCAATTTTTGTGGATAGGAATTCTGGGGCTTCTTATTAGCAACTCCATAATTTTATGTGAAGAGGACACGTGGGGTTGACAAAAGGCAAAATGTCCGAGTCCTTCGGGCTGACAATTTTTCATTGGATGACCAATCATCTTCACGAAAGTAGAGGAGCATCGTCGTGGCTGCCAAAATTTAAGTGTTCTTTCTTTTTTCACAACTTCTAAGACCTAGTCTAAGAAAGCAATTCTTTATGAACTTGTCAGTTTCGGTATCAATAACCTACCGTCGATCAGATCAAATGGAAAAAAAATTACTTTCTTTGTAATTTGATTTGAGATGTCGCTTGATTCTATGTATGATGTATATATGCTGGCCGTAGATGTTGTGCAATTTCAATATATTGCCTAAGCCCCCTGCATATATATTATTTTTTTTTGAGTCAACAATCTCTTCAAATTGCTTGAACATGTACTTGTCATTGCATTAATGCTAGGAGTTGTAAGCAAATACTCATTTTTTTTCCAAAAGGGAAAAAATTGTCACACATCAACAAGTTACAAATTAGGTCGTATTCACCCACATGTTGTGATTGATGGTTCATGTGCAATCATAATTCACAATTGGTCCTCATAAATTGTTCTGAAAAATGTGGCTATGTAGGAAATCTTTAGAACTTGGTAAAACAATGAAGATGGATACTAAATCCTTAAAATTGTTGGAAAAATGTGGCTAAAACAATGAAGATCGGACTTTGAGGCGTGATATCACTTTCTTTAAGGATTTATTTGCCCCACAACGTTGCTAATGATCACCGGCAAAAATCCTCCAGGATACAACAAAGTCTCGGTTGAGAATACTAGATAGCAATTCTAGTATTTCTCCAGGATCTCTCTAGGAAACAATCGAAAGAATTGGCTGTAGTTTTTCAGAAAGAAGACTCGAAAATGACCACCGTTTTCCTTCCGAAAAATGACAAGTATATATATGAAACAGTCTTGCAACTCTTCGTGAAAATTGCCAAAAAAAAAAATGAACAAACGTCTTTTAGAAAAATTGTTCGGATAAACAAATGCGACTCTTCGGAAGAAGTCGAAAACCGAACAATTGCAACCTTTCGGGAAATGTTGCAAACCGAATAATCAATTATTCAAAGGTTGTCTTGAAAAGATACAAACAAAATTCGGAATAATAATTAATAATATATATTTTTAATAGAATTTCGAATTTTCATTTTATATATTTTATTTCCGAAATTCTCAAAATAAAAAACAACCTTTGAATTTACTAAAAAAATAATAAATAAATAAAAAAAAGCAAAAGGGATTAGTGTTAATTAAACCGTAGGCGTGCTAAGTGCGCCAAATAATCGCGCCAAAATCGCGCACCCGCAAGCGGGTATGGTGGGGTCTAGCCCCACCCAATCATTCCTTGAGGTACACAAGGAAACCCTTCACTTATATATTGCGTCACTTCCTCTCACTTTTCCTATGTAGGATAAGGAAAAATACTCAGTTTGTTTGACAAACAAACCTCCAACATAAATGACATCTCATATTTTTTCCACATAATGACCAAACTCGAGAGACCCGTTAGAAGACTTTTCTCCATCATTTAGATTGACAAATAAGAAGTTTTACAATAGTATACATAGTCCCGAATCACAAAATTAAAAGATTATAATTATCGATTGAAAATATTTTTAGCTTTATATATCATCTCCAAATTTATAATGACAAATATACATGATTATGACAAATCATGAGTGAGTATAAATCTCTCAAGAACTATGGAAGTTCCAACAAATGACGAACATATTGCGGCAGAAACACAGCGTTGTGGCCTCACCATCTCCTTCGGCTCTTCTATGACCTACATGCTCTAATAACAAACATGAAAATAAAAATAAAATAACAAATAAAGGACAATATAAAGTCACCGTCATTAGTGTGTATGCTTTATACTTGGGTCATTTTGATCTCGGTGTTTAATACATGCATTGTTGGCCTCGACAATAGTAGCATAACTTTTCCCCCCCCTTTTTTTTTATTATCTAGTCTGGTGCGAAGAGAAATCAATTAAGGTGGGGAAGACGAGAAATGTGAGGATAAAATTCCAATAACTAGGTGTTTTTTTTTTTTTCACAACTTCTAATGCCTAAGAAAGTACTTATGAATTCTTTATCAATGACCTACCTCCAATCAGATGAAAAAGGCAATTATACTCTAGATGCAAAATCTGACTCAAGACATCGCATAATACAAACAACTAAAAAATCTAGATATCTTGGGTAAAAATAAAAGGCACCTTCAATTAGTCTAGCTGCTAGACTCTTTTATAGATGGACATTCCCATAGCTTCTTATGAATAAATCAACGATCGATATGGGAAACCTTATTGATGAAGTGATGATTAAGATCAATTATACTATTTATGTATGTCTTGCCATAGATGTTTTGCAATTTCAACATATTGCTTAAGTCTTCCTGCTTTTTCTTTTTTCTATTTCCTAAAGCAATGTTAAAAGCTATAAGCAAATAGGCATTAGTTTTCAAAAGGAAAAAAATGGTCACACATCCATGGGGGAAAAATTAGATCGCATTCTCATGCATGCCGTGGATCATGCGCAGTCATAATTGCGTAGTTGGTCCTCTTAAATGGCATCTCATATTTTTTCCACTGAGAGAATAAATTTATTAGGCCACCGAAAAGTCCTTCGTCCATCTTTCACGTTAACAGACAGAAGTCGTTCTCCATCCCTTCGGAGTTTTCGGAGTCCTTGAATCACGAAAAGGAAAGATGGTAACCCTCCATTATAAATATTTTCAGATTTTGTATATCATTACCTCATTTTATATAAAAATAATAATACAATATACATGATTACGATAAATTACACAAGCGCATAAATCCCTTGGGAACTATAGAAGTTCTAACAGAAGATGAACACGACAGAGTAAATTAAAAAAAAAAAACTAGTGGTGCTAGAGAGACGGTTGCCATTGAGGCTTAGGCCACTAGGTTTCATAAATAGCAATTTTCGTGGGTAGGAATTCTGGGGTCTCTTCTTTGCCACTACATAATTTTTTGTGAAAGGACACGTGGGGAC